>CM040120.1:297192940-297926305 GCA_022559845.1 Amorphophallus konjac
TCCAACAATGTTGAAGTCTCGAAAGTTGCATATTAATGTAACTGTGATATATAGAAGATACAATACAATTCCCACTTGAGGATAGACACCATATAGGTTTATCAGGGAAATCAGACAGCTTGACATAGTGCAGAGCATTTTTAATATCTTCAGGGAGGGCTGTGTCAATGAAGTGTACCATATTATGTGCGGACTGGGCTATTACTTCCTGGATGGAAGCATTGGTATCCTGAGTATCCTTAAGATGGGAAGGGACCATGGATTCCAGATTATAGTCCCCAAGCTAGATATCTTTCTAGAAATTAATATCTCGACCATTACTAATGATGAATTTCTGATGTTGTATAAGGATGTTCTTGGCACGCAACCAGCTTTTCCGAACAAAACCATTCATTTCTTTGAAGCCAATAGTACTGATATGATTACCTCTAATATATTTAGCTCTGAAGAAAATAGCCCATAATGAATCAGCAAACATCACATGCCAAAGCATTTTAACCCGAAGAGCAGTTTCCATGTGTCTGAGGGACATTATTCCCAGACCTCCCAAGGATATTGGCTTACATATCTTCTGCCAAGCCCTTCAATGTCTCCTGTTGCCATATTGTGAGGAGCCCCAGAAGAAGTTAGCAAGAGACTGATCCAGAATATGATAAATGCCTTCATGAAGGGGGGATGAAGCTAGAATATAGATTGGCATGGAGGAGAGCACATGTTTTATAAAAATCAGTCTAGCTCCTTGAGAGAGGAATTTAACCTGCCACCCCTCAATCTTCTTCTGAACTGCAGCAATAATACCTCTATAATTTATTTTCTTGACTCTACCCAAAGCTAAAGGGTAGCCCAGGTATTTGTGGGGGAAGTTCAGTCTAGCATACCCCATGATATGTTCTATTCTGTGGGAAATAGGCTGGCTGTGTTTTGGGTGAATGAAATAACCACTTTTCTCCACATTTATAAGCTGACCTGAGGCATTTTCATATGAACTCAGAATAGCCCTCAGATTATGGAGTGAGCCAGATGTTGCATTAGCAAAAATTAAGGTATCATCAGTAAACAGAAGATGGGAGATGACTGGACATCTCCTAGGACCCGCAAACCATCCAATTGAGCCATTCATGAAGGCACTCTGAAGGGATCTGCTGAGAGAATCTTGAGCAATAATGAAGAGAAAAGGTGCAATGTGATCATCTTGCCTAAGACCCCTAGTGGACTTAAAAAATCCAACTGATTCTCCATTTAAAGAAATAGAAAATCAGCAATTGTTAATCAATAGACTAATCATATCAGTAAAGGTACTGCTGAAACCAAATTGCCTTAATACAGCCAACAGAAAGTCCCATTCAACCCTGTCGTATGCCTTAGCCATATCTAATTTCAACATCACATTACTGCCTCTGACTTTTCTTCCCAATTCCTGAGTTAATTCCTGAGCCAAAGTAATATTGTCATTAATAAGCCTGCCTTTGATAAAAGCGGACTGTTCCTTGGAAATAATTGTGGGCAGGATCCTACTCAACCTGTTACATAACACCTTAGATATGACTTTATATGCAAAATTATATAAACTGATAGGCCTGTAATCAGATATAGCAGAGGCATTATTGATCTTCGGGATAAGGGCAATGAGAGTGGCTGTGAACTCCCTTGGGAGGGGCTTCCTTTTAATGAAGAATTCCTGAACAACTGTAATAACATCCTTGTCAAGAATAGCCCATGTTTTTTGGAAAAAATACCCTGTAAAACCATCCAGACCAGGAGCACTGTCCGGGGATATAGAGAAGACTGCTTCTTTTATTTCCATGTATTAAGGAGCAACACACAAAAAATCATTATTGTCAGCTGAAATCAGATGAGGGATGCTATTTAATAAATCATTATCAATAATGTGATGTTGGGAAGAGAAGGCTTTGTAAAAATGATTCACTACAATATCTTTCATTTCCTGCCTGTTTGAAGTTGAAGTGCCCACATCAGTCTGAAGATGATTGATGGAATTTCATCTTCTATTTGCCATTGTTGTCATATGGAAGAACTTAGTATATCTATCACCTTCTTTCAACCATCGAATTCTGGATTTTTGCTTCCAGAAAATCTCTTGTTGAATTATGTAATCAGAAAGTCTAGATTTAGCCTTATCTAAGGCTTCCAAATTAGTAGCATTTGGAAAAGAATCAAATAGATGTTCAGCCTTGAGCACCTCATCTTCGCAATAGTAAGATTGTTATGGACATTCCCAAAAATCTGTTTATTCCATATTCTAAGCATGTTCCTAACAGCCCTGAGTTTAATGCTTAAAGTGGATACAACAGAAGTGGCAATAGGGCTTGTTCTCCAGCAATGAGCAATAGCCTGAGTGAAAAAATCATGAGTAGTCCACATCTGCTGAAAATAAAACCTGCTCTTAACCTTATTAGTAATGGCCAATCTGATGAGAAGTGGAGCATGGTCTGATGCCTCTCTCGACACGTGCTCTATAGTTATGGGGAACTTGTTCAACCAACTGGGGTTTATGAAAGCTCTATCCAATCTACTCCAAATACCATTAGCTCCTTGTTGATTATTATGCCAGGTATATTTGGATCCCATATAACCCCCATCAATTAAACCACAATCGTTAATACAATCTTTAAATTAAGAAACAGATCTCAAGCAAGGAGCATTCCCCCCAATTTTTTCATCCAAGTTGAGAATACAGTTAAAATTACTAGCCACAATCCATGGACCTTGGATCAACGTATGAACATAGAGAAGAGAAGTCCAGAGAGGTAATCTATCAAAGCTACTACATTTGGCATATATGAATGAAGCATAAAAGAGAGGAATGGCAGTACTTGTTTGCTGTAGAGAGATGTGTTGCTCATCTTGATGCAAAATGGTAAAATCTAGAGGTTCCTTCTATAAGACCCAGATATGAGCATTCTCTGCTTCATTGGCAAGGCAATTATGCATTCCGAGCTTCTTATAGATATTTTTTAACAGAGAAGTTTTAACTTTGGGTTCTAAAATGACAATACAGTCCTCTTTGTGTTCCTTAATCAGGAATTTTGCTCGACCAATAGACAAATCATTTCCAATGCCTCTTATATTCCAAATAATGAAAGACATTGATCTTTTGAGGCTAAATGAAGGTTACCTGTGGAGCTTATCTGATGGGGACATCCCTTGCCCCTCCACATTTTCTGAAGCTCGGAGTGATCGTCGGTGTACGTCATTATGTTCCTCATGTGTTTGTGAGTCGAGTCATGTAATTTTCTTATTTTTATTTGAGTCTTAAACATGTAATTTTCCCTTTATTGAGTCATGTATCTAGGTTAGAAAGTCATTTTCCTAAGTCTTGAAGTCATTATGTTGGTTTGATAGGTTAATGGGCCCAATTCATTGGGCTAGGCCCAGGGGCGCCCCTCCCTTGGACTGTTTGGTCATTAGTTAGTTTGTCAGGGTCAGTTTGGTCTTAGGAAAAGTGTGGGGTCTATAAATAGCCCCACCCCTCTCTCATTTGTAACAATGATGCTTGAATATTGAATCCAGAAAATTTTCACACCTTCTAGTTCCCTCTCAATATCTCCCTCTCTCTCTCTCTCTTACTATCACTCTCTCTAAGTGGGTTGTGCCCCCTCTCTCTCTCCTCCCCACCCCAATTTCAAAATTCATTCTCTCTCCTCCCCATTCACCCCTCATTAAGGCCCCTTCCCCTTCCCCATGCACTCATTCAATTCCCCCTCCAACCCCTAGGTGGAAACCCCTTCTCCTAGGCACCTTGCCACTCTCCCAAGCAACCCTCCCTCTCCCCAAGACTGAAAGAGCCCTTCCCTAGGCCAAATTTCGAATTTCCCTCTCCCTTGGGTGTGCCCTTTCATCTCCCCACCTCCCTAACCACCCAAGGTCGCACCCCCCCTTCCCCATCCACCAAATAACCCCTTGTTCATGCCCTTCCCCACACCCTCTCCTCCACCTATTCTATCCCTGTTGCAGGTTTCAGAAAAGCAGTGATTTTCAGTAGCCGCCACAACTTCCCCTGAAGGATCCCGGTGGCATATCTTGTATTTCTGGAATTGTCTCCAAGTCTTCTTTCCAACGGTGGTACTCTCGCCGGCATCCGAGTTCGGAGCTGTCCGGAGGAACGTCATCTTCAATGACTGCGCAATCTATCCCAGACTGAAGACCAGAGCGATCTTGGAAGCTGTTCTGCGGCCAACCTTGGAGGAATTCGAGCACGCTTCCTTCTACAAAATTCTTCTTCGACTAGTCCTCCATCAGTACGAGAAAGAACGATGCCATTCGCCTGCCCGAGCTATTTGTTCTGAAATTTTTCGTCGGAGTGTGCAGTCTGCCACCAATGGGTCCAGGTTTGACCTATCTTCACTTATCTGACCACCATTCTCCTCTCCGACATTGGATTGTGGCCCCGTCAACTTCTGGTCGAAGCTACTCCAACCACGATCGCGTCACCGCCAGTTTCGTTCTATTTGGAAATCGGGAGCGACCGCAGTGCCTTCTGCAAGTTGCTGCATCAGTTCTGAATCAGTCAGAGGTAGAGTGTTGCTGTCCTGCTCCAGTCGCCGGTCCGATCAGCCCCGAGTTCCAAAGCTTCCCCAAAAATTCAGGCATCATCCTCTGTCAGTTAGGCAACTTTTGGCACCAGTTTTGTCAAGTTTGGAGTTCCGAGGAGCCCGTGGCAGTGTCATCATCAACCCTCTGTCCAGCGAACCTGAAGATTGGCAGAACCGGTGAAGCTTGGAAAGTCGAGTGTCCTCGCCCAATTCCCCCTCCCCGCTTGGCCGGCTGAAGGCCCCTCTCTGCGAGGAGGTAGTATTGATTGTAATAAGTTTAATCCCCACCCCAAGTTCACCCCTCCTGCGAGAGGTGTAGTTCATGTAATAATATTCTCGCAGGTTTTGAAGCGACACCGACGCGGCTTGCGGGCGCAAACCCTTGCCTCCCCGCTCGCCCCCATCTTCGGCCGGAGTCGGCGTCTTCACGCCGGCTAGGTGAGCCTCGGTCCCCCTTTCCTTGCTGGTTAATATCATTTGCTTAGCTTAGTATTGTTGCTTTGCTACGTCGGACGGAGAGCGAGGGCCCGGCCCAAATTGCCGATCACGTGAGTGTCCATCGCGGGCGAGTTGTGAGCGAGCCATTTCAACCCACACCCATGGTGTGACGGCCGCCCGTGAGTGGGCATCCCTGGCCCAATTGGGGTTCTCCCCAAGCTTGCCAAGCACCGGAGCATCATTGTCCCACCCCGGACCCTCTCCATTATCGTTTAGTTGTCCACGGGCACAAGTGTGCACCAAGCGAGTGAGCCGCTCGAGTGGTATCATCGCCAATTTGCTTGCTTGCAACCTTAGGTCCAAGGGTCATATTGTCTTGTGGTCATCACCCCAAGGTGGTGTTACATCAAGTGGTATCAGAGCAAGTTCACAACTTGTCTCTATCAAGTTGGTCCTAGGACGCTCATATGCATTTAGAGTCTTCGGTTGCATCTCTTTTGTCCACTAGCATGGCTACTTCATGTAAGTCACATCTATCTCACTCGGCCCTCCGCAAAGGTCCGATTGACACCCCTTTGGACAAAGTCCTATTTGAGGACCTTATCTTTAACGGATACCACCCTAGTGCATATTTAGAGTGGGAGGAAAACATGGACAAATACTTTAAAAGGAATCCAATGACTGAACCCATGAAAATCTACCTTGCCAAGAGTCGACTTGTGTACCATGCCGAGGATAGGTGGAAGTTCATTGAACAATTTAGGAGGGTTATGAGGCTAGAGCCTATTAACACATGGGAGAACATGAGAGCCGAACTTAGGAAAGTCTACACTCCCCTACCTCCTCCCTCCTACCCGGGTTACCAAAACTCGAGGAGCACTCCCACTCCTCCAACCCCACCCGTCCAAACCCTTACCACTAGAACCCAAGTGTCCAAGGCCTCCACCTCCCCACCTAACCCCATGAGGGCCCCCACACCCCAACCAAACCCCCCTTCCCTAACCTACACTAGTCAAGCCCCTTTAGCCCCCACTTCCACCCCAAATGATCCCAAGGACAAGAGACCCCTAACCGACCCAATTCCCTCCATGGTGACCACCACTTATCCAACCCTCACCATTAAAAACCAAGTGGACACCGCGTCCACCCCTCCACCTAGGCCCATAATGGCCACCACCCCCAAACCCAAAACCCCTCACCAAACCCGTACCCCACAAGCCCCCTTGACCACCACCACAAACCCACCATCGTCCCCAAAAAGGGACACATCTCCCAAAACAAATCAACCCAAAACCCCTCACCCAACCCACCTCCCACTTCCTACACCAATCTTTCCCCAACCTAGGCCTCCTCTACTTCCCATTCCTATCCCAACCCAAGCCCATGCTTGTTCACCACCCCGGGTGTGTCATACGCTAGCTATCACCAAACCACCCACCATAGATCCCCCTACTCCATTAGCAATAGAAGTTGCTACCCACACACCTACCCAAGTGGAGAAGGATGCCCATCCAAATCCACCTCCCAACATAGAGGAAATCCAAAGGCCAAACAACTCACACACCTCTAGCCTAGCTCCTCTAGAGACACCCAACCTCACCATAGATAAGTCCATACTCCAATGGCTCAAGAAAGGTCTCACCATTCCTAGTTCACAACCATGCCACCTACCCATGGGATATCAATCCCAAATCATTCCCATTCAGCCACATGTCACTTATCAAACTTCCTATTGTGTGGAAGATTTGGGAGACTTAGTGAACTACCTACATTGGCAAATTCACTTGACCAATATGCTAGCCTTGAGGCCGTCCGAAACTAACACCATTAGCCTAGCATATCCCTCCATTGGCTCCATCACTTCCATCTACACTAATGGCCAAGTTACTAGTGAGATCATCCTCCTTCTTCCCATGGAGGAAGAACCTATCCTAGTCCACTCCCCAACCATTAAGATCCCAAGTGCTTTGATCGGTCAACCATTAGCAACCTTGGCCCAATTATTGAGGAGGATGACTCACCATTCGAGGACCTTGAGAGCATAGAGTACCCCTACCAAGGTGACCCTTACCATGATCCCTTTGACCCTTTTCTATGGGAGCCTAGATCTCAATGTAACCCACTCACCTTATTCACCACCCACCTTACCCTACCCTTACCACCCATGATAACCCAAAACCTTCCCTTCCTAGAATTGAGTTACAACAAAGAAGCTTTAACCATAGGAAACATACACAATGGGATTGATAGATGGCCCCACTCCATGATGTCTCCCTTCTTAGATCCCTTTGACTCATACGAATGGAAGCTCAAGGGCCACCCCACACCTATGCACATAGAAGTCATCACTAGGATTGAAATGCATGTGCTTAGGCATACCACCCCACTTGACATGATTAGAAAGTCGGGTCCATTCATTCATATCACCCACATGTCAAGAAGAAAACATGAGTGGTCAATATTTGGTTGTAATGGTCCACCATCATTCATCATAAATCTCAAGCATGCTAGGAGCATTC
Source organism: Amorphophallus konjac (assembly GCA_022559845.1). Classification (NCBI taxonomy): domain Eukaryota; kingdom Viridiplantae; phylum Streptophyta; class Magnoliopsida; order Alismatales; family Araceae; genus Amorphophallus; species Amorphophallus konjac. The sequence goes on from CM040120.1 coordinate 297,200,451, forward strand.
ATGGATGTCCGGGTCCCCCGGCACTCATCACACTCACACATGAAAGGGACACCTATGGATGCCCCAGCCCTCCCAAGACATTCAAAGTCTTCATAACATCAATGCATGATAGGTCTACATGTGGTTGCCATAGACCACCTTTGCATACCACGCACTACTCACTCACACCGCATCTTAGTATATGGCATATGCATCAAAACATGCATCAAGCAAAAAGCGGTGAGAATTACAAAAAGCGGGCAAAAACTCGTGAGCGCCACTTGAAATTCCACGTTGGCGACTTGATGATGATGATGATTTTGGATTGGCTCTACTCTAGGGTCACCTCCAATTTGAGGGCACGAGGACTTGGACCTTGCCAAGTTCCGAGTGGCCTTGGCACCCGGCTTGCGGGTTGAACTTACCAATGGGTTTTGGGATTCATCCCACTTCCCACGTGGCGGATCTGGCACCCTCTAAGGGTACCGCGGTGGATCCTAGTGAGTGTCTTGAGCCTACACCTATCCTTGTGAGAGACACCCTCGGAGTGCCACCACAAACTAGCCCGAGAGCCCGACGTCAGCACATGGCGGCAATACTAAGCAAAGCAAGATCTCTTCGCCAGCCTAAGGGTGTGTCCGAGCCACTTTATCGAGTGGAAGCACCGTTCCTCGGCTATGGACATGGGTCGAGTTTGGAGAACAAGGTTCGCCCGGAACTGCGTTTGGGATGCTACTTCCCCGGTGGACCCATACTCGACAGGGTCGAGTTTTCCCCACCCCGGGGGTATGATAGGGACATCCCTTGCCCCTCCACATTTTCTGAAGCTCGGAGTGATCGTCGGTGCACGTCATTATGTTCCTCATGTGTTTGTGAGTCGAGTCATGTAATTTTCTTATTTTTATTTGAGTCTTAAACATGTAATTTTCCCTTTATTGAGTCATGTACCTAGGTTAGAAAGTCATTTTCCTAAGTCTTGAAGTCATCATGTTGGTTTGATAGGTTAATGGGCCCAATTCATTAGGCTAGGCCCAGGGGCACCCCTCCCTTGGACTGTTTGGTCATTAGTTAGTTTGTCAGGGTCAGTTTGGTCTTAGGGAAAGTGTGGGGTCTATAAATAACCCCACCCCTCGCTCATTTGTAACAATGATGCTTGAATATTGAATCCAGAAAATTTCCACACCTTCTAGTTCCCTCTCAATATCTCCCTCTCTCTCTCTCTTACTATCACTCTCTCTAAGTGGGTTGTGCCCCCTCTCTCTCTCCTCCCCACCCCAATTTCAAAATTCATTCTCTCTCCTCCCCATTCACCCCTCATTAAGGCCCCTTCCCCTTCCCCATGCACTCATTCAATTCCCCCTCCAACCCCTAGGTGGAAACCCCTTCTCCTAGGCACCTTTCCACTCTCCCAAGCAACCCTCCCTCTCCCCAAGACTGAAAGAGCCCTTCCCTAGGCCAAATTTCAAATTTCTCTCTCCCTTGGGCTGTGCCCTTTCATCTCCCCACCTCCCTAACCACCCAAGGTCGCACCCCCCCTTCCCCATCCACCAAATAACCCCTTGTTCATGCCCTTCCCCACACCCTCTCCTCCACCTATTCTGTCCCTGTTGCAGGTTTCAGAAAAGCAGTGATTTTCAGTAGCTGCCACGACTTCCCATGAAGGCTCCCAGTGGCATATCTTATATTTCTGGAATTGTCTCCAAGTCTTCTTTCCAACGGTGGTACTCTCGCCGGCATCCGAGTTCGGAGCTGTCCGGAGGAACGTCATCTTCAATGACTGCGCAATCTGTCCCAGACTGAAGACCAGAGCGATCTTGGAAGCTGTTCTGCGGCCAACCTTGGAGGAATTCGAGCACGCTTCCTTCTACAAAATTCTTCTTCGACTAGTCCTCCATCAGTACCAGAAAGAACGACGCCATTCGCCTGCCCGAGCTATTTGTTCTGAAATTTTTCGTCGGAGTGTGCAGTCTGCCACCAGTGGGTCCAGGTTTGACCTATCTTCACTTATCTGACCACCATTCTCCTCTCCGACATTGGATTGTGGCCCCGTCAACTTTTGGTCGAAGCTACTCCAACCACGATCGCGTCACCGCCAGTTTCGTTCTATTTGGAAATCGGGAGCGACCGCAGTGCCTTCTGCAAGTTGCTGCATCAGTTCTGCATCAGTCAGAGGCAGAGTGTTGCTGTCCTGCTCCAGTCGCCGTTCCGATCAGCCCCGAGTTCCAAAGCTTCCCCAAAAATTCAGGCATCATCCTTTGTCAGTTGGACAACTTTTGGCACAAGTTTTGTTAAGTTTGGAGTTCCGAGGAGCCCGTGGCAGCGTCATCATCAACCCTCTATCCAGCGAACCTGAAGATTGGCAGAACCGATGAAGCTTGGAAAGTCGAGTGTCCTCGCCCAATTCCCCCTCCCCGCTTGGCCTGCTGAAGGCCCCTCCTTTCGAGGAGGTAGTATTGATTGTAATAAGTTTAATCCCCACCCCAAGTTCACCCCTCCTGCGAGAGGTGTAGTTCATGTAATAATATTCTCGTAGGTTTTGAAGCGACACCGACGCGGCTTGCGGGCGCAAACCCTTGCCTCCCCGCTCGCCCCCGTCTTCGGCCGGAGTCGGCGTCTTCACACCGGCTAGGTGAGCCTCGGTCCCCCTTTCCTTGCTGGTTAATATCATTTGCTTAGCTTAGTATTGTTGCTTTGCTGCGTCGGACGGAGAGCGAGGGCCCGGCCCAAATTGCCGATCACGTGAGTGTCCATCGCGGGCGAGTTGTGAGCGAGCCATTTCAACCCACACCCATGGTGTGACGGCCGCCCGTGAGTGGGCATCCCTGGCCCAATTGGGGTTCTCCCCAAGCTTGCCAAGCACCGGAGCATCATTGTCCCACCCCGGACCCTCTCCATTATCGTTTAGTTGTCCACGGGCACAAGTGTGCACCAAGCGAGTGAGCCGCTCGAGTGGTATCATCGCCAATTTGCTTGCTTGCAACCTTAGGTCCAAGGGTCATATTGTCTTGTGGTCATCACCCCAAGGTGGTGTCACATCATTGTCCTTTTCATACCTCTGGTAATAACACCCGGGCCCTCCTTGTTTAGAGATGTAATGTTGCAAATCTTTGCCTCAATGGATATTTCTTTACATCTTTGCTGTAGTTCTTCCTGTTGCAAAGGTGGTGCTTCACCCACACTGAGCTGAACAAAAACTCCTTTGACAGCCGCAAGGTTGGACCCATTTTGGTTTGAAGGGAGCTTAAAGAAATCCTCGGTAGGATGCATTCTCGGGTTATCAATGTCATTCACCACTGTATAATCAGTACTCACATCAGATGGTACAGTCTGCTTACAATCTTGATTCTCAGGAACTGGTGATTTTATAGCAACTTCTGTAGTTGAACTACCAATATCAACCTATTTCATTGAGTTAAGTAAAAGATTTCCAGAATGTGCTGAAGTAGTATCAAGAACTAAAATCGGTTTGTCCTCATGTGGAGAAGTTTTATCAATTGAAACTTGGGTTTCACCCAAGACCTGAATCATATTGGTGTCGATAATATTGGGACCTTCAGAACAGTCTGCCTTAGGACATTGTGGTTTATTAATAACCACTTTGGACCCAGAAATATCTTTTGACTTCCCTTGCTTAGAGGTATGGATTATTTCCAAATTCAAATCCTCATCTACCTGCCGTAGAATTTCAAACCTATTAACATCAGCTGCATTTGTTCAAACAGGAAGAGTACCTGATTGCCGAGGCCTATAAATTCGAGCATTATTCCTTGGAGCAGTATTGGCTGCAGGATTAAGAGCATTGCGGCGATTGCTAGCGTTGTATAATTTCTTCTTACACTCTGTAGCAATATGACCAAGCTTGTGGCAGATTGAGCAGAGATGGGGTAATCGGTGATAATTCACGGGCTGCCAGTAGCCATGTCCATCCAACTCAATCCAAATTCGTTCTTGACGAGGTGCTGAAACATCCAGTTCAACACAAGCAAGAGCTTCAGAGGCTTCAGTCATTGCCAGGGTATGCTCGTAGATCCTCAAAACCAAGCCAAAATTTCCAGCGATAGATCGCATACAATCCTCATGAAACAAATTGGCAAGCAGAGAGGGGAAACCAATCCAAACCGACGCAATGGCAGGATCTGCTTTAAAATCAAAATCTTGCGTCCAGCGAAAAAATCTAAACAAAAAACCTTTGATGTATGGACTCTTTTGTATAAGAAGTTTTAAGAAATCCATTTCATTATCTAGTATGAGGAGGAGATGTCTCGGATTGAGACGACTAATTACAAAATCTGAAACCAAGGGAATCCTCTGACTCAGATGGTTCTTGATCTCCGGTATGGAAGGTCTTCCGTAAGAACATTTGGCGATAATGGCGAATTTGAGCATTTCTTGAGAGGCCTCAACTTCAGCCTTGGAGAAGTATACGGCAGGCTCACCAAGATCCGTGAATCCTGGAGATTTCACCAGAATGGATATCTTCGATTTCTGCTGAGATGCCAGGAAAATTTGCGCATAGGATCGGCGAGATCCAACCCTGGCCAGAGGGGGAGCCTGGAGAACTGTAGGATTTGCTCGGACATCAGTTAGGGGAGGTTCCCCGGACTCAGCATTCGCCATGGCTGGCATTCAATCCGCCATGGAGAGTTGTGATGGCCCGGCGAGAAGAAAATGAAAAAACTGGAGCTTCTCACTATAGAATTCTAGAGAGAGAAGAGAAGGGGGAGTCCTTCCTTTAATCACAAGTTATTGACTAAGGAAAGTTTCAGTATTATTCCAGCAAATAATGGAACAGCTTTAGAATCTGTTACAGGACAGAAGGGAGGGTATAAAAATTTCATCCATCTCAAGGAGCATCATGTTGTCTCCACTTCCAACCCGTTCAATTCTTTATCTAATCTTCTTGATCAGGTGGAGGAACAAGTGTTGTGTCCCTGTGATTTTGATGATAGCAAACACTATAAGTCATTTGAATGCATACAATTCTGTTTGTGGTGCAGATGAATGTTTCATTGAAAATCTTATCTGAATTACTGCTGCATTTAAATATGGCTGTGTGGTGTGTGCTTTGGTGCATTTCATAATTGCATCTATCTGGATTGTTTGATGTCATATGTGTTTTATTGCATTTATCTAGATTGTTTGATGTCATATGTGTTTACTTCATTCAGAACTGCTCATTCAGAACTTGGTACATTGCTTAACTGTGAGTATGACATAGACTGTACACTCGTCTGTCTGCATGAGTCACCAAGTCCACACATTGCATCGTGTGTTTTTTCATGAAGTCTATACATTGGCATGCAGCATCTCATGAAGTATGTACATCCTCTTCAAGCATTTCAAAGTCTATTCATCGCTTGGAGTTCTTTCAAGTCTATACATTGCTGAGCGTCTCACTGACTGTATCATGCAAGTATATACATTGGCATATGCATTCACTTTAAAGTCTATACATTCATAGCGTCCAGTGTCTAGAGTTTCATAAAGTCTGTACATTGGAAGTATGTACAACAGACTGTTACACGCATCATTGAAGTCTATACACTAGTCCGTGTCTCCAGTCTGCACAGCCTTCTGATTGGACTTAATGTCTATACATTGTGCATCGTCTCAATTTGTGTCTCATGCCAAGCCTATATAGCCTGCATCGTCTCATGCAGCATCTCAAGCCAAGTCCATACATAGTCTATCAGCATTTAGAAGTCTGTACATCGGTCCGTCTTGTTCAGCGTCTTAGTGCATTCAAAGTCTGTACAGCATCCGTCTCAGCCCGCGTCTCACACTGCATTTTAGGCAAAGTCTGCATATGGGTAGAGTCTGTACATTGCCTTCAAAGCCTTCCAAGTATGTACATCGATCTGTTGAAGACTCAATTCTGTACAGCGCCCAGGTTCCTGCATTTCAGGCGAAGTCCATACATTGGGCCCTTCATCAAAGTCCATACATTGCATAATGTTCGTCAAGCCAATACATTGCACTGTAGATGCAACGAAGGGAAGTATGCACATTGGACAGTTCATATGAAGTCTGTACGTTGGAAGTGTGTACAGTGTTTAGTTGCCTTCTCATAAAGTCTATACATCACATTTGGGAATCAAAGTATGTACATTGGCAGCTGAACTACATCAAGCCTATACACTGCCTTTGGTTTTTAAAGTCTATACATTGCCTCTGTTTCAAAGTCGATACATTGCCTTTGTTTCAAAGTCTAGACATCACTGTTTTGGCCTTCGAAGCGTTCAAGTCCATACATCGGACTGTTTGAGCAAGTATGTACAGCATTTCATTCACACCGGAAGTCTATACATTAGACTGTGGCCTGCTTAGCTGAAGTCTGTACATCGCCTTCAGACTTTCAAGTCTATACACTCCATGCTCATTCAAGTCTATACATCCACAGTGTAACTTCAAAGTCCTAACTTTGTCTCACTCCGTCAAAGTCCATACATTCTCAGCTGAACCCCTTGTCTATACAGTGGCCTCGAGCTTCTCAAGTCTACACACTGTCTTCGGCCTCAAAGTCTGTACAACATGAGCTTCGGTTCTTAAAGTCTACACATTCTCCCGCTCAAACACTTCAAAGTCAATACACTGGCTGCTGTTCTTCAGAGTCTGTACATCGCAGTGAGTTGAAGGTTGCCTAGTCTGTACAGCCAAAGCCTGTTCAAGCTTTCACACAAAGTCTGTACAGCCTCATCTCAAAGGCCAAGTCTATACATCACTGTGGCTGCTCGAAGTGAAGTCAAGTCTATACACTCCTCACCTTTCCCTACATTTGGCCAAGTCCATACACTCATACCTTTCCCTACGTTTTCTGGCCAAGTCTACACATCGTTTGCCTAGCGTTTGCTTCTGAGTCTATACACTCAGGTTGTTGAAGGGTTTTCAAGTATGTACACTGCATGCTCACTCAACCAACTCTATACACTCGGTTTCAAAGCTTCAAGTCTATACACTTGATATCAGGCCTCAAGTCTATACACTCGTTTGTTAACTCTCAAGTCTATACACTCGTCTGATAACCTTCAAGTCTATACACTCAAGCTGCATCATGGCTGTACACACTTTGTTAAACAGCCTGAACCAAGTCTATACATTAACTGATACCTTCTTATGTCTGTGTGACAGGTACTGTTCGAGAAGCAGATAAGTGGCACGTGGTCCGAGGTTGGCACCTGGCACGTGATCCGACGATAACGTCCTAAATGCTGCAGCTATAAATACCAGGCCGCCTCCATCTGGAGAAAAGTAAGTGTGTGAGTGAAGAAAAGAGAAAAAGAGATCGAGATTAGAAAGAAAGAAAGTGATCGATATAGAAGAAGAGAGTTGCAGAGAGGCAGTGAGCAGTGAGCAGAAGAAGAAGAAAGAAGAAAGAAGAAGAGTGAGAGAGCAGAAGAGAGATCGTGAGATCCAGCAGAAGAAGAAACAGAAAAAGAGAAAGAGAGAGATGGAGATCTCGTGAAGAAGAATAGAAGCATCGTTCACTGGACCTTGGATCAGATCCAATCCAGTTCGCTCCTGCGAGAGCTTTTGTGCATTTCATTTTTCCAGCTTTCTGTTGCTGCGTCTTTTGTTTTTATTTTTCTTTTTTAACTATACTCAGTTGTTCTTCCGATCCTCTAGTGTGAGGTCAGGTTCCGCCTGTGGACTCAGGAGAAGGGAGACCTTGTGTCTTCGGTTTGCAAGTAGCTGGGTGCTACTTGTGGTTGTTTCCATCCGGTTGGGAGGAAGGGAGGTCCGAGACCTCTAGGTTGCAAGTGGCTGGGAGTCACTTGTGGGTTCTCTCCTGGTTTGGAGGAAGGGAGATTCATCTCCGGTTTTGGTCTTGTGGTTTGCAAGACTAGTGTTCCCTTCTGGTCTGGAGGAAGAGAGACTTGCGTCTCTGGTTCCAAGTGGTTGGGAGTCACTTGGGGTGTCCCTCCGGTTGGGAGGAAGAGGGGAGGTTGTTCCCCTGGTCAAGCTGTTTGGCAGCAATTGTTACAGACTGAGTCTGCTGTTCTAGCCTAGCTAGTGGAAGCCTCACTCCGGTTTGGAGTGAGGGGTGGGCGTAGGTCTGTGGACCGAACCACCTAAAAAATCCTGGTGTTCCCTTGTGGTGTGCTTTTGTTCCTTATATGTTCTTCTTGTTGTTGTGCATTAGATGCTTGCTTAGGATCGTTTGAGGGCTTGTTGAGTTGTTGTTTTGCTTTGATCCTTCTAAGTATCCTCAGTTTATTTCTGCAATAGTTTTAATCCCGCATAACTGAGCTTTAGAGTTTTTAATTAGGCTATATTTGAAGAGGGATACATTCACCCCCCCTCTGTATCCGGGCCTTGCATCCTAACAATTGGTATCAGAGCAGGTTCTATGATTGATCAGATCCAACGATCTGCAGAGGATCCTATTGTCCCTTGGTGCATTTCTGATTTTACTCTTTGCTGCATTAATTTGCTTACCGATTTATTCAATGGGTTCTCCACCGGTTTTTAATGGCTCTAACTTTAACTCATGGGTTAGTAGTCTACATAACTATGTGAATTTGATGAATCCGGATCTGTGGAAGTTAATCTCACATGGTCCTCACAGATTGCCAAAGGAAAAGTCCAAATGGACTAAAAGTCATAGATCGAGAAATGAAGAGAATCAGAAAGTTTTGAATCTAATGAAAGAAGCTACTGACAAGGCTCTACATTCTTATTTTTATGACTGCAGGTCCGCTAAGGACATTCTGGAAAAGCTGAAGCTAACTCAGAGGAGAGATGAGGACAGTTGCCTGATGGCTGACAAGAGCAACCATGGCAGTGATCAAGATGAATCCGAAGAATAGGATGATGAGGAGGTAAACCCTTTCGAGAATTTTTCTTTAGATGACTGGGAAGATGCCTATGTCAATCTGACAAGATCCTATAAAAAACTAGGGAAGAAGTATAAAGGTCAGAAAAAGGAGCTAAAGAACCATGAGAATGCTAAATCTCGAGGTGAAAGCCCTGAAATTCTAAAAACTGAAAATGAAAATTTTAGAAGACAACTACAAGATTTCAATTCTATTACTACAGATCTAGATCATTTGAAATCTGAAAAACAAACCCTTGTGAAACAAATTGGTTTACACAAAAAGGAGAATCAGGAGCTTGTTTGTGAAATTTCTGAACTAAAGGAGAGGCTTAGTTTAATTGATGATCAGGTTCATCACTATAATGCAGTTCAGAATGAAAAATTGATGAGAGAATTAGAGTGTGTCAACTCTGAACTTGAAAATATGAAATCTGAAAATGCTTGCAATGCTTGTGCAGCTTTAAGAGACTTGATAAATGAATTTGATTCTGATGATAAACTTCAAAATGATTTAATCAAATCTCTGAAAGAAGAAAATAAATCATTGCTAGAAAAGAAAACTGAAGCTGAAGATATGAAATCTGAAAATGAAAGACTCAAAAACCAGTCCAAGGAATTTGAACACAAATTGATGAGTCTTGAAAAAGAAAACAGATTGATTTCTGAAAAAATGGAGGCAGATAGAATAATGAATCTAGAGCTTCAGAAAAATCTCAACAAACCTCAATCTGAGAAACAACAGGAAAACTTTTATGAATGTGAGTCTTCCTTAGATGATTGGATGTTTGATGATGATCTCCTAGAGAAAAATAGGAAATTGAAAGAGGAAATCAACAAGCTAAATCATCTAAACACCCAACTGTCAGATAGGCTATTGACAATTGAAAAAGGCAAGGGTGTGAGCATAGATAATTCTGATAGGTTGATGAATGCTGAACAAGAAATTGAGAGTCTAAAAACCATCAAACTAATGTTGAGTGGAAATGTCAAATGCTGTGAAGAGAAGGTAGCTAATTATGAGGTCACTATCACATCCCTTCAACAAGAAGTTGATGATCTTTATAAGTCCCTATCTGAAGCTGACAATGAAACAAAGCTAAAACAGGAAGTTGAAAAACTCAAAAGTTTGAATGATGCCTTGCATCAACAACTCATTTCCTGTGAAACAGATTTGTCCAAATATGAAGCTAATACTTGTGGCTTAAATTCTGAAATTCAAGACTTGAAAAATTCTTTGTCAAAATTTGTCAAAGGAAAGGACAATCTGAATAAGCTTCTTGAAAATAATGTTAGCTTTCAGAGAGAGGGACTGGGTTACAGTCCGACAAACAAAAGGAGTAATAGGAATAAAACATCTACTATTTTTGTCAAAGCTTCTAATTAGAACACAACCCATGCTCCTTCTATTTTTCAATTCACTGCACAAAAGTCCACTGTGAAACCCAAAACTGTGGAACAAACTCGAAAACTGAAAAAGGGTGAAAATTCACAGAAAAAGGAAAAACCCAAAATTGTGGAACAAACTCAAAAACTGAAAAAGGGTGAAAATTCACAGAAAAAGGAAAAAGACACTCATGTTGTTATAAAGAAGACTGCACACAATTCACATGATCTCTCACATACACATTAAAAAGGGTTCATGTTATTATTGTGGGAAAGGAGGTCACATAATGGAGGATTGTGGGTTGATGTTAAAGGATGAGCATGCTAGTGGAACTTTACATTCTAGAAATTTTTCTGATAGAAACCATGCTGTTAGGAAGCCTGATGCTTCATGTCATTATTGTGGGAAGCATGGTCATCTCATGAGTGAATGTTTTATCATGAAAGAAGACAATAAACTGCATGCCAGATCTTCCATTCATTTTCATGGTCCATATGGATCTAAACACAATTCTAGTCAGCACATTGTGTGCTTCAACTGCAATAAGTCTGGGCACAAGGCTGCTGAGTGCTGGTTTAGATCCACTTGGGGTAAAAATGGTTTTCATAGAAGAAATTCTTTTGCATGCTCCCACTGTGGGAAAAATGGGCATACAGTCAAGAACTGTTGGTATGTTCAAAAGAACTATGTTAATCCCCATTTTGTCAAATTCCCTGCAAAATCATTTGTGAAAATTTCATGCTATAACTGTGGGAAGCCAGGCCATAAATCTACTGAATGTTGGATGGTTAAGAACAAGCATCAAACTGCTCATGCATATAATAGAAAATCTTATGAACATGTTTATAAACATCACCCTGCTGTTAATATGCATCATAAGAACCAAAAACCAGCCATTTCATGTAGATACTGTGGAAAATTTGGACATTCTATGGATGACTGTTCACTGATGAAATTTGATGATAATGTTGCTATGAAAATGTTTAGAATACCTGTTAGAGCTAATGCAGGACCCAAAGCTGCTTGGGTCCCTCCAGGATCAAAATGATCAATATTTTGTAGGAGTGCCTTGGACTGAAGAATAAAAAGGGGGAAAAAAACCAAGGCACCCTAGTTGATAAAACCTCATTCAGGTAAATTTCTCTAATCTGTTCAAATGAAATTTATGGTTGAGCTGATAAGTCATAGTTTCATGCATACATGCTTTTTATTTCATTTGACTCTTGCATTGAGCTTTGTAGGCTTTCTTGCTTGTACTGTGAGCTGTGTGCATATATGTTAATTGCATATCATGCACTTTGTAAGAGGGAGTTTGATTGATGCTTGCATAATCATGATAATCTCATTTGCTGAATGCATACATGTAGTTAGTTGCAATTGCATTTCCTTACATTAAAAAAAATTGATGATTCATTGCATCTAGATAGGGGGAGCATTCCTAATTCATCTCTTTACCTCTTGAACTCCTTCTGTCTAGCAATCTGATCCATTCTTGGCAAATGTGTGGTTCACTTGAATTCTCTGTTGTCTACACTGATGTAGCTCCATTGATTCTGTCTACTATGAATTCAATTGATAACTTGTTACTATCATACACATTTCTTCATATCTTGTCAAGATTGGCCCAAGCTAATCTGACTGAATTTTAATCTTTAAGGCTTGCTTCTGAATTGCTCAATTCTCTCAACTATTGGTATCAGAATTGCTCTCTGCTAATTTCTCTTGACAATGTCATTGATTCAGCCGAATGAGGAAAGATTTAATCAGTGCACCCTAGGCATAAATCAGACATTCTGAAAAGAAGAATCTTCTATTATACTGGCTTAAGAATGTTTTGATAAATCAAACTGATTTAAGCCTAATGTATTTTCTAAGTTTTGATGTAAAAGACTTGAAAATATCTGAATCATCATGCTTAATAAGTCTTAACCAATTGCCTCATGAATTTCATGCAAAACTTTCTGAAATCTGAAATTTTAAAAGACATGGCTTTCTTTGGTTAAGATACATGTAGAAAGTATTGTTCTTAATCATTTCAAGTGTACTGAGCTTTGTTTGAAGAATCTGAAAATAGTTAAAATTTAAAGCTAGAGCAATGACTGTGGTCACAGAGAAACTGGGTTTTCTATCAACGAAATAGAGTAAGCCCATGTCATGAAGTGCCATTGTTACCTCTTTTCAATATGTTTGAAAATTTGGCAGAGCAATTGATGTGGCACAGCCCAAAGACCACTAAATATGATGAGATGACCCTAGGACTTAGACCCGCAAGCATACAAGCGCTCAATGATTCTCACGATGACGATTTTTGCTCACCCGATTCACACGTTCACCCGGTGGGTCCGGGAGATAATGATGAAGGTCCGGGGCGGGACCCAATTGTTCTAATGGACTTACAATGCTAGGGCTGACCCCAAATGAGTCTAGGATACCCAACTTTGTGGGCGGCTGGCCCGCAAGGCGGGGGCTTGGTGGCACTCACTCACGGTCCGCGGTGGACACTAACAAACTAGCATGCAAGTTCGAGCCCTCTTCTCACTGCCGACGAGCAATCAAAGCAATACTAAACTAGCAGGAATAAGGCTACTAAGGATAGTATCAGAAGCTCACCTGATCGGTGTGAAGACACCGATCCCGATCGGAGACGAGGGCACGTCGGGAGGCGAGGGTATGCACCCGATCGCCGCGGCGATGTAGCTTGACCTGAAATTGCAAACGGTACAGCACTACTCCTCACGCAGGAGGGGTGATCTTGGGGTGGGGGTTATGCTTAATACATTCAAAACTACCTCCACGCAGGGAGGGGCCTTCAGCCGGCCAAGCGGGGTGGGGAGAGATGCAAAGGAAACCGAGTTTCCGAGCTTCGCCGATTCTGTCTAGCTTCTGTAATTCTGGACAAGGAGTCGATGTTGATGCAGCCAATAAATCCACCGAGCTCAGAATCTGATGAGACTTGTGTCAAAAGATTTCTAACCGGAGAGGGGTGCGTCTTGAATTTTTGGTTCATGTTCTGATCTGGAGGCTGACTGCTCCGGCGACTGGAAGATGGATGCAGCTCTGGTCTCTGGCCGAGCTCAGTCTGAAACAGCAGGTTGCAGAAGCGGCCACGGTCGCTCCTGAGCTCCAAATCTGGCACCGCTGGACTCGTTGGAATCGTATACAAGTCTACTTTGCAGCAAAACAAACGGGGGAGTCTTCTGACGTTGGAGATGATCTGGATGTCCAGAGAAGTGGATGGTGGTCGGGACAGACTGTGAGGAGGCAGACCGGCATGATTGTGGTAGAAAATTGGTATCTCTGGTTGTCGGAAACCGAACGGGATTCTGCCTTCTGTTCCTGGACGCTGACAGGGGGAGGAAGAACTTTGTAGAAGACCCTGAAGGCTGGTTCCTTCAAGGTTCATCGTGGGAGAGTCTTCTCTGCCGCTCTGGCTTCTGGTCTAAGAAGTTCTGCACAGTCGGAGAAGAATGGTGGTTGCGGACAGCACCGAGCTCGGATGCCGACGAAACCACCTCGCCTGGAAAGCTAACTTGCAGAAAAATCCAGAAATGTAGGCCTCGCCTCCTGAGTCGTTGAGGGATGGTCGTGGCCTCCTCTGCAAGTTGTTGTAGTTCTACTTCCTGAAATAGGGTGAGAATGAGGAGACGAAGAAGAGGTGGGAAAGGGAATGGTCAAGAGAGGAAGAGGTGTAAGGTAGTTCCAATGGCTATGGGAGGGAGATGAGAGGTGTTTGAGGGGCTGTGGAGGCTAGAGAGATGGAGGTGGGGAGGGCGAAGTGGGGCTGGAGATGGGGGTGGTCTGCTAGGGATGGTGGTGGGGAGGGGAGTGGGCACAAGGGGAGGGTGAGTGATAGGGAAGGTGGGGGCGAACTTGGCCAAGGGGAGAGGTCTAGGGCGACCAAGGGCAGGGGGGGAAGGTTGAAATTTGAATTTGGCCTTGGGAGGGGTGGGGTTTGTGTGGGGAAGTGGTGGATTGTGTTGGGAGGTGGAGGATTTGCTTTGGGACAAAGAGAGGGGAGTAAATGAGGGGCTTGGGGAAGTGGAGGGTCTTAATGGAGGTGGGTGAGGTAGTGGAGGTGGTTGGGGGTTGGAGTAAGTGAGGGGGGGGAGGAGGAGAGAGGGTGGGGGCGAACTTCCCTTGGGAGAGAGAGAGAGTGAGAGAGAGAGTGAGGGAAAGAGAGTAAGAGAGAGAGATTTAAGAGGTAAAAGGAAGTGGTTTTTTTCAATATCCAAAAAAGTGAGTACAAGTGGAGAGATGGGGCCTATATATAGGCAACCACTCTTTACATGACCAAAATGTCCCTGACAATAGGACAAAAGACCGAGCATAACCTAGACTCAATCCTATGGGCCCATAACTAAGGAAATAAGGCCCAATTAAGCAAAATAAGGGAAATGGACTAGAACCACATGACTCAATAAAGGAAAATACATAAGATAGGACTCAATAAAAGGAAAATACATAAAATGAACCTGGGAAAATGAAGATAACAAGTGGAGACCATGATCAATCCATATCAAGAGTGTGTAGACGACCAAAGCTAGAGGGAGTGTCGTGAGATGCCCTCATCAAATCCCCCGGGGTGGGGAGAACTCGACCCTGTCGAGTATGGGTCTGCCTGACTGTCGTACTGCTCCATCATGTCGGGGTCCAGGCGCATCAAATCCTCCCGACTCACCCATGCATCCTCGGTCGGGGGACGGTTCTTCCACCTAACCAGATAGCGCTGATACACCTTGTGCCTTGTAATGATACTCTGCTCATCCAGTATTGCCTCTACCTGCTCTTGTCGGTCCCTCAAGCTAGAAAGTGGAGTCCCTCCGAGGGTGTCTCTCATAAGGGGGGGTAAAGGCTCAAGCTCCTCACTAGGTTCCACCGCGGGGCCTTTGTAGGGTACCAGGTCTGCCACGTTGAAGGTAGGGTGTACCCCATAGCTCTCTGGTAGGTCAAGCTCATAAGCATTGCTGCCAAGTCGTCGTAGAACCCGAAAGGGTCCCGACCCTCGTGCCCTCAACTTGGAGGCAGGCCCGGGAAGGAGCCGCTCCGTCCTCACCATCACCGGGTCCCCCACTTGGAATTCACAGTGGCGCCGGTGAGCATCGGTCCGTCTTTTGTAAGCCTCATTGCTTTTACCTATATGCTTGCGGATGTCATCATGCAACTCTTTGATATGCTGTGCAAAGGACTCAGCTGAGACTGACACTCTAGCATGTGGGGGAAGGGGAATGAGATCCGAGGGCTTTCTAGGCCTAAAACCATGTACTACCTCAAATGGACTCTTGCCTATGGACCTATTGACAGAATCATTGTAGGCAAACTCGGCTTGAGAAAAGAGGAGATCCCAATTCCCAGGGTGATCCTCTACAAGGCATCGGAGCAAGTTCCTAAGGCTTCGGTTGACGACCTCAGTTTGGCCATCGGTTTGAGGATGATAGGCAGTGGAGAATTTGAGGAGGGTCCCCATCAAGTGCCATAGAGTCTTCCAAAAATAACTAGTGAACTTCACATCTCTATCGGACACAATAGCCTTAGGTAACCCATGGAGTCGGACTACCTCATCAAAGAATAATCGGGCGATCCTAGAGGCATCAGAGGTCTTGGAGCAGGGGATAAAGTGGGCCATCTTTGAGAACCTGTCAACCACTACAAAGATGGAATCATGTTTGTGCAAGGTCTTTGGTAGGCCAAGAATGAAGTCCATGCTCAAATCCTCCCATGGTTGGTCGAGTATGGGTAGTGGTGTGTAAAGCCCGGTGTTTTGTCTTACTTTGGCGGATGCACATATGCGGCATTGTCCCACAATGTGGGCCGCATCCTTCTTGAGATTGGGCCAGTGGAATTGCCTCTCAACCAACTCTATGGTTTTGTGGACCCCAAAGTGACCAGCTAGGCCACCACTATGTAACTCCCAAACTAGGAAGTCCCTAAGTGAAGTCCTAGGTATGCAAAGCCTATTCCCTTTGAACAGATATCCATCTTGAAGTATGAACCCCTTATACTCCTTGAGTGGCTGGGTGGAAAGGGTGTTGTAGTGAGTCCCAAAGTCGGGGCAATGTGGGTATTCCCCTTTGATTCTCTCAAATCCGGTTACCTCCACTTGGACGGTGGAGAGTAAGGCTACCCGCCTACTTAGTGCATCGGCGGCGCGGTTCTCACTACCCATCTTATACTTGAGGACAAAGGTGTAGGCTTGAATGTATTCTACCCATCGGGCATGGCGGGCATTGAGCTTTTGTTGAGTGTTGAGATATTTCAAAGCCTCATGGTCCGAGAAGATCACAAATTCTTTGGGTAGGAGATAGTGCCTCCAGTGCCGGAGGGATTGAACCACGGCATAAAGCTCTTTGTCATATGTGGAGTATCTCATCCTAGCCTCACAAAGTTTTTCACTAAAGTAGGCTACCGGGTGACCCTCTTGGCTAAGGATACCTCCAATCCCTACCCCGGAAGCATCACATGTGACCTCAAAGACCTTTGAAAAGTCGGGTAGGCAAAGGACCGGGGCTTGGGTCATTTTCTCTTTAAGCTCTAGGAAGGCTTTGGAGGCTGCCCTAGTCCAAACAAATGTACCTTTCTTGAGGCAATCCGTGATAGGAGTGGTGATAGTGCTAAACCCCCGGATGAATCTCCTATAGAAGGTGGCTAGCCCATGGAAGCTTCGGGCGTCATGAATGGTTTTGGGCTCGGGCCACTCAAGAATAGCTTGGACCTTTTCGGGGTCCATGGATACTCCTTGGGATGAGACAATAAATCCTAGGAAGGTTAGTTGATTGGTCAAGAAATGACACTTCCCGGGATTGGCAAAGAGACTCTCTTTCCTAAGGATGGTGCACACTTGTTTGAGGTGATCGAGGTGGGCTTCCTTGGATTGGCTATATATGAGGATGTCATCAAAGTAGACAACTAGAAAGATGCCAATGAAGGGCCGGAGGACCTCGGTCATGAGACGCATGAAGGTACTTGGTGCATTAGAAAGGCCGAAAGGCATAACAAGCCATTCATAGAGACCGTCCTTAGTTTTAAAGGCGGTTTTCCACTCGTCCCCGAGCCTAATGCGGACTTGGTGGTAGCCACTTTTGAGATCAATTTTGGAGAAGATGGTGGCTCCCGCTAGCAGGTCTAGCATGTCATCAAGCCGAGGAATGGGGAACCTATATTTGACCGTTATCTTGTTGACGGCTCGGCTATCTACACACATGCGCCAAGTCCCATCCTTTTTGGGTGTAAGAAGAGCCGGGACGGCACAAGGGCTTTTGCTAATTCGGAGGAAGCCCTTCTTGATGAGTTCTTCAATTTGCCTCCGAAGCTCGGCATGCTCGGTGGGGTTGAGTCGGTAGTGTGGGAGGTTGGGTAAGGTAGCCCCGGGCACGAGGTCGATGGCATGTTGCACATCTCTCATATGTGGTAGTTTGTCCGGAAGCTCCTCGGGAAATACATCATGGAAGTCCTTAAGGAGTTGATGAATGTCTAGGGGGTGTGGATCGGTTGGGGTGGATTCCCCTAGACAAATGACGATGGCACATACTTGATCCCCTTGGTTGATTTCTTCCTCAAACTCTTTCCTAGTGACAAGGTGTAGGCTCCTAGGAGGCTCTTTGATGTTACTAGGACTAGGACTTGATGGGGTGGGGTTCGTTGGTGTTGGGATGGGGGGAAAGGTAGTGGGTCCCTCAAGGGAGGGAGAGGCCTTCTTAGGTAGAGTGCGGGGTGGAGATGCGTTGAGTTGGATCTTCTTCCCCTCATGAATGAAGATGCAAGCGTTGGTTCTTCCTAAGAAGGTGGCATCTACATCGTAGATCCAAGGCCGTCCTAAAAGGATACTCCCAACTTCCATTGGAAGGATATCACACCACACTTGGCCTTGATAGGATTGGAATGTAATTGGGACAAGGCAACGGGCACTAACGGGCATGGAGGTGGTATTAATCCATGCTACCCTATATGGGTGGGGATGTGGGGAGGTGGTAAGGCCCAAAAGTTTAACGGTGTCGGGTGACACCACATTCACACTACTTCCATTGTCCAATATGACCTTCCTAATATGGCTCCCTATTCTTATGTAGGTGTGGAATATGGTGTTTCTTTTCCAATCATGCTCCTGGTTTTGAGTGAGGGTGCATCTAACCACCCCGAGGTGGGATTCGGTGGGTGGAGGAGGTTGTTCTTGGTTGCTCTCTATGTAGTGGTTCTCATACTCCTCCTCCCATTCAAGAGAGGGTTCATATACCTCAATCTCTCCTTCAAATTCAGCTTGGGATTGGGGGTTGGTCTCCTCTATGAGTAAGTTTGATGCTCCCTTGGTGGGGCATTGATTGGCAAAGTGTCCATACCCATAACACCTAAAGCATTGCTGCCCACTTTGATGGTTTGGGGTCACCTTAGTGTGAGGGAGAGTGGGTGTCGAATTGGGCCTATTGGGAGTTGTGTTTAGGGGCCCACTTGCGGGCGGAATGGTGGATTGGCATTAGGAGGGGTGACCCGTGTGGGAGGAGTTCCCATGGGTGTAGGAAGGAGACCTCTTTGGGGTGGTGGGGGGTTGGCCCGAGGTGCCATGGCTCTAGGGTTCATTCCCCGAGGGGGAACCATTCGCGTGTACCGAGAGAATTTCTCGGCATCCCGAGCTACTTGGTAGGCTTGCTCTAAAGTTGTTACTTGACGCATGAATAGTTCCTTTTTGATATGGAATTGAAGCCCATTCCTAAAGCGGGAGAGTGTGACGGAGGGGTCCTCTTGGACTCCACATTTGAGGAGGTAGTAGTCAAACTTTTCAATGTATTCCATAACGGTCTTTCCTTCTTGAGTCAAGGCTTGCCATTCATCTAGGAGGTTTTGATGGTAGGAGGGTGGGACATATTTGAGTTTGAGTTGGTCTTTCATGGCCCCCCATGTGGTGATTGGAACTTCCCTCCTAACTATCCTTAAGGCTTTAACATTCATCCAATGAGTTTTGGCAAGTTTGGTTAATTGCATCTTTGCAAGTCGGACTTTCCTATCCTCGGTCATTGGGTACCAATCAAAATATTGATCCATGGCTGCCTCCCAATCTAAGTAGATGCTCGGATGATGAGATCCATCAAAAGTGGGAGCATCGACTTTCACAAGTCTCATTAGTTGGTCATCCGGGTTGTCCCGGGGAGGCCTCTCATTCCTTCTAGGGGGTGGGTCCCTTTCCGGTTCGGGAGGGGGGTCAAGGTTGTGTCCCCCTATGGCTGGCTCCACATGTGGAGGGGGATCTCTCCTATCTCCTTCCCTTGGAATAGGTCTATTTTCCTCAAGTTGTTCAAGCCGGGCCATAATACCGTCAAGCCTTCCCATAATTTCGGTCATGTAGTCCACAAGAAACCTCATTTGGTCGGGAAGCTCATGCTCATTGTGAGGGGGATTTCCTTGGGGATTGGGATTCATGGTGTTATTGGAAGAAGATGGATTGCCTTGATAATGAGTTCCACTACGGGTGGTCATGCAAGGTTGGGTGGGCTATGCAAGGGTGTGCGAATGCACCTAAGAAAGACTTAGTGTGACCCAAGACTAGACTTGTAAGGACAAGCCTATGACCGCTCTGATACCACTTGATGTGGCACAGTCCAAAGACCACTAAATATGATGAGATGACCCTAGGACTTAGACCCGCAAGCATACAAGCGCTCAATGATTCTCACGATGACGATTTTTGCTCACCCGATTCACACGTTCACCCGGTGGGTCCGGGAGATAATGATGAAGGTCCGGGGCGGGACCCAATTGTTCTAATGGACTTACAATGCTAGGGCTGACCCCAAATGAGTCTAGGATACCCAACTTTATGGGCGGCTGGCCCGCAAGGCGGGGGTTTGGTGGCACTCACTCACGGTCCGCGGTGGACACTAACAAACTAGCATGCAAGTTCGAGCCCTCTTCTCACCGCTGACGAGCAATCAAAGCAATACTAAACTAGCAGGAATAAGGCTACTAAGGATAGTATCAGAAGCTCACCTGATCGGTGTGAAGACACCGATCCCGATCGGAGACGAGGGCGCGTCGGGAGGCGAGGGTATGCACCCGATCGCCGCGGCGATGTAGCTTGACCTGAAATTGCAAACGGTACAGCACTACTCCTCACGCAGGAGGGGTGATCTTGGGGTGGGGGTTATGCTTAATACATTCAAAACTACCTCCACGCAGGGAGGGGCCTTCAGCCGGCCAAGCGGGGTGGGGAGAGATGCAAAGGAAACCGAGTTTCCGAGCTTCGCCGATTCTGTCTAGCTTCTGTAATTCTAGACAGGGAGTCGATGTTGATGCAGCCAATAAATCCACCGAGCTCAGAATCTGATGAGACTTGCGTCAAAAGATTTCTAACCGGAGAGGGGTGCGGCTTGAATTTTTGGTTGACATTCTGATCTGGGGGCTGACTGCTCCGGCGACTGGAAGATGGATACAGCTCTGGTCTCTGGCCGAGCTCAGTCTGAAACAGCAGGTTGCAGAAGCGGCCACAGTCATTCCTGAGCTCCAAATCTGGCACCGCTGGACTCGTTGGAATCGTATACGAGTCTAATTTGCAGCAAAACAAACGGGGGAGTCTTCTGACATCGGAGAGGAGCTGGATGTCCAGAGAAGTGGACGGTGGTCGGGACAGACTGTGAGGAGGAAGACCGGCGTGGTTGTGGTAGAAAATTGGTATCTCTGGTTGTCGGATGCCGAACGAGATTCTGCCTTCTGTTCCTGGACCCTTATAGGGGGAGGAAGAACTTTGTAGAAGACCCTGAAGGCTGGTTCCTTCAAGGTTTGTCGTGGGAGAGTCTTCTCTGCCGCTTTGGCTTCTGGTCTGAGAAGTTCTGCACAGTCGGAGAAGAATGGTGGTTGCGGACAGCACCAAGCTCGGATGCCGACAAAACATCCTCGCCTAGAAAGCTAACTTGCAGAAGAATCCAGAAATGTAGGCCTTGCCTCCTGAGTCGTTGAGGGATGGTCGTGGCCTCCTCTGCAAGTTGTTGTAGTTCTGCTTCCTGAAACAGGGTGAGAATGAGGAGACAAAGAAGAGGTGGGAAAGGGAATGGTCAAGAGAGGAAGAGGTGTAAGGTAGTTCCAATGGCTATGGGAGGGAGATGAGAGGTGTTTGAGGGGCTGTGGAGGCTAGAGAGATGGAGGTGGGGAGGGCGAAGTGGGGCTGGAGATGGGGGTGGTCTGCTAGGGATGGTGGTGGGGAGGGGAGTGGGCACAAGGGGAGGGTGAGTGATAGGGAAGGTGGGGGCGAACTTGGCCAAGGGGAGAGGTCTAGGGCGACCAAGGGAAGGGGGGGGAAGGTTGAAATTCGAATTTGGCCTTGGGAGGGGTGGGGTTTGTGTGGGGAAGTGGTGGATTGTGTTGGGAGGTGGAGGATTTGCTTTGGGACAAAGAGAGGGGAGTAAATGAGGGGCTTGGGGAAGTGGAGGGTCTTAATGGAGGTGGGTGAGGTAGTGGAGGTGGTTGGGGGTTGGAGTAAGTGAGGGGGGGGAGGAGGAGAGAGGGTGGGGGCGAACTTCCCTTGGGAGAGAGAGAGAGTGAGAGAGAGAGTGAGGGAAAGAGAGTAAGAGAGAGAGATTTAAGAGGTAAAAGGAAGTGGTTTTTTTCAATATCCAAAAAAGTGAGTACAAGTGGAGAGATGGGGCCTATATATAGGCAACCACTCTTTACATGACCAAAATATCCCTGACAATAGGACAAAAGACCGAGCATAACCTAGACTCAATCCTATGGGCCCATAACTAAGGAAATAAGGCCCAATTAAGCAAAATAAGGGAAATGGACTAGAACCACATGACTCAATAAAGGAAAATACATAAGATAGGACTCAATAAAAGGAAAATACATAAAATGAACCTGGGAAAATGAAGATAACAAGTGGAGACCATGATCAATCCATATCAAGAGTGTGTAGACGACCAAAGCTAGAGGGAGTGTCGTGAGATGCCCTCATCAGCAATGGCATGGATGTGTTGAGTAACTGGGGATTCTGGCCTCTGATCAAGGTGTCTCCTCATGTAAAAAGATACTCCATTGCTAACTCTGTTCCTTTTGAGAGACAATTTGGTTGTCACACTGAGTAACTGGGTCACTTCACCTAAGACGTGTTGTGCCTCACGTAAAAAGGTGTTGACTGAACCAAACTTGCTCAAGGAAAAATAAGTGCTGCTCAATTGGTGTCAGAAAATTCTGAAAATCTAAAGACTAGCTCAGACTCATTTATTTCTGTTTAATCTCAATATGATCTTCTGTATTTTCCATAGGAGTCACTGAATTTAAATGAGTAAGATGGAAGGAGGTTAAACATAAATATCAAATGAGTTGTTGGTTCACCTTTATTAAAAGGTGTTTCAGATATGAGTATTGAATTTTCTTGATAAACTTTGAATACATCTCTCTTAAATCATGATGGTCAGTTTAAACTCATTCATAATCTATTATGATTGAAGAATCTGAAATTCGTTTACAAAGATTTATGAATTTGGTGTGCTAATGAAAATCTATCTTCCTCATTTATTCACTGTGAATACAGTTTGTGTTTTGCTGATAGATGCTCATCACTTCACTATATCAATTGGCTTCACTCCATCATCTAATTAGGGGGAGCTTTCCTGTCTTGCTGAGTGTTTTTCTTAAAGGGGGAAATCTAGTCAGCATTCTCGAGTGTCCCTGTGTTTTTGTTGATATTCTCCCTTCATCTCAAGTGGTTTCAACCTTCAAAATGGTTCTGATCATATTGCCCTCTATTAATGTATTTTGATTGACATTGGTTCTCTTTTATGTGACGCACAACTGTCAGAATTTTGTTTTGGATAACCAGAGTTCATCCTTGTAGATTTCTCTTGCATCATGGATCATAAGGGCAGAACTCTCTGGTCTGTTCGAGACGCTATATGCATAAGGGGACAATGTGCTAGATTGTCTGATCAATTTGTTTGTCTGCAATAGCTCTATATCTTTCACCATGTCAAAGGGGAGTATTTGTTGCATATGCATGACTGCATAAGTTGTTTGACTAAGCGGGAGAATTGATTTAAATGATTCTGATATTGTTTATGAAAGTATTTTTTTTGATGAAGTCAAAGGGGGAGAAATATTTGATCAAGTCAGTATGACTCATAGTGTTGCCATCATCAAAAAGGGGGAGATTGTTGTGTCCCTGTGATTTTGATGATAGCAAACACTATAAGTCATTTGAATGCATACAATTCTGTTTATGGTGCAGATGAATGTTTCATTGAAAATCTTATCTGAATTACTGCTGCATTTAAATATGGCTGTGTGGTGTGTGCTTTGGTGCATTTCATAATTACATATATCTGGATTGTTTGATGTCATATGTGTTTTATTGCATTTATCTGGATTGTTTGATGTCATATGTGTTTACTTCATTCAGAACTGCTCATTCAGAACTTGGTACATTGCTTAACTGTGAGCATGGCATAGACTGTACACTCGTCTGTCTGCATGAGTCACCAAGTCCACACATTGCATCGTGTGTTTTTTTATGAAGTCTATACATTGGCATGCAGCGTCTCATGAAGTATGTACATCCTCTTCAAGCATTTCAAAGTCTATTCATCGCTTGGAGTTCTTTCAAGTCTATACATTACTGAGCGTCTCACTGACTGTCTCATGCAAGTATATACATTGGCATATGCATTCACTTTAATGTCTATACATTCATAGCGTCCAGTGTCTAGAGTTTCATAAAGTCTGTACATTGGAAGTATGTACAACGGACTGTTACACGCATCATTGAAGTCTATACACTAGTCCGTCTCTCCAGTCTGCACAGCCTTCTGATTGGACTTAATGTCTATACATTGTGCATCGTCCCAATTTGCATCTCATGCCAAGCCTATACAGCCTACATCGTCTCATGCAGCATCTCAAGCCAAGTCCATACATAGTCCATCAGCATTTAGAAGTCTGTACATCGGTCCGTCTTGTTCAGCGTCTTAGTGCATTCAAAGTCTGTACAGCGTCCGTCTCAGCCAGTGTCTCACACTGCATTTTAGGCAAAGTCTGCATATGGGTAGAGTCTGTACATTGCCTTCAAAGCCTTCCAAGTATGTACATCGGTCTGTTGAAGACTCAAGTCTGTACAGCGCCCAGGTTCCTGCATTTCAGGCGAAGTCCATACATTGGGCCCTTCATCAAAGTCCATACATTGCATAATGTTCGTCAAGCCAATACATTGCACTGTAGATGCAACGAAGGGAAGTATGCACATTGAACTATTCATATGAAGTCTGTACGTTGGAAGTGTGTACAGTGTTCAGTTGCCTTCTCATAAAGTCTATACATCGCATTTGGGAATCAAACTATGTACATTGGCAGTTGAACTGCATCAAGCCTATACACTGCCTTTGTTTTTTAAAGTCTTTACATTGTCTCTGTTTCAAAGTCGATACATTGCCTTTGTTTCAAAGTCTAGACATCACTGTTTTGGCCTTCGAAGCGTTCAAGTCCATACATCGGACTGTTTGAGAAAGTATGTACAGCATTTCATTCACACCAGAAGTCTATACATTAGACTGTGGCCTGCTTAGCTGAAGTCTGTACATCACCTTCAGACTTTCAAGTCTATACACTCCATGCTCATTCAAGTCTATACATCCACAGTGTAACTTCAAAGTCTGAAAATTGTCTCACTCCGTCAAAGTCCATACATTCTCAGCTGAACCCCATGTCTATATAGTGGTCTCGAGCTTCTCAAGTCTACACACTGTCTTCGGCCTCAAAGTCTGTACAACGTGAGCTTCGGTTCTTAAAGTCTACGCATTCTCTCGTTCAAACACTTCAAAGTCAATACACTGGCTGCTGTTCTTCAGAGTCTGTACATCGCAGTGAGTTGAAGGTTGCCTAGTCTGTACAGCCAAAGCCTGTTCAAGCTTTCACACAAAGTCTGTACAGCCTCATCTCAAAGGCCAAATCTATACATCACTGTGGCTGCTCGAAGTGAAGTCAAGTCTATACACTCCTCACCTTTCCCTACGTTTGGCCAAGTCCATACACTCATACCTTTCCCTACGTTTTCTGGCCAAGTCTACACATCGTTTGCCTAGCGTTTGCTTCTGAGTCTATACACTCAGGTTGTTGAAGGGTTTTCAAGTATGTACACCGCATGCTCACTCAACCAACTCTATACACTCGGTTTCAAAGCTTCAAGTCTATACACTTGATATCAGGCCTCAAGTCTATACACTCGTTTGTTAACTCTCAAGTCTATACACTCGTCTGATAACCTTCAAGTCTATACACTCAAGCTGCATCATGGCTGTACACACTTTGTTAAACAACCTGAACCAAGTCTATACATTATCTGATACCTTCTTATGTCTGTGTGACAGGTACTGTTCGAGAAGCAGATAAGTGGCACGTGGTCCGAGGTTGGCACCTGGCATGTGATCCGACGATAACGCCCTAAATGCTGCAGCTATAAATACCAGGCTGCCTCCATCTGGAGAAAAGTAAGTGTGTGAGTGAAGAAATGAGAAAAAGAGATCGAGATCAGAAAGAAAGAAAGTGATCGATATAGAAGAAGAGAGTTGCAGAGAGGCAGTGGGCAGTGAGCAGAAGAAGAAGAAAGAAGAAAGAAGAAGAGTGAGAGAGCAGAAGAGAGATCGTGAGATCCAGCAGAAGAAGAAACAGAAAAAGAGAAAGAGAGAGATGGAGAGCTCGTGAAGAAGAATAGAAGCATCGTTCACTGGACCTTGGATCAGATCCAATCCAGTTCACTCCTGCGAGAGCTTTTGTGCATTTCATTTTTCCAGCTTTCTGTTCATGCGTCTTTTGTTTTTATTTTTCTTTTTTAACTATACTCAGTTGTTCTTCCGATCCTCTAGTGTGAGGTCGGGTTCCTCCTGTGGACTCAGGAGAAGGGAGACCTTGTGTCTTCGGTTTGCAAGTAGCTGGGTGCTACTTGTGGTTGTTTCCCTCCGGTTGTGAGGAAGGGAGGTCCGAGACCTCTAGGTTGCAAGTGGCTGGGAGTCACTTGTGGGTTCCCTCCTGGTTTGGAGGAAGGGAGATTCATCTCCGATTCTGGTCTTGTGGTTTGCAAGACTATGTGTTCCCTCCTGGTCTGGAGGAAGAAAGACTTGTGTCTCTGGTTCCAAGTGGCTGGGAGTCACTTGGGGTGTCCCTCCGGTTGGGAGGAAGAGGGGAGGTTGTTCCCCTGGTCAAGCTGTTTGGCAGCAATTGTTGCAGACTGAGTCTGCTGTTCTAGCCTAGCTAGTGGAAGCCTCACTCCGGTTTGGAGTGAGGGGTGGACGTAGGTCTGTGGACCGAACCACCTAAAAAATCATGGTGTTCCCTTGTGGTGTGCTTTTGTTCCTTATATGTTCTTCTTATTGCTGCGCATTAGATGCTTGCTTAGGATCGTTTGAGGGCTTATTGAGTTGTTGTCTTGCTTTGATTCTTCTAAGTATCCTCAGTTTATTTCTGCAACAGTTTTAATTCTGCATAACTGAGCTTTAGAGTTTTTAATTAGGCTATATTTGAAGAGGGATACATTCACCCCCCCTCTGTATCCGGGCCTTGCATCCTAACAACAAGCACAAGTATCTGAACTGCCCGAGAAACACTCGGGATATTTAATAGTGTCAGCATGTAACAAAGCATCCAAAAATGCTACTGCAGATGGAAGGTGTTTGTTAAATTAAAATTCAAATTCAAATTTGAATGAAGAGTTTTGTTCGGGTACAGAGATAACTGAAGCGGCTGAGAAGGAAGATGTTACAGAATGGACTATCTATTCTTAGAAGGGAAAGGGCAAGGCAAGTACAAAGCCCAGGCGCTCTTCTCGGCTTCCCTCTTAACCTCTCTTCCAATTAATTATTTTCTTTATGAAGATTGTTAGATGGAATGTTAGAGGGATCAATAAATCAGGGAGGAGAGCACAATTAAAAACAATTCTTCATCAGTCTCAATGCGATATAGCTGTCCTGGTTGAGACTTAAATAAAGCTGAAGAAAGCAGACATTTTCAAACAGAGCATTTGGCCTGATGCTAGTTTTATACATTCAAATGACTATAGAGGCAGAATATGGATTCTTAGTGACTCGAATAAATTTCATATTTAGAAGATTAATGAGTCTGATCAGTTCATCCATGTTATTGTCACTGATACAGCAATAGATTCAACTTTTTACCTCACTACAGTCTATGCCTCGAATCTGATTTTTGATAGGAAAATTCTTTGGCAGGATTTAATCCATTTATCAAGCAATGCCAATAATTATCCCTGGATGGTACTAGGTGATTTTAATACTGTTCTATACCCTTCTGAGAAAATGGGAGGTAATCCTATACCAGCAGCTATCCTAGAAGACTTTAATAATATGATCACTTCTTCTAAGCTGTTGGATATCAAAACAATTGGGAATTTATTCTCTTGGAGTAACTATTCCCTCCCTCATAACAGGATTGTAGCCAGATTGGATAGATGCCTTATCAATGATTCTTGGTTAGCTAGCTTTCAGGACTCTTATGCAGAATACACTACTGAAGTTTTTTCAGACCACTCTCAATTAAGAATCTTTTCTGAAAAGGAAACCAAGTCTGGGAAAAAGCCTTTCAGGTTCTTTAATGTGTGGATTCAACATCCAACATTTACTTCAGTAGTTCAGCAAGTTTGGAATGAGCAAATTACTGGGACACCACAATTCATTCTTTGGGAGAAACTTCGAAGGCTGAAACAAGCTTTAAAATCATGGAATTCTAACTGCTTTGGTAATATTCAAGATAATTTGAAGAAGGCTAGCAGAGATCTGGAATTTGTTCAGCAAGAATTGAAGCAAGACCCAATGATCTGAAATCTAATTATGATGGAAAAAGAATGCAAGGAAGCTTATTTCAAAGTCTAGCAAGATGAAGAATCTTATGCTAGACAGAAATCAAGACAGCAATGGTTAGCATTAGGTAATTCGAACACCAAATTTTTCTATGCTACTCTCAGAGGAAGAAGGTCCAGCAATTGCATAAGGAAATGTAGGCTTCAGGATGGAAGCTCCACAAATGATATGGAAGAGGTGAGCAGACATGCAGTTAACTTCTTCTTCAATCTTATCAATCAACACAATTCCATTGGAAATTTGAACTTTTGCCCTAGACAAAAACTGAATGAAACAGAAGCAAATTTCCTTGGTTCTCCTGTTTCGGATGAAGAAATTAAGCAATCAATTTTTAATGCACCAAAGGATAAGAGCCCAGGGCCAGATGGCTTCCCAGCTGAGTTCTATCAGGCTACTTGGACTATTATTGGAGAAGATGTCTGGAAGACTATCAAAGATTTTTTTAATACTAAAAAAATCCTCAAACAGCTAAATTGTATCTTTATATCCCTTATACTAAAGCAAGAAGGTGCTGAATCATTTGAGTAGTACAGGCCTATATCACTTTGCAACTTCTGTTATAAAATCATTTCGAAGGTCCTTGCAAATAGAATTCAATTGATACTTCCTAAAATTATCAATGACAACCAGTCAGCCTTCATTAAGGGAAGAAGCATACAACACAATATCATGTTGGCTAATGACATTATAAGAAATCTGCTCAAAAGCAAAGGGAAACTTTATATGTATGAAAGCTGACCTTAAGAAAGCCTTTGATTCAGTTAACAGGAATTATCTTTATTACTCGATGGAGAAGATGGGTTTTCTAGCCACTTGTATACAATGGATTGCAAACTGTTTAGACACTCTTGCTTTTTCAGTTCTGGTCAATGGGACTCCTCATGGTTTTTTTAAGAGCAGGAATGGGATTAGACAAGGAGATCATTTATCTCCCTATCTTTTCACTATCATTATGGAAGGGTTCTCAAACTTGATAGAGGAGGAAGTTGTTAGAGGGAATATCAAATGTCCATCTGCAGGGGAATTTAAAATATCACATATAACATTTGCTGATGACCTAGTTTTATTCCTGAATGATGATCCAAGAACTATTTCTCATGTGGGACCATTGCTTAAGAACTTTGCCACCATGTCAGGCCTCTCCCTGAATTCTGAGAAAAGCAAAGTTTATATAGGAGGTAATATTCAGAATAAAGATCAAGTAGCCAGTCAGCTTGGAGTATCAGCCGGGGAACTACCAGTTCCATATCTTGGTCTTCCCCTTCTTTCTAAAGCTATCAAAAAAGGAAATTTCCTTCCTATTATTGAAAAAATAAAGAGAAGGATAGATGCTTGGAAAAACAATGCTTCTCTCCAGATCAGGAAGATTGGAACTTATCAGATCTGTCTTATCTTCATATTCAACTTATTGGGCAGCTACTTTCTTGCTTCCAGCTATTCTAATTGATGAAATTGACAGCATTCTAAGAAACTTCTATTGGCTTGGACACTCTTCAAATTCAGCTGTTCATATGATATCCTGGAAACATATCTGCAAACCCAAGACTGAGGGAGGACTTGGAATAAAAAATTTGAAGGAATGGAACCAAGCTTGTATGTGTAAACTATTATGGTGACATCCTGCAGAAAAAAGTCCATTTGGTACACTTGGGTTAAACAAAAGTACCTAGCCCATAAGAACATTTGGGATTTCAGAATCAAGCCTCACCACTCTGTTGCTTGGAAGGGAATTCTGTTAGCTAGGAATTGGATCAGAAGTCACATTAACTACAAAATAGCAAATGGTCTGGACATTAACTTGTGGTATGATCCATGGTTGAATGGAGACAGTATCTTACAACTGTATGGGGACCATATCAGACAAGACTTAGAGCTGGACAAGAACGCAATGGTAGGACTGTTTATTTTTGAAGGACACTGGAATCTCCCGACTGCTCTCTCTTCATAAATGGCAGTTTTTTGGGATCTTGTTAACCAAGTCCAAATTCATAATGTTGAATCAGATTCTATTGAATGGAAGAACAATGTTCAAATCTTAAAGGCTGGCATCATTTGGCAAGAGATAAGACTAATAGGGTAGGCTTTCTCTTATCATGATTGGATCTGGAAAAACCCAACTTCTCAAGCTGCATCACTTACCACCTGGCAAGCAGTTCTAAATAAATTGCCTACAGCCGACAACCTGCAGAAGAAGGGTCTTAATCTTCCAAGCATGTGCCCACTTTGTAAATAGGGAAGGGATGAGCTCAGTCATATCTTTTTTGAATGCTCTTATAGCAAATGGATTTGGAAAGAAATCCTTGATAGATTCGACTTGCATAGACAGCCGAACACTGGTTTGCACCAAGAACTGAACCAGTTGCAGGTCCAATGCCAGAATTCAGATCAACTCCTAAAATTTGTCTGAATTCTTCTTCGAATAGAAATATGGAAAATCTGGAAAGAAAGGTGTATGAGAATATTTGAGGATTCCACTAGCTCTAAAACAAGTCTTCTCATCAAAATTATTGAAGATGCAAGAAGCTGCATGGAAATGCAAAGGCAAAAGAGGCTAACAACAAGGGAAAAAAGAATTTTTAGTAGATTTCTACTTAATCCTCAATAAGCTTTGAGTCCACAACCTGTGTGGTCCTTAGCTTTTTCCATCTACATGGCAGAATCCTGATGTACAGTTCTATTCTCTTTTAATACAAATACCATATTACTTACCAAAAAAAAGTCCAAGGGGGGGCGCCCCTGGGCTTAGACTACTAGTTGGGCCCATTAGACTGCTTAATTAATCACATGACTCAAGACTTAGGTAAATGACCCTTATACCTAGGTACCAGACCCAAATAAAGGGAAAATTACATAGTTTATGACTCAAATAAAATATGAAAATTACATGAATTGACTCAAAAAAATGTGGAGAACACAATGGCGCAAACCAACGATCCATCAGAGCTTCGCAAAAAGTGGAGGGGTAAGTGATGCCCCCATCATACCCCCAGGGTGGGGAGAACTCGACCCCGTCGAGTATGGGTCCACCGGGGAAGTGGTACACCAAATGCAGCTCCGGGTGAGCCACGATATCCAAACTCAACCCCGCGTCCATGGCCGGGGGATGGCGCTTCAGCTTCACAAAGTGGCACTGACACACCCTCATGCTGGCAATGATACCTTGCTTGCCTAGTATTGCCTCTGTGTGCATACATCGGGCTCTCAGGTTGATTTGTGGTAGCTCTCTGGGGGTGTCCCTCTTAAAGGAAGGTATAGGCTCAAAGCACTCACTAGGATCCACCGCGGTGCCCATATAGGGTGCCGGATCCGCCACGTGGGAAATGGTGTGAATCCCAAAACCCATCGGTAAGTCTGACCTGGAAGTCGGGCTGCCAAAGCCACTCGGAACTTGGAAAGGTCCAAGTCCTCATGCTCTCAAATTGGATGTGACTCTAGGATAGAGCCACTCCAAAGTCATCATCGCCAAGTTGCCAACTTGGAATTCCAAGTGGCACTCGCGACCTTTTGCCCACTTCCTGTGATTCTCACCGCTCGTTGCTTGATGCTTGCTTGGATGCATATGCCATGCACTATGATGCAGTGTGAGTGGGAAATGTGTGGTATGCAAAGGTGGCCTAGGACAACCACATATAGACCTATCGTGCATTGATGTTATGACGACTTTGAATGATTTGGGAGGACCGGGGCATCCATAGGTGTCCCTCTTATGCGTGGGTGTGATGAATGCCGGAGGAGCCGGACATCCATGAAGGCTCCTAGCATACATAAGACCAATGCTGAATTGGGAAGGACCGTTATACCCAAATAGGGACCACTCATGCTTCCTACTTGGCATGTGGGTGATGCAAATGAATGAACCCAACTTTCTAATCATGCCAAGTGGTGTGTTGTGCCAAGACTTCTGCACTCCTATCCCAAAGATGACTTTGATATGTATGGGTGTGGGACGGCCTTTGAACTTCCATGTGAAACGGTCGAAGGGATCTAGGAAGGTGGGCATTATGGAGAGGAGCTCTTCCTTGCTTCCTAGGCATATGTTACCTATGGTGATGGTTCCCTTTGTGTGGCCCGAGTCTTGGAAGAGGTGGACTTGGTCCAACATGGTTGGTTGGGGTAGGGAAAGGTGTGTTGTGGGTAAGGTGGGTGGGCCACATGGGTAACTAGGCTCCCATTGGAAGGGATCAAAGGGGTCGTGGATTGGGCTTCCTAGAGGAAGGAACTCTATGTCCACAAGGTCCATACAAGGTGGGTCATCCTCCTCTAATGAAATAATTGGGCCGAAGTCTTTGGTGAGATGGTCGGCCATGAATGGAGGACTTGACGTCCGAGATAAGCAACTCTAATTTGTGGATAGCATCAGGCTCATCTGGTGTAGGGAGGAATAGAAGGAGGTCGTTAGTGTAGCAACCCACACTGTAAACTGCGGTGATAGATCCGACTCATAAGTGTTGGAGGTCAAGGCTCATAGGATGGTCGGCCACTGTTGTCAACATGCCAGTCAACTCCATTAGCCATGCTAAGCCCTTAAGAAGATCCCCTAAGGTCTCCACTTGGTAGGATGATTGGATTATGGTGTGATAGGAGAAGAAGGGTACTATGGGGAGGTCTATCTCCATGGGAGGGTAGGAATATGATGTGGTGGGAGGGATCGGTCTCTCCTTTAGCCATCTAGCTAGGGGCCCATCTATGATTATGGTGCCATTTGTGAAGGTTTGTGGCTCTTGGATTTTCTTTATGGTGGGCGGCGGATCTGGATTAGCATCCATCTCCGCTTTGTTAGGTGTGTGGGCCATGGGTTCCTCTACCAAAGGGTTGGGATGGTCATTTGGGGTTGGGGTGGTGGTGGCCGGCGCATGGTGCACCCGAGATGGTGAGCAAGGTTGAACTTGGGTTGGGTTTGGTAGGGGAAGTAGTGGAGGCCTTGGTTGGGGTTGGATTGGAGTAGGGAGAGGGAGATGTGTAGGTTGAAGGGGTTTGGGGGAATTGGCCTTCGGAGGATTGTCCCTTTAGGGGGACATTGTAGGGGTAGTGGTGGCCGGGTGGGAGCAGTTTAAACCACTATGGGCTTCGAAGGATGCTTCTTAGTGGGGCATTGCCTGGCAATGTGCCCCAATTAGTGGCACCTATAACATTCCGGCTCGCGCTCACCCGTGGTTGTCTCATTCACTTCTATCTCCATAGGGCCTTTTCCTTTTTTGAGAAGGGGTAAGGTGAGGGGTGGAGGTGGAGGTGAAGGTGGGGGCCAAAGGGGCTTGAGTAAGGTGGGTTGTGGAATTGGGTTTTGGTTGCATTGTGGGGAATTGGGGAATTGGAGTCTTGGGTTGGCCAGGTGGGGATGGCGGAGTTGAAGTGCTCCTTGGGCTTTGGTGATCCAAGTAGAAGGGAGAAGGTCGGGGAGTGTAGACTTTCTAAGTTCGGATTTCATGTTTTCTCATGTGTTAATAGGCGCTTGCCTCATAACCTTCTTTAATCGTTCAATGAGCTGCCACCAATCCTCGGCAAGCCGCACAAGCTGACTCTTGGCAAGGTAGATTCTCATGGGTTCAGTCATTGGAGTCCTCCTAAAGTATTTGTCCATGTTTTCCTCTCACTCTAGATATGCACTAGGGTGGTACCCGTCAAAGATAAGGTCCTCAAATAGGACTATGTCCAAAGGGGTGTCAATCGGACCCTTGTGGAGGGCCGAGTGGGACAGATGTGACCAATATGAAGTAGCCATGCTTGTGGTCAAGGTTAATGTGTTAGGGCTGGTGCGATGGATTCAGAGGGGGGTGAATGAATCTCTTAGTGAAAGTCTCGACCAATTTAAAAATTAAACAGAGACGAAATGGATCTGAACTCCCTGAACTGATATAGGACTTGACTCAACTAGGGGTATACATTGAAAGCGTCCCTATCACGCATCTAACGATGAAGAGTCACACAAACAAATCACACAGAACACCAAAGTTTTTAGGTGGTTCGGTCCTTCAGACCTACGTCCACCCCACACTCAACCCGAGTGTGGATTCCTGCTGACACACAGATTGAAAAACCGCTGGGCCTCACAGCTTGCCTACAACCGCTGACTAACAGCTTGCGCTGGGCCTTACAGCTTAGCCGAGCGCTGACTAACAGCTTGACCGCTGGGCATTATAAATTCGCCGTCTAGAGGAACTGATCCTCTACAACGCTAAGCAACATAGCTTGCTGTCCAGAGGAACCAATCCTCTGCAACGCTGACAAACAGCTTGAATAAATGTAAAAGAAAGAAGAATAAGGAACCGAATACAGCAACAAAAAGCTGTCGATAAATCCAAACTAAAAATGCTCACGTAGGAGCCAAGTGTCTCGGATCTGATCCAGAGAGCACTACAGAAAACCTGATCTTCAATGCGCCGCACTTTTTTCCTTCCAACTATCTCTCTCTTTTTATCTGCTTCCTCTTTTCAGGTGCTCAATCCTTCTCCTTCATATTTTTCTTCTTCAGACATGTTCTCAAAGTCAGCTGCCTATATATATATCCAGCAAAAGAGAAACGTGTGGAGCAACCAATTTTCCCGCTCAGATTTTAGTCTAGATCTGAGTCTTCAGAAGCCTCGTGTCAGCATCCTAGCTTGGATTGCCTTTCATGTGTCATGATCCTCATTCCCCTTTTTCTTCAGATCACGTGCCTTTCTTAGTATCCTCGAGCAAACATCCTGGCAACATACTAGACTTGAAGTCAATCATATGACAATTAAACACAAGACAGGAAGTAATGAAATTGCACGAAGTTAACAAAGCAATAAGCCTGATATGCACATACTCAACACAGCATAAAATCACGAATGCACAGAGTCAAGTTATACACACATCAATGTGCGAGGTGCAAAGACTATATTGACAGCATGCATGCAAGACATAAGGAATGCACAGACTCAATAGTGCCAAAAATCTTTTGCACAAACTCTAACAGATGCGGAGCTAAGTGATGCATGGACCTTTAGTAGCTTAAGATGAATATGCACCGACTGGAAGAAAGACAAGATAGGAAATTGCACTGACTCACTATTGCTAAGAGCAATCTTGCACCGACCTAGTATCGACAGGAGCACGGACTCAAACACGCGAACCGATCAATGCACCGACCGTGTGTCTACTTTAGACAACCTGCATGGACCTTAATATATGCCTTAGATGAATCATGAGACGCAGGCATGCATTGAGATGCAGAATGAGACGCAGTTCATGCACTGACCCCAGGGGTGCATAAGACGCAACCTAGCGAACAGATTAATGCACTGACGTAACCTTTGCACCGACTCAATCAGCTCGCACGAACGTGACAGAATGCGACCGAGATGATTGCACTGGCTTAGCTATTACATAGACTCAGTCGTGTGCAGGACAAGGATTGCACCGACTTTCCTGAAGAATGCAACGACTATGCGATCCTCGGACTTAGCTTGTGCACAGACTCAATGTGAATCAAACATAGAATTGCACCGACATGAAAGTGATTTGAACTCACATTGCATCGACCTAATGAAGTACAAGGCAAACATTGCACCAACTTTATTAAAAGCATAACCAAGACCGCAACGATTTAAACAATTCAGCTGCTTGTGTCATTATTCAAAGTAGAAGACTTAAATTGATTAGGGTGTTTATTTAATTCAGTCTAAATATGATTCATAATTTGTCATTATCAAAACTAGATTTCCAACAATCTCCCCCTTTTTGATGATGACAACATAATGAGTCATGTATGATAACTCACACACTTAATCAATCAAAGTCATTTGCTGACATGCATATTACAAACACCATTGCAGCATAAAATGTAAGATGAATTTCTACACATGCACACTAACACTTCTGTGTATAAGAGGAAAATTCAAAGCATGTTTGATTAGTCTCTCTTTAGACAGTCACAAGTATCCAAAGCTTTACAAAAAATATCCACAGCACTACAACTGATCACAGTATAGCATTGTCAGCAACAGCATCTGTGCATCTAAATCAACAGCATAACATCA
This sequence comes from Amorphophallus konjac, assembly GCA_022559845.1. Classification (NCBI taxonomy): domain Eukaryota; kingdom Viridiplantae; phylum Streptophyta; class Magnoliopsida; order Alismatales; family Araceae; genus Amorphophallus; species Amorphophallus konjac. The sequence goes on from CM040120.1 coordinate 297,236,466, forward strand.
GCAGCATTAAACATCAATCAATCCCTAGCACAGCAACCATAACATCATATAACATCATCAGCATCATCCATCAAGCAGTAGCAACCTCCTCATACATGACATTCTCTCCCCCTTTGTCATGATCAAAAATGGGGAACTAGAAGAAATCAGTGACCTCGGTAACTCACCTTGTCTCTTGGATGATATGCAGAGCTGGAACTAGGGTTTGAAGATCTGTTCAGCACTGAGGTGTGAAGATTTCTAATTGAGTCTGACAACTCATCTAGTCTTTGATGCACTGTGCTCCCCAGTCTGTCCACTAGGGAGGCGGTAGAATCTTGTTTTATGAGATTTTGTTTAATACTCTCTGAGAGGATCTCTAATTGAGACTGGACATCTTGAAACTTGTTAATGATTTCAGGCTGGCTGACTGCAATGTTGTTCAATGTACTTTTTATCAATTCAAACTCAATCTTAAGATCAAAAGTGTGACTAAGAGTTTGAGCAAGCATGGTGAAAGTTGAGAGTTGTGTGCCTTGTATTTTGCTCACCATGTCAGCAATTCTATTGCTGATTCCCATAAGAGATTCCAAGATCTCTCGGACTGCTGCATCAATTTTTTGTTTGGCAGTCATAAATTCAACCCATTGGGATTTCATAATCCTTTCCAAATGTTGCATTCGGGAATCTACTCTGTCTAGCTGAAGGGTATTGATTAGAAACTATTTATTCATCAATTCATTTTGATTTAGCACTATCTCAGTCAAATTTGACAGCATCTGTGCAATATCAGACTCAGCTCTTGGTCCAGGTGAACTAAATGTAGATGCACTAGATTCTGGAATTCAATGTAGTATTCATACTGCGGTTCAGGAGATGGAGTGGGTGGTGTTCCAAGACTAATTACTCCCCCAAAATGAGGACCATACTCAGGAGCTTGAGCAAATGTCATTCTTGGATACAATCTATAATGAGGGGCAGGACCCATAACATACTCTTGTAAGTCCTCCTCAGCCACTCCTTGAGCTGATGCCTGAGCTTCCTCAAGTGGAATTTCTTCATCATGTTATTGGGCAGGCGGATGTTATTCTGGAGGAGCTCTTATCTCTTCCTCTTGAATTCCCTGGGGAACACCTTCATTTTGAGCCTCTTCTTCCTACTGTTCTTTCATTTCAACCTCTTTCTCAACTTGTTCTTCTAGCTGTTGTTTACCAATCTCCGGTTCAGCTGGTGCTTCTTCTTCTTGTCGTTCAGCAGATTCTTTCTCAGCTTCAACTTGTGATATTGTCTGCTTGGACTGACTAGTAGACTGCTGAAAAGATGTTCCAAATTTATCAAATATTTCATCAATAGTCTGATCCAACTGGTGCTTGATTTGAACTTCAGGTAGATTAAGCTCATCAACTTCTTGTTCTAGCTGCAAGTCTTTAAGATGTTTCTCAGCTGGCATCTCAGCCTTTTCTTGTTCAATTTCTCTCACAACATTTTCTGGTTGTACACTGGTATTACCACTTTCAAGTAATACCTTCACTTGGGGCAAATCCTCCCCCTGAGCTTGTTTTTCCTTTACCTTCTTTACTTTCTGAGATTGACTCTTTTCAACTGCGTGACTAGCATCAGTGGGTTCCAATCCCATGAATGTAAAGATAAAACCCATTATGTAAGTGTTTATTTTTGGTATATCTACGAAACTCTCATCCTCAAGAGGAACCCCTGATTTCTTGAAAATAGTTGGCAGGTGGGCTCCGAAGGGTATATACCTTCTTGACTCCTTGCATGTCTTCATGATTTGTATAATAACCTCAGGTAGACAGATCTTTATGCCCTTCAACAAACAGTACATGATAAATCTTTGAGTATCTGTCACTCTCCCTCTGCCTCCAACTTGTGGAGTTATCATTGTGGTAATAATGTGATGCAGAAGTCTTTTGAGATGGGAGAATTTATTGGCATTGAAGGAGCCAAGTTTCTTCTGATCTTTATCACTAGGATTATTTGGCAAGTCAGCAATGATGGAGTATGCATCATGAAGATTAAAATTGTACCCAAATTCAACGACTCCATCTTCTGGAATTCTAAACACTTTATGAAGAAAATCCCTTGATATCTCAATCCTAGTTCCTTTGACACTGGATAACAGCATAGACTTATCAAGATCATAAACTAGATTGTTATAGAACACAACAATGAGTCTAGGATAATAGACTCTGTGTTTGCTCAAGAAATTTTCCCACTTCTAAAATTTGACAATATCAACCATTTCAGAAAATTTTTCAATCATCTTGCTGTCATGAAAATCTATGAATCGAGGAGGCACAATTTTCTCTGTTCCCAAAATAATTTTTGATTTGCTAGAAAGTTTTGCATAAGTACCTCTTTCTTCTGAAACTTCACCTACTTTTTCTTTTCCCTTTCTCTTCTTTCTTTTCGGAACCTCTTCGCTTGGCTCAACTTTGACTTCCTCTTTGGGTAAAAGCTCTACAGCTTTTCTTTTTCCTCTGGCTGAATCTTTCTGAATGGGTTCGGAAGGAGCTTATCTTGCATGCACCTCTTCAGACATACTAACTTGAGGAGTTGTAGGCTGCTGCTCCTCAGAAACCTTCTTCTTCCCCTTGCTCTCCGTTGCCGGAGAAGACATCGTGGAGAAGGATGATTGAGAGAAATATGATGCCTTACAAGAATAATGACGGCAAATGATGAAGTAGGTGGAGAGAATGTGAAGAGGCGAGTAGAAGAGCCGCGAAGAGGCGAAACCAGAGAAGTGCTCACGGCGGGGAGTCGTGAGTGCGGGAATGTCTTGGCTTGAATGCGGGGACACAAACGACACCTTTAGGGTTAAACAATATATAGAATATACTATCGCCTTTACCCGATAAACATTTCGTACCCAAACTACCCCTCTCGTATATATATAAAATATTTTCTTCTCCTCTTTTATGGTCTTCGGCATATTGAGCTTATATCTTATACATTTATTCCTCTAAAAATCATCTTTTAACGCACAATCAATGGAAATAAACATTTTAATCACAGTACAATGCCTAGTAAATATGAATCATCAAGTTTACTCATTATTTTCATTAGATAAAACTGGTTTCAAAATAAATCTTATATTGCGTTTAAGTCCTGTTCCAGCTTCTGAAGTAGAACCAGAGTCAACCATCTCAATTTTTTCTTTTCTTAATTGGAGCATTCCGGTGTAATTGGCCTTTTTACTCTAGGAGACATGTTTATCAGACACCAAAATCCCTGGTTACTCAGCACAGTCCACCTTTATGCCATCTTTTATGAACAGAGATAGCTCATTTCTTCATGACATAACTTCTAGATTTCTATGATCTAGATAGCTAGTTTATTAGAAATTTTTGCCATTGCTCTTCCATATTTCATTTATTTTACTTCATGGCGTATTCCCTGGTCTACATCCAGATCAGCTTGAAGACATGATTTAAAACACCCTATAAGACATCCTCTTCTACCAGATTATCCTATTACTCAATTTTTTAAATTCATGATTTTTCTTTAGCTAGACACTTCCAGTTATTAGAATGTTTTTAGCTCCATTGAAAATACTTTCAATAGTCATTTTGAAAAATTAGTTATAAGATATAATCTTTATAGACCGAAGATCACTTAATTGGGAAGATCAACATTTTTATACAAGAAAAGGGGTGGTTTTAGTAACCAATAATGAATAATAAGTAAAGGTAATAGAATTCCATATATTACTCCCCCTAAGTGTTAGCATACGGGAATGAATAGTTAGAATTAGGTGAGAAGAGATAGGCCATGTGCAGATTACACTGATGGAGGGTGAGGAAATAGAATGTCTACCACATAAGAGCAAGAGTCCAATTCGGTATTGGATTACAGACAGCCATAGACTCAAACATCCTCAACCTTCACTTGACCCAAAATCTTCATATTAGCTCTAACAAAACCAGCTCAATATAAGTAGTGATCAGCTCAAACTTTGTAGCTCAACATATCAGCTCAACCAGCAACAACTTCCAAATCCATGATATTCAGCATATAATCCACTGATACAAATCTGACCAGATCAGCTCTGCTCCCCCTCACGAAGTGTAGAGATTCTAATCAAACATAACTTTGCTTTTCTTGCAGATACACAGAGATGTAGATTCTATATGCATGTTTTATTTCTAGATGCATGAATAAGCAATCAACTAATTCTTTTTGGATTTTCAGGGTTTAATGATATACAATGAACTCAGTTCCTAAATGCAGCAAGTGGGGAATTTAACAAATCATGCATCATAACAAGGATGTGCAAGAGATTTAGAAACAAACTACACCTATCTTCTTGTGCATTCATTTGAGGCAGATAAATTCAGAAAGCAATATAGGAGCAGAGATTTTAAGACTGACCTGAAAAGTGCAGTCATGGGGTGTTCTTCTCGAATGCCTTGGTTTATTTACCCCCTTTTATTCCCCCAAGGCACACCTGCAAGATAGTCTTTATGTTGCACAAGCAGGTACCCAAGCAGTCTTGGGACCTGAGATACCAGTGGCACCTTTGAATGGTGCTCTCCATGATTTTTGAGCATTAAGGTTATCAGATTTCAACAAATGACAGTTGGACAGGACAGGACCAAACCGTCCACAATAGTGACAGGAAACACTAGATTTCATTTTCTTTTTATAGAGATGAGCATGTGCATGAAATGGATATGATTGAACATGATTTCTACTTCTGTTAACATGAAAGCTTCTCTTTCTGTTTACACTAGAATTATTCTTTTTCTGAACATGCCAACAGTCTTTGACTGAGGGGCCAGCCTTCTCACAATGGGAGCATTCAATGTACTTGCCTCTAGAACCGAGGTAAGTTCTATCAGAGACATGATTCACAGGAAACTTGTTCAGGCCTGAGAAATTTCTTTTAGCAGGGAATGAAACAAATTCAGACTTAAGTTTCTTATCTGGAGCATGCCAACAAAAGGCAATAATGTGGCCAACCTTGCCACAACAATAACATTGAATTTTCTTTTTCTTGTTAGTAGGAGATTTCCTAGGAAGATGATTTCTAGGATGCATCCTAACAGCATTTCTTCCATCATTTATCAATGTTAAACAATCATGCATAATATGTCCAACCTTCCTAGAATAGTGACATGTTGCTACCTTTTTATTCACATTCACTTGATTGACAGAGTTAACATTCGCATGAGAATGTGAATTTGTGTGTGAGCAGCATGCACATGTAAATCAGGGACAGGTTTGGACTTATTCAGATTAACATTTTTCTTTGATTTTTGAACCTTTTTCTGATTTTTATCTGAATCTTCAGCTTTCTTTGCAGTAAATTGAAATATAGAAGAACTACATTGGTTAACCTGTTCAGAACTTTTCACGAATACAGTTGACTTCTTCTTTTCATTAGTCCGTTTAATGACAGGCACATAACCAAGTACTTCTTTCTGAAAAGTCACCTTAGAGCCAAATAGTTTATTCAAATTGTCCTTTCCTTTCACAAATTTAGATAGAAGTTTTTAGATCATCAATTTCAGTTTGCAATAACACAATTTCTTCTTCACATGAGATTATTTGATTATGCAAACCATCATTGAGTCTTTTCAAATTCTCATTTTCCTGCAGTATCTTCAAATTCTCATTAGTTTCTTTATCATTCAACATTGCCTTACCTTTTTCAATGGCCATCAGTTTTTTAGAAAGCACAATGTTGAAAACCATCTGTTTCTTGTTTTGATCTTTCAAATAACCATTTTCTTCAAATAGTTTTTCTTCACTTTCTTCAACCTCAATTTTCTTTTGCAACAATAGTTTGTTTTCTTCTTTCAGGGATTTGATTAATTCCCTTTGCACATTGTCATCATAATTTATATCATTAATCAAATCTCTGAGAACAACACATTCATTGCAAGAATCATTTTCTTTGATGAGCCTATTCCTTAAACTCTCATTCTCAGACTTTAAATGTTTCATTTCATTATCTTTTCTGTTCATATCTGACTTTAAATTTTCATTTTCCACCTTCATACTTCTGATTTCATGCAGCATTTCTTTTCTTAGTTTCTTCTTCTCAGATTTAATTTTATCGTAGTTCTCAATTAAATGCTCATTCAACGCAATCAGCTCTTCGAGGGAGAAATTACCAGTGTCAGAGTTTGCCTGTGTCGAAGTTTCCTCCGTATAATCCTGGTCTTCGTCTGCTGCCATGAGACACTTCACCTCCTCCTGACATTTGATGGATGCAACCATATTAATAACTTCTGACGCACTGCAACAATCAAGCACACATCGAAACTTGTCAGTATTTATAGCCCTTCGAGTTAGCTCTAGGGCCTTCCGATTCTTTGCAAATTTCAAGTGGTCCGAAGTTTTCCATAAGGAATTGCCCTTTGAAACTTCATAAGAGCTGTGTGCAATTATTATCCATAGATATGGATTAACCTACATCACATACTCTCTAAATTGATTAAACCACTTGTAAAAACCTAGACCCTCAAACCTCGGAAGATCAATCATGGATTCCATGCTCAGACAAGATCAGCTATCTAAATAGAGATCAGATCAAACAATGCAAGCGAACGGATCAACTCAGATCGCACCAAAGCCAATTACGGATCGGATCTGCAGGTCGCTGGACCCTCTGTGCAGACACCCGCTCTGATACCAATTGTTAGGGCTGGTGCGATGGATTCAGAGGGGGGTGAATGAATCTCTTAGTGAAAGTCTCGACCAATTTAAAAATTAAACAAAGATGAAATGGATCTGAACTCCCTGAACTGATGCAGGATTTGACTCAACTAGGGGTATACATTGAAAGTGTCCCTATCACGCATCTAACGATGAAGAGTCACACAAAAAAATCACACAGAACACCAAAGTTTTTAGGTGGTTCGGTCCTTCAGACCTACGTCCACCCCACACTCAACTCGAGTGTGGATTCATGTTGACTCACAGCTTGAAAAATCGCTCGGCCTCACAACTTGCCTACAACCGCTGACTAACAGCTTGCGCTGGGCCTTACAGCTTAGCCGACCGCTGACTAACAGCTTGACTGCTGGGCATTACAGCTTCGCCGTCTAGAGGAACCAATCCTCTGCAACGCTGAGCAATACAGCTTGCTGTCCAGAGGAACCAATCCTCTGCAACGCTGATAAACAACTTGAATAAATGTAAAAGAAAGAAGAACAAGGAACCGAAAACAACAACAGAAAGCTGTCAATAAATCCAAACTAAAAATGCTCACGCAGGAGCCAAGTGTCTCGGATCTGATCCAGAGAGCACTACAGAAAACCTGATCTTCAATGCGCCGCACTTTTTTCCTTCCAACTATCTCTCTCTTTTTATCTGCTTTCTCTTTTCAGGTGCTCAATCCCTCTCCTTCAGATTTTTGTTCTTCAGACATGTTCTCGAAGTCAACTCCCTATATATATATCCAGCAAAAGAAAAATGTGTGGAGCAACCAATTTTCCCGCTCAGATTTTAGTCCAGATCTGAGTCTTCAGAGGCCACGTGTCAGCATCCTAGCTTTGATTGCCTTTCATGTGTCATGATCATCATTTCCCTTTTTCTTCAGATCACGTGCCTTTCTTAGTATCCTCGAGCAAACATCCTGGCAACATACTAGACTTGAAGTCAATCATATGACAATTAAACACAAGATAGGAAGTAATGAAATTGAATGAAGTTAACAAAGCAATAAGCCTAATATGCACAGACTCAACATAGCATAAAATCACGAATGCACAGAGTCAAGTTATACACACATCAACGTGCGAGGTGCAAAGACTATATTGACACAATGCGTGCAAGACATAAGGAATGCACAGACTCAATAGTGCCAAAAATCTTTTGCACAAACTCTAACAGATGCGGAGCTAAGTGATGCACGGACCTTTAGTAGCTTAAGATGAATATGCACCGACTGGAAGAAAGACAAGATAGGAAATTGCATCGACTCACTATTGCTAAGAGCAATCTTGCACCAACCTAGTATCGACAAGAGCACGGACTCAAACACGCGAACCGATTAATGCACCGACCGTGTGTCTGCTTTAGACACAACCTGCACAGACCTTAATATATGCCTTAGATGAATCATGAGACGTAGGCATGCATTGAGACGCAGAATGAGAAGTAGTTCATGCACTGACCCCAGGTGTGCATAAGATGCAACCAAGCGAACAGATCAATGCACCGACGTAACCTTTGTACCGACTCAATCAGCTCAAACGAACGTGATAGAATGCGGCCGAGACGATTGCACTGACTTAGCTATTACATAGACTCAGTCGTGTGCAGGACAAGGATTGCACCGACTTTCCTGATGAATGCAATGACTATGCGATCCTCGGACTTAGCTTGTGCACAGACTCAATGTGAATCAAACATAGAATTGCACCGACATGAAAGTGATTTGAACACACATTGCATCGACCTAATGAAGTACAAGGCAAACACTGCACCAACTTTATTAAAAGCAAAACCAAGATCGCAACAATTTAAACAATTCAGCTGCTTGTGTCATTATTCAAAGTAGAAGACTTAAATTGATTATGGTGTTTATTTAATTCAGTCTAAACATGATTCATAAGTTGTCATTATCAAAACCAGATTTTCAACATGATGCACTGGGAGATGAATGCAAATGCACCCTAGGACCAACTTGTGGAGAGACAAGTTGTGAACTTGCTCTGATACCACTTGATGTGACACCACCTTGGGGTGATAATCACAAGACCGAAGACCCCTCGGACCTAGCAAGCAAGCGATGCAACGGACCGACAACTTCCCTAGAGCGGACTCACTCGCGTAGCGCGCACCCGGGTCCGTAGGTGGACCGGCGATGGGGATGAGGGTGCGAGGTTGGACCTTGAGATTCCAGGGGGTTGGCTAGCTTCATATTGAACCCGCAAGGGTCCCGGGATGCCCACTATCGCAGGCGGCCAGCACGCCGAGGGCGTGGGATATAACGGCTCTCTCGCAACTCGCCCGCGGTAGTCGCTCAATTATAAGCAAATTCAAGATCGGGCACTCTCTCACCGCACACGGCACTAAGATGCAATACTAATTAAGCAAATGAAACCAGCAAAGATAAGTGTTCAGTAGCTCACCTGGTCGGCGTGAAGACGCCAACCCCAGCCGAAGACGACGGCGAGTGAGAAGGCGTGGGTACGCACCCGCACACCTCGTCGATGCCGCTTAACCTGAAAATTTATAGAGTACACCACTACTCCTCGCGAAGGAGGGTTGGACAAGGGGTTGGGGATAATGTGATGTAGTCAAACACTACCTCCATGCAGGGAGGGGTGGTAAGCCGGCCAGGCGAGAAGGGGAGAATCAATCTAGGAACTTAATGAAAGAACAGCAATGGTTCTCTCCGCCCTCTGGAACAGGGGACAGGCAGTCGAAGTCGGCGCCGCTGCGGCCTCTCCCGAACTCCGTTGTCAAAGAAACCAGTTGGAGATCCTTTGTACTTGACCCAGGAAGACGTCCATTTTTTGGGGAATTTATGGAAGGCGGTGCTGGTCAGGGCAGAGGCGCGAACATGGGCTCTGCTTGCTGGTTCTGGTAGCTTCTGCACCCCTACAGCTGGAAGACGAGGCAACCACGGATGCTCCTCAGCTCCGATTCAGGCTTGGCTGGAGTCACTGGATTCATTGTCAAGTCCTCTTCGAACGAAGACCCACAGGGGTGCCGGAGGAGGTCGGAGTAGATAGAGACAGCCCGAATAGTGATCGGGTGTCTGTTCAATTCGAGGAGGAACATAACTGCGCACCCGGGGAAGAAAAATGAGAACTCTTAGCTTCGGATGCTGAACGGGGTTCTACTTCTTGATCCTGGAAGTAGACTCATCGTAGAAGATCGCAGCCAAGCACCTCCTCTAGATCCTCAAGAGGATGGCCATGGCAGTCTCAGCAAGTGGCTTCAGGTTGACAGTCAGGGAGAAGACGGGCAGCCTGGGGAGATCGGCTCCTTCGGGCAGCCACGAGCTCATAATGGGATGAGACCACCGCCATTGCAAAGAGGACATGGATACGCTTCCGTCGGTACTACTTGTGCTTCCATGGACGCCAGGATGAAGTCGTGGATGGATCTGCAAGACGCTGGTTCACTGCTACCTGTGAACAAGCTTGTGCAGAGTGGTGATAGGTGATGAGAAATAGGGGTAGATGGGAGGGGAAATGAGGAGGATGTGTGTGGGGGCAACCCCTGGCTGTGAGGGGGTCTGGGAGGGGGTGTTCCAAGGTGTGGGAGTGGCAGAATGGGGGCTGGAAGGAGGTCTAACAGGTGGAGGGAGGGGGAGCTGCGAAATTGGTTAGAAGGGAGAGAGGGAAAGGGTATTTGAAAATGGGTTTTAAGGTGGGATTAATTTCTGGTCTTGGGGATGGGAAGAGGAGTGTGGGGAAGGTAAAGGTGGGGCTTGGGGAGTGGGGAATTCTCCCTTGGGAGAGGAGAGGGTGCTTGGGAAGGGGAGTGGGTGGTTGGTGGTTGGAGGGTGGCTTGGAGAGTGGTGGATTCCACCTTGGGGCTAGGGGTGGAGTTATGGAGAGGTGTGGGGAAATGGGATAGCCCTTCAATGAGGGGAGAAGAGAGAGAAAGGGGTGCACCCTTCTTTAGAGAGAGAAAGAAGAGAGAGAGAAGAGAGAGAAGGGGAATCCGCCCCAATAGAGAGAGAGAAGTGGAGAATCCTCTCCAATAATACACTAATTCACTCAATTTTTTTTGATTCATCAAAAGATTACAAATGAGGGGGTAAAGGGGGGTATTTATAGGGACTAGACTTTTCACATGACCATATTGACCCTGACTAATGACTAAATGACCAGACAAGTCCAAGGGGGGCGCCCCTGGGCTTAGCCCACTAGTTGGGCCCATTAGACTGCTTAATTAATCACATGACTTAAGACTTAGGTAAATGACCCTTATACCTAGGTACCAGACTCAAATAAAGGAAAAATTATATAGTTTATGACTCAAATAAAATATGAAAATTACATGGATTGACTCAAAAAAATGTGGAGAACACAATGGCGCAAACCGACGATCCATCAGAGCTTCACAAAAAGTGGAGGGGTAAGTGATGCCCCCATCAGAAGGATTCTGAACCACTTAATTTTGTACCTGTAATTCTTCGATTTAAAATGAATTGAAGTTGGTTCTTTCATTTGATTTTTAGAAAACTGACATGCAAGGATTTGGGTATAATGTGCAGGTTCCATCTTGTCTCTAAACATTGGATCCATGGTAATATTTCACTTCTGCATTTAATTTTTTAATTGCCTTGATTGGGGTTTGCTCTGGACTTTAATTCATTGCATATCTCTAACTTCTGGATTTCAGTGCGTGGGTCGACCCAATGGGTCGACCCCTGAGAGTTCCCGAGCCTTCGGGTCTCTCTTTTTTGATGTTGGTTGGTTGCATGGGTCGACCCCTTGGAGTTGTTGTTTTTCTCGCAAATATTACACGGACCTTCTCTGCTCTCTTTACAACTTGCACCGAGCTTCACTCTTAGCACATCTATGTGTTACACTTGTGTTCACCGACATATGTACACAGACCGTCTCTAGCAGTTGTTAAAACTTTGCACCGACACAGCTTGCATCGAACATGGGTTGCAAACTTTCACCGACCGCGCTTGCTTGAATGGGTTGAGGGTGCTTCAATACGTGCACCGACTTGCTGTTGTTTGCACCGACCTTCTGGCATATGCACTGGGTTTGTTCATGTGCACAAAAAAAAAAACTTTGCACCGACCTTATGGCATGCACCGACTGTCATTTTGGCAAGTTTCAAAAACTTGCACCGACCCTGTTCTTTGTAAAACTTGCACCGAGTCCACAAACCTCGTCGCATGCCTTGCACTAACACCTTATGCATGCCTTGCGTGCATGCCTTGCACAGACTTCTTTTGTTGTTTGTAAAACTTGCACCGACCACGTTTGGCATTTGCACTTTTGTTCATATGTGCATCTATCTAAAACTCTGCACCGACCTTAGCTGCTAAATGTTTGCACCGACCTTGTCGAATATGCACATGTCTATGCTACACAATGTGCACAGACTTATCTTTATGCTTTACACATTGTGCAGCAACTTTTGTTTTTGTGTTTTACATAATGTGCACCGACTTTGGGCTTTTAATTGTGATAATGCTTTTAGGCTGATTAGTGTTAACTTGTCCCTGGGCGTCTGGAAACGGGTTTACGGGTTTGGTACCGAAAGCCACTTTTCATGATCCATTTGGCTTGGTATTTTACACCATTACCCTTAGGGTTTCTCTTATGGTATGGGTGTAGCGTTGAGAGGTTGTTACAAGGGCTGTTGTGGTCTTTAGTTCAATATCCCTGCCCTATTTACATCCTGCGATCTCCATCGTAGGAGATCAAGCTTGTGGCCTTATTGTTTTATACTTTCTTGTAGGAGAAGAAGAACGTGGAGAAGGTGTTGCACACCTTGAAGGAGAGGGAAGAAAAAGCAGACTGCCTTCAACGGGAAAACATGTCGATCTGATTCAGTCTGGAGCGCGGTAGCTCAAGATTCCTCATGGGCGTCTCCATCAGTTTTGGACGGCTTCCTCTCCATGATCGGGCATTCCCAGCACACCCATTCATCCCGTCTATGAGCTTTCACTGCGGATCTGAGGGGGATTCCTAGATCCTTCATTTCCATCCTTTATATTAGAAAATAGATTCATATCGTGGGCGTTTATTGTATATCCTTCCATTGATCAAACTTTGAATATCATTGTGTGTGTGGGCGGAGTTGCGTCTCCGTGTGGTTTTAGTGTCTGGGGTTGTTCCCCGATGTTGTGTGTGTGTGTGCTGCAGTGGCAGCGTGTTGGGGCCAGGCCCCGTGTGTGTATTGCTGCGGAAGTAGCGTGTATGGTGTTGGGGTTCGTCCCCATGTTGCTACGCAAGTAGCGTGTAGTGAAGCCTCACCGGGTTTCGGTGAGGGGTGGACATAGGGAGCCTGTCGTGGTCCCGAACCACCTTAAAATCTTTCTGTCTCATGGGATTGCATGTGTGATTGACCATTTCTTCTATCTCCCTTCATAGGTCCATTGAATAGATTTTTACTCACTGCACCACTGCACATTGCTATATCCGCTATCCGTGTTTGGATTGATTGTTAATCGTTCTGTGCTTAGAATTACTCGTGTAAGATCAGAAAGATCGAGAGAACTCTTTTACTCTCACTTGAGTTTGGGCTAATCAACGTAGTTAATTTTACTTCAGTTGTAATTGGGTTAGAAAATTTTTAAAATCCGCCATCTCGGCAAGGGGACAATTCAACCCCCCTTCTTGTCCGCCATCTCTCTGGGCCAACAATTGGTATCAGAGCACAGTCTCTGATTTTTTAGCGGACCTCACGATCTAGGAGAAAAGATCATTTCATGATGGCTAGTGTAAATGTGCTTCCTATCTTTGATGGTTTTGATTTCACATCATGGCTTGAAAAATTGTGTGTTTGGATTTCTAGTACTAATCCGAGGCTTTTGAACTTAATGACTAATGGTCCTCATGCTCTACCAAAAGATAAGTCAAAGTGGACCAATGAACACAAGAAAAAGGATTTTGACAATCTTTTTGTTTTGAATACTCTCAAGGCTGCAGTGAACACTAACGTCCATCCTTTTGTTTTAACTTGTAGGTCAGCCAAAGATGTCTTGGATGGGCTAAGCGAGGCCCAAAAAGAAATATGAAACAACGGTGAGTGCCTCGTGGCAAACAAAGAAACTGAAGGCCAAAGCGAGGAAAACTCTAAGGTAAACTACGATTCCGAGGAAGAAGATGAACTTAGCTATGATGAGTAGATGAATGCATACGATGAACTGTTTGACAGATACAAAGCATTAAAATTTGAAAATAGGAAACTAAAAAAGAAACTTGATGATTCATGGCATGTTAACTCACCTGTACTAAATGTTCTGAAGTTGAAAACTCTTGAGTCGTTAATTCGTCATGTGAAAAATGTTCTTAGCTTAGGAACTTGTATGAAAACTTATTGCATGATGTTGATGTACATAAAGAAACAATTTCAATTCTGAAAACTAAAAATGAGACCTTAACTGCTAAGATTTCAGAATTTGAAAACATTGAAAAGGATCTAAGAGGAAAATTGAGTTGTTCAAATAGTGATCAATTTTTGCTTGAAGAACTTCTACAAAATGAAAAGCTTGCTAAAGAAATTGATAACTTGAAAGATCAAAACAATCTGCTGGTCGATAAAATCCACATGTTTGAAAAAGGAAAACATGTTGTTGTTGATGACTATGAAAATCTTCATGCTATGGAAGAAGATATTGCAAGTTATAAAACTGTTAACTCTTTGTTGAATGAGATACTTGCTCTGTGTGAAAAAGAAATTGCTAAATCTTAATTGCATATTTCATCACTGGAAAATGAGATCAGGAATTTGAATGAATCTGTGTGCTTATGTGATAATGAAAATCAAAAAGAGAAAAATGGCATAGATCAATCTTGTGTGCATGAAAACCTTCCATCCAACAAATATGAACTTGCCTCAAGAAAAAGAAGGAATGTTTCCTGTTACTATTGTGGCAGATTTGGCCACAATATGTATGACTGCTTTGTGATGAAACTTAATGATGATGAGGCCTTAAAGTCAAGAGTGAATGTGGTTGTTGGTTCCAAAAATCATGAAAAACCCATAAAGAAAAAATTCAACAATCATTGCTTCTATTATAGGTTACATGGTCACGTTTTTGAAGATTGTTTCACAAAGAAAAGTGTTGATGAGTGGTTTATCAATAAGAACCTTTCCCGTCATTACTGTTGTAGTTATGGGCATGTAATGAATGATTGTTATGTGATGAAAAATGATGACAAATGGTTTATGAAAAGAAAAATTTCACATTGGTTTTATTGCGGCCAAGATGGTCATTCAATGGATGTATGTGGTTTAATGAGAGCTGATGATGAATGGTTTGAGAAGAAAAATAAAATATGTCTTGCTCATGCTAGAACTAACTCCTCGGGACCCAAGATGGCTTGAGTACCCAAATGCCCAAAATGAGAATCTGTTTTGCAGGGGCACCTTGAGGCCAAGGAATGCTGATAAATAAAGGTTTCTCAAGGCAAGAAAGAAAATGGTTTGAATTTGAATTTTATTCTGCTTAGGTTCTCCATAGAAAATCTGAAAAGGTAAAAATTGGGTGTTGAATATTTCTCTGTTCAAACTGTTTAAGCTTATTTGAGATTAACTGAGTGCCTAGTATCTCAAATGGTGTATAGTAGAAAGGTGGATTACGTTCACCTGGATACTCTCACTATGTGTGAGTAGGGTCTTTAGACCCCCACCTCCACCTCGTACTAGAACTCGGTGAAATCAAATGGCCACATGTGAATGTGTTCTTTTACTAAGTTGCATAAATCTGAAAATGAGTCTCTGAAATGGTCAAAAAATCTGTTTCTAAGCTACCTCTCAAATCTTGCTCATTGCTTGTTTATGAGCTAGCCTGTTTGTGGAATGGGCTGCATGTTTACATAGTTTTCTTGCTGAAAGTCTTTGACTAAATTTTGAAATATGTGTGAAGGGGTCATTGCATAATTCCTGAACATATCTAAATCCTTGTTCACATAAACATGGACATTTTGGTGATACTCTTGCTTACTAGGTTGGACTCATCTTGTGTTGACTTTGGCAACTTCTGAAGTGTTGCGGTTTTGTGAGTCCCATGATCAGATGACTTGAACAATTTTCTCTACACTTCTTGCGAATAATGTTTGGTTTCTAACTGCTTAACATTGCACATATAGGGTCCTTCATACACACTTTCTCTTTCGGTTTGCAAATAACAATTCAGTTTTGAATGCTCTGGTTTGTGAAGAGTTTTTCACACCTCCACTCACAATTTATAAATAAAAGTTAACATGTGCATATATAGTTCACATACATATTTTCATGCTCATATCATGCATGCCCATGCACATTTGTAGATAGAAATGTTTTTCATTCATCCTTCAGTTTACATGTATACACTTGCATATACGTTACATACTTGTGTGCTTGAATGTCATGATTATCCGGTATATCAAATGGCGATTGTGGAAGGTTGGATTATATCCAGCTGGAAGCTTTCCTCATGCCTGATTGGTGGTCTTCGGACCAACGTTCTCCGCCAAGTACTGATACTCAATTTGCTTAAAAATTTTGAAAGGTCCTTGCTTGTTTGAATGTTTATAAGATATCACCCACCTTTTTGACTCCTTCTATGACTCATCCCTTGCTAAATGAAATTACATTGATTTAGACATGTTTGCTACATGGCATATATTAAGGGGGAGATTTTTATAACCGTGCATACATTTAGGGGGAGACATTACTGTGATAAGACTAATTCATCTTTTACATTCAATACAACCACCCACACAAAATGCACATTTTTGAGATAATGATTCAATCTAATAAGGATTACTATTTTTTACTCTACACTTTTGAGGACTATTGATTCTCTACATAGAAATCACATGTCTCGTGAGGAAAGAGCTGTTCACCCCATCAAAAGTCATATAAGTGGAACGTGGATCCGAGTAGCCGGGAATCCCCCCTGGAATAAAGGAGAAAACTCGCGTCGAAAGGAGAAACTAGTCCACATTTAAAATAAGTGTGATTTACCACCGAGTAGCCAGGAAGTGTCCCTGAGATAAAGGATACAACTCGCGTCGAAAAGTGATAAAATCCACAGTAAAGATAAGTAACGAAACTAAGTAACTGGGAAGTGTCCCTGAGACAAAGGATACAACTCGTGTCAAAAGGTTAGTCACACCATTTCTAGTAATTAAAAAATTGGGGTCATATGTTGTCACGCCCCGTACTCTATACCATCGAGGTATTGTCTGCTTTGGTCTACTGGCCTCACGGTTTTATCCTTTTCTAACAGTGATCGGCTCCAGAATGGGGGACTTCCCGGGCAGGTCACCCATCCCAGTACTACTCTTCATTAAGCACGCTTAACTTCGGAGTTCTTTACAAGAACTGAGCCGATACTTCAAAAGGCGCCTCGGTGATATAGAGTACAACTTAGCTATATTTGAGGGTGTTACATATGTAGCTACCAATATTCGAGCATTGTGTATGAAAGTGTATGGATGATAAGTTCTTTTTAGTGTACTTTAGAAAATCTGATTTTTCATATTGATTTGAACTTCATTGCTCAATCTTCACAAATGCACCTTGGGTTTGATTGCTTGAATGTTCCTTATGAATCGGTCATCTTTCATGGTTAATGCAGTACTTTATTTATGTAAGCACGACCTTCTTAGTATTGCACATGCACATCATGTTCTATAATTGATTGCATTATCCTTACACCCGTCCCGAAGGGACTTGCATGAGTCTATATGTTGTTATGCATGCTTGAGTGCTTGATTGCTTGATCTGTATTGATCATATCATATTTCATTCTATAGTTTGCATCTATAGGTTATACTTGTAGATAACAGGTTAAATAACCCATTGTCAGTTGGTTTTTGTTCTTGACAATTGGGGGAGAATAATGTGCTTTTTAAGCACAATACATTTTGTGCATAGCTTAGTCTTACACTCTACATATAGTTTCTTTAGACTACTTATGCATAATTAGTCATACATATAGAAAAAACTTACAAAAATTAAGCATTTGCATTTATATCACACATCTGCTAACTGGACATAAAATCCCAAATTCTTACTTGGTTCTTGGTTTATACACCTTCCCTTTATGGGAGGTTAATTGCAAGGTTCATGCACCGTCTATTCTATCTCATTCGGTTTAACCATTTCTCATTTGTTCACCTCGTCCCCCACGTTTTGATAATATCAAAGGGGGAGAGAGTTTTGGTGGTCACAATATATTGTCATCATCAAAAAGGGGGAGATTGTTGGGTTCTGTGCCACTCCTTGTCTTTGACAATGGTTTTGATGACTCCAATATATTGTGTGTTTTATGTTTAATGGCATCTTGATGATATGATTCTTCATGTTATTTTAAATGGTCTTGAATGATTTGTGTTCACTGGCTTGAACTGCACTTTCAATATCTGTGTGATTCGATTGAGTTCAGCCTCCGCTGGACTGAACTTGCATTTCCTGTGCAGTTCTGTTAAATTCTATTTGGGAATGGATTGCATGAATCTTACTGATAACAGAGCTTGCAAGAGAAGTGGTTTGAAGGATTCTAAACCACTTAATTTTGTAGCTGTAATTCTTCGATTTGAAATGAATTGAAGTTGGTTCTTTCATTTGCTTTTTAGAAAATTGACATGAAAGGATTAGGGTATAATGTGCATGTTCCATCTTATCTCTAAACATTGGATCCATGGTAATATTTCACTTCTGCATTTAATTTTTTAATTGCCTTGATTGGGGTTTGCTCTGGACTTTAATTCATTGCATATCTTTAACTTCTGGATTTCACTACGCAGGTCGACCCCATGGGTCGACCCCTGAGAGTTCCCGAGCCTTCGGGACTCTCTGTTTTCATGTTGGTTGGTTGCATGGGTCGACTGTTGTGTCCCCTGTGGTTCTGGAGTTTTGATGATGACAAATATTATGTCTCATTATGGTTATATTTATATCATTGATGACATGATCCTGATGTATTATGAGAAACTGTCAGAACAGGTTTAAGAATGACTCACGGGTCATGAAAAAGAAGTCAACCCAAGTCAAAGTCAACTCAGTGACGGGTAAGGTCAATTCACAGTCAGATCAGGTAATGCTTGCGCCTTCATACTGAAACAAGTCATTTTATCAAACAGTTTGTATTCATGTGCCTTCACGTTCATTTTGGTCACAAACCCTAATCTTGATAGTAACTTACTGATGAATCATGCTTAGCAGTTGGTGCTTTCATTCTTCAAGTTTATCTGTTGAGTATGGTCCATGTGGTCCATGCTATTTCATAGACCAAGTCATAGTCAGTACATGCAGTGTCTCGCTCATTATCTTGCTCGGTGCAACTCTCGTTTAGTTCTGCACCTAACGCATAAGTGCTTGCCTCGGTGCAAGTCTCTATTCATGCCCACATTCTGTCGATTAGCCTCTTTCTCGGTGCATCCAAATGCACCATGCCTTTCTTGACTCGGTGCAAGCTTTGTCTTGCGTCTCACTCTAATTAAGCTCATCTCTGACCGGCATCTCGGTGTAGATCTTGCTTGGACAGCCTAACCTAGTTCGGTGCAATTCTTGTTTTTGCTTACCATCATCTCGGTGCAACTCTAGATTGGACTGCTAATCCAAGTTGGTGCAGGTCTTATCTTGCGCCACTTGAACAAAGCTCGTGCATGTCGTGCATTCGACGTCTCTGCATCAGTGCAACAATTGAGTAGGTGCATATCCTGTTGATTGCACACCCACATATAGGGTCGGTGCAGTCTGTTTTGCTACACAAAGTCTGTGCATGTTTTAATCGTTACCCTACATGTCCTATGCATTCCTTAAGAACTCAATGCATAAACCATACTCTGGCCTTTCTCTTGCAGGGAATAAGTTCGTCTACAAAGGAAAGGCACATGATCTGAGGAAAGGAACATTCTCGTCCAACACGTGGACCTATGGGGTTTCAGTAGGGTTCTGCTGCTTGATCCATACGAAGCCCCTATTTCTATATAAAGCTACATTACCCTTCGAAGAATAAAGAGAGTGCTGAAAAAGGGTGCTGCTAGAGCCCATCTGAAAAAGAGTGCATCCAGCAGAAGAAGAACCTAATCAAGAAAAGAAAAGAGTGAGGGGCAAGAATGGAAGAGAGAGGGAGCTGAGAGAGAAGAAGAATAAGAACCAGTGAGTGAGCAGCAAGAAAGAAAGAGAAAGAAGGAGAAACGATTTGAGAAAAGAATAGAGAAGGGTAGAGAGAGTCTTTCCTGAAGATCAGAATTGTATTGGCCTCTGGATCAGATCCAAGCCAAGTTGCTCCCTCGGAGCTATTTTTGTTCTTGTTTCCGTTTCTATTTTTCGTTTGATCTTTCCATCTTCCAGTAGTGTTTTTTTTTTTTCGATTCTCTGGTTTGAGGTCGAGGCTCCTCCTGGGTGTTCAGGAGAAGGGAGGATTGGTCCTCCGGCTGTGGGCAACTAGGTGTTACTCACTGGGTTTCCTTATGCTGCTGCAGGAGAAGGGAGAGTTGGTCTCTCCAGTCACTGGTGGTGGTGTGCCACTAGTGGGTTCCCTCTGGTTTAGAGGAAGGGAGACTGGTGTCTCTGGTTGCTAGTGACGGGTTATCACTAGTGGTCCCCTCCGGTTTGGAGGAAGGGAGGTTAGCCTCCGGTTCTAGTTCTGTGGGCTGCATAACCTGGTTGAGGGATTTGTCTCCCTCGGTTTTCAAGCTGTTAGGCGGTGTGTTGTTTGCAGACTGAGTCTGCGTCTTGCATTTTGCAGGGGAAGCCTCACTCGGGTTAGAGTGAGGGGTGGATGTAGATCTAGGGTCTCAGATCGAACCACCTAAAAAATTCTGTGTGCTGTGGTTTGCTTCATGTGATTGCTCCTTATCTTCTTCCCCCCTCTTCACAGGTTGTGGTGTGATCTGTTTCAGCTTTCCACACTTATAGTTTGCCAAGTGTTGGTGATGTGTCTTATGTGGACTCTTATATCTTATTGTCTTTTGTGCATTAGTTTTGCATCTGGTTCTTATAGTGAAGTTGATTTATTTTATTGGGCAAAATTTCCGAATAGATCCATTCACCCCCCTTTGGATCTATTCCTGAGCGCCACCGTATCTATCAATTGGTATCAGAGCAGTTACTATCTCATCGGATCTAACGATCTGCAGTAGATCCTGCAGCTTCTTTAGTCCATAACTGAGCGTGCTTTGCTTGTTGTTGTGAACTGTTTGTTGATTTGCCTTCATGGCTCATCCACCGGTTTTCAATGGCTCTAATTTTAATTCGTGGTTTACCAGTCTGCGCAGCTATGTCATATCAGATGACCCTGATCTGTGGAAGCTAATTTTACATGGTCCACACAAATTACCAAAGAAAAGGTCCAAATGGACAGAAAGTCATAGATCAAAGTGTGATGAAAATCAAAAAGCCTTGGACATAATGAAAGCAACCACTAACAAGGCTTTCCACTCTTATTTTCATGATTGCAGGTCAACTAAGGACATCCTGAACAAACTGAAGACTGCCTGCCGTAAAAAGGAAAACAAAAAATGCATGATGGCTGAAGGGAGCAATGAAAGCAAGGATGAAGAAGAGGTAAACAATCCTTTCGCTAGCTTTACTTTAGAGGACTGGGAAGATGCACATGCTAACTTGCTAGAATCATTTGAAAAACTAAGAAAGAATAATAAAACCTTGAAAAAGAAGTTAAACAATCTTGAGAACGCTAACTCTACTAGTGATGACAACAAAATTCTAAAAATAGAAAATGAGATATTCAAAAGATAATTAACAGATTTTAATGACATTACTTCAGAATTGGAACATTTGAAGTCTGAGAACGAAAAACTCAAAAACCAGTCCAAGGAATCTGAACATAAATCAATGAAGCTTGAAAGTGAAAATAGATTGATTTCTGAAAAACTGGAGGCTGATAAAGCAATAAATTTAGAGCTTCAGAAAAACTTTGACAAACTTCTATCAGAAAATCAACAAGAAGTGTTTAAAGAATGTCAAAATTCTCTAAGTGATTTGGTGTTTGATGATGCTCTCCAGGAACAAAACAGTAAACTGGAAGAGGAATCTGACAAGCTAAAACACCTAAACACAGCTCTATCTGAAAGACTAGTCACACTTGAGAAAGGTAAATGCGTGAGCATGGATAGCTCTAATGAGTTGCAAAATGCTGAACATGAAATTGAAAGTTTAAAAATTGTTAATCAAATGTTGAATGAAAATGCTACATCTTATGAAGAGAAGATAGCTGGATATGAGCTCCGTGTCTCAGGACTTGAAATTGAAATTTCTGACTTAAACAAATCTCTGGAAAAGTTTGTGAGTGGAAAAGATAATCTAGACAAGCTCCTTGGCTGTAAGGTGAACGTCCAACGTGAGGGTCTGGGTTTTAACCCTGCTAATAAAAAGGGCTTTGACAATAAGCTTCACACTTCCTTTATGTGTAGTTCTGAGCCAAATTGCACATTCAGTGCACCTACCTTCCAATTCAGTGCTCAGAAAAATCAAAAATCCACTGTCAGTCCCAAACCTGTAGAACAAACTCAAACAGTGAAAAAGAATGAAAATCCACATAAAAAGAACAAAAACACTCATGTTGGCACAAAGAATGCTGCACACAAGTCACATGCACCTCCACACATTCATGCAAAGAAAACTTCATGTCATTATTGTGGAAAAATCGGTCATGTGATGCACAATTGTTATATCCTAAAATCTGATGAATTGAATTTTCATAAAGGGATGAAGAAAATAAAAAATTTAGGAAATTCACATGTGCACATTACTAAAAGGTCATTCAAGAATCAGTTTGCCCAGAAAAGACAATTCAGATGTTTCCACTGTGGTAGATCTGGTCATGCAATTCATGACTGTTGGTTTGTGAAAGAGAATGAGTGTAAGGCTTTTAGGAGGAACATTGTTCCTAGAACTCCTCCAAAGAGACCTTATTGCAATGCATGTGGTAAGTCCGGCCATATAGTTGAGCACTGTTGGCATGCTCAAGGGAAAAAGTTTAATTATCAATCTGTTAAATTCCCTGTAAGTAGAAACAGTTCTATTAGGAATGAATTTGCATGTGAAAGAAAATATCATGCATGCTTTAAGTGTGGAAAGTCAGGCCACAGAGCTATGGATTGTTGGCTGACTAAAAATAAAAGAAGAAATGTCCATGTAAACAACAGAGAATTCCATTCATATGCACATAGATTTCATGTTTATATTAATGTACACAATAAGAACAGAAATTCTATTGTCTCATGTGATTAGAGCGGGTAGGTTGAGCATTCTATGAATAATTATCCTTTAATGATGCTTGATGATATGAAAGCCGAAAGATTGTGGAAAGCACCTATCAGAAGTGTTACTAACCATGTAGGACCCAAGATGTCTTGGGTACCTAGAAACACAAAATAAGATCTGTGCTTTGTAGGAATGCCTTGGGAATGAGGAATAAAAGGGGGTCAAATAAACCAAGGCATCCAAAGTTTGGTAAAACCCCACCTCTGTTGGTAGACACTTGAGCTTTTGATAACTTTGTTTAGATAGTTGCATATCATGTTTGATTTGTTAATCAAAAATTTCATGCATACAATTTCTCATTTGCATCTATGCTTGGAATTAAAATCTCTCAATAAAAGTGATGTGTTATGTGTGCAACAATTTAAATGAAATTGGTGCTTCCATATTGAAATCTGAATTGATTGGAACTGATTGAAAATGAATTACACATCATAAAACTGAAAAGTTGAATTGAATGAATTCGTTGCTTGCATGATGTCTCATGCTTAAAATGTTCACCTGCACATTTGACATGCACATGTATTCACAATTGCATATAAGTAGCATATTGTCAGCTTAAGATGCATATAGAACTGCATCTGCATTGGATTGTCATGCATGATTCTTGGTATATAAATAATGAGATACTAAAGGGCAGATGAATTCTGTCTGGAAGTTCTTGCTATGTGTGAGGTGGTCTTTAGACCAAGTCCTCCGCCTGGTACCATAGGTCAATGTTACACGAAGAGCTGTCTAAATGTTCATGGGCATATGTCATAAAAATTCCGTACATAAATTTCATTGCATTCATTGTTCTTAGATTTCAGTCATACAGTGCATGGTGTCAGGGGGAGTTGTATACCAAGGAAACAATGTGATCATTGCATATGTTTAATGCAGTTAGCTCACTACACTTGCATTTTCTGGTTAGAAGTGTCGACACTTTGAGTCGATATTAATTGACAAATGTTCTATTTTTTTTTTGCTGATAAAACCCCTCAACCAGAACAGTCTAGTCATTGCATGTGATACATTCATGTGATTTTGTTTACATACATTGATTGCTAGCTCATGCATACATGCAGGGGGAGCACATATCATATTCTTGAAATTGCATGTCTGTTATCTGAACCTTGCATCACATTTCCATACTTGTCTACCCTGGTAAACTGAAATTCCTATCTCCAGTTTGAGCTGGCATCATGGCTTGATTAACAATTTGTGCTATATGTAAAATCCATCTCATCTCCTTGGTTCAACTGCCATCAGCTTTTATCACTTATTCTATATGTTGAATTGATTGCTCCTGAAAAAGTTTCTGCCTTCCCTGGAAATTTCAGGAAGATTTCTTTGTGCATATCTTGATCATAAATCTAAAAAACAAACTTTAAAAGGAAACTTCTATTATATAGGACTATGAATGTCTAAAATTTTCAGCCGATTGAAGTTTCATGAATGTCTTGTGTTTGTTTATGAACATATCTTGAAAATATCTGAGTTAGTCTTAATAAATTTTAACCAACTTTTTCACGTTATGTCTTTTAAACTCTTCTGAATTCAGAAAATTCTGGAATCATGATATTCCTTGACTAATATGTATGAAAGAATTATTGTTTTTAAACATCTGAGAATCTGGAACATGTCTAAGGGTAAATCTAGTAAGAGCAATGTCTTTGGTCATTGAGAAACACATCCCACTCTTCAAAGAAATGAGTTGAGGTGTGTCATGAAGTGCCATAGTTAACTATGTTTAAAAAAAAATTGATTGAAAAATCTGGCAGAGCAATGGCACACACACTAAGAAATACATCTCACTCATCAAAGAAATGATTTGTAGTGTGTCATGAAGTGTAAATGCTATCTCTGTTCTTATGAAGTATGACAGTTAGTCCTTCCAAGTGCTTAGGGATATTGGCGTCTAAACAACGTGTATCCTCTACTTACAATGGTGTACTAAACTCAAGTGCTCATGAAGATTGTTATGAAAATTGTTGCTGATCTAGTGTATCATTTGAAAATGTTTGCAAAAGAAAAATTTTATTGGAACCCTTGACATAAACAACTATTTATCTTATGTGTTTAACCTCAATACTATTGATTGCATCTCTTAAGGGAATCTTTGAAATTGAGTGAGTAAGAAAGAAGAAGGTTAAACAAGACTTTCAATATGAAAGTGTGGTTCACTTTTATTAAGAAAATTGATTTCAGATATGAGTACAGAAAGCGTATGAACAAGCCTTGCATACATCATATTCTGATCTGACTAGTCAATGAAGAATCATTCATAAATCTCTATAATAGAAGAGTCTGAAATACCTGTTTAATCAGATTTATGAAATTTATATCCCATTGAAAACCTTTCTCATTGATTCTGAATGATTGCTTTCTCAAATTCGACTCCACTATTTTAGACCTAACTGTTGACTTCTTTATGTACTTGCTTTATATGTTAATAATTACCCCTATGCTTCATTCCAATTTCTGTCCGTCTAAGGGGGATAATTTTTGCATGTCCCTGTGGTTCAATGATCATTCATTTCATTCCACCCCTCCTGCTCTGTCATACAGGAGAGTATCTTGTCAGGGGAAGTTTTAGATGTTAGTAACTCAGTTTGCATAATAGCTCCTATATTATCTCCTTCAACAGTCAATGATCATTCCATTCTTTTTGATGTTGTCAAAGGGGGAGAACTTTTGTAAGTCATTGAGTCATCATTTGCATTATCAATTGTAACTCTTGTCAGATGTTGCACACATGGTGCTTTACATGCTCATTTCTGACAGAGCAATTCTATTGTGAATGTTCATGCACATTCATATTTCATACTGATATTTCATAATCATAAGGATGAATATATTGTAATGACTCATAATATTGTCATCATCAAAAAAGGGGGAGATTGTTGTGTCCCCTGTGGTTCTGGAGTTTTGATGATGACAAATATTATGTCTCATTATGGTTATATTTATATCATTGATGATATGATCCTAATGTATTATGAGAAACTGTCAGAACAAGTTTAAGAATGACTCACGGGTCATGAAAAGGAAGTCAACCCAAGTCAAAGTCAACTCAGTGACGGGTAAGGTCAATTCATAGTCAAATCAGGTAATGCTTGCACCTTCATACTGAAACAAGTCATTTTATCAAACAGTTTGTATTCATGAGCCTTCACGTTCAATTTGGTCACAAACCCTAATCTTGATAGTAACTTACTGATGAATCATGCTTAGTTGTTGGTGCTTTCATTCTTCAAGTTTATCTATTGAGTATGGTCCATGTGGTCCATGCTATTTCATAGACCAAGTCATAGTCAGTGCATGCAGTGTCTCGGTCATTATCTTGCTCGGTGCAACTCTCGTTTAGTTCTGCACCTTACGCATAAGTGCTTGCTTCGGTGCAAGTCTCTGTTCATGCCCACATTCTGTCGATTAGCCTCTTTCTCGGTGCATCAAAATGCATCATGCCTTTCTTGACTCGGTGCAAGCTTTGTCTTGCATCTCACTCTAATTAAGCTCATCTCTGACCGGCATCTCGGTGCAGATCTTGCTTGGACAGCCTAACCTAGTTCGGTGCAATTCTTGTTTTTGCTTAACATCATCTCGGTGCAACTCTAGCTTGGACCGTTAATCCAAGTCGGTGCAGGTCTTATCTTGCGCCACTTGAACAAAGCTCGTGCATGTCGTGCATTCTACTTACGTCTCTACATCGGTGCAACAATTGAGTCAGTGCATATCCTATTGATTGCACACCCACATATAGGGTCAGTGCAGTCTGTTTTGCTACATAAAGTCTGTGCATGTTTTGATTGTTACACTACATGTCCTATGCATCCCTTAAGAACTCAGTGCATAAACCATACTCTGTCCTTTCCCTTGCAGGGAATAAGTTCGTCTGCATAGGAAAGGCACATGATCCGAGGAAAGGAACATTCTCGTCCAACACGTGGACCTATGGGGTTTCAGTAGGGTTCTGTTGCTTGATCAATACGAAGCCCATGTTCCAATATAAATCTACATTACCCTTCGAAGAAGAAAGAGAGTGCTGAAAAAGGGTGCCACTAGAGCCCATCTGAAAAAGAGTGCATCCAGCAGAAGAAGAACCCAACCGAGAAAAGAAAAGAGTGAGGCGCAAGAATGGAAGAGAGTGGGAGCTGAGAGAGAAGAAGAAGAAGAACCAGTGAGTGAGCAACAAGAAAGAAAGAGAAAGAAGGAGAAACGAGTTGAGAAGAGAATAGAGAAGGGTAGAGAGAGTCTTTCCTGAAGATCAGAATTGTATTGGCCTATGGATCAGATCTAAGCCAAGTTGCTCCCTCGGAGCTATTTTTGTTCTTGTTTCCGTTTCTATTTTTCGTTTGATCTTTCCATCTTCCAGTAGTGTTTTTTTTTTTTCGATTCTCTGGTTTGAGGTCGAGGCTCCTCTGGGTGTTCAGGAGAAGGGAGGATTGGTCCTCCGGCTGTGGGCAACTAGGTGTTACTCACTAGGTTTCCTTCTACTGCTGCAGGAGAAGGGAGAGTTGGTCTCTCCAGTCACTGGTGGTGGTGTGCCACTAGTGGGTTCCCTCTGGTTTTGAGGAAGGGAGACTGGTGTCTCCGATTGCTAGTGACGGGTTATCACTAGTGGTCCCCTCCGGTTTGGAGGAAGGGAGGTTAGCCTTCGGTTCTAGTTCTGTGGGCTGCAGAACCTAGTTGAGGGATTTGTCTCCACCAGTTTTCAAGCTGTTAGGCAGCGTCTTGTTTGCAGACTGAGTATGCGTCTTGCATTTTGCAGGGGAAGCCACACTCGGGTTAGAGTGAGGGGTAGATGTAGATCTGGGGTCTCAGATCGAACCACCTACAAAATTCTGTGTGTTGTGGTTTGCTTCATGTGATTGCTCCTTATCTTCTTCCCCCCTCTTCACAGGTTGTGGTGTGATCTATTTCAGCTTTCCACACTTATAGTTCGCCAAGTGTTGGTGCTGTGTCTTATGTGGACTTTTATATCTTAGTGTCTTTCATGCATTAGTTTTGCATCTGGTTCTTATAGTGAAGCTGATTTATTTTATTGGGAAAATTTTTTGAATAGATCCATTCCCCCCCCCCTTTGGATCTATTCCTGAGCGCCACCGTATCTATCATCGACCCCAAGGGTCGACCCCTAGGAGTTGTTGTTTTTCTCGTAAATATTGCACGGACCTTCTCTGCTTTCTTTACAACTTGCACCGAGTTTCACTCTTAGCACATCTATGTGTTACACTTGTGTGCACCGACATATGTACACAGACCGTCTCTAGCAGCTGTTAAAACTTTGCACTAACCCAGCTTGCATCGAACATGGGTTGCAAACTTGCACCGACCGTGCTTGCTTGAATGGGTTGAGGGTGCTTCAATACGTGCACCGACTTGCTGTTGTTTGCACCGACCTTCTGGCATATGCACTGGGTTTGGTCATGTGCACACAAAAAAAAAACTTTGCACCGACCTTATGGCATGCACAGACTATCATTTTGGCATGTTTCAAAAACTTGCACCGACCCTGTTCTTTGTAAAACTTGCACCGAGTCCACAAACCTTGTCGCTTGTCTTGCACTGACACCTTGTGCATGCCTTGCGTGCATGCCTTGCACATACTTCTTTTGTTGTTTGTAAAACTTGCACCGACCATGTTTGGCATTTGCACTTTTGTTCATATGTGCATCTATCTAAAACTATGCACCGACCTTAGCTGCTAAATCTTTGCACTGACCTTGTCATATATGCACATGTCTATGCTATACAATGTGCACAGACTTATCTTTATGCGTTACACATTGTGCACCCACTTTTGTTTTTGTGTTTTACATAATGTGTACCGACTTTGGGCTTTTAATTGTGATAATGCTTTTAGGCTGATTAGTGTTAATTTGTCCCTGGGTATCTGGAAACGGGTTTACGGGTTTGGTACCGAAACCCACTTTTCAAGATCCATTTGGCTTGGTCTTTTTCACCATTACCCTTAGGGTTTCTCCTATGGTATGGGTGTAGCGTTGAGAGGTTGTTACAAGGGCTGTCGTGGTCTTTATTTCTATAGCCCTGCCCTATTTATATCCTGCGATCTCCATGGTAGGAGATCAATCCTGCGGCCTTATTGTTTTATACTTTCTTTCAGGAGAAGAAGAACGTGGAGAAGGTGTTGCTGTCACGCCCCGACGCGGAATATCGGGACGTACAGTCAGAAACAAGCTGACAAGAGAGAGAGAACTAATCTAAATATACACAAGTGCTATGGAAAGGAAATAACTTACTGCTCATTAAACAAACCAAACTGGTACAATAATCCTCAAATCAACTTAATACAACTGGGATGACAATAACCACTTAACAGTAACAACATAACTGAAGCACAACACACTCTAAACACAACTAACTGATACACTCAAGACATCACTCCTGCCCTTCCCCATCGGTATGCGCGTCACCTGAAAAGCCTGGAAAGGGAGGAAACAACAACTATGAGCTAACGCTCAGTAGGAAATAACAAACAGGTATAAGTGATTAACAGTTTAATTACATTTTCAAAATGTCATGCTACAAAGGATAATGCAATAAAAGGATAATGATGATATAATGAAACAAAATTAAAGATCTTGCAAGGTCAAGAAATATACAATTGATAATGATTAACAAGGATAACAGATACAAGAATTTACAACAGGAGATATAACAAGAGACAGTAGTAAGGAATTGGCCAACAAGCAAGTAATATCAATTCTATCATGATCAAGTAATAAGTAACAAGTAACAAGAGATTTTTGTCATAGACGCAATGAGCAAGCAAGTATTTCGGTGTAATGCCCCACCATGTCATTAGCATCCCATGGGCTCAGTAATTTTTCGGGCGCTCTCCCCAGGACCAGACCGGGCCCTTATGATGCGATGGCATTTATTTTTATGGGCCCAAAGTCCCACACGTCCAGACATTCAGTCAATTTTTAAATGGCCAATTAATCAGAGGAATTTCTGTCATAAGTTTAGATTTAAAGGACTAAACTTGTCCTTGGATTCAAGAGTACAAAAATGGTCAAACTCATCTCCAAGAGATGTGTGGTCGTACAGAAACCGCGCAAAGTATGAACGGCTAACACCGGGCCGTGCATACAGGAACTAGGCTGAAACTCAGCCTGCGAGGTCAAGAAAGAACGGCTGACAGTGGGCCGCTCTAAGGTATGAACGGTGCAATCTGGGCCGCTCATGTCCAGAAGACATTAAGGCCCATGAACAAGATATACGGTCCATACTGGGCCGTATAAAGATATGCGGTCACAATCGGGCCGCCAAAGAGGATATGCGGTCAGCTACTAACCGTGCATGCCTCTCGTCGTCTAATTAGATCCAAACCTTAAACCAGCGGTTTAAACACATAAATCAGGGTTTGCTGGTGTTAAACAGGTTCTTAACAGGGGTATAACAAAGTTCCAAGATGATGGTAAGACCGCCGGATAGAGTTTCCGGGGTAAAACCATGACTAGCACGCTAATCGGCTAATCGACTCGCGCAAAGTCGGTAATTGGTCACGCTGTTACTGTAGTACAGCAGCTAAACATCAAGCTAACAAACATATCAATCCTAATTCCAAGTCAAATTAATAAGGATTAAGTTATATATTAAGTTGAGATGCCAAAAGTATGATTTAAGTTGATAAGCTAGTGAACAAGATCGCGTAAGTCGCGTAGGCACGAATAACAAGCAATTAACAAGAATTTAGTTACATAAATAAACATTAATCATGTGGGTTTCTAAATGGTTAATTATCATTAATGGCACTCAAATGAATGCATTAGAACAAGTATTAAGTCACTCTCTGAGGGGATAAATGGTTCGGATTGGACCTTATATCCCCTGGGCTTAAACAGGGCTGAACGGTGTCAAAGGCTGAAGCAGGGAGTTGGGCGGTTCCTGTTGGGCCGCCCAAGTACTTGGGCGGTTCTGTCTGGGCCGCCCAAAGGGTTGGGCGGTCCTGGGATGGCCGCCCATCCCCTGGGTTGTGCGGCTAGTTCAGGGCCGTTCAAGATGTGTGGTTGCTCCGGGACCTTATATCCCGATATGTGGTTCGTTTCGAACCGTTCATCATGGGATGTGTGGTTCCTGAAAGACCGTTTATCTATGGTTATACCAGAGTCAAAAATGGTCAAAGTTTAGGCCTGAGTTGTGCGGTCTATCGTAAGACCGTCCATCTCTGGGTCGTCTCCGGTCATCCCTGCCGCGTCCGGTGAACGCTGGGAAGTGAGGGTTTGCTAGGGTTGCACTAAAACGCTAATAACTAATGGAAATGAACTCCAAATAAGGGGACTTTGGTACCGTTGGAAAGCTAACAGAGAATACTATCTAACAGTAAGGCCAATTTCAAATTATCTTGCCGAAATCCAGGTTTATTAAGGCAAGAACATGGGAACCCTAATTCTGACATACTGTGACTAAAACTTAAAATTCTCTCAACATACAGAACGAAAATTGGAGCTTCTTATGTCAAAAGAAAGCCACTTTGATGCTAAATCCAACCATATATGATATGGTTCATGTGGATCAGGATTAACACTTTGAAATCTGTTGATATTAGAAATCAACTCGGAAGAACACATCAAAACTAGGTCTAAACATGCTGTTACTACGAACAGAAATTCTCTAAACATGCTTCATGAATTTTAGGGCTTTCTACGTTAAATGAAAGCTAACAACATGCTGATTACATCATATAAGTTAATTAGAGTTTGGCCTGTTAAACCTACCTGAATCGAAGGTTGAAATAAGATGCTAGATATAAAGAACGAACTTGCTAATCCTTCACAAAAACATCGACGGCTCTCTAGACACCTGATAAAAATTGGGGCTTTTAGTCCCACTGGATAGATCTCGTCGAGAGGAATAAAATGATGTATTCATGTTCGAATTTTGGTTGAGAATTCCTACCTCAATTGAAGAAACAAGGAAGGAAGAAGGTAGACGACGGCCTGCCGACACACCTTCAGTAATCGCCGGATATCTCCCCAGATCTGACTCCTCTACCGACACAGCTGCTACCAAACGAAACTAGGGTCGAAGAGCTTTCTATCTATAGCTCACACATCTTCTGGAGAGTTCGGAGCAGGGAGAATTCGACGGGGCAAGTGACGTGTTGGAAACGGCGCCGAAAAGGTTGACTCAATCAAACCGGCCGGCTGCGCCTTCTAGGATTAGGGTTTCGAGAAATAGATAGAGGGCTTTCGATCCTCAGATCATGGCCGTTCATTTGCCTCTGGTTTGAGCTAATTTGGTCGAGTATTAAGCCTCAATTTTGTGTTTTAATCCAAGGTTAGGTAAGGGTCAAAAAGTGTGCACTTAAGGGCGTAAACCCTAGTTAGATCTAACCACGGATTTATAATAGCTTAATGCCAGAAGACAAAGTTGTTGTCTACATCGACCTTAACCTGTTTACTATTTTTCTAGATTTTTATAAGGTAGTCAGATTTATACTCATTCTATTTCTAATGAATTAAATATTAAAAATCTAAAAATTCAATTATTAATTCAATAAAAATTCAATTCTACATTAATAAAAGTTTAATAAATACGTAGGGCTCAATAAATAATCTGGGTGTTACACCCTCCCCTACTTAAAGAATTTGGTCCTCCAAATTCACTGCACTAACTCGAGAGTAGGGAATGAGATCGCTCACCTAGAATAAGTCGGGATACCGCTTCCGCATAGTCTCTTCAGACTCCCATGTAGCTTCTTCGGTTCCACGCCGACTCCACTGAATCTTGACCATCGGTATAGAACGATTCCGGAGTTGCTGTTGCTTCCGGTCCAGAATCTTGATAGGTCTTTCCTCGTAAGTCAAATCTTCCTTCTGTTCGAAATCCACTTGCTGAATGATATGAGTGGGGTCGTACACATATTTCCGTAACATGGACACATGGAAAATATTCTGCACGCCAGACAACTGAGGCGGTAAAGCCAGTCTGTAAGTAACTTCTCCCACTCTATCCAGAATCTCGAATGGACCAATGTATCTCGGACTTAGCTTGCCTTGAATACCAAATCTTCGGATCCCTCTCGTCGGAGAGACCTTTAAGAACACATGCTCGCCAACCTGAAATTCCAATGCTCTTCTTCTGTTGTCGGCATAACTCTTCTGTCTGGATTGGGCTACTTGTAATCGGTCTCGGATAACACGGATGTTCTGTGATGATTCTGAAACAAGATCCGGTCCAAGCCACTATTTCTCACCTACCTCATCCCAACATAACGGGGAACGATAGCTTCTACCATATAGTGCTTCAAAAGGAGCCATCTGTATGCTGGATTGGTAACTATTGTTGTAGGTAAACTCAATCAATGCCAGGTGATCACTCCAACTGCCTCCAAAATCAATCATGCATGCTCGCAACATATCTTCCACTATCTGGTTGGTTCTTTCAGTCTGTCCATCTGTCTATGGATGAAAAGCAGTACTGAAATTCAGACGAGTACCCAAAGACTCTTGCAGTCCCTTCCAGAAATGTGAAGTAAATCTGGGGTCTCTATCAGACACAATACTGACTGGTATGCCATGGAGTCTCACCACTTCCTTCAAATACAAAGCAGCCAATACATCAACCATTCACTTGGACTTAATTGGTAAGAAATGAGCTGACTTTGTCAATCGGTCGATGATCACCCATATCGCATCAAATCCACCACGAGTCCTAGGTAGACCCATAATGAAATCCATGTCAATGCTTTCCCACTTCCATTGGGGTATGTCGAGTGGTTTCAGTTTCCCTGCCGGTCTGAAATGTTCAGCCTTAACTTGCTGACAAACCAAGCATCTACTCACGAAGTCTGCAACTTCTCTTTTCATGTTCGGCCACCAAAATGATCTTTTCAAATCTCTGTACATTTTAGTGCCTCCAGGATGAATGGTGTATCTGGATCTATGAGCTTCCTCAAGAACCTTGTTCTTTATTGCAGCCTCATCAGGTACACAAGTTCTGCCCTTAAATAATAATCTTCCATCATCAGCCAACATGAAGTCAGGTCTGCTGCTTAAGTTTCCCTTGATCTCTACCAGCTCGGGATCATTATCTTGCAAGGACTTGATTTCCATCAACAGTTCGGGCTTAAGTTGAATCTGAGCAATCATAACCCGATCATTGTCAATATTAAGATCCAGACTAGACAACTGTTCCAGTAACTTCCATTCTTGTAACATGAGACTGGACAATCTAGCCACAGGCTTCCGGCTTAAAGCATCTGCCACAACATTGCCTTTGCCAGGATGATATTCAATCGAGAAGTCGAAGTCTTTCAAGTACTCCAACCATCTTCTCTGCCTCATGTTGAGTTCCTTCTGAGAAAATAAGTATTTCAGACTCTTATGATCTGAAAACACTGTGAAGGTTTCTCCATACAAGTAATGCCTCCAAATCTTCAATGCAAACACCACTGCTGCTAATTCCAGATCATGAACAGGGTAATTCTCTTCGTGCTTCCTCAACTGCCTAGAAGAATAGGCAATCACCTTCCCATGCTGCATGAGTACACAGCCTAAGTCAATACCTGAAGCATCAGTATAAACAACAAAACCTCCTTCACCAGAAGGTAAAGCCAAAACAGGTGCAGTAGTCAAACAATCTTTCAAAGTCTAAAAGCTTCGTTGGCAATCATCTGACCAATCAAACTTATTCTCCTTGCGGGTTAATCTTGTAATCGGTACCGCAATCTTAGAGAAATCCTGGATAAATCTTCGGTAATAGCCTGCCAGGCCTAGGAAACTTCTAACTTCCGTCACACTGGTAGGCTGCTCCCAATTCTTCACTGCCTCAACCTTCGAAGGATTAACAGAAATCCCTTCCTTCGTGATGATATGTCCGAGTAAGGACACCTCTTGCAGCCAGAATTCACACTTACTAAACTTGGCATACAGCTGATGATCTCTCAATAATTGCAAAGCCAACCTCAGATGTTCAGCATGTTCCACTTCATTCTTGGAATAGATCAAGATGTCATCAATAAATACCACGACCCATTGATCAATATAGGACCGAAATACATTGTTCATCAACTGCATGAAAGCTGCTGGAGCATTCGTTAGACCAAAAGGCATAACGACAAATTCGAAATGACCATACCTGCTGCGAAAAGCTGATTTATAGATATCCTCTTCCTTAATCCGTAACTAGTGATATCCATATCGAAGATCGATCTTAGAGAAATACTGAGCTCCCGCTATCTGGTCAAATAACTCGTCAATCCTCGGCAATGGATATTTGTTCTTGACAATCTGCTGGTTCAATTGCCGATAATCGATACACAACCTCATCGAACCATCTTTCTTCCAGACAAACAATACAGGGGCTCCCCACGGAGAAGTACTAGGACGAATGAAGCCCTTCTCGAGTAATTCCATCAACTGTTGCTTCAACTCCCTCAGTTCCGCAGGAGACATACGATAAGGAGCCTTGGAAATAGGAGACGTGTCCGGAATGAGATCAATAGAAAAGATAACTTCCCGCTCAGACGGAAGTCCTGGTAGTTCCTCTGGAAAGACATCAGGAAAATCTTGGACAACAGAAATGTCCTTGATCTCAATCCGCTGCTCAGGGGTTGCACAGACAAAGGCTAGAAAAGCCTCGCATCCTCGTCTCATCAGCTTATCAGCTCGAAGAGCCGAAATGAGAGATACAGAGTTGTGGTGCTTAACTCCCACAAAAGAAAGCCTTGGGTGCCTAGTAAAAGACACCGAGCCAGAACTACAATGAACATTGGCCTCATATCTAGCCAACCAATCTGCTCCTAGGATTACGTCATAATCCTTCAAGTCCATGCAAATCAAATCAGCTGGAAGGTTCTGTTCGCCAATCATAACCTTACTAGAAGGATAGAAATGCTGGATTGCTGATCTAGTACCAATAGGGGTTGATATCTCTAACGGAGAATCCATCAAAACAGGTTCCATAGCTAAAGACTTAGCAAATCTCCGAGAAATAAATGAATGCGTGGCACCAGTATCAAAAAGAACAAATGCTGACTTATCGAGTATAATAAGAGTACCTTCGACGAGTCCACCATCTCGGTTGTTTCCACTTCTTCTGCATACAGAGCTTGGAGCTTGCCTTGTGGTTTCTTGAAGACTTGCGGTTTTGCCGGTGTAGCTTGCTCAGACATACGAGGGCAATCAGAGATACGGTGCTCCTTGCTTCCACATCCCAGACATGCGCCTAGCTTGCGCCAGCAATCCTCCACCCTGTGGCCAGGATTATTACAAAACTTGCAAACGCCCATGTATGGGATGATAGGGCCAGGCTTCTTATCTTCATACTTCGGCATCTTGCCTTTCCACGATCCGGACCCGCTCCACGAACCAGGTCCACTAACGGGCCTCTTCTTGATATACCCGGGTTTGACACTCCCGGAACCCGTAGGTCGTTCCTTCTTCGCACCACTTCCACGGATTCTCTCCGTCATTTCTAGAGTATCCTCCAGAACTTGAGCCTTTCTTACCATTTCGGAATAAGTGGAAATCTCCATCGGTGCCAACTGATTAATATAATGTAGCTTCAGACCATTGAGAAAACGCTTCGCCTTCATCTTCTCGGTGGAAATAAGGTGTGTAGCATATCGAGAAAGCCGTGCAAATTGAGCTTCATACTCAGCCACGGACAAACCTCGCTGTTTCAAGGCCGCGAACTCTGCCGCTTTCTTCTCTTGCACTCGGTCAGAAAAATACTTGCTGTTGAAGAATTCCTCGAACTCTTCCCATGTAACTTGTTGATCACCAAGAGTCGCCTTGATAGAATCCCACCAAGTACGTGCATCACGTTCC
This sequence comes from Amorphophallus konjac, assembly GCA_022559845.1. Taxonomy (NCBI): domain Eukaryota; kingdom Viridiplantae; phylum Streptophyta; class Magnoliopsida; order Alismatales; family Araceae; genus Amorphophallus; species Amorphophallus konjac. The sequence continues at coordinate 297,273,131 of CM040120.1, forward strand.
AGTTGGAAAGTAGACAAAAGGACACGCTCTTGGTTGGTGCATTGCATAACTTCAAAGATCCTCCCCATCTCATCTAGCCAGTGCTCGGCTTGGTCGGGGTCGGTCGAACCCACAAATCTTGGCGGATTCATTCCTCGGAAGTTCCGATATAGATCTCCGGTGCCATGCTGTGCCGCTCCTGCTTGAGCTACCTGCTGAAGGGCCTGAGTAAGGCCTTGAACCGTGCGTTGCAGGTTCCTCCATTCAGCGCGATCAGCTGCCATTGCAAAAGCCTACACGGGGAACACGATTACTTAGGTCTAATAAGATAGATAATTACATGATCAAGATACGAACTTAACCCAAGTTTCTACCCAATCTCACCAGGTAGTTTCTAGACTTTTACAAGATTAGGGGTTCTACGAGAACACTAGAACCCTAGAACTTAATAAACCTAGCACTTAGAGAAACCTAGGAATGTGAAACCTAGGGCTCTGATACCAACTAAACTGTCACGCCCCGACGCGGAATATCGGGACGTACAGTCAGAAACAAGCTGACAAGAGAGAGAACTAATCTAAATATACACAAGTGCTATGGAAAGGAAATAACTTACTGCTCATTAAACAAACCAAACTGGTACAATAATCCTCAAATCAACTTAATACAACTGGGATGACAATAACCACTTAACAGTAACAACATAACTGAAGCACAACACACTCTAAACACAACTAACTGATACACTCAAGACATCACTCCTGCCCTTCCCCATCGGTATGCGCGTCACCTGAAAAGCCTGGAAAGGGGGGAAACAACAACTATGAGCTAACGCTCAGTAGGAAATAACAGACAGGTGTAAGTGATTAACAGTTTAATTACATTTTCAAAATGTCATGCTACAAAGGATAATGCAATAAAAGGATAATGATGATATAATGAAACAAAATTAAAGATCTTGCAAGGTCAAGAAATATACAATTGATAATGATTAACAAGGATAACAGATACAAGAATTTACAACAGGAGATATAACAAGAGACAGTAGTAAGGAATTGGCCAACAAGCAAGTAATATCAATTCTATCATGATCAAGTAACAAGTAACAAGTAACAAGAGATTTTTGTCATAGACGCAACGAGCAAGCAAGTATTTCGGTGTAATGCCCCACCATGTCATTAGCATCCCATGGGCTCAGTAATTTTTCGGGCGCTCTCCCCAGGACCAGACCGGGCCCTTATAATGCGATGGCATTTATTTTTATGGGCCCAAAGTCCCACACGTCCAGACATTCAGTCAATTTTTAAATGGCCAATTAATCAGAGGAATTTCTGTCATAAGTTTAGATTTAAAGGACTAAACTTGTCCTTGGATTCAAGAGTACAAAAATGGTCAAACTCATCTCCAAGAGATGTACGGTCGTACAGAAACCGCGCAAAGTATGAACGGCTAACACTGGGCCGTGCATACAGGAACTGGGCTGAAACACAGCCTGCGAGGTCAAGAAAGAACGGCTGACAGTGGGCCGCTCTAAGGTATGAACGGTGCAATCTGGGCCGCTCATGTCCAGATGACATTAAGGCCCATGAACAAGATATACGGTCCATACTGGGCCGTATAAAGATATGCGGTCACAATCGGGCCGCCGAAGAGGATATGCGGTCAGCTACTAACCGCGCATGCCTCTCGTCGTCTAATTAGATCCAAACCTTAAACCAGCGGTTTAAACACATAAATCAGGGTTTGCTGGTGTTAAACAGGTTCTTAACAGGGGTATAACAAAGTTCCAAGATGATGGTAAGACCGCCGGATAGAGTTTCCGGGGTAAAACCATGACTAGCACGCTAATCGGCTAATCGACTCACGCAAAGTCGGTAATTGGTCACGCTGTTACTGTAGTACAACAGCTAAACATCAAGCTAACAAACATATCAATCCTAATTCAGAGTCAAATTAATAAGGATTAAGTTATATATTAAGTTGAGATGCCAAAAAGTATGATTTAAGTTGATAAGCTAGTGAACAAGATCGCGTAAGTCGCGTAGGCACGAATAACAAGCAATTAACAAGAATTTAGTTACATATATAAACATTAATCATGTGGGTTTCTAAATGGTTAATTATCATTAATGGCACTCAAATGAATGCATTAGAACAAGTATTAAGTCACTCTCTGAGGGGATAAACGGTTCGGACTGGACCTTATATCCCCTGAGCTTAAACAGGGCTGAACGGTGTCAAAGGCTGAAGCAGGGAGTTGGGCGGTTCCTGTTGGGCCGCCCAAGTACTTGGGCAGTTCTGTCTGGGCCGCCCAAAGGGTTGGGCAGTCCTGGGATGGCCGCCCATCCCCTGGGTTGTGCGGCCAGTTCAGGGCCGTTCAAGATGTGTGGTTGCTCCGGGACCTTATATCCTGATATGTGGTTCGTTTCGAACCGTTCATCCTGGGATGTGTGGTTCCTGAAAGACCGTTTATCTATGGTTATACCAGAGTCAAAAATGGTCAAAGTTTAGGCCTGAGTTGTGCGGTCTATCGTAAGACCGTCCATCTCTGGGTCATCTCCGGTCATCCCTGCCGCGTCCGGTGAACGCCGGGAAGTGAGGGTTTGCTAGGGTTGCACTAAAACGCTAATAACTAATGGAAATGAACTCCAAATAAGGGGATTTTCATACCGTTGGAAAGCTAACAGAGAATACTATCTAACAGTAAGGCCAATTTCAAATTATCTTGCCGAAATCAAGGTTTATTAAGGAATGAACACGGGAACCCTTATTCTGACTTGCTGTGACTAAAACGTAAAATTCTCTCAACATAAAGAACGAAAATTGGGGCTTCGTATGTGAAAAGAAAGCCACTTCGATTCTGAATCCAACCATATATGATATGGTTCATGTGGATCAGGATTAACACTTCGAAATCCATCGAAATCAGAAATCAACTCGGAAGAACACATCAAAACTAGGTCTAAACATGCTGTTACTACGAACAGAAATTCTCTAAACATGCTTCATGAATTTTAGGGCTTTCTACGTTAAATGAAAGCTAAGAACATGCTGATTACATCATATAAGTTAATTAGAGTTTGGCATGTTAAACCTACCTGAATCGAAGCTTGAAATAAGATGTTAGATATAAAGAACGAACTTGCTAACCCTTCACAAAAACCTCGACAGCTCTCTAGACACCTGATAAAAATTGGGGCTTTCAGTCCCACTGGATAGATCTCATCGAGAGGAATAAAATGATGTATTCATGTTCGAATTTTGGTTGAGAATTACTACCTCAATTGAAGAAACAAGGAAGGAAGAAGGTAGACGACGGCCTGCCGACACACCTTCAGTAATCGCCGGATATCTCCCCAGATCTGACTCCTCTGCCGACACAGTTGCCACCAAACGAAACTAGGGTCGAAGAGCTTTCTAACTATAGGTCACACATCTTCTGGAGAGTTCGGAGCTGGGAGAATTCGACGGGGCAGGTGACGTGTTGGAAACGGCGCCGAAAAGGTTGACTCAATCAAACTCGGCCGACTGCGCCTTCTAGGATTAGGGTTTCGAGAAATATATAGAGGGATTTCGATCCTCAGATCAAGGCCGTTCATTTGCCTCCGGTTTGAGCTAATTTGGTTGAGTATTAAGCCTCAATTTTGTGTTTTAATCCAAGGTTAGGTAAGGGTCAAAAAGTGTGCACTTAAGGGCGTAAACCCTAATTAGATCTAACCACGGATTTATAATGGCTTAATGCCAGAAGACAAAGTTGTTGTCTACATTGACCTTAACCTGTTTGCTATTTTTCTGGATTTTTATAAGGTAGTCAGATTTATACTCATTCTATTTCTAATGAATTAAATATTAAAAATCTGAAAATTCAATTGTTAATTCAATAAAAATTCAATTCTACATTAATAAAAGTTTAATAAATACGTAGGGCTCAATAAATAATATGGGGTATTACAGTTGCGCACCTTGAAGTAGAGGGAAGAAAAAGGAGACTACCTTCAACGAGAAAACATGCCGATCTGATTCAGTCTGGAGCGCGGTAGCTCAAGATTCCTCCTGGGCGTCTCCATCAGTTCTGGACGGCTTCCTCTCCGTGATCGGGCATTCCCAGCGCACCGATTCATCCCGTCTACGAGCTTTCACTACGGATCTGAGGGGGATTCCTAGATCCTTCATTTCCATCCTTTATATTTGAACATAGATTCATATCATGGGCGTTTATTGTATATCCTTCCGTTGTCAAACTTTGAATATCATTATGTGTATGGGCGGAGCTGCGTCTCCATGTGGTTTTAGTGTCCGGGGTTGTTCCCAGACGTTGTGTGTGTGTGTATGCTGCAGTGGCAGCGTGTTGGGGCCAGGCCCCATGTGTGTATTGCTGCGGAAGTAGCGTGTGTGGTGGTGGGGCTCGTCCCCGTGTTGCTACGCAAGTAGCGTGTAGTGAAGCCTCACCGGGTTTCGGTGAGGGGTGGACGTAGGGAGCCCGTCCTGGTCCCAAACCACCTAAAAATCTTTGTGTCTCGTGTGATTGCCTGTGTCATTGACCATTTCTTCTATCTCCCTTCATAGGTCCATTGAATAGATTTTTACTCACTGCACCACTGCACATTGCTATATCCGCTATCCGTGTTTGGATTGATTGTTAATCGTTCTGTGCTTAGAATTATTCGTGTGAGATCGGAAAGATCAAGAGAACTCTTTTAATCTGACTTGAGTTTGGGCTAATCAACGTAGTTAATTTTACTTCAGTTGTAATTGGGTTAGAAAGTTTTTAAAATCCGCCATCTCGGCAAGGGGACAATTCAACCCCCCTTCTTGTCCGCCATCTTTCTGGGCCAACACACAGGAATCAAACAAAATTAAACATGGGAGCACTGACTCTCCCTAAATGTATGTATGCTTTTCAAATTATCTTTTTTAATTTTTAACACAAGAATGATGTGCAAGTGAGTCAGACAACATCATGCACATGAACAACCTATAAAATGCAGGAACTCCCCTTATCTGAATGCACTTGAAACATCAAATATGAAATGAATACCATGTAGGGAGTTGTTGAAATATGCTCATGAACATCTAGACTACTTTATATGCAAATGTGTCCTATGGTACTAGGCGGAGAACTTAGGTCATATGACCATCTCTCGCATGGTGTGGGTTTTCAGACAGAAATGATCTACCCTGCTCCCACTATACCATTTGATATACCATTGGACATGCATGAAAGTCCACAACAAATGCAGTGCAGTGCTGTATGCAATGCAAGTTATTCAACTGTTCATGAAAGTGCAAATGTGTTTTTCAAGACTATGCAAATTCTATATGCATATGTGAAGATGCATTCATGAGCCGAGCAACATATGCATTTTTATGACTTTGCAAGATATATGTGCAAATGCAACCATGTATGCATGAACAGACCCCATATTTTTCCCAATTTTTAGAGCTCTATAGAGTTTTCCTTTAATCAATCAAGGTGAGACTCTATTCACGACTTCACATGTAAATCATTTAACCATGATGATATGCATGAAGTCCTAATTGGCAAATAAGGCAATATGTGCACAAATGAATCACCATATGCATTGAGAAACTCATGAAAAAATAGATGCAGATGTAAACATGTATGCATGATATTTTATCTAACATATTAGGCATGATGTGCAAACTGTCAAGCAAATTCCTATTGAATAGACAAAAATAAGATATGCAAATTCTGAGACGGAAATTTTTCAACACATAAACTAGAACAGCAAAAACAAAAAAAATTGGGTTTTACCACACACGGGTGTCTTGGCTTTATTGAACCCCTTTTATTTTTCTTCTCCAAGGCACGTTTGCAAAACAAAGTTCTCATTTGACAAATATAGGTACCCAAGATCTCTTGGGTCCTTGTGGGTTAATAACTCCTCTAGTAGGAGTTCCCAATGATGTCAGGGCATTAAGATCATCAAATTTCATCATATAGAAATTAAACATTAAATGCCCAGATTGGCCACAATAATAAAACCAACCTAAATTTTTCACATTTTTCTGATAAGTGTGATTTTTGAATTTCTGTGAATAATTAGGTTTGTTAGCATAAAACTTTTTCTTCCCTTTTGCTTGCCAATAGTCCTTGACTGTGTGACCATGTTTTGCATAGTAATAACACAAATAAGAATTTCTTCTATCAATGGCTAGCCAACATTCATTAGCCCTATAGCCTGCCTTCCCACAGTTAAAACATGCAATGTGTTTATCTTTTGAAGCAAATTTGTTTCTATAAAAAACATACTGGTTCACAGAAGTTTTAGCATGTTCATCATGAGAATTTTTCTTTCCTTTGGCCGACCAGCACTATGTAGCCAAGTGTCCTAGTTTACCATAATGAAAACATTCATCACTTCTTTTCTGATCATTTGGAAATTTCCCAGCATGAAAATTCCTAGCATGCAAATTCCTACCAGCATTTTGATCATCCAAATTCATCACTCTACAGTCATACATCAAGTGTCCTTGCTTACCACAATAGTAACAATTATCATTGTTTTGTTTTGAAGCATGGGGTTTCACATCAGGTTTCTTAGCATTCTGGTTATTAGATTTCTTTTTGTGTTTTTCATTTTGTCTTTGGATTTTCTGAACATCAAATTGTTTTGGTGATTCTTTTTGCGCAGTGAATTTGAAGAATGGAGAATTTGAAGTGATGGTTGTTTATGAGCTTTTCACAAAAGAGGTGTAGAGTTTATTTTCAAAAGATTTCTTATCAACATTGTTGTAGCCCAGCTCTTCCTTTTGCAGATTCACTTTAGCCCGTAGTAACCTATCCAGATTTTCTTGTCCGCTTACAAATTTTGATAATGATTTTTTTAAGTCCTGAATCTCATTTTCCATTGAAGCAATCAGCAATTCAGAGTTCAGGGTCTCCTCTTCAAATTAAGCAATTCTAATTTTTAAGGCTTCATTTACATATTTATCTTCAATTTGTTTTTCCAGAGTATGCAACTTTTCAGACTCATCTGTACAAACCGATTTCCCTTTTTCCCAGACAAGAAGCCTCTCAGACATAGCAGTATTTAGCTACTTTAACTTTTCATTTTATTTTATTAGATCAGTATTTTGAATTAACTCATCAATTAAGGTCTAATCAACAGAATTGACTCCCTGTTTCTGTTTAACTTCAGCCTTTTCAGGGTTCTTCTGCAGTTCCACATTAACTGCTTTAATAGCCTCAAATTTTTCAGAAACTCATTTATTATCCTCTTGAAGTCTTTTAATTTTTTCTTCATTTATTTCAATATGCTTTCTGTGAATTTCATTTTCAGACTTCATTTCATTCAATTCTAACTCAATGCTTTCAAAAACTTCCAATTGTTTTCTTAGACAATTATTTCTAGTTTTTAAAGCTTCTAGGTCCTCATTCTCTACGTAAGTGTTCATGTCAATATTCAGTTTCTTTTTCTACTTCTTGTATTATTTTCTTAATTTTTCATGTGTTTCAATCAAAATGGCATATGCATCCTGCCAATCATCTAGAGAAAAGTTTTCAAATGGATTTACCTAATCGTTAGTCTCATCTTCATTTTGATTGCTACTTTGATCACTTCTATCAGCCATCATGCATCTATCTTCATTTTCTCCATTGGCACCCTTCGGTTTATCCAAGATGTCTTTGGCAGTTCTGCAGTCAGAAAAATAGGAAAGCATGGCCTTATCAATAGCTACCTTCATTAAATTCAGTCCTCTAAGATTTTCAATGTTCCTAGATCTATGAGTGTTTGTCCACTTAGATCTGTCCTTTGGCATTTTATGTGGACCATGTGTGATAAGATTCCATAGACTGGGATTAACAAACTTATGCATGCTACGAAACCATGAATCGAAATTAGAACCATCAAAAATCGGTGGACAATCCATCGAGCTCAATTCAGATAGTAAACCCGGATTAAATTAAAAACCGCACCCAAGTGACAGAATGTTCTCGGCAGATCGCTAGATCTGATCAACCAGAGATCCCGCTCTGATACCAATTTTTAGGTGCGCAGCTGGGATCTAGAGGGGGGGGGGTGAATAGATCCCTTTACAAAATATTGCTCAGTTTAAAATCAAATCAACCTAAGCTATGATGCTGTTAACTAGAAACACTTGAGTTCACAGAAATGTCTTCAGCACTGACTCATCCAAATTTAGGAGCTAATACTTCCCACAACAAAATAAGCAATAGCAGTCCTCAAGTGAGCATCACCCATGTGAATTGGGACAAGGCGGAGGTTCGAGCCCAGAGGTTCTACCTCACGCAAAGTGTGTGGGAACACACTTTTTAATATACCAATCAGACGGGCTAAATCTGAACAGTGCAAGGTTGTAAATGCAGACACAAATTGTAACTTTCACAAAACGGCTTGGAAGTAATTCAGTTCAACACTTAAATAGTTCAGACAGGACCACTATCGAATACATGGCAACTTAAATTTGGATGAACTGATATGAACAAGATCAGGCAAGTTATCATTCAGCTGTAAACATCTATAAGAATAAACCAGTGCTGACAATAACAATGAGGTGGAAGATTAAGAATGTACTCAGCAACCCGTTAAACCTGTTAGGGGAGGTAGGTAACAAAGAGCAATCACACAGGGCAAACCACGATACACAATGAGTTTTAGGTGGTTCGATCTGCCACAAGCAGATCTACGTCCACCCCACACTCAAACCAGAGTGCGGCTTCCCCTTGCAACAGCAAGAACGCAGACTCATTCTGCACACAAACGTTGACACACAGCTTGACCCAAAGGAACACTCTCCTCTCTTCTTCTGATAGAATCAGAAGGAACCGTGAGTGACATCCAGTTACTCACAACCATAGGTCCAGTCCTCTCTTCCTCTGATACATAGAGGGAACCCCGTGAGCAACTCCAAGTTACCCACAACCTGGAGACCCAAGTCTCCCTTCCTCGGATACCACAGAGGGGACAATGGAGGAACACCTCCACACCCTGGTTTCCCAGAGCAAGACACACTCACGGTTACCTGTGAGCAAACACCTTGAGTGCGCCGAGCACTGCAAGGCAAAGTGTTAGGTCCCGTAATCAATGACACCCAAGAGGGGGGTGAATTGGGTGTTTTCAGACTTTAACAAAACTTTTGGCCTTTTCAAGATATGTGATAAACACACTAACCAAGAGGTTGAAATATGTTCAACTACACATTTGAATACACTGTACACTATCCCTTTCACTAGTTGGCAAGACACATGCTGCGTAGTGGAATTAACACCTTTCAACAAGATTAGGTAGTTAACTAAGCAATGAAACTGATTCTCTCAATCTCCCCGTTCCCACACAATCATATAAATGGATTCAACAATCAAACCAAGCCAATGCACACGGCCAACCACAATGCACAGGGATTTTAAGGTGGTTCGGGACCACGACGGACTCCCTACGTCCACCCCTCCCCAAACTAGGTGAGGCTTCACTCGGGGACAAATCCCCAAACGGAGACGACGCTCCAACCACAACACGTAGGACGACGCCTAGACACACACACGGGGACGCGCCCCAGTACATACACACACACGGAGATGATGTCTCCAACACGATCCGACAGCTGGATCCACCAACACACACACGCTGCCACAAGTGCAGCAATCCACACACTAAGAACGACGAGACACATACACACACATAGATCTAGTAAGATCCACCCACCCACACATGAATCAGACGTGACACACACACACGACCATGGATCCAGACGATCCACACACACACAAATGCTTAGAGTTTATGAGAAATACAAATATGACACTCAAAGCATGATGACAGTGAGGCTTAGTTTATAAATCCTCTGATTTGGGTTCTCTTTGAATGTATGCTGCTGATTTAGAACGTATCTTCAATCTTCACTTAATCAGAGCTTCTGTCTGTGCTTGCTTGGATCTTCTTCTTTCTAGTTTGCTTGGCTTTCTCTTCTTGGTAGGAGGTTGGCTTTAGATCTTCCTTGAATCATCTTGGAGATAGATGAACGATCTTTGCTCAAATGACGTGATGGCTTGATTCTCCACGCAGCTTCCAGTTGGGGATCGATTGGAGACTTGTATGCTGCTTCTTCCCTTCACATTCACGCTCAAACAGGGTGGAAGAAGTCCTGGAGCTGCTACCTGCGACCTGCACACACAAGGGTTAGAAGAAAAATGATTTTCAGATCTCACTTAGTTTCTACTTAGGGTTTACAACCCAATAAGATGTATTTATGTGTTTAGGATGGTCAAGAGATAGCTTGGGGACCGGATCCACACATCATAGAGCGATTTAGGGCATTTGGACTGGAGTTGGAAGACTTTTGGCGTGCATACACGAAGGTCGTATTTGACGGCACCGCCCCGGACCGGAAAGGGTCGACCCTTGGGGTCGACCCTCGTGAGAGGGTTAAACTGGCCAAAAGCAATGGGTCGACCCTTGGGGTCGACCCTCGAGAACACCAATGCGGGTTTTGGACATTTGTCCAAGGGGTCGACCCTTCGGGTCGACCCTCGAGGGTGTTTTTGAAGTTCTAGGCATATGGGTCCACCCTTGGGGTCGACCCTTTCAGATACCCGTGCGGGTTTGAATAAATGGGGTCGACCCTTGCACTGGGGTTGTACAACCCGATCTGGTTGAAGGAATGGAGACCCATGGGTCGACCCCAGGGGTCGACCCTTGTTCCTGAACTTCAAAAAAGAATGTTAAAAATAAGCTAAGTCCAAGGAACACATGTAGGGGGTTCACCAAAGGGTTCATTACAAAAAAAAGAGGATTGTTCCTTAAGCATGAATGAGTAAAACCCAACTTAAATAGATTTAGATCAAAGCCAAGCTAATTTTACCCTTTGGAATCAAAACATGAATTTCAACCTTGATAATCAAATGTCAAGAGCTTATGAGTTAGGATTGATTTGACCAAACGTCCTTGAAGTTCTCAAACATTGAGGCACATTCCTTGTCTTGTAAAAGTACAAAATCTGAGTTAGATGTAACCTTGCAATTTGAACTCAATAATCAAATTTTGTTCCGGGGGCTCCGCCCCTGGAAACTCCCGCAAGGGGCGCTGCCCCCTTGACCCCTGCGACCTGACCGCGCAGGTCGATCCGCGTTGCGAGGGCTCACGATGGCGAGTTTTGCAAGGGCTAGAAACCACTTGTAGAACAAACATTTCAACCAAGGGTCAAAACCATATTTCAATGCAAGTGAGCAAAGTATGAGAATAATTTAGCCATGCACATAAACAAGTGAACACTTTGAAAACATGATTGACTAAATGTCAAGATCAATAGATATGCATCTGTCCAATATGAATGCATCATGTAACCAAGCTGCATGTAGAGTATGCATAGGAAGCATTCAAAGCACATGTTCAACTCAATCATATTCAACCAATCGACAGGAACAATCAACCATTTAGTTTAGTTATCATCATTCACTTAACCACACATGAAGTATAGTTAGCATCAAAGCCATAGACCATATCTTCAACAATCATCAAAACCATATCATCACACATGAAGTTTAGTTATTATCAAAACCATAGCTCAACACAAAGAACACAACCCAACTGAAAAAGAAAACAGAAAAAGAAAAAGAGAAAAATAATGTCAAACACAATCGACACAATAAAACCAAAGCGAAGACCATGATATGTAGTTTCCACTGGAAGCAATATGAATGTAGATCAGATAGCTCTCTCTTCTGAGCTTTCTTCCCCTTCTATCTTCCTCGCAAGGTGGCTCTCTTTTCTTCACTGATGGGCTCACCTTCTTCAACGGCTGCTCTCTTCTCTTCTTATCCTCTCACTGAACTCTCTTCTATTTCTCTCTTTTTCTTTTCACTCTTTTCTTCGACGACAGCTCCTTTCTTCAACTTTTCTCTCTTCTGATCGACTGATACTTATAGCCAAGAAATTATTTTCCTCAAGGAATTTATCCATGGCTAAAATAGCTCATTGGTCCAGGTGGCGAAGAATATTCTATCCATCTGAATCTTCTAGTGACTCAGCCATGTGGATTGAATTGCGCACCAAAAGGCTTGAGGTCACTTTCATGTGATTCACTAAAGTTCTCACGAGCCTAAATATAAATCAGACTTTCAGATCCATCTGACATGCAAGGTAGTATGAGTTATCAACCTTAATCATCCATTAAGCCTTAATGCTCTTAAGTTCGATGTTCGTTCAAAAATCTTACTGGAATCGGTCGACTGTTCCCCTATTTCGGTCGGCTGAAATAAACAGCATCAGAAGCTGCTTTCAGGAGGTCGACGCAGCCTTCTTGCTGTGTCGATGTAGTGTGGCTAAGGAGCACTTCAGTCAGATGTCTTCGAATGAATGGCCTTTGGTGCGTTGATGCAGCTCTTGTTACTTCGACGTTGTTGGCTTCTTAATGCTAGTTCTGAACTGAGTGCATCGATGCACTCCCCAATACGTCGATGTAGTGCAAACATAGAACCCTCGACTAGAAGACTTTGAATGCTAGCTTTTATCTTGGTGCATCGATGCAGCCTTCTTGCTGGGTCGATGTGATGTTCTATCGTAGACCAGGTTTGAACTAGATGCATCGAGGCAATGTTCTGTTGCGTCGAGGCAAAGCTTTGGAATTGATTCTTTGAGAGACACTACGTCAGCGTAGCATGAAGATGGAATCCTTTGGAACAACAGACTTCAAACTCTGGCTTCCGACTTGGTGTGTCGATGTAGCTACTTGTTGCTTCATTGAAGTTGTATTCAAAGTCTGATCCTTTGCTTAGTGCATCGATGCACTAATCTGATGCTTCGACGTGGTGTGACTTGATGGCTGATTTTTTTTCTTGATGTGTCGGTGTAGCTCTCTAAAAAAACACTTCTGTGAATGTGACTGCATCGAGGCAGTGGTGATCCTGCTTCAACACTTTTATGGTAAGCAGAACTCGTATATTCTTGTTCTTAACTTCTGGAAGTTCCACCTTAATTCAATGTCAATTTGATCTGACTTTTCTTCAATTCTTCAGTAATCAACTATCTTTCAGCCTGTTCTTTATGCAAACGTCAACCAGTTCCTTGTGCAATTTTGAGCTGAAGTACGCAATCAAGGACATGATAGCTTCATGCATGATTCAACATCAGCAACACATTTGACTATCCACATAAAAAGTATACATGTATCAACTTTAGACATGAGTTAAGACAATGCATGTGCTTGCTTAGCTTAGCCATTTTAGCTATCATCTAGGCACATAGAGACAACACAAGCTTACTTAATTTAGCCATGTTAGCCATCATCAAGGACATGAGAGCTTCATGCATGATTCAACATCAGCAACACATTTGACTATCCATATAAAAAGTATACATGTATAAACTTCAGGCATGAGTTAAGATAATGCATGTGCTTGCTTAGCTTAGCCATCTTAGCTATCATCAAGGCACATAGAGACAACGCAAGCTTACTTAATTTAGCCATGTTGGCCATCATCAAAACCATCAAAACACATCAATATTAATGCATGAGTTATGCATGTATGCATGAACCCCTCATGCACAACACATTCAACACTTCTCAGTTATTGTCAAGATATCTTAATTACTGAAGGTTTCAGAAATATGCATTACAATAGGTTTCAGGTTTATGTACAAAAATAGGTTTATCTTTAGGTTACACATGCGTAGAAAACAATTCATAATTGTAAGTACAGAATTTTTGTTGGCATGAAAATTTGCAGTGAGTTACTAACTTAGTTCTTTATCATTCTACAATTTTTCAGATTTTTCTAACTCAGAATGGCCTATCAAAAATATCTTTTACCTGATCTCTGGTATTTGGGATAGAGCACAAGGTGTGTTGACCCAGTCAATGGCTGTATCGACACAACCTTGAAGCTCTTAATGGGTTGCAATGGGGGCTGTGTCGATGCAATCAGGGGCTGCATCGACGCAGTCATGATAGTGACTCTTATCTTTGCTTAAACAAAAAGATGAATGTTACTAACATCAAGTAGCTTGAAATGAAAATCCAGGAGGAGAAACACGGTGGTCTTGTTTTTCATGCTCTTTATAGATTCCTTTTTAACTCAAGCCATTGAAGCCCGTTAAACCATGTCAAAATAAATCGAGTTTTAGAAACTTGCATGGATGTGTTGACATACTGCATGGTATGCTAGTTAAACAGAAATAAAATTTGGAACAAAACCAAAACAAGTACCATGAGATATGTTTTATGACTATGCATGTTTTCTTTTAACCTAAGGCCTCTGAAGGTAGTTTAGAACATGCCAAAAGGATGCTTTGAACCTTAAGAACCTGCCTTAACGAAGAAAAATGACATATCAAAAGAACACGCTTCTCAATGTAGTCTCTTCATTCTAAGAGTCCTTCGAAAGACACCCTGCACTAACACCCCTTCTAAATCTCTCTCACTCACAGCAGGAAGGAAGTACGAGAGCTTACACCCTTCTCTCTCAAAACCGAGAAAAAGGAAGCACAGAAGCTTCCCACGACTTGCAGAGAAAGTAAAGACAAAGGAGTGCCAACTCCCCTTCCAATCCGATCCTTTAAACGGTCATACGGTTGATATCAGGGGTTTTAATTCTCAACCCTTAATTCAAATTAACCTAAATCTAATGGCAAGGGGAAACTCTGAAATGGTCATTCGCACGGAAGGATCTTGCTACCGGTGAAACGAATTTTACACGCAGTAACGCATAAACGATTATCACTATTCATTAGCCACTTTAAAAATTGATATCTCACAATGTAAAAAGAATTTGATAAATCTAATTATTACCTGTTAATCACCTCGATTTACTCTATCATAGAAAAATATAAAATAAATAAAAACCCATGAAATGAAAATCACCCCCAAAATGAATACTAACCTCGTCAAAATGAATAGTGGGGCATTTAAAACTCACTATTTCTCACTCGTTTCTCCGGTTGTACCTATATACATTTACGTGAACTTCATTTAAATACCACTATCTCTCATTCGTTTCTCCTATTATATCTATATTTATTTATATGATCTTCATTTAAAACCCACTCTCTCTCACCCGTTCTCCTATTCTACATATGTATATACGTGAGCTTTTCTGCTAAGGAAAAAGGGTAAAACTCATTTAACACTATCTACCAACAACAACTAACTAAATATATATATACACCCAAGTAATTTAAGTTACAAAATTTTAATTACTTAAAATGTGATTTATAATTAGGAGAAACTCTCTACTCCTTTATTATTAAGTTTAATTCAACCAAACTATTAGTCAAATATTTTACTAGCACAAGCAAATACTATTTCAAGCACTAACCCAAAATACTGACATAAAATATTCTGTATGAATTACGATAAAATTTCCGGGCACTACAACATCTCCCCCTTAAAGTAAACTTCATCCTTGAAGTTTGAGGTAAGACACATACCGAATAGATGGGGATATTTCTTCTTCATGTCGTATTCAAGCTCCCATGATGCTTCCTCTTAAGAGAAATTCCTCCACAGAACCTTCATAAATGGGATAGTCTTTGATCTTAGAATCTGCTCCTTACAATCCAAAATCCTAATCGGTTGCTCCTTGTAGGATAAGTCCGGTTGAAACTCCAAGTCTTCATAACTGATGATGCGTGCAGCAACATGGACATATTTACGGACCATAGATATGTGGAACACCGGATGGATTGCTGCCATAGATGGAGGTAGAGCCAACCGATATGTCCATGTCTCCCACTCGATCCAAAATTTTGAAAGGTCCGATAAATCTCGGATGCAGCTTTCCTTGCTTGCCAAATCTAGCATCTCCCTTGGTAGGTGATACCTTGAGGAATACATGTTCGCCAACCTCGAAAGCCAAGTTTTTCATTCTGTTGTCCCCATAACTCTTCTATCGATCTTGTGCTACTTTCAATCTTTGCTGAATCAGCTGAATTTTCTCGGACGTTTCTTGCACTACTTCAGGCCCGATCAACTATCTATGACCAACCTAGCTCTTCCCAACATAGAGGAGATTTGCACGGTCTTCCATACAAAGCTTCAAATGGAGCCATGCCTATACTTGCGTTAAAGCTGTTATGCCCCTGTGATTTTGATGATAGCAAACACTATGAGTCACCATTATATGATTGCTGAATGATTGCATATGATGATTGCATATGGTCCTTGCATACCCACTGGTCATATATCTCTGTCTAAACTGTAGGCCAATGCATACATTCAGGGTCAGTGCATCCTCCTGATACTATGTCTGTCTGCATTGCATGAAGTCTGTGCATTCCTTATCATTGTGCATTTCAAGGTCAGTGCATTCACTTATGTTCAGCAGACTAGGTCAGTTCACTTCATTGCTTAAGTCAGTGTAGGGTTGATTGTCTAAGGCTAAGGTTCGTGCATATCTCAGTTAGGCTGCACAACAAACTCAGTGCATGTTATTGATTATGTGCATAATGGCCTGTGCGTCTTGTCCTTCCACGCTGCCTTACGAATGATAGTCGGTGCAATGTGCACTCCATCCATGAAAAGTCGGTACAGTCCTTGCATTAGGCTGGCATCATGTCGATGCAACCTTTGTACTGCATGCTAGCTTAGTCGGCGCAACCTTTATTGCTGCACAGGACTAAGTCCGTGCATGCTGTATTCTAGCCGTAGCATGTCGGTGCAATCCTCATTGCTGCACGCGACCAACTCCGTGCATGTGTAGTCTAGGCTCAATAAAGTCGGTACAATACCTATCGTCGCACGCATTCAGAGTCTCTGCAACCTTTTTTTCTCGCACGAACAAAGTCTGTGCTAGATAGAACTTGGCATTTTACGTCAGTATAGTGCGTGTATTTTGCACACACCAAGTCGGTGCATTCAGTGCTTATACACACGTAGTCTGTGCATCTCTTAACTCTTGCACTAAGCACATATAGTCCGTGCACATTACTTTGGGTTGTTTGTGCTTATCTCGCATACTGCATAGCAAAGTCTATGCAACTTTTGATTCTTGCACGCGCAAAGTCTGTGCAAGACTACTCTCGGCATTCGTAGCCTGTGCATCTTTGAGCACTGCACTTGAAACAAGTCTGAGCACCTATCCCCGGTGTGAATACTGAGTCCGTGCATATGTGCACTTATGATATATTAAGTATATGCATGGTTGCCTTGATGTCTCAACAAGTCTATACAATCTCCACACTTATCTGACGTTTATATGTCCTGACACACTGACAGGTGAACTGCTCGTGATTGTTAAGAAGGGCACGTGATCCAAGGCAGATCATCCCTGATAGATGACTGCCACATGGAAGCTACAGTGTCCAGATTCTGACATGTGTCCAAGACATTCATAAAGCTTCCTGGCGAGAATGTTCTCTCCACACTCCTAGGGCGAGTGTTCATGGGTCACATACAAAAATAAATATAAAAGACATTCCTCCTGCGAACAAGAAGCTAATTCCAATGAAAAAGAAAAAGACTGGAATCATCTGAGAGAAGTAGCAGAGCAGAGAAAAAAGAAGAAGAGTTACAGAGAAGATAAGAGCAGAAGTGAAAAGAGAGAATGTTCATGAGATCAAGATAGAAGAAGAGAAAGAAAGATAGAGAGAGTGAAGAGAGAGTTCGAGGAGAAGAAAAGAAGATCAGAAGATTTGTCCCTACTGGAATCTGGATCAAATCCAATCCAGTCAGCTCCATGGGAGCCACATCTGTGTTGCTATCGTTTACAACTTTCAGTTGCTGTGTTTTCTCATCTTTTGTCTTCTTTTGAATCTTATTTCAAGCTATTAGTCAGCAAAGCAAGCTGTGTCACTCAGCGGTTTCAGAGGAGGATTCCTCTGGTTGGCTAAGTTATGTTGCCCATCGGAAGCAAGCTATGATGCTCAGCGGTTATAGGCAAGCTGTGATGTCCAGCGGTTTAAGCTGTGTATCTGCGGGAATCCACACTCGAGTTTGAGTGTGGGATAGATGTAGGTCTGGAGGACCGAACCACCTAAAAATCTTCTATCCATCGTGGTTTGATTGCATTGTTGATTCGCTAGATGTATGCCTAGGCTCGATTTCTATTCCTCATCTGGTGAGTTTTCAGTTTGCTCATCGATCATTTGAATCTGGTCTTGAGAGAATCACCTTGGATTCTTAATTATTGTCACTGGAGAGCTTGACAATTTTTAATTCCGCATCTCTGATTCTTACAGTCAGTTTTTAATTGGGGGAAAATTTTTACAAGGGGATTCATTCACCCCCCTTCTGTATCCGGGCCTTGGACCTTACAGTTGGTATCAGAGCATACCATCTAGGTCTCATTAGACCTTATCAATTGGTATCAGAGTGGGTCTCTGTGTATTCAGATCCAACGATCTATAGAGGATCCTGCTACTTTAGGTGCTGCTCGTGTTGCTGTTTATCCGGTTGTGATCGAGGGCCATTGGCACACTGCTTAGTGATTACTTTGTGCGTTGAAGTTGTTTGTTATCAGTCTTTATGGCTCGTCCCTGTGCTTTTGATGGTTCCAACTTCAGCAAGTGGTTGGGAGACCTGTGTATCTATATGAATTCCATTGATCCAAATCTATGGAATCTCGTATCAAAAGGCCCACATGATTTGCTTCGAAATCAGACTAAGTGGTCCAATGAGGACAGATCAAAGAACCGTGATAATGTCACAGTTCTTGAAATTTTGAGAGATGCAGTGAATACTGACAAATTTTCCTTCGTTTTCAGGTGTGCGTCTGGAAAGAAATTTTGGACAGAATCACTGCTGTAAACAGGGAGCAAGAAGAAAAATGCTTGATGGCCAATCGGAGAGAGAATGATGATGATACAACTTCTCAGGTAAGCTCCGGATTAGAAGAACCTTCGTTTGATGAATTGGTTGTGATGTATGAAGAACTGTTAGAAGTGTCTAAGAAAATGAAATCTGAAAATAAAAGATTGAACAAAGTAAATCAAAATTTTCTTATGAAGTTTGTCCTACTTTGAAGAAGTCTTGTGATATGTGCCTGGTAGATGTTCATAATAGCAATGAACAGATTTCATCCTTGAAATATGAGAATGAAGAATGCTTAAATAAAATTTCTGAATTGGAAGATCAGCTGAAGACTAAGAACGATGAACATCAAATAAAATTGCAGGAGTTGAATAAAATGAACTGTGAAATGGAAAAACTGAAACTTGAAAACGCAGAATTTTAGAAAAATAATGAAAATATTGAAGCTAGAATAAATGAAATCAATGGGAAAGTTTCACATATTGCGTCTGTAGAGTCAGATTGCAACAAATGCTCTTTTCTAAGAGAACATAATGAAGAACTATACAGTGAAAATGAATGGCTCATGAAGCTGATTACCTCTCTTAAAGAGGAAAACAAAGATTTATTGAATGAGAAAATTAAAGTCGAACAAAGAGAGAAGGAACTAATTGGAAGACTGGATTTTGTATCCAGTGGTGAAGAAATTGAGAAGCTGACCAAAGAAAATAAAGAACTGAAAGAACAAAACAAGAAACTCATGGTCCTAAATGTTGTTATTTCAGAGAGGCTTCTAGCTATTGAGAGAGAAAGATCTGCTAATAAGAAAATTCAAGCTGAAAAACTTGAGGAGGAAAACATTGAATTGAAAGCTGAAATTGAAAAATTAAAATGGTTAAACACTGGTATGTCCGAAAAACTTCTCACCTTAGAAAAAGGAAAAACTGTTTGTAATGAAGAATCTAAAAAATTGGGCAATCTGGAACAAGAAATTGAGAAATATAAAACTGTAAATAAAGTACTAAGTGAATGTGTTAATTGTAGTGAATAGGAGATCACTAGTTATGAAATTCACATTGCCTCTTTGGAAAATAAAATTCATGATCTGGAAAACTCTGCACCCAAGTCTGCTAAAAATGAAGGAAAAATGAAAGTTGTCATGAAAGGTGAGGATGATAATTCAAGAAAGGGGATAAGTTGCAGTTCTGATGTTAAGGAAATTATTAGAAATCAGCTATACACCACTTTTGTGCAAAGCTCTGATGTAGCTGATACCACAAGTCAATCCCCAAAATAAAATAAAAATCTGAAAACACCTTCATCATTAGTATTTCAATTCAAGGTTCAGAGAAATGAAAAATAAACAAATGCTCTGAAAAAGGGCAAACGACTGAAAAAGAATGCTTATATGAATAAAGTCAAGGTTGTCCCTGCTTATGTTGTTAACTCTGCTCGCTCTGTGGAATATGATGGATTAGTGCATGATGTTCATAAGTTTGTTACTCATTCGCATGTACATGAAAAGAATTATTATTGTCATGACTGTGGTAGGCATGGTCACTTCATGAATGAATGCTTTGTCATGGAACAAGATGATAGGATGCATGCTAAATCCTCTGCAAATTATCATTGCTCTTATAAAAACAAACATGCCTCAAACCAGCACATTACATGCTTTAACTGTAACAAGCCTAGTCACAAGGCTATTGGATGCTGGTCAGGGTCTCATTGGGGTAAAGTTGGCTCCAATAGTAAGCACATTAGGTGCTTTGAGTGTGGGAAGCATGGCCATACAGTCAAGGACTGTTGGCATGCTCAGGGAAATTCAATAAAATCTAAATCTGCTAAATTTCCTGTAAAAAGACATGAGCCTGATAGGAACCTTAAAGGAATGAGCTTTTCATGTTTCAATTGTGGAAAGCCAGGTCATAAATCTACAAATTGCTGGCTAAATAAAAATAAGAGACAAAATGTTCATGTAAACAACAGAAATTTTCATGCTCATGCACATAGAGTTCATTCTTATGTTGATGTGCATAATAATGTCAAAAACTCTGTTGGTACATGTAGATACTGTGGAAAACTTGGACATTCAATGGATGACTATTCTCTGATGAAAATTGATGATCATCTAGCTAAGAAACTGTTTAGAACACCTGCTAGGAGTAATATAGGACCCAAGGCTGCTTGGGTTCCTGTTGGATCAAAATAATTCAGTTTTTACAGGTGTGCCTTGGAAGCTGATGAATAAAGGGGTAAATAATCCAAGGCTTTCAAGAATGAAACCCCCAGGATTGTACTATTCAGGCCAATTTTGAAAACCTATTTTAAATTCTGTTATCTGAAATTGTTTGTTTTAGATGTTGGCACATCATGTTCATCTGCCTGTGCTTGATTGAAATATTTTGAAATTTTGATTGCTCTCACATGATGTTCATGCTGCTCATGACCAGTTTCGTTGCGTAGTGCATATATACAGTGTGATGCATTGCATATAATCTAAATTGAAAAATCTAAAAAGAAATAACCCATTGTATCTAGACAGGGGGAGTATTTTAGACTCACTAGTCGTTCACCTCTTGAGCCCTTCCTGTCAAGCTATTCGGCTCACTTTCATATTCATGTATGCTGATTTCATTCTGATTTGAGAGTTGAATTGTTTGAAAAATTATCTTGTGTCAGCCTGTCATCGATTTCTGAATAAAGAATGTTCTAATGATTGAATAATTGGTTTGCACAGCTGAGTGTCATATGCATGCTTTGCATAGTTGATGTTTCAAATTAATGTATGTACTGCACCGAGTTTAAATCAATGCATTTTTTGCACGTAGTCGATGCAGTGTGTGAACATTTGTAGTCGATGC
This sequence comes from Amorphophallus konjac, assembly GCA_022559845.1. Lineage (NCBI taxonomy): Eukaryota > Viridiplantae > Streptophyta > Magnoliopsida > Alismatales > Araceae > Amorphophallus > Amorphophallus konjac. The sequence continues at coordinate 297,294,679 of CM040120.1, forward strand.
ATGTATTGCACCGAGTATAGGTAGTTGCATGTCTTGCATATAGTTCGTGCATCTTGTGTTTAAATAGCATGTAGGTCGGTGCATCTTATGTCCATGCTGCATGCAAGTCCGTGCACTTCGTGTCCTTCACATGTCAAGGTCGGTGCATTGTATGCTTCATGCATGATTCAAGTCGGTGCATCATAATGTCAGGGAAAGGGTAGCAATGTCTGAACTTGGTGTATCAAGTAGTCTCTCTCTCTCTGATTGCATTGTACATCTGATCCATGAGCACAAATCATAAAACCATGTGTTAGGTTTTCATTGAATTCAATGCATTTAGTTAGGGGGAGTAGATGGATGTCTTTCAGAAAATTCATTTCATAAGATGACCCATTGCATCCAGACAGGAGGAGCATTATTGACCTATTAATCCTTTTCAATCCAGGCTCTTCCTGTCTAGACATTTGAATTACACTCTTGCTCCTGTGTATTTCACTCGAATTCTTAACTATCATTACATGACAAGCTGATCTATCTGTACTCCAGACTCAGCTACCATATTTTGATATGCATAACTTTGATGCTTTCTTCTTGGTTGCTATTATTTGGACAGCCAGCTTTTCCCACTCACTCACATTCCTTCAAGCTGGTCTGACTAGTTTGGTTCCATGCTATGAATATCATAGAATTCTTCTCTCTTTATTAATCATCTACTGAAATCCTTTGAAAATCTGTTCAAATTCTTTCATATCAGAATTCTGTGCTCTGGTGTGGATAAGTTGTTAAGTTGCATTGATTGAACTGACTTGAGAAATCTAAGTTGTGTACCCTGTTTATTTGTCTAAATCCTTAGAAGAAACTCCTATCATACAGAGTTAAGAATGTCCACTAATTCAGATTGGTATAAGTCTAATGTATTCTCAGATTTGAATTTGAATGTTTGAAAGTATCTGAATCATAAGTTTTAACCAATCTTAACCGCTCATGTCATAAAATATCTAGACTCATTCATCTGATTCTGAACATATGAGATCAAGGCTCTTTGGTAGAGATACATAGAGCTAGTATTTTTTTTAAACACTAATCTAAAAAATGTTGTCTAAGAGGAAAAATGGTTTTTAGAGCAATGACCTTGGTCACTGAGAAACTAGGTCCTCTATCAAAGAAATAGAGTAAACGTAAGTCATGAAGTGCCATAGTTATCTCTGATGGAAAAATGATTTAAAATCTGATAGAGCAATGGCATGATTGTGTTGAGTAACTGGGGATTCTGGCCTCTAGTCAAGGTGTCTCCTCATGTAAAAAGACACTTCATTTGTTAACTCTGTTCTCACATCTGAGAGGCAATGTCAGTTATCACACTGAGTAACTGGGTCACTTCACCTAAGACGTGTTGTGCCTCGTGTAAAAAGGTGTTGATTAACTAAAATTACTCAAGAAAAATAATGTGCTGATCAAAAGTAAATATTTTGCAAATTCAGTCAACCTCACATTCTAGTAAAGGTGGTTAATCTCAATACTACCATATGTAACTCTCAAAGGAGTCATTGAGATTATTTAAGATGAAAGATGATTGATCGGGAGCATTGCTTGATTAGCTGGTTAATCTTTATTAAAACTTAGTTTCAGATATGAGTAATGAATTTAATTGACAGATTCAGTATACATCATTCTTAAACTAGGTGGGTAATGTAGGTTAATTCATAACCCCTTATGATAGGAGAGTATATCCTTACATGGACCTATAACTGTGGTACCTGCTATATAGTATTTTCTTCTGATCAGGTTCACCTCTGACAACTTGATCATCCACCTGTTGGTCACTTCCCGCTCTGTGACTGTCATATCTTGCTCAATCTCTATTGAATGATTCTTGATAATCATGTGCTATGTTTGCACTCACATCACTCTATCTCTGGCTACCCTTACTTACATCACCAGTTTGATTCTCCACACTGTTGGAATCTTCCATCTTGTTTCTGTATCCCTGACGAAATGCTCTTGTAACCAGTTCTAGTTCTGGTTATTACCTTGTTTACTTCAGCCTTCTGAACTTTAGAATTCTTATGGTGGTGGATTCCAGATTGATTCATTGGATAACTAGAGTTCATCCCTGTAGGTACACCCTATGTCTTGATATCACAAGCAATAAAAGGCTTCAAGCTATTTTGACTACATTTTCTTGCTTCTCACTGTCCTTGTGTTTTTTGATTCCACTCATGTTTTTAGGGGGAGGATTGATACTTGATTGTCTAACTGCACCTGTGCTTGCTGATTTCATTTCATTATTCAGGGGGAGCTTCATGTATGGTTGTCCTTTCTTTTTATCCAGGAAGAGTATATGATGTCATATTATTTTTTGGGGTAGAATAGCTTCTATATGCATTAATGTTGGAATCAAAGGGGGAGATTGCATATCTATCATTTCATACTACTTATATTTCATTCTAAAACTGGTTTCTTTTTAATGAAGTCAAAGGGGGAGAATCGCTTGACATGAGACAGTGTGACTCATAGTGTTGCCATCATCAAAAATGGGGAGATTGTTGTGCCCCTATGATTTTGATGATAGCAAACACTATGAGTCACTATGAGTCACCATTATATGATTGCTGAATGATTGCATATGATGATTGCATATGGTCCTTACATACCCACTGGTCATATATCTCTGTCTAAACTGTAGGCCAATGCATACATTCAGGGTCAGTGCATCCTCCTGATACTATGTCTATCTGCGTTGCATGAAGTCCGTGCATTTCTTATCATTGTGCATTTCAAGGTCAGTGCATTCACTTATGTTCAGCAGACTAGGTCAGTTCACTTCATTGCTTAAGTCAGTGCAGGGTTGATTGTCTAAGGCTAAGGTTCATGCATATCTTAGTTAGGCTGCACAACAAACTGAGTGCATGTTATTGTTCATATGCATAATGGTATGTGCGTCTTGTCCTTGCACGCTGCCTTGCGAATGATAGTTAGTGCAATGTGCACTCCATCCATGAAAAGTCGGTACAGTCCTTGCATTAGGCTAGCATCATGTTGATGCAACCTCTGTACTACATGCTAGCTAAGTCGGTGCAACATTTGTTGCTGCATGCGACTAAGTCTGTGCATGTTGTATTCTAGGCGCAGCAAGTCGGTGCAACATTTGTTGCTGCACGCGACCAAGTCCGTGCATGCGTAGTCTAGGATCAATAAAGTCGGTACAATACTTGTCGTCGCACGCATTTGCAGTCTGTGCAACCTTTTTCTCTCGCACGAACAAAGTCTATGCTAGATAGGACTTGGCATTTTACGTCAGTACAGTGCGTGTATTTTGCACACACCAAGTCGGTGCATTCAGTGCCTATGCGCACATAGTCTGTGCATCTCTTAACTCTTGCACTGAGCACATAAAGTCCATGCACATTACTTTGGGTTGTTTGTGCTTATCTCGCATACTGCATAGCAAAGTCTATGCAACTTTTGATTCTTGCACGCACAAAGGCTGTGCAAGACTGCTCTCGGCATTCGTAGCCTGTGCATCTTTGAGCACTGCACTTGAAAAAAGTCTGAGCACATGTCCCCTGTGTGAACACTGAGTCCGTGCATATGTGCACTTATGAGATATTAAGTCTATGCATGCTTGCCTTGATGTCTCAGCAAGTCTATACAATCTCCACACTTATCTGACATTTATATGTCCTGACACATTGACAAGTCAACTGCTCCTGATTGTTAAGAAGGGCACGTGATCCAAGACAGATCATCCCTGACAGATGACTGCCACATGGAAGCTACAGTGTCCAGATTCTGACACGTGGCCAAGACATTCCTGAAGCTTCCTGGCAGGAATGTTCTCTCCACACTCCTAGGGCGAGTGCTCGTGGGTCACAAATAAAAACAAATATAAAAGACATTCCTCCTGCGAACAACAAGCTAATTCCAGCAAAAAAGAAAAAGACTGGAATCATATGAGAGAAGTAGCAGAGCAGAGAGAAAAGAAGAAGAGTTGCAGAGAAGATAAGAGCAGAAGTGAAAAGAGAGAAAGCTCATGAGATCAATATAGAAGAAGAGAAAGAAAGATAGAGAGAGTGAAGAGAGAGTTCGAGGAGAAGAAAAGAAGATCAGAAGATCTGTCCCTACTGGAATCTGGATCAAATCCAATCCAGTCAGCTCCATGAGAGCCACATCTGTGTTGCTATCGTTTACAACTTTCAGTTACTGTGTTTTCTCATCTTTTATTTTCTTTTGAACCTTATTTCAAGCTGTTAGTCAGCAGAGCAAGCTGTGTCACTCAGTGGTTTCAAAGGAGGATTCCTCTGGTTGGCTAAGCTGTATTGCCCAGCATGTCAAGTTGTTAGGCAGCAGATGGCTAAGCTGTATTGCCCAGCAGAAGCAAGCTGTGATGCTCAGTGGTTGTAGGCAAGTTGTGATGCCCAGTGGTTTAAGCTGTGTATCAGCGGGAATCCACACTCTAGTTTGAGTGTGGGGTGGACGTAGGTCTGGAGGATCAAACCACCTAAAAATCTTTTGTCTATCGTGGTTTAATTGCATTGTTGATTCGCTAGATGTATGCCAAGGCTCGATTTCTATTCCTCATCTGGCGAGTTTTCAGTTTGCTCACCGAGCATTTGAATCTGGTCTTGAGAGAATCACACCTTGGATTCTTAATTATTGTTACTGGAAAGCTTGACTATTTTTAATTCCGCATCTCTGATCCTGACAGTCAATTTTTAATTGGGGGAAAATTTTTACAAGGGGATTCATTCACCCCCCCTCTGTATCTGGGCCTTGCACCTTACAGTTGGTATCAGAGCATACCATCTAGGTCTCATTTGACCCTATCAAAAGCTATTGTTGTAGGCAAACTCCACTAAAGGTAGGTGTCTCTCCCAATCTCCCTTCCAGTCTAGTACGCAAGTTCTCAACATATCCTCCAATGTCCGTATCGTCCTCTCAGACTAGCCATCTGTCTGGGGATGATATGCTGAGGTAAGCTTCAATTGAGACCCAAAGGCATTCTGCAATCCTTACCAGAGTCTCGATGTGAAGCGAGGATCTCGGTCTGAAATGATGGACTTTGGAACCCCATGCAATCTGATAATGTTTTCAACATATAAACGTGCCAAGCTTTCCACAGATTGCTTCTTCTTCATGGCCAGAAAATGTGCAGTTTTTGAGAACTGATCTACAATCACCCAAATGGAGTCATTGCCCTTGAAGGACCTAGGCAAACCTGTGACAAAATCCATGGTGATGTCCTCCCATTTCCATTGAGATATCTCAATCCTTTGCATTAAGCCAGACGGTCTATGATTCTCAGCCTTCACTTGTTGACAAATCAAACATTTGGCCACAAACTCAGTCACATCCTTCTTCATACCTGGCCACCAAAAGGTCAGCTTCAAAACTTGATACATCTTGCTACTGCCAGGGTGGATGGAGAACTTTGACCTGTGATCTTCTTCCAAAACTTCATTTTTCAATTCAGTCACATCAGGCACACAGACCGTGTGTTGAAATCTGATAACAACTTCCTCATCATGAGTAATACCTACCTTGCCAATCATCCTTAGCAACCGAGGATCATCTCATTAAGCTTCCACTACGTGATCCATAACTGCTGACCTGAGGGATAACTGAGCAACAAAAGCTTGGCAAAGTTGTGGTTCGATCAGTGTTATGGAATGAACAACATCTTCAATCATCTTCCAATCTTGATGCATTAGTGATCTCTTCCGGCTAAGAGCATCGGCTACCACATTTGCCTTCCTGGGGTGATATAGTAGCTCAAAATCATAATCCTTTAAGAATTCTACCCACCTTCTTTGTCGCAAGTTCAACTCCTTCTCAGAGAATAGGTACTTGAGACTCTTATGGTCCGCGAAGACTTCAAATTTGACTCCATAGAGATAGTGTCTCCAAATTTTCAGTGCATGAACAACAGCTTCCAGTTCTAGGTCATGTGTAGGGTAGTTCTTCTCATGCTCTTTCAATTGCTTGGAATCAAACGCCACAACCCTACCACCTTGCATTAAGACACAACCAACTTCGATCCTTGAAGCATCGGTGTAGAGAGTGAACGTGTCGATGCTATTGGGCAGGACCAAAAGCGGGGCGGATGTCAAACAATTATTCAACTCTTGGAAATACCGCTCACAGTCCTCAGACCATACAAACTTCACTCCTTTCCTTGGTAATCTCGACAAAGGCATGGAAGTCGAAGCAAAACCTTTAATCAATTTCTGATAATAACCAGCCAACCCTAGGAAACTCCGAATTTCAGTGGGAGTCTTTGGAGCCTCCCATTCCAACACAACTTGGACTTTTGTTGGGTCAACTGCTACGCCATTGCCAGATATCACGTGGCGAAGAAATTGAACCTCCTTGAGTCAGAAATCACACTTGCTAAACTTTGCATATAGCTTGTGTGCTCAAAGAGTCTCCAAACCAATCTTCAGGTGCTCCCTATGAGACGCTTCATCCGAGGAATAAATCAACACACCATCAATAAAAACTACCACAAAGCTATCCAAATAGGGCTTAAACACTCGGTTCATTAGGTCCATAAATGCTGCCGTGGCATTCGTTAGACCAAAGGGTAAAACAAGGAATTCATAGTGCCCATATCTAGTCCGAAAAGCTGTCTTTGAAGTGTCCTCTTCCTTGATCAGTAGCTGATGATATCCTGAGTGCAAATCAATCTTTGAGAACACTGTAGAACCTTGCAATTGGTCGAATAGATCATCTATGCAAGGCAAAGGATAGCGGTTCTTCACAGTCACCTGATTGAGTTTCCGGTAATCAATATAGAGTCAAAGTGAGCCATCATTCTTCTTAACGAATAGGACTGGGGCTCCCCATGGCGAGACACTTGGTCGAATAAAGCCTTTGTCCAACAACTCTTGCAATTGCTTCCTCAACTCTACCATCTCTGCTGGTGCCATCCGATAAGGTGCTTTAGATATCGGTGCTGTACCAGGTAAAAGATCAATAGAGAATTCGATCTCCCGGACTGGCGGTAACCCTGGTAAGTCCGTCGGAAAGACATCGGAGAAGTATCGAGCCACTTCGATCCCATCAAGTGATGGTGCTTAATTGGCCTCAGCTGTGGCCTTTACACAAGCTAGGAATGCACTACAACCCTTGCACAATGATCTGACTGCCTTCATGGCTGAGACCACAAATTTTCCTGACCCAATCTTGGGCAAAGGGTGGAAAAACTCCTTCTCACCGGGCATGAGAAAAATAGCACTCTTCTTGCAGCAATCAATGAGAGCATAATGCTTGTAACACCCCGAGAATTTATTTAAGCAAAATTTCTATTTATTCCGATAATTTTTGCTTTATTAAATTAGAAATCCCTTTTTGGGTAAAATTCAACTAATTCATAAAAATCTGAAAAAAATATAATCAAGTAGAGGACGAAACATTTAGACTAATTATCTTCTGGGGTAAATCTTAAATTATTTTTTAACCAAGATGAATTAATGATTTAAGGCTAAAAATCGAACCTTTGAGTATCTAAACCTTAGATTGCCAAATTAGAGCCCAAATCGCGATCATTTAAGCCCAAATCAAGCCCATTAGATCCGTCTTAATTGATAGCCCAATAGCCCTCTCTTTTCTCATCGAAACCCTAACCCTATAATTCAAATTTTGAGGAGGATGGTGGTGTGACCGAGTCAATGCGTGAATATCGCACGACCGGAGTTCGTGGACTCTTCCAGCCTTATCGACGCCTCTAGGGTTCAATTAATCCAATAAAACTGACCCTAGCCCGACCTAGTGTCTACGTTTGCTGCGGCTGCCGGCGAGGAGCGTGGACATAGGAGTATTTGGCGGCGAGGGCGAGGTTGATGTGACACAACCTAGGACTTAAACAAACAAGCACAATCGCAATCAAACAGACCGATGTCGGCGACCGCTCACCCGATGCTCACCAAGACCCGGGGTAACTTGGCAATGTCAAGTGGAGGTTGTGTGGGCTGGGCCCTTGCTGGTAGAGGGCCAGCAAGGCCTAAGTTGATTCCCAAGGGTAATGGCAGCCCAATTCAAGGGAGCCGACGTCATGCCGAGGGCACGGGTTCCACTCTTTTCCCACGGTGATCACTTATAGCAAAGGAGCTTAAGGATCGGGCTCTCATTCACGGCCAGCATAGTTTATGAACTAATATTGAAAGAACAAGCACAAATTATAGCAAAGTTTGGAGCACTTACTTGACCGGTTTGAAGAAACCGGTCCCGCTCGGAGACGAGGGTGAGCGGGGAGGCGGGTGGATCCCCACATGCCGCGTCGGGGTAGCTTGACCTGCCCAAATGATTACAATACTACACCTCTCGCGGGAGGAGGATCTTGGGGTGGGGTTAAGTGATATTACAACTAACTTGGGGTGGGGTTAAGTGATATTACAACTAAAACTACCTCCACATAGGGAGGGGCCTTCAGCCGGCCAAGCAGGGAGGGGAACTTGAGAGAGGAACACCGAAGATGGGAGGTCACCGGTTCTGTCCACGTTCTGTGGGTGCTGACAGATGATCGAAGAAATAGTTTCTGCGACTGATGCCGAATTTTTTTGGGGATACAACCACCTGAAAAATCTTCGTAGGAGGCCAGGGAAGTCATCCAAATGTTTTTGATTTCTTCTGGCGTCGACGCTGGTCTGGGTGGAGGCCCGAGTAGGGAGGCAGATTCTTGGACTGGCAGCTTCTGGCGGCCAACAGCAGGTTGCAGAGCATGCCCCATCAGCTCCCGAACTCAAAATCAAGCACCGCTGGAGTTTTTGGAATCGTAGACGAGTCCTCTTCGCAGAAACACTGACGGGGAAGCCAAACGATGCCGGAGAAGACCAGGGAACTCTAAACACTAATGACATGTCAGTGCAGGCTGTGGGAAGCTGAACCGCGTACCCGAGGGAGAAAAATGATAACTATGGCCCACGGACGTCGATAGAAGTTCCACTTCCTGATTCTAAAAGTAGACAGGAAGAGGAACAACTTTGCAGAAGAACTTGTGGCCTGAATCTTCCAAGGTTCGTCGTGGCAGAGCTTCTACTATGGATCAGGTGCTTAGCAGGGGCAGCTCTGCGCAGTTGTAGGAGAACAGATCTCCCGGTCAGCTCGGAGCTCGGAAGGGGACGAGACCACCTCCGTTGCGAAGAAGACAGGTAGACGCTTCCGGGGATACCTCTTGGGCCTTCAGATTCTCTAGGATGCGGTCGGCGTCGCCTCTGAAATCTGCTACTCTTCTGCTGCCAGCGAACTAAAAACTGGAGGTTGAAGATGGTGGGGGGAAATGGGGTATATGGGAGGGGAAATGGAGGTGGATGAGTGTGGGGAGAACCCTGGCTGTGAGGGGGTCTAGGAGGGGGTGTTCCAAGGTGTGGGAGGGGAAGAATAGGGTCTGGAAGGGGGTCTAACAGGTGGTGGGAGGAGGAGCTACGAATTTGGGCTTGGAGGGAGAAGGAGGAAGGTGGGGGGGGCACAAGTGGGTGGAGGGCATGTGAGTTTGAATTTCCTTTAATGTGGGGTGGTCAATGGTGGTCTTGGGGATGGGAAGAGGTGCCTTGGGAAGGTGGATGGCTGCTTTGGGTAGTGGGAAGGGTGCTTGGCGAAGTGGGTGGGGTAGTTGGGGGTTGGGAGGTGGAGCTAGGATTGGTGGAAGCTCTCTTGGGACTAGGGGGTGGAGTAATGTGATGTGTGGGGAAGGGGAATGGTCTTTAATAGGGGTAGGTGGGAGAGTGGTGGTTGGGAAGGGAGGAGAGAGAAAATTTTTGAAATTGGGTGTGGAGGAGAGAGAAAGGGGAGTGAAAAAAAGAGATTAAGAGAGGGATGGGTGGGGAATCTCTCCCCTAGGGTCTCTCACCCAAAAAAATGGAATCTCTCCACTAGATAAGAAGTGTAAACTCTCAAAATGGCAAGTTTTTCATTCATTGATTCATTAGTTCAAATGGAGGAAATGGGGTCCTATATATAGGCAACCCACATTTCTACAAAAGACCTTGACTCTTAACACAATGACAAATAACCAAGGGAAGGGGGGGTGCCCTTGGGCCAAGCCCAATGAATTGGGCCCATAAACTAATCTATCAACATAATGACACTTAACCTAGGTAAATGACTCATTAACCTAGTTACGAGACTCAAATAAAAGGAGAAATTGCATAATTATGACTCAAAGAAAATATGAAAGTTACATGAATTGACTTAGAAAAATGTGACAGATGTAATGGAACCATGCTGGCGGGCAACCGGGGCTTTAAAAATATATGGGGTGAGAGATGCCCCCATCATACTCCCGGGGTGCGGAGAACTCGACTCCGTCGAGTAAGAGTCCTTCCCTCCTCGGAGGGTGTAGAAGTGGTATCGCCCACAAGTCTTCCGAATGAGACCGATCCATCCACCTGCCGAGATAGTGCTCGTATACCTTGCTCCTGGTGGTAGTGACATGTTCACCCAATATTCATTCAATGCGCTCACGCTGGGCTCTCTTGGCTGGTGGTCTCTCCTCTCGGGTGGGTGCTCTCTCAACAGGAGGAATATGCTCAATATTCTCACTGGGTACCACCGGGGGCCCCTTATATGGCACTAGGTCGGCTACATTGAATGTGGGACTTACTCCATACTCCTTGGGAAGATCTAACTCATAGGCATTAGTGCCAAGGCGTCTTAAAACCCGGAAGGGACCAGCCCCATGATGCCTCAACTTAGAGATGGCTCTCGGGGGGAGCCTCCTCGTCCTCACCATCATAAAGTTACCCACGTGGAATTCTTGGTGCCGTCGATGAGAGTTGGCTTGCCTTTTATGAGTCTCATTCTTTTTGCTTATGTGCTTGCTAAGGTTTTCATGTAATTTTATGAATACTGACATTCTAGGGCTGATGGATGGACCTGGGCAACCAAAAGTACACCAATCATGCTTTGATGCCAAGAAGACTTTGATGGAATTTGGAGGGCCGGGGCAACCATATGTGGACTTATCATGCAATGTTTTCATGTAGACTTTGGTGGGCCTAGGTGAGCCGGGGCACCCGTAGGTGAACCTATCATGCAAAGTGGTGATGAATGTAGGGGGACCCGGACATCCGTAGATGCTTTTGACATGCTTAAGACCCATGATAAATGAAGGTGGACCAATACATCTGAATATGGGCCACTCATGCTTTCTACTTGACATGTGGGTGGTATGAATGAATGGACCCCTCATGGTGTTCATGCCAAGTGGTGTGGTAAGCCTAGACACATGCATATTTTTCCTAAGGGTGACTTCCATGTGTATAGGTGTGGGACAACCTTTGAACTCCCATTGGAAAGGATCGAACGGATCTAAGAATGTGGTCATCATGGGGTGGAGCACAACCTCATTACCTAGGGATATGTGGCCCAAGGTCATGGCTCCCAAGGTGTAACCCAGGTCTAGGATGGAGTGGATTGGGTCAAATATGGTGAGTTGGTGTAGGGAAAGGTGGGTGGTGGATAAAGTGTTTGGGTCACACGAGTCTCTTGACTCCCAGTGGAATGGATCATATGCATCATAAAATGGGTTACCTAGGGGGAGGAACTCCATGTCCTCAAGATCCTCAAAAGGTGCTAAGTCATCCTTCTCCATGATAGTTGGGCCAATGTTCTTCGCAAGTGGGTCGGCCATGAGTGGAGGGCTTGGCTTTCTACCCGAGATAAGAAGCTCTAAATCGAGGAGAAGGTTGGGCTCATTGGGTGTAGGGAGGAATAGAAGGAGGTCGCTAGTGTAGCAACCAATGGTGCAAATCGAGGTGATAGACCCTATGCATAGGTGTAGGAGACTAAGGCTCCTAGGTTGTTCGACCATAGGGGTCAACATGCTAGTCATCTCTAATTGCCATGCTATACCCTTGAGAAGGTCCTCTAAGGTTTTCACTTGGTAGGAGTTTTGGATTATGGTGTGATAAGAGGAGATGGGCACTATGGGATGGTTTTCCTTCATGGGTGGGAAATTGTGGTCCATGATCTCTCTTATTGGGCTCTTCTTTAGCCAACTAACAAGGGGTTCTCCTAAGATGAGCTTGGTCCCAACTAGAGAGGGTGATGTAAGGGGAAGACCATCGTGTGATGTTTTTTTTTCAACTTGGACTTGGGTTTCCTCCAAGGTGGGGAGTGGGTTTAGAGTGTTCTCAACTATTGAATCGAGTATGAGTTCTTCTACCAAGGAGGTGAGAGGGTCTTTTGGGGTGATGAGGGTTGGTGTGTGGTGCTCCCGGGGTGGAGGGTAAAGGGAAACTTGGATTGGTAGGGTGGGGTTTGGGAGTGGAAGTAGTGGAGGCCTAGGTTGGGGTAGGATTGGGGTTGGAAGTGGAAGGTGGGTTGGGTGACGAGATTTGGGTTGATGGGTTTTGAGGGGGGTACCTCTTTTTGGGGATGATGGAGGGGTAGTGGTGGGGACCAAGGGGAGATGTGGGGTATGGGTTTGGTGAGGGATTGTGGAAGGGGGTTTTGGTTGGAGTGCGGGAACCCTTAGGGGATTTGGTGTAGAGGTGGATGCTTGGTTTATTTGGGCCTTAAGGGAGAGGACTTGGTCGCGAAGTGTAGTTATGATGGTTGAGAAGTGATTTGTTGGGAGTGGTGGGGGAGGAGGCCTAAAGGTGATATCCAGTTGGTCGGATGGGGATGGAGGAGTGGTAGTGCACCTCGGGCTAGGGGTGTTAGAGTAGAAGGGGTGGGAATATTTGGGGATGTATATTTTTCTAGGTTCTTTCTTCATATCATCCCATAAGGAAATGGGTTCTTGTTTCCTAACGTCCCTTAAGCCCACTATGTTCCTCCATTTTTGCTTGGCTTGACCCCGAAATTGCCCCATGGCAAAGCGGACTCCTGCGGGTCCATAAACCATAGTTCTCTCAAAGTGTTTTTCCATGGTGACCTCCCACTTTAGGTAGGCACTATAGCATGATCCATCGAAGAGGAGATCCTCAAAAGAGATTATGTCAAATGGAGGGTTGATCGGTCCCTTATGGGGGGTCGAGTGGGATGAATGTGACCAAAGAGAGGTAGCCATGTTGATGAATGCAAATGTGCCCAAGGACTAGACTTAATAGAGACAAGTCTAAAACTTTCTCTGATACCAATTGATGTGACACAACCTAGGACTTAAACAAACAAGCACAAAATCAAACGGACTGATGTCGGCGACCGCTCACCCGATGCTCACCAAGACCCGGGGTAACTTGGCAATGCCAAGTGGAGGTTGTGTGGGATGGGCCCTTGCTGGTAGAGGGCCAGCAAGGCCTAAGTTGATTCCCAAGGGTAATGGCAGCCCAATTCAAGGGAGCCGACGTCGTGCCGAGGGCACGGGTTCCACTCTTTTCCCACGGTGATCACTTATAGCAAAGGAGCTTAAGGATTGGGCTCTCATTCACGGCCAGTGGAGTTTATGAACTAATATTGAAAGAACAAGCACAAATTATAGCAAAGTTTGGAGCACTTACTTGACCGGTTTGAAGAAACTGGTCCCACTCGGAGACGAGGGCGAGCGGGGAGGCGGGTGGATCCCCACACGCCGCGTCGGGGTAGCTTGACCTGCCCAAATGATTACAATACTACACCTCTCGCAGGAGAGGGATCTTGGGGTGGGGGTTAAGTGATATTACAACTAAAACTACCTCCACATAGGGAGGGGCCTTCAGTCGGCCAAGCGGGGAGGGGAACTTGAGAGAGGAACACCGAAGATGGGAGGTCGCTGGTTCTGTCCACATTCTGTGGGTGCTGACAGATGATCGAAGAAATGGTTGCTACGACTGATGCTGAATTTTGTAGGGGATGAAGCCACCTAGAAAATCTTCGTAGGAGGCCAGGAAAGTCGTCTAAATTTTTTTGATTTCTTATGGCGCCGACGCTGGTCTGGGTGTAGACCCGAGCAGGGTGGTAGATTCTTGGACTGGCAGCTTCTGGTGGCCAACAGCAGGTTGCAGAGGATGCCCCGTCAGCTCCCGAACTCAGAATCAAGCACCGCTGGAGTTTTTGGAATCGTAGACGAGTCCTCTTCGCAGAAAAACTGATGTGGAAGCCAAACGATGCCGGAGAAGACCATGGGACTCTGAACACTGATGACATGTCGGTGCAGGCTGTGGGAAGCTGAACCGCGTACCCGAGGGAGAAAAATGATAACTATGGCCCACAGACGTCGATAGAAGTTTCACTTCTTGATTCTGAAAGTAGACAGGAAGAGGAACAACTTTACAGAAGAACTTGTGGCCTGAATCTTCCAAGGTTCGTCGTGGCAGAGCTTCTACTATGGCCCAGGTGCTCAGTAGGGGCAGCTCTGCGCAGTTGTAGGAGAACGGATCTCCCGGTCATCTCAGAGCTCGGAAGGGGACGAGACCACCTCCGTTGCGAAGAAGAAGGGTAGATGATTCCGTGGATACCTCTTGGGCCTTCAGATTTTCTGGGATGTGGTCGGGGTCGCCTCTGCAAACTGCTACTCTTCTGCTGCCAGCGAACTGAAAACTGGAGGTTGAAGATGGTGGGGGGAAATGGGGTATATGGGAGGGGAAATGGAGGTAGATGAGTGTGGGGAGAACCCTGGCTGTGAGGGGGTCTAGGAGGGGGTGTTCCAAGGTGTGGGAGGGGAAGAATAGGGTCTGGAAGGGGGTCTAACAGGTGGTGGGAGGAGGAGCTACGAATTTGGGCTTGGAGGGAGAAGAAGGAAGGTGGGGGGGGCACAAGTGGGTGGAGGGCATGTGAGTTTGAATTTTCTTTAATGTGGGGTGGTCAATGGTGGTCTTGGGGATGGGAAGCGGTGCCTTGGGAAGGTGGAGGGCTGCTTTGGGTAGTGGGAAGGGTGCTTGGGGAAGGTGGGGTAGTTGGGGGTTGGGAGGTTGAGCTAGGATTGGTGGAAGCTCTCTTGGGACTAGGGGGTGGAGTAATGGGATGTGTGGGGAAGGGGAGTGGTCTTTAATGGGCGTAGGTGGGAGAGTGGTGGTTGGGAAGGGAGGAGAGAGAAAATTTTTGAATTGGGTGTGGAGGAGAGAGAAAGGGGAGTGAAAAAAAGAGATTAAGAGAGGGATGGGTGGGGAATCTCTCCCCTAGGGTCTCTCACCCAAAAAAATGGAATCTCTCCACTAGATAAGAAGTGTAAACTCTCAAAATGGCAAGTTTTTCATTCATTCATTCATTAGTTCAAATGGAGGAAATGGGGTCCTATATATAGGCAACCCACATTTCTACAAAAGACCTTGACTCTTAACACAATGACAAATAACCAAGGGAAGGGGGGGTGCCCTTGGGCCAAGCCCAATGAATTGGGCCCATCAACTAATCTTTCAACATAATGACACTTAACCTAGGTAAATGACTCATTAACCTAGGTACGAGACTCAAATAAAAGGAGAAATTACATAATTATGACTCAAAGAAAATATGAAAGTTACATGAATTGACTTAGAAAAATGTGACAGATGTAATGGAACCATGCTGGCGGGCAACAGGGGCTTTGAAAATATATGGGGTGAGAGATGCCCCCATCAGAGGTTCTCTTTGTGCGGTTCGTGTGCTTGCATCATCGTCTTCTTCCCTCGATTAAGGTAGGCAATCGAAGTCCAAACCCATTATAAAATATACCGGTGGAGGCGTCTACAAGTCCTCTTTCGATCCATACTAAAAGCCCTAAATTTGATTCTGTATAGAGGTCGTATTCACGATTTTAGTAGAAGCATGTCGATTTAGGGTTCTGTCCCCGATAGCTCCCATTCATTGTTTAAATTTAGGTTGTATAGAAGGCCAAGGACAAATTAATCATGCCTACTTGTGTGGATTTTTATGCACTTTCTATTGCTTTCATTTTGCCCAATTATCGTTTAGTGTATTGTTCAGATTTAGCATCGTAAGTAACATCTATCAAAGATCGCCGGAGATCAGGGTGTCGACCTATTTGCGGTCGTAACAGGAACCGTTTGGGTCCCTGGCGATCGAACGATAGACTGTTTCCACAGTAACTGTTCTGGGCCATGTGGCCTGTCAAATGACCGTTTAAGAAGTCTGGTGGTCGCTCGACATATCGTTTTTGTTCCCATATGCCAACCCTGTTGATCGTCACCCTAAGCGGTCATTCGATAGACCGCTAGTCTCTGTTAGCGGTCCTCCCTAGACCGTTTCGTGTCATTGATTTCATTTGTTGTATGTTTTGATTATGTTGATTACCTTGGCAAGATTGCATGTGGAGGATAGAAACCCACACAAAAAATTGTAAATTATGGAATGATTTAACTATGTTTATAATTAATCACTCTTCCATTCCATCATACTGCGTGCTCCAACATTATTTTGGTTATAAAATTGAAACTTGTATCAACATGTCACAAATGTGAAAATTTTCTAGGATTGTTTGACTGTCACTCCACTCCGGTGGTACTGATTGACCGATCATCTACCATTTTTTGATGTTTCGTTAAACCTTTAATCTTGTAATGACTGGGACTCTCCGCCGGATATTCCTTCCGTCAGACTAGGACCTCCATTATGAGACCTCCGTAAGACCTCACGAGCTTGGGATTCCTACTAGAACGCCGAGTGGGTTATACCTTCAAGATGTACGCTATTTACTCGATCGATTTGCCCGTTTTATAGCCTGTAGTTCGTGTCTGTCTTGACTTAAAGGCGGCCCTGCGCTAGACCGTCTGGTGCTTTAAGCAGTCTAGTCATGACCATTTTCTTATTGGTCATGAGCCACGTCCTAATAGTCATCTTCCTTGTTTCCCATCGACCTAGCAATGTTCAAGTTGACCAAATTGCCTCTAGCTCGACTTGAGAGGTGTGGGCTGGGCCCTGGTTCAGTTCCATCATGTTTTCGGCAGGCTAGGAGCCCATTAGGTCTGCTGTTTCAATCTTTCTGGGCCCAAATTGTTTACGATTGTCATTGGACCATTTTTCATCCTCTAAGCGGCCGTCCATGAACCGTTTCTAGATGGGGAGGCCCAGTAAGTGTCTGTTCACCTTGTTGTGGCCCAGGAACCTTCTGGTACTTATCGGCCCCTCTAGGACCGTTTTAACGCTTGACTGGGTCTTATTCTTCTGGCCCAGTATCGCCCATAGCAGTCCATGATGAACCATTTTGTCTTGTTGCTGCCCATGCATGACCACAATTCAGTCTGAGGCTTGATTTCACGAGTTTCTTATGTGTTCTGGTAAGCTGAGTCAAGATGGGCTTAAGTTACAATAAATCCTAATGTGGTTCTTTTCCCTGACAAGCCACAAATCTCATGGATTTCCATTCTATTCCTGAAATCTCACTTGATTTTAGAGATTTAGTTACACAGGTTGACCTTGGAATTCCTGGCCGATTCCAATGACTGTCTGGATATTACTTGGGATCTTGGATCCACCAAATCAATGCCAACGCATCATAAGGGCCCGGTCTAATCTTGGGAAGACCGCCCGAAAAGTACTAGTGTCCCGGGGAGTTGTAATGACATGGTGAGGCATTGCACCGAGTGCATGACTAGCGTGTGTATATGACATTCATCCTTTTTCTCTATAGATTTTATTAGATTCCTACATGGAATCTATCTCGATATGAGTTGCTTGCGTGCTTAATAGGTCAATTTCCTGGAAATTGATATAGCTCGGTTAAATTCATTCCGTTAACTTCGTTTCCATAAATTCTTATTTAAACTTGTTTTCGTTCACATGCATGATAGTTACTTAACTTGGATAACTACTTAAATTTGCCTGCTATTGCCCACTGAGCGTTCGCTCACCCAGTTTTCCTCTTTTTCAGGTAGCTCTGGTGATGAAACGTAAACGGATGGGGATGGGCAAGAGTAAAGACTGGAGTGAACCCTGGCAGGCGTGGACCTGAGTAGTGTTAGTCTATATGGTCGTATAGTTCTGTTGTCAGTGCAAACCAGTCAATTCGAGTTGTAATCTTCTCTTTATTGAGTCGTGACTTAAGATGGTGTAGATGTGGAAACATTGTTATTTCTCCTGTTTTTAAGAAGTTGGTTTCTTTTAGGATTAATTCCTTTCTATTGCATTTATATTTTTTTATACCGTTATTGCTATGTTTATCATGAATGTATATAACTGCCGCGTTCCGATAATCCGCGTTGGGGCATGACAATTTTGTGGTATCAGAGCCTAGGTTTTTAAGTTCCTAGGTTTATAAGTGATGTCGTAGAACCTGTAACCTTGTTAAAGTCTAAGGATCTAACCCGACAAGATTGGGTAGAGACTTGGGGTTGAGTTAACCAATAAATTCTAAAAAATTCTCGCTAGACTATTTTTAATCAATTTTCCTGCACATATGTAGGAGTTTATTCTGATGGCGGCGGAACGTGCGCAATGGAGGGACATGCAGCGTATGGTGCAAGGCTTGACTCAGGTCCTCTAGGAGGTGGCCCAAGGAAGAGGAGCACACCATGGAGCCCGTGATCTCCACTGGAATTTCTGAGGCTTGAATCCCCCATATTTTGGTGGATCGACGGATCCCGATGAAGCCGAGAATTGGCTGAAGGAGATAGGGCGAGTTTTTAGAGTAATGTAGTGCGGTGATCAGGATCGAGTTCTTTTGGCAACTTTCCAGCTAGAACGCAATGCACGCACTTGGTGGGAGGCTGTAGAAGCTACACTCAAAAATAGGCGTGTGACATGGGATGAATTTAAGGAACATTTTAATAGCGAGTACTTCTCAGACCGGGTGCAAGAGAAGAAGGCGGCAGAGTTCGCTGCTCTGAATCAGAGGAACCTATCAGTTGCAGAATATGAAGCCCAGTTTGCCAGACTATCCCACTATGCAACACACTTGGTATCCACCGAGAAAATGAAGGCCAAGCGTTTTATGAACGGGTTGAAGCTTCAATATATTAACTAGTTGGCATCGATGGAGATCTCAACCTATGCCGAGATTGTCAGGAAAGCTCAAGTTCTTGAAGATACATTGGAGATGACTGAGAGGATCTGAGGAAAGAACCCTAAGAAAGAGCAGACCACTAGTTCTGGGAATTTTAAACCCAACAATGGCAAGAAAAGGCCCAATCGCGGGTCAAGTTTCTCGCAGGATAAGAAGTCAAGGAATGAAGATAAGAAGGCAGGTTCGGCTGCCCCATCTAAGACTATTTGCAAGTTTTGTGACCGGCCAGATCACAAGATGGAGGAGTGTTGGCGTAAGCTAGGCGCCTGTTTACGCTGCGGAAGTCGGGACCATCGTATTCCCGAGTGTCCCCTCCTATCCGACCAAGCTACACCAAACAAGCCGCAAGGAGGTCAGAAGCAGCAGGGCAAGCTTCAAGCCCTATAGGAAACTGAGACTGAAACCACTGAGGAGGGTGGACTTGTGGAAGGTACACTTATTGCCTCTGATAAGCCAGCATTTGTTCTATTTGATATCGGATCAACGCATTCTTTTATCTCTCAGAGTTTTTCTAAATCTTTAATTGTGAAACCGATATTAATGAATTATCTATTAGAAATATCAACTCATATTGGTCCAGGTTCAGCAAACAAATATTACTACCCTTCCAGTAAGATCCTGATTAGTGGGCAGAATATGCCAGCTGATTTGATTTGTATGGCAATGAAGGATTATGATGTAATCCTAGCAGCTGATTGGCTGGCTAGAAATGAGGCCAGTGTTCATTGTAGATCTAGCTCCGTGTCTTTTGCTGGACACCCCGAACTTTCTTTTGTTGGGATTTGGCACTCTAGGTCCATGCTGCTCATTTCGACTCTTCGAGCTGAGAAGTTAATGAAGAAAGGATGTCAGGCTTTTCTAGCCTTGGTTTCTTTAACCAATAAGAAGGAGTCTGGGATTAAGGATATCCCTATTGTCCAAGATTTTCCAGATGTCTTTCCTAAGGATTTGCCAGGACTTCTGCCTGAGAGAGAGGTAGTCTTTTCTATTGATCTGATTCCTGGCGCATCTCCTATTTCTAAGGATTCATATCGTATGTCTCCTGCGGAGTTGAGAGAATTAAAGTGGCAACTAATGGAGTTGCTCGAGAAGGGGTTTATTCACCCGAGTACATCCCTGTGGGAAGCCCCCGTGTTGTTCGTACGGAAGAAGGATGGTTTGTTAAGACTGTGCATTGACTACCGGCAATTGAACCAGCTTACTATCAAGAACAAGTATCCATTGTCGAGGATAGATGAATTGCTCGATCAGATAGCGAGAGCACAATATTTCTCTAAAATTGATCTTCGATCGGGATACCATCAGCTGTGGATCAAGGATGATGATATCTTTAAAACAGCCTTCCGTAGTAGGTACAGGCATTTTGAATTTGTAGTAATACCTTTTCAACTAACGAATGCTCCTGCAGCTTTCATGCAGTTGATGAATAGTGTGTTCCGGCCCTACCTAGAGCAGTGGGTCGTGGTGTTTATTGATGATATTTTGATATACTCTAAGAGTGAGGAGGACCATGCTGAGCACTTGAGGATGGCATTGCAATTATTGAGAGATCACCAGTTGTATGCCAAGTAGTAAATGTGATTTCTGGATGCATGAAGTGTCTTTTCTAGGACACATTATCACTAAGGAAGGAATTTTTGTTGACCCCTCGAAGGTGGAGGTAGTAAGAGACTGGGATAGGCCAACGAATGTCACTGAAGTAAGAAGTTTTTTGGGCTTAGCAGGTTATTATCAAAGATTCATCAAAGGTTTCTCCAAGATTGTGGTACCCCTGACTAGATTGACCCACAAAGAGAATCAGTTTGAGTGGTCGGAAGATTGCGAGCGGAGTTTCCAAACTCTGAAGGACTGTTTGACCACTGCCCCTATTTTGGCATTGCCTTCTGGAGAAGGAGGATTTGAAGTCTACACGGACGCTTCTGGCATTGGCTTGGGTTGTGTGCCTATGCAGAATGGCAGGGTGATAGCCTATTCCTCGAGGCAACTGAGGAAGCATAAGAGAATTATCCCGTCCATGACTTGGAAAACGTTGCGGTGGTGTTTGCCCTGAAAATTTTGAGGCACTATTTATACGGAGAGGCTTCTACTGTATTCTCTGACCATAAGAGCCTTAAATACTTGTTTTCTCAAAAGGAACTTAACATGAGGCAGAGAAGGTGGCTCGAGTATTTGAAGGATTTCGATTTCTCTATCGAGTACCATCCTAGAAAGGTAATGTGGTGGCTGACGCTTTAAGTCGCAAGCCGATAGCAAGATTATCAAGTCTCATGTTGTAAGAATGGAGACTGCTGGAACAGTTGGCTAGTTTAGATCTCAATATTAGCAAGGATCGGGTCATGATCGCCCAGTTTCAGCTTCATCTAGAATTACTGATAGAAATCAAGTCTTTGCAAGGAAATGATCCTATATTGGTAGAAATCAAGGAAAGTCTAAGAAATAGACCATATTTTATGTTAACCGATGACGGCAGGTTATTGTTTTGAGGAAGAACATGTGTTCTTGATGTTGCCGAAGTAAAAGGCAAGATCTTAGAAGAAGCCCATAGGTCCAGGTATACTATTTACCCTGGAGGTACTAGGATGTACCAGGATTTAAAAAGGACCTTTTAGTGGCCGAGCATGAAAAAGGAAGTGGCAGAATTTGTGAATCGATGCTTGGTATGTCAGCAAGTAAGGGCTGAACATTTCAGACCCGCAGGGACGTTAAAGTCGCTTGATATACCACAATGGAAGTGGGAAAGTGTCGGCATGGATTTTATCATGGGTCTACCTAGAACTCGTGGTGGATTTGATGCAATTTGGGTCATTGTTGATAGACTGACTAAGTCTGCTCATTTCTTATCCATTAAGTCAAAATGGACAGTTGATGTTTTGGCTGCCCTGTATATGTAGGAAGTTGTAAGACTGCATGGAGTACCGGTAAGCATTGTGTCAGATAGAGACCCCCGGTTTACTTCACATTTTTAGAGAGGACTGCAAGAGTCCTTGGGAACCCGTCTGAATTTTAGTACTGCCTTTCATCCTCAGACAGACGGGCAGACTGAAAGAACTAACCAGGTTGTTGAAGATATGTTAAGGGCTTGTATGATTGATTTTGGAGGTAGTTGGCATGAGCACTTGGCTTTGATTGAGTTCACCTACAATAACAGTTACCAGTCCAGTATCCAGATGGCTCCGTTCGAGGCCCTTTATGGGAGAAGTTGTCAATCACTACTGTGTTGGGATGGGATAGGAGAGAAGCAATGGCTGGGACCGGATCTCATTTTAGAATCATCCAAGAACATCCGTGTTGTCCGAGATCGTCTGCAAGTGGCATAATCAAGACAGAAAAGTTATGCTGATAGTAGAAGAAGAGCCTTAGAGTTTCAAGTAGGTGAGCATGTATTCTTGAAGGTTTCACCTATGAGAGGAATTCAAAGATTTGGCATTCGTGGCAAGCTAAGTCCGAGATATGTTGGGCCATTTGAAATTTTACAGAGAGTTGGAGAAGTCACCTATAGATTGGCTTTACCACCCCAGTTATCGGGAGTGCATAATATTTTTCACGTATCTATGTTGCGTAAATATGCTTATGACCCCACTCACATCATTCAACATGCGGATCTGGAATTTAAGGAAGATTTGACGTATGAGGAGAAGCCCATAAAGATTTTGGATCGGAAGGAGCAACAACTCAGGAATCGTTCCATCCCTATGGTCAAAGTTCAATGGAGCCGACGAGGAACCGAAGAAGCTACTTAGGAGTCTGAAGATGCTATCCGAAAGCCATACCCCAATTTATTGTAAGGTCATTTATCTTACTATACCCATTTCGATGAGTACAGTGAATTTGGAGGACAAAATTCCTTAAAGTGGGGGAGGGTGTAACACCCCGAGAATTTATTTAAACAAAATTTCTATTTCTTTCGATAATTCATGCTTTATTAAATTAGAAATCCCTTTTTGGGTAAAATTCAACTAATTCATAAAATTTTGGAAAATTATAATCAAGTAGAGGACGAAACATTTAGACTAATTATCTTCTGGGGTAAACCCTAAATTAATTTTTAACCAAGACAAAATAAGGATTTAAGGCTAAAAATTGAACCTTTGAGTATCTAAACCTTAGATTGCCAAATTGGAGCCCAAATCGCGATCATTTGAGCCCAAATCAAGCCCATTAGATATGTCTTAATTAATAGCCCAATAGCCCTCTCTTTCCTCACCGAAACCCTAACCCTAGAATTCAAATTTTGAGGAGGATGGCGGCATGATCGGGTCAATGCGCGAATATCGCACGACCGGAGTTCGTGGACTCTTCCAGCCTTATCGACGCCCCTAGGGTTCAATTAATCCTATAAAACCAACCCTAGCCTGACCTAGTGTTGACGTTTGCTACGACTGTCGGCGAGGAGCATGGACGTGGGAGTATTTGGCGGCAAGGGCGAGGTTCTCTTCGTGTGATTCGGGAGCTTGCATTGTCTTCCTCCCTCGATTAAGGTAGGCAATCGTAGTCCAAACCCATTATAAAATATACCGGTGGAGGCGTCTACAAGTCCTCTTTCGATCCATACTAAAAGCCCTAAATTTGATTCTGTATAGAGGTCGTATTCACGATTTTAGTAGAAGCATGTCGATTTAGGGTTCTGTCCCCGATAGCTCCCATTCATTGTTTAAATTTAGGTTGTATAGAAGGCCAAGGACAAATTAATCATGCCTACTTGTGTGGATTTTTATGCACTTTCTATTGCTTCCATTTTGCCCAATTATCGTTTAGTGTATTGTTCAGATTTAGCATCGTAAGTAACATCTATCAAAGATCGCCGGAGATCAGGGTGTCGACCTATTTGCGGTCGTAACAGGAACCGTTTGGGTCCCTGGCAATCGAACGATAGACTGTTTCCACAGTAACTGTTCTGGGCCATGTGGCCTGTCAAATGACCGTTTAAGAAGTCTGGTGGTCGCTCGACAGATCGTTTTTGTTCCCATATGCCAACCCTATTGATCGTCACCCTAAGCAGTCATTCGATAGACTGCTAGCCTCTATTAGCGGTCCTCCCTCGACAGTTTCGTGTCATTGATTTCATTTGTTGTATGTTTTGATTATGTTGATTACCTTGGCTAGATTGCATGTGTAGGATAGAAACACACACACAAAATTGTAAATTATATAATGATTTAACTATGTTTATGATTAATCTCTCTTCCATTCCATCATACTACGTGCTCCAACATGATCTTGGTTATAAAATTGAAACTTGTATCAACATGTCACAAATGTGAAAAATTTCTAGGATTGTTTGACAGTCACTCAACTCCGGTGGTACTGACTGACCGATCATCTACCATTTTCTGATGTTTCGTTAAACCTTTAATCTTGTAAGGGCTGGGACTCTCCACCGGATATTCCTTTCGTCGGACTAGGACCTCCATTATGAGACCTCCGTAAGACCCCGCTGTTGGTTATAATGTGTCCCTTCTTTTGCAAGATGGGCTATGATGCCAACTATGATGAAAGTATGAGCAAATAGTGGAATCAATCAACCCATGAACATGTGCAACATGAACCTAGGCAACCAGCATGAATACTAGCATGGGCATGCTATCTCAATCAGAACTAAGCTAAGCAAACAAAGAAAAACACACGCCAGGGCGTGGAATAAGGAGATAAAGAAAAACACACCGTATAGGTGGAACAAGCAAATAAAGAGAAAATATGAGGAAGGAGAGAGCTAATGCCCAAACTAAAGAAAGATGTGATCGCCACTAAGGTAAAAACAAGTCAAAGACCTGGTAATACATTAGAATAGGAGGATGATGCACCCGCCCACGGGAGAGAGAAAGCAACCAGGAAAACTGCAGCTCTATCAGATGCAACGGCTGAAGATTGATGCGTCACAGAACTGTGACGGCTTCACGATAAGCCGCTACGAGAATATAACGCGTCTACGGTAGACCGTTAGAGCTTCTGCAGAATAAGATCTAGGAATCTTTGATCTCCAAGCTTTCCAGCCGGCCAGGAAGCTTGGGCCTCGTGCTAGGAGCTCTGTAAACCTGCAAAAGAGTGTAGATCACAAGAAAAATAACCCCAAATTAGCCCTTGAGCAAAGTAGTATCAATAAATCAAAGCAACTTAAGAACATGCAAAAGGAGAGGGAAATACCGGGGAGGATGGTTTTTTAACCCCTATGGGGCGTTTTAAAAGATAGGAAGGATGTTTTAATGGATGCAAGAAAAGGCAAGAACATGGTGCAAGAAGAGGGACAATGCTATGATGCTTGGAAGAGGGAAAAGACGTTAGAGAAGAAAACTTTGACTAAACTAAACCCTTGGAATCAATACTCCCTGGACTTTGGAAGCAGATGGACGTGGGAAGCAACTCTCCTTGGTTGGTTCTAGCTCCAGGATGCGGCAGCACTTCGACGCGAACTCCAGATGTCTGCTCCTCAAGCCATGAAGTCAAGGGTTCTATTTATAGACCCTCAAACTCTCTGGTCGAGTAGAGGATAATCCAGTTAGAAAGTAGGACGTTTCTTAGCAAACTCTTGAAGACAATACTCCCAAAAGTCCACAGAAACAAACAGAAGGTTCTGAGGATCAGATTTGAAGGATAAATCCTCAGATCAAACTCTTAATTTGGCCACGGAGTAGCAGAGAAAGAGCAGTTCTGCGAGAACTCTCTGTCTAACGTAACGGCTGCACGATAGACCGCCACACGGATGTAACGTCCCAGGAAGAGACCGTCACACAACCTTATCTTCTGAAAGACAAGGCCAACGGGCAAAGTTTTCGAACACAGGACTCTAGATGAATGTAACGGTCAAGGATAGATGCGTCATAATGAATGTAACGGCCGCACGATAAGCCGTCACACTCAGCGGATAGGATACGAGATAAGCTTTGAAAGAAGCCATTGACTTAAGGACTCTGGCATGATGTAACGGACCAAGATAGATGCGTTAGAGGATTGTAACGCGCCATCAAAGGACCGTTAGAGACAATGGAGTGCAAATGAAATGAAAGTTTGCTAAGCTTCGTCTAGTGGAAAGAGGTAAGGAACCAGACCCAACCAAGGAGACATGACCCATGAAATAGACCTCAAATTGACCAAGATATCCCCATAAGGGTGAACAACTCGGAGCATCATTTAAAATGAATAAGGAGATGACCCAACTTATTGGTTATAAAATAGGTGTCAACAGATGCCCCTCCTTAACGTCCTCTTTGCAGGGGAGCGAGCGGAGGTGAAGCGAAAGCGAACTGGAACATGGAGATGAAGCGGAGATGAAGCGGAGCGGACTGAAAAGTGGGCGTTAAGGCAAACAACACCCGTTCTCAACCAACGAGCGATAGGAATTTTTCGGGAAACTTTGAACCAATCACAAGGAAATAGCCAACCAAATGACGCATGTCTGGAGGAACTAACAACTAAGGAAAGGAAAACACGGCCGGCAGCCGGAGCAATGGAAAGGAAAGAGACAATTAACTAAACTCCAGATAGGAATCTTCAGCTAACTAGACCGAGCGAGTAGACCGAAGGAAACCTTCCAATTCAGAGTGGAATGACTCTCCTTATTCGAGATCATGGACACATAGTTACTCACCATTATTGAAACACCTGGAAAAATGAAACTCGTGAATGCTCAAAGATGCGTATGATGCATGCTTGGCTAAAATAAAGAAACTGTCAAAACGAATGCAAAGAAAGGATAAAAATAATAAGATACTCGAGAATAGTATTGCTAGACCGGAGAAACCAGGGTCAAGACACTATCTGCAACCACGGCGTGCAAGACAGAACCATCATCCCCAAGCTTTTCCGACCTAACGGCCTATCCAACGATTAAACACATGTACTTCGATCATCATTATTTTTGTTTAAGTTGAATATCAGATCCTAGAACACATGAATGACCAGCCGATTCTCGAGATAATATATCATATAAAACATATAGTAATGCATTAAGGGATAAAGGATTGATATACTGTACCTGACTTACCTATACGGCGAAGTGGTGGAACATGATGATTCAATGGTTCTCGTGATTTCATTCAAAGAAAAGAGGGGTTAGCCAATAACAATTAATCATCTTCAAGCATGAACTTCATTGATAACATAAGGCATGAAAGCATAATGATCATTCTATCATAAAATAGGGCATTGTCATTCATATAAATGTTTTAAAACCTCTAACGGTCCATGGAAGGTGCGTCAGAAAATTGTAACAGTTTGAGATAGACGCGCCACATAAGGTCGGTTCACATTTTCAAAAATAAATGACTAGATCACCTGACGGTCTAAGGATCATGTGTTAGGGTACTGTGATGGTCCTTCGATAGACCGTTACAGTTTCTGGGCGATAAAGAAAAACAAAATGAACGGTCGTTCCCCTCTCACATTCGTTCAAACTCCCTAAACGTAAACAACGACCAAACCCCACCTAACCAAAACCACCGGCGACGATGTCCGGTGACGAGCTCCCCCGGCCACCGATGGAAAGGTAGAAGGGAAAGAAGAGGAAGGCGTTCAAGAGAAAAGCCCTAAGGGGATTTAGGGCACGGGTAGACCAAGAGGAGGTCGCCCCGGCGGCAGCCGAGCAACCGGCGACGGCGACGGAACAAATACTGGAGGAGGACCCTCCCACGGCCGAGGAAGGAGGAGAAGAGGCCGTTGGTGGCGAAGAGGGATCCACGGCACCAGAGAAGAGGAAAAGAGGGCAGGATCGCAAGATAGGTCCTTCACCCTAAAAATTCAATTTTTTCAATTTTTATGTGCATGCATGTGTGATTGAGGGAAAAAAATGGGTCTGGGGACCCATTGAAATCAATTTGTAGGCCATTTTGGCCACTTCCACAAACTGGGGGACCAAAGGGGGTGATGTCCATTTTGGAACCACGTAACGGTCCTTCCAGGAACCGTTAGAACACCTAACGCACCACCCTTAGTGCGTCAGAGAACGCTGACGCGCCAGGGTACGACCGTCAGATGAACTAGAGACAAAACTGATTTTTTTTAGGTTTTTTGCTTATTTAAATTTTTTTTGTTTTATTCATATTAAATACAATGATTTAAAACTAATGAGATGACTAACTTATGCTCTACATGTGTGCAGGGGAAAAGAAGAACCAGAATATATTGGCTGCAGATCAGGGCGGTGTACCAAACATTGCCCGAGTATCAGCGGGAGAGACTAGCTACTATGGGCTTCGGGGAAGTCCTCAGCATAGAGGTGATACGGATGGATACGCCGTTGCTGTACGCCTTGCATGAGAGATGGGACCCGATCAGCCAAGCGTTCATCTTCCCCTGGGGTCATATGATCCCAACACTAGAAGATATGGCCAGGATTACAAGGTTGCGAGTCCATTGAGCAGCGGTGACCGGCTAGACTTACGGCGATTATAGAGTGCTAGCCCAGGAGCTGCTAGGGCTGGATTTGGTGAGACCAGGAGATCCATCATCTTAGCTGTCACGATCGAGACTCCACGAGAGCCTGGGTCTATGGGGAGCAGCTATAGCAGTCGGGGAGCTTCCAGAGAAGCATCTGGACAGAGTGATTGAGCAGGTCCACCCGAGGGTAGCAGTGGAGGCGGGGCCAGAGGGAGACAGAGTTTTGTGGCGGTTCCTGATTTTATTGTTCAGGAAACTGCTATTCCCGATTCGAGCGGATGTGATCAGCTGCAGGCTACTGCCATTGCTGGAGGATTTGGGCAGAGTGGGAAAATATGCTTGGGGAGCGGCAGCACTGGCCTTCCTATTCGAGTCCTTTAGCACGACCGACCGGCAGATGATGTTGGGCGGCTTCTCACCTTTTCTACAGGTAAACGCTGAACTCTAAAATGCTTCTATGATTATGAACATGAATGCAATTTGCTGATACTTGACTTCTAAACTGCAGATCTGGAGCTTTGTCTACCTCCCGGGGATTGGACGAGGGACGCAGATGTATCCCGGATGGATCCCGATCACGAGGCGATGGATGGTTGCGGGGGACATGGGGTCGATCAACAGGCTGACCCGGGCCATCCAGGATGATCTTGACTAATTCCCACACACAGCGGTAAACTCCAAACTTAAACTTTCTATATGATTCTTAAATGTTTCCTAATGCCTTCTAAATGCTGATATGGACTCAGTTGCCTTTTCAGGTGCGCTGGACACTGTACCGGGATGAGAGCTACGAGGGACAGCCATGGGTCAAGGTGTCCCTGGCATACAGCGGGTGAGATGTCTGGCTACACTACATCAACGTGATTGAGCCGCTGCACTATCGCCTGATCCTGAGGACACGGGGAGTCCATCAGCCAGAGGTGACATTCCCCCGTAGAGATGATGAGCGCCCGGGCAAATCTTCAAAGGGCATTAGCGGAGACGTTGATTGGTGCGCCCGGAAGACAAAATATGTGCACGACTGGAACAAGAGAGGCCGGGCCATAAAGGATCGAGCGGACAGCGACGAGGCTTACCTCAAGGCCTACTCCGAGCGGTACGGCGACCAGGTGTTTCGAGGCACCCGACGACCGGTATGAACTTCCAAACTCAAAACCCTTATCTATTTCAATTAATTTCTATATGCACTGACATTGTTTTCTAAATGCAGCTAGACCCACAGGGAAGGATAGCTGAGCTCGAGAGACTTCTCCATGCCACCATCCAGTAGCGGGATGAGTACCGGGCTGCCTTGGAGCTTCTGGTGAGTTTCCCTAAACCTTAGACTTAAATGCTTATGCTTATGATGTGAATGTGACCGACCTTGACTTCTAAATGCAGCAGGCTGAGGGAGCCCAAAGAGCAGGACCGGATGCTCCGTCCTCATCGTCACAGCCCGCCGGTGGCAGAGCTGAGCGGGAAGAAGAGTTTGATCGGGCTGTAGCTCGAGCCAAGGAGGCGGAGGCCACCCTCGCGGAGCGGGTAAGAATCAACCCAATTCTCTTAGATTTAAAATGCTTCTTTAAATGCTTTTGATTATGCCTAATGGACTGACTATGCAAAATGCATGCGAGAGAGCTGACCGCGACGGTAGCCGAGGCTGAGCGGGCTCGAGCGGAGGTAGAGCGAGGACGGTCAGAGGCAGAGAGACTCCGAACAGAGTTGGCTCAGGCACGGGCTGAAGTGGAGAGACTCTGTACGGGGACAGCGGACTTGGAGCGTTACCGGACTGAGGCCCATGAGACACGGCGTCAGATCTTCGAGTTGAAGATCGAGTTGCGGATGATGGAGCGGACGGTGCGGATGATGGGCCGTGGACCGGAGCGGAGTACCTCACATAGTGGAGCATGGAGTAGCGTCGCCCCGAGCGGATCAGTGGCAGACTTTCTTGCCAGCTCCTCCAGCCAGCGGAGAGACGAGGAGGCAGAGCAGAGGCAACAGCGAGAGGAGGGGAGCGTCTCCATAGCCCCACCGGCGAGGAGACCTGAGGGTGCTGGCGATAGTGATGGCCCGGGAGACAAACCGACCGAGGGATCTGTTTCTTTCTTCTTTTGACACCCACACTTGTACATGACTTATGTGAATGAAATGGAATGATAGAAATGAATGAAAATTCTTTTTTGTGTTTTGTTTATGTGGATGAATTAATGGATGTGTAGATGAAGTAGATGTGAATGTGTGGATGAATGTAAATGAAGGTGTAAATGAATGTAAACAGGGGACAAAGTGTAAGACTGCCAAGTTAGACCAAAGGATGATGAAAAGAACAAAAACCTGTAGCAGAGGGTGTGACGGTCCAATGGTGGAGCGTCAGGTCCATGTAACGCATCAAGATTAGGCCTTCAGAGATAACAGAGTGGAAGTGGACTGAAAAACTTGTTGCAAAAAATGTGATGGTCCAGTGATGGAGCATCAGAATAAGGTAACGGTCCAAGGTTAGACCGTCACACATGACAGCAAAATTGAGCTAAAAAACGTGTAGTAGGAAATGTGACGGTCCAGTGATGGAGCGTCAGGGAGCTGTGGCGGTCCTACGATGAACCGTCAGAGAAAAAACTGTAATCCGAGACAGATTCTACCGTGAGAGCCCGAACTCGAGGCAAGGAGACCTTAATCCACACTAGAACCCTCCTAGGCTTAGGATAAGGCTTTCTAACCCCGGTCTTATCATTCTAGCACCAAAATCAAGCCTTTATAAGTCCAGAAATCGCAGCTTTCATTAATCCTCTGCTTCAAGGGCGAAAAACTTCATCAAAATAGCCAGGAACACCATGAAGAGTAGCTTCGGAGTGATGGGTATGGAGGAGAGGGTCTACACCGGTCCCAAAGCAGCTAAGAGAGAACATAGGGAGCTGCAAAGATTGACATCCATCCCCAAGCATCTGAGCTCAAGTGCCCAAAGAGTGGTAAGTTCCAATTGAATTCAAAAGCTCATCAATTTCTACACTTTCCATGCTTCTTATGATTCTTCCTCTTCCTCTTTCTCTCTTCCTTTTCTCTCTAGCCTCTCCCTGGCCCAAGGTGTTATTCCAACTTAAAGTGGGTGGCTCCCATGCTCAAAGAACTCCCATTATAAGTCTTGTCGATCCTTGGGGCATGGCACCTCCAACCTTTGTTAGTTTTGGCCAAGAACTTCTAGAAATTGTCCTTAGATTGGGCAAGCATTTCAGCCCTCATAGAGCTATGGCATCCACAAACACACACCTTCCTCTTCCCTACCTTTGAAGCTACAGTCCTATTGGAGGAGGTAGAGACCTATCTAGCCCTTGCTAAGACTAAGGTGGGGGATGAAAATCTAGTGTGCCATACGGTTGAACTCATCGACCCATCCTTGATTCTAAGTGATTCATACATAACCCAAAGGACGTGAGGACCATGATCAACCCATGCCATATTCACTTGATACCCATGGCTCAATGGACAGTCTCTCATTGCAAAAACAAGTGGGAAAGATATAAAGCCATTGCCAAAGCCGTGTCGGTTTGCTTATGCGGGGTCTTCTTTTTCACCACTACCGACCACCTCCTAGATATCCAAAACCTTAGCATCATCAGTGGGTTATGGCGGGGTTTATCGATTTCTCAAGCAGTTCTTTCATACCTATATGAAGGACTGGTGAGGACACGCGCCGCATCACTCGACGGAGCACACGGAGCACGCCGACATCTCTTTGGCTGGGCAACTACGGCATCTATTAGTGGATTTTCCTTCTCATTTGAGGCCATGTTGGGCCTAGGTTTGGTCCCTGCGTGGACACGTTATCTAGTTCTTTATATTAGCAAACTATGTGTAGAGGGAGTAGTGGGCTATCTTCTTTTATTATTGGGCTTGGCCTTGGCCCATAATTGGTTGGCTTAGGGTTAGGGTTTGGGGCGCACCCCTCATCCCTCATCCTGGGTGGCTGCGCCACCTTCCCCCCCTTGCCCCTCCACTTGCCTTTTTGGGCGCCCCCCCTTGCCCCATTCCATCTCCCTCCCCTTTCCCCCTTGGGCGCCCCCTCCCTTTGATCCCTCCTTGATTGGAGGAGGGATGGCCGCACCCCCCTTGAATGGGGAAGGGCTAGGTCGCACCCCCCCTTCCATTTGCCCCCCCCCCCTCCATGTGGCAAGGGTGAAACCCTAGCTTTCCCCCCCCCCCCCCCGATATAAAGGCTTGTAATTTTTTCCTTTTGGAATTATTGAATGAAATTGAAAAGAAATTGCTTGTGCTCTTGAAGGTGGCTGCGCCCCCCTCTGTTCCTCCTTGCTCCTGCGACGGGAGCAAGCTTGGGGTGTGACTCCCCATCCCCTCGGTGCGACGCCGAGGTTCCCCCTCTCTTCTATCTCTTCACAGGTTCAAGCTCGTTGCAACCAGATTTATTCTCCAAGAGCTGCGACGTCCTCCTCTGTTCTTGGCGACTATGGGCGACCAGCCCATTTTTGGGTGGTTCTACTACGAGTTGCCGACGCGTGCGAGGTGGTCTCGCCTCATTCGGAGTCCGGCATCACCCGTGGCGATTTTCCTCGTGGGCGCGCGCAGGACCCCCTCTCCCTGCGAGCCTGCTTCTGTTCGCCCCCTTGCAAAAATCCCACGGGACGGACGTCTGCGAGTTTGGGCGTGGGATCTTCACCGGTCGTACCTCTCTTCGACCTCTGTCCAACGCCGCTGATCTCACCTCGTTCCGACGTCCGAGCTGCTCGTGGCGTCCATTCCCGTGAGGTCGCGCCGGTCTGCCCTGTCCACCTGGCGCCAGAACCATCTGCGGATTCCAGAGCTTGCTGCTCTCAGCCACAACCAGATCTGATCAATTCCTTCGGTCGGGACCTGCTGCTCGGCGTCCTCTTCATCCTCCAACAAGCAGAGCTCCGTTCGCCCTTCGGAGCTATTTCTGCTGATTTTTTCCGCTCAAGCGCGTGGTTCTGGGAGCAGAATCCTGTTGCAACTTGCAGGTGCGCCCCCGGCTTCCACAGATGGAATCTGCACGCCCCCTTTGGCCGAGGCTTCCTCCCGTTACCTGGCTACGCGCCATCGCTGACGGCGCCTCGATCGGACACCGGACCAGGTCCTGGGAGTTTTCACCGCGGAGTCACACATTGCTGCAAACCTGCCGACCACCGTTCGGATCCTCCTCGCGGCCAACCCTTCACCGAGTGCCGCCCGTCAGCCCGTACATCGGCAGCCCCGAATCTCTTTGTGTAGCCTGTTATCTCCCTGCGAGGAGTGGGCGTTGGTGGTTGAGTTTGTATTATTGTTCGTCCTTGTGTATCGGGGTTGTCAATCTCGGCCGGGGTTTCTTCCCCACGCCTAGGCGTGGAGGTACGTGCGACGCTCCCTTTGTTGGCATTTGCTTTACTAGTATACCTTCTAGCATGCCGCGTGAGTGTGTGTAGGTTCCTAGCTAGCTTATTATTCACCGCGTGGTTGTGAGTTGAGAGCACCCATTCCGTGGCCCTAGTCGAGCGCCGAGCTCGGACTAGATTCCCATAGGCGCACGGCGGCTCCTTAGTCGCTGAGATCCCCGCGCTTCCCTCACAGGGACGGGCGTTGGGCTTGAGTTTCTTGTTGAGAGACGCCTCCACCCGGAGGAACGCTACGGAGGTCAGCCGCCCGGCTTGCCTTTGGCGTGCGAGTGCTGGCCGCACTTGTTGCATTCGTAGGTCTTAGCCCATTTCAGTCCTGTCCCGCATCAAAGTGGTATCAGAGCATATAGGTTTGCGTCTAGGGTTGAGTCTTGCATTCCATTTATCATGTGTCCACCCATATAGGTCTTAGTGAGTCCCCCTTAGCCCCTTTAGGTCCCTTTGCATGCCCACTCGGGGTGGCACCCACTACCATCGCCCGGACACTATGGGCGACCCCCGTGGTACCACCCAGGGAGGCCCCTCTCTAGAGGATTTCATGGCCGAAGTCATGGAGCGCTTGGCTAGTTCTGAACAAGCCACTAAGGACCTGACCAACCGTCTGGAGGGCCGACTCAAGGCCATGGAGGACCGCGCTGAGGTTTCTGACCGATCTATCCAAGGTCTGATCGGGCGGATAGGGAGGGTAGAGGAAGTGCCCCATCAGGACCCCCCTAGAGTTGATCGTGCCCCACAGGCGGCAGCTGCCCAGCCCCCACCATATCGGGCTGAGGAGCGACGGCCACGAGTCCCCGACTTTGAGGATTACAGATCCGACAATGATTATGAGGGGAATGGCCGACGCCACCGTGGTCACCGACCACAGAGGGATGACGAGGATGATCGGGCCCTTAGGACCGTTCGCGCGGACTCTCCCACTTTTGACGGGTCCCTGGACCCGAAGATCTACCTAGACTGGGAGGCTAGCATGGACAGGTACTTTGAGTGGGTTGAGATGTCTGCCACCGGCAAGTTAAGTTTGCCAAGATGAAGTTACTAGGTCGGGCACAAACATATTGGAGGAATCTGGAGAGTCTACTATTTCAGCGTCAGGACCCCCAGGTCGAGTCTTGGAGTGAGATGAAGGGCAAACTCCGAGACAAGTACCTGCCTCCCTCATATCGCCAGAGGCTCATTGACAGATGGCAGAGTCTCAGCTAGGGAGATCGGACCGTGTCCGAGTACATCGCAGAGTTCGACGAGTATTTCTTGCGATGTGGGGTCATTGAGGAGAGCGCCATGCCCATCTCTCGTTTCCGTTGTGGTCTACGGCCCCATTACCAGTATGAGTTATTTCGCCGTAATGTGAACACCTTAGAGCTCGCGTATCAGGTCGCTATGGAGCTAGAGTAGTTTGAGGCGGAGTTCACTCCTACTCAACGTCAGGGGACCACCAGTCAGCGGGGGTTCGACCCACGCACCACACCCAGTTCCTACAGTCGGTTTCCGGCGGCTCGTCCCTCGGAACCCCCTCGCCAGGACCCTACTGTTCCTAGGCCTCACCCTCCCTTGCCGAGGGACACTCTCCCTCCCCCTCGCCAGCAGCCACCTTACCCCACCTCACGCCCTCAGCCTCCCGCGTTCCCTACCCGACCTCAGCTACCACCACCCCCGGCCCGTCATGATGACAAGGGGAAAGGGCCGATGACCGGTGGAGCATCTCCTAGCACAGGGGCACGTAACAATTGTTATAGGTGTGGTGGAGTCGGCCATTATGCGAACAAATGCCCCACTAGAGAGTCACTCGTTGTGACGGACCCCTCACCCACTGATCCCACGGCTGAGCTTCTGCCAGTCAGCTATGAGGCCGACCAGGAGTTGGCAGAGGAGTTCTTTGATGAGTTGCTGGAGGGAGAGCAGGACGATGTCCCTAGTATTCAGTATCAGGGCGATGCGCAGTTAGGGGTAGTCCGGTGTATCCTTACCCAGCCCCAGGTGAGTGACGACTGGCGTCGTACCACCATCTTTCACACCTTTTGTAGGCTTGGAGGGAAGGCCTGCAAGGTAATCATTGACAGTGGGAGCTGCATTAATGCCATATCCACCGGTACGGTTACTCGTCTTGGGTTGACACCTATGGACCACCCTGCTCCTTATCGGGTATCCTGGGTATATTCTACCTCTATCCCGGTTAGGTTTCGTTGTCTAGTACCATTGCAGTTTCAGACCTACCATGATGAGATTTGGTGTGACGTGCTACCTATGGAGGTGGGTAGTATTATTCTAGGTAGGCCTTGGCTCTTCGATAGGGATGGCACCCTCCATGGTCGGTCGAACACTTGCATCTTCGACCATGGTGGCCATAGGATCACTCTTCACCCCACCCAGCCTAGGGATCCTGCCGTTCGCGGGCCAGCCGGCCCCAGTGCCACGAACACCCCTCGTCAGGGGAAGGTCGACCCTCCTACCCCACCCTTGGTGCCTGCTACTGCCACCTCCACTACCCTCACCCTAGGGGAGCCTTCTACTAGGAGATTGATGGTGATTAGTCCCCATGAGATGGAGAGAGAGTTCACTAGTGGTAGTCCCCTCTTTGCTGTTGTTGTTCGAGAGGTGAGTGATGTCATCTCAGAGTCCGAGGGTGAGCTAAACCCCGAGTTGGCTGCGATTTTACGCGAGTTTTCTGATATCTTCCCGGAGGACCTCCCTGGAGGCCTTCCACCTATGCGTGACATCCAGCATGAGATCGACCTTGTCCCGGGCTCTTCATTGCCTAACCTCCCTCACTATAGGATGAGCCCGGCGGACCACGCTGAGTTGCAGAGACAGGTCGAGGAGTTGATGAGTAGGGGATCCCTCAGGGACAGCAAGAGCCCTTGCGCTGTCCCCGCTTTGCTAGCCCCGAAGAAAGATGGCACATGGAGGATGTGCATCGATAGCCGTGCGATCAATAAGATCACGGTGAAATATCATTTTCCTATTCCCCGACTGGATGATTTGCTAGATATGATGTCGGGAGCCACTATTTTTTCTAAAATTGATCTTCGAAGTGGCTATGACCAGGTTAGGATCAGGCCTGGAGATGAGTGGAAAACTGCATTCAAGACCAAGGATGGTCTGTATGAGTGGTTAGTGATGCCTTTTGGGCTATCTAATGCCCCTAGTACATTCATGCGGTTGATGACCCAGGTCTTGCGCCCTATGATAGGGGTCTTTTTGGTCGTCTACTTCGATGACATCCTTATTTATAGCCGCACTAGGGAGCACCACTTAGACCACCTCAGGCAGGTCTGCATTGTTCTGAGGTGAGAGAGCTTATTCGCCAACCCGAAGAAGTGTGCTTTCATGACCGATCAGGTTTCCTTCCTTGGGTTCATAGTGTCTCGCGACGGGGTCTTCGCTGATCCGGAGAAGATACGCGCCATTCAGGAATGGCCTGAGCCCCGCACCCTCCACGATGTTCGGAGCTTCCATGGCCTAGCGACGTTCTATCGTCGCTTCATTCGTGGCTTCAGTTCCATCACTGCCCCGATCACGGATTGCATTAGGAAGGGGGCATTCACATGGACTAAGGCTGCAGCCACGGCCTTTCAAAGCATCAAGGAGCGCATGACCCAGGCACCTGTTCTTACCTTACCTGATTTTTCTAAGGTGTTTGAGGTCACCTGCGACGCTTCTGGAGTAGGTATAGGGGGAGTCTTGAGTCAAGAGTCTCATCCCATTGCCTTTTTCAGCGAGAAGCTGAACGATGCCAAACTGCGGTATTCCACGTATGACAAAGAGTTTTATGCAGTCGTCCAGGCATTGAGATATTGGCGGCACTATCTCCTACACCAGGAGTTTGTGCTCTTTTCTGATCACGAGACTTTGAGGTTTCTCCACACGCAGAAGAAGCTGAATGCGCGTCATAGTCGGTGGGTGGAGTACCTTCAGGAGTATACCTTTGTGCTTAGGCACAAGGCAGGGGCCGAGAATAAGGTGGCCGATGCACTGAGTCGGCGGATGATGATGTTGTCCACCATGGGAGTAGAGGTGGTGGGATTGGAGAGGCTGAAAGAGGCTTATGTCGATTGCCCGGACTTCGGTCCGATCCATGCTGCCCTCCAGTCGGGCCCCTCCCGTGACTATAGTGAGTTTGTCCTTCAGGAGGGTTATTTATTCCAGGGTGGTAGGTTGTGCATCCCACGGACGTCTGTCCGTGATTTTCTCATTTGGGAGTTGCATGGAGGGGGTCTTGCTGGCCATTTCGGCCGGAACAAGACCATTGAGGCCGTTGAGCATAGGTTCTATTGGCCTAGTTTGAAGAGGGATGTTGCTCGCATCGTGGCTCAGTGCCGCACTTGCGCTATGGCCAAGCAGAGGAAGCAGAACACCGGCCTTTATACTCCCCTCCCTGTCCCGGACAGTCCATGGCAGGACATTAGCATGGACTTCGTGTTAGGTTTGCCGCGTACCCTCCGTCGGCATGACTCCATTTTTGTGGTGGTAGACAGGTTCTCTAAGATGGCTTTGTTCATTCCCTGTTTCAAGACTTCAGACGCCAGGCCCGCGATGCTGGACCCTTTCGAGTCTTGAAGCGAATTGGGTCGAATGCGTATGAGATTGAGCTGCCAGACGACTATGGGATCTGTTTGACGTTCGATGTCTCAGATCTGGTGGCATATCGGGATCCCGCGGTGATTCCTAGTGAGCTTTTTGGGACCTCCCCTCCTGTTGAGAGTATTACACCTTCTGAGCGTCCACCTCTTCCAGCCCTATTACAGAAACGCGAGCATATAGATTGTATACTGGATGAGCAGGTGACCACGACCAGGAGCGGAGCCTACCAACGCTTCCTAGTGCGTTGGAGAGGGCGCCCTGCGACAGACGATGCCTGGATCACACGTGGAGAGCTGGTGTAAGACCCCAAATTCTTTAGAAATTTATTTAGAAAGTTATTTGTAATTACTTGGAATTTATTTGAAGTTATTCGAAATTAATGAGAATTATCCAAATTAATTAGATTAATTAATTAATTAATAGAATAAGTCATTTTTCTTCTATTTTCTAAAAATCCCCAAAAAACACATCTTGTAGAATTAATTTTGTTTATCAACTTTGTCTTCTACAATTAAGCCTAATATAATCGTTTATTAAGCCGAATTAGCGAACTAATTCTTCCGAACTTAATATTTAATTAATTACGGAATAGTAGAAATAGAATTTTATTTACCATATAAAAATTCATAAAAATAGTAATTTAATAATAGATGCTTCGACTAACACTTTTGTCTTCTTGGAGTAAGCCTAATTAAATCATTATCTAGCCCTAATCAGTGGATTAAGCCTGACTTATAACCCACCTAACCCAAATTCGAATTTACTATTCACCCAAACTTTGAACATCAAATTCGAGCTTGATTCTCAACCAAATGGGGTGATTCCAGAGGCAAATGAAAGGTATTACATAAAGGAATATTTACCCTCAATCAATTTGAGGTAAACTTAGCCCCAAAACGTGATGCCGACATAGTTAGGTCAAGTCAAGGATTTCGGCGCCGTTTCTAAACTCGTAGCTTGCAGCAGCAAATACTCCCAATTCAGAAGGCTCCAGAAGCTCTATGAGCTATCAAAATGAAGCCCTACGAGTCTTCTTTCATTTGGCTACTGTGGAGTTCGCTGAAATT
This sequence comes from Amorphophallus konjac, assembly GCA_022559845.1. NCBI lineage: Eukaryota > Viridiplantae > Streptophyta > Magnoliopsida > Alismatales > Araceae > Amorphophallus > Amorphophallus konjac. The sequence continues at coordinate 297,333,912 of CM040120.1, forward strand.
TCGGATCTGGAGAGATCTAGTTCGATTTGTGGAGGTCGGTCAGTAGGCCGTTGGCTTCCCTTCATCCTTCTTTGATCAATCGATTGAGGTAGGAATTCTCAACCAAATCTTGATCATGAGTATAGCAAATTATACCTCTCATCGAGCTCTTTCCATTGGTGGCAAAAGCCCCATTTTTCATTAGGTATCCGTGGAGATATCGAGGTTTTAGTGAGGTGCTGTCAAGTTATTCTTTATTCTAGGTTTCGAGTTCCTTCTTCAATTTGAGGTAGGTGATAACAGCCCAATTTCTAATTAACATACATGAATGTAATCAATAGCATGTTAGCTTTCTTTTGACATCAAAATCCCCAATTTTTATAGATCATGTCTAGAGTATTTTGTGTGTTATTAGAAGCATGCTAGCAAGCTAGACTTTACTTGTGTTCTTCATAGAATAGGTTGTATTTCATTGGATTCCTATCGAAATTCGTGATTTAAAATTGTGTTTTATGACCCTAAGATGCATATTATTAACCCTAGAGTCTATGGTTATGATCCCAATACTTTTAGACCCCAAATTCGTGGAGATTTCATCGATTTTTGGGTCTGGAAACCCAGGGGTCGACCCACGGGTCGACCCATTTCAGCCCTGCAAAGCAGCAGCTTGCTGCCTTGCAGGGGTCGACCCAATGGGTCGACCCACAACCTGCAGGGGTCGACCCAGGGGTCGACCCATGCAGCCAGGATTGCAGGGGTCGACCCAGGGGTCGACCCATCCCTGGAATTTTTCCAGGGGTCGACCCATGCCCCGTAAACCCATTTTTAGTGATGTTTTGACCCGGGGATCAATCCGGATCACCGGGGAATCAATCCATTCAACCTAATCACATTGAAAACTACATTTTTGAGGAACTAATGACCTATTCATGTACCCTTTTTAGTTTCAATTAACATTGGTCCAAACATGTAAACTTAGTGTAAAAACACACCGTTTATCATCTTCATTTCAATGCATACAAGATTAAATAGAAACCCACATAATTAGTGGTTAATGGTGTAACTAAATCTCTGTTAATGCATTCTATTTCACTCCTGTGGGAGTTGTTCTTTGCCTTATCATATTGAATCAGCTTCTTGGCAATTGTCTTAATGCAAATGATAATGGTTAAATCATGATATCTTAACTTGATGATTAGGATTAATATGTTGATTAGCTTGTTTGATTGCTGCTGTTGTACAGTAGCGCAGCACGATTAACTCTTGTTGTGACTTGATTTCAATCTCCTTGATGATTATACTTACCTTGAAATTCTGGAAATGAATCTCCTTCCTACTTGAAGTTGTATTGCTACTTAGTTTAAACCTTGGAATTCTGGCCATAAAACTGTGGAAGTCTAGATTCGTGGGATCTTTGATCCAAAGAAATCAATGCCTGGCAAATAATTAAGGGCTCGGTCTGGTCCTGGGAAGAGCGCCCGAACACTACGTGTACCCCTGGGAGGTGAATGACTAGGTGTGGCATTTGGCACCAGTACTTGACATGTGTTAAATCTAGGACTGTCCACTACTCTCTCCACTACTCTCTACATTACTTTCTACTACTTTTCACTTTCCACTCGTCACTGTTCTATACTCTACTTGTGGTTACTGTACTTGCTCATTACTTGGACGTGGAAATGAAATTACATACGTGCTTGACATGACTTGAATCGACTTGATATGGCCAACTTTTTATCGTTATCTCCTGTAGTAAATTCTTATCTTACTATTCTATTCATTATATTTCTTGACCTTGCAAGATCTTTGAAGTTCGTTTCGTGATATCATCGTTATCTTTTATTGTTTTTATCATTTTTAGCATGACATTTTGAAAATGTAATTAAACTGTTAATCACTTATACATGTCTGTTATTTCATACTGAGCGTTAGCTCACACCCCGTTGTTTCCCCCTTTCCAAGCTTTTCAGGTGACGCGCTTACCGATGGGGAAGGGCAGGAGTGATGTCTTGAGTGTATCAGTTCTAGTGTGTTAGTAGTGTGTTATCCTTCTTTAGTTGTGTTTTGGAGAGCTTTTAGTCTCAGTCATGTTATTGAGTTTTAGTGGTTGATTATTCCAGTTGTATTAAGTTGAACTTGAGGATTATTGTAATGATCATTTAGCATTTCCATCTTGTAGCACTTGTGTATTATTTTAGATTTAGTTCCCTCTCTTGCCCGCGTGTCCCTAACTGTACGTCCCGATATTTCCGCCTTGTTCGGGGCGTGACAATTTAGTTGGTATCAGAGCCCTAGGTTTCACATTCCTAGGTTTCCTAAGTTGTAGGTTTTCTTGCATTGCATCCCAATAATCGGTATATCAAAAGGTGTTGTCCGAACGTTAGGCTACGCCTATCGGAAAGGTCGCACACTTGCGCGAGTGGTCTTCGGACCGATTACCTCCGCCAGGTACCGAGTTTTGGTCGTGTCTAGGTGCACTAGATCCCTAACCTTGTAAAAGTTTAAGACCTGACCTGGTGAGAATGGGTAGAAACTTGGGTTAAGTTCGTTTCTTAATCGTGTAATTATCTATCTTATTTGAACCTAAGTAATCTATTTCTCGTGTAGATGCCAGCTGATCGTGCTGAATGGAGGAACCTGCAACGTACGGTTCAAGGCCTTACTCAGGCCCTTCAGCAAGTAGCTCAAGCAGGAGCGGCACAGCATGGCACCGGTGATCTATACCGGAACTTTCGCGGAATGAACCCGCCTAGATTCGCTGGTTCGACTGACCCTGACCAAGCCGAGCACTGGCTAGATGAGATGGGGAGAATCTTTGAAGTTATGCAATGCACCAACCAGGAGCGTGTCCTTTTGTCCACATTTCAACTAGAACATGATGCACGTACTTGGTGGGATTCTATCAAGGCAACTCTCGGAGATCGGCAAGTTATGTGGGAAGAGTTCGAGGAATTCTTCAATAGTAAGTATTTTTCCGATAGAGTGCAAGAGAAGAAAGCGGCAGAGTTCGCGGCCTTGAAATAGCGAGGTTTGTCCGTGGCGGAGTATGAGGCTCAATTCGCACGGCTTTCTCGATATGCTACACATCTCATTTCCACCGAGAAGATGAAGGCGAAGCGCTTTCTCAATGGTTTGAAGCTTCATTATATCAACCAATTGGCACCGATGGAGATTTCCACTTATTCCGAGATGGTAAGGAAAGCACAAGTTCTAGAGGATACTCTTGAGATGACGGAGAGAATCCGTGGGAAAGGCACCAAGAAAGAATTATCTACGGGTTCTGGGAGTGTCAAACCCGGGTATACCAAGAAGAGGCCTGTTAGTGGACCTGGTTCGTGGAGCGGGTCCGGATCGTGGAAGGGCAAGATGCCGAGGCATGAAGACAAGAAGCCTGACCCTATTGTTCCATTCAAGGGCGTGTGCAACTATTGTGATCGTCCGGGTCACAAGATAGAGGAGTGCTGGTGCAAGCTAGGCGCATGTTTACGATGTGGAAGCAAGGAGCACCGTATCCCCAATTGTCCTCTTATATCGGAACAAGCTACACCGGCAAAACCTCTAGTCTTCAAGAAACCACAAGGCAAGCTTCAAGCTTTACATGCAGAGGAGACTGGGATTTCTGATGATGGCGGACTCGTCGAAGGTACCCTTACTATAATCGATAAGCCCGCGTTTGCTCTCTTTGATACTGGTGCAACACATTCTTTTATTTCACAGAGATTTGCTAAGTCATTAGCTGTGGAACCTATTTTGATGAATACTCCGTTAGAGATTTCAACCCCTATTGGCACTAGATCAACAATCCAGTATTTCTATCCTTCTAGTAAGGTTATGATTGGTGAACAGAACTTTCCAGCAGATTTGGTCTGCATGGATATGAAGGATTATGATGTAATCCTAGGAGCAGATTGGTTGGCCAAGTATGAGGCCAATGTTCACTGTAGTTCTAGCTCAGTGACTTTTACTGGACATTCTGTTTTATCTTTTACGGGAGTCAAGCACCATAACTCCGTACCACTCATTTCGGCTCTTCGAGCTGATAAGCTTTTAAGGCATGGGTGTGAGGCATTTCTAGCCTTTGTTTGTGCAATCCCTGAGCAACAGATTGAGATCAAGGACATTTCTGTTGTCCGAGATTTTCCTGATGTCTTTCCAGAGGAATTACCAGGACTTCCGCCTGAGCGGGAAGTTATCTTTTCTATTGATCTTATTCCTGGCACATCTCCTATTTCTAAGGCTCCTTATCGTATGTCTCCTGCGGAACTGAGGGAACTGAAGCAGCAACTGATGGAATTACTCGAGAAGGGTTTTATTCGTCCTAGTACTTCTCCGTGGGGAGCCCCTGTGTTATTCGTCAGGAAGAAAGATGGTTCGATGAGGTTGTGCATTGATTATCGACAAATAAACCAGCAGACTGTCAAGAACAAATATCCCTTGCCGAGGATTGATGAGTTATTTGACCAGATAGCGGGAGCTCAATATTTCTCTAAGATCGATCTTCGATCTGGATATCACCAGTTGCGGATTAAGGAAGAGGATATTTATAAAACGGCTTTCCGCAGCAGGTATGGTCATTTTGAATTTGTCGTTATGCCTTTTGGTCTAACGAATGCTCCAGCAGCTTTCATGCAGTTGATGAACGATGTATTTCGACCCTATCTTGATCAATGGGTCGTAGTCTTTATTGATGACATCTTGATCTATTCCAAGAGTGAATTGGAGCATGCTGAGCATCTGAGAATGGCATTGCAACTATTGAAAGATCATCAGCTATATGCTAAGTTCAGTAAGTGTGAGTTCTGGCTACAAGAAGTGTCCTTTCTCGGACATATTATCACCAAGGAAGGTATTTCTGTTGATCCTTCGAAGATTGAGGCAGTGAAGAATTGGGAGCAGCCTACTAGTGCAACTGAAGTTAGAAGTTTCCTAGGCCTGGCAGGCTATTACCGAAGATTTATTCAAGATTTCTCCAAGATTGCAATACCTATGACAAGATTAACCCGCAAGGAAAATAAGTTTGATTGGTCAGATGATTGTCAGCGAAGCTTTCAGACTCTGAAGGAGTGTTTGACTACTGCACCTGTTTTGGCTTTACCTTCCGGTGAAGGAGGATTTGTTGTTTATACTTATGCTTCAGGTATTGGCTTAGGCTGTGTACTCATGCAGCATGGGAAGGTGATTGCCTATTCCTCTAGGCAGTTGAGGAAGCACGAAGATAATTATCCTGTTCATGATTTGGAACTTGCTGCAGTCGTGTTTGCTTTGAAGATATGGAGGCATTACTTGTATGGAGAAACCTTTACAGTGTTTTCGGATCATAAGAGTTTGAAGTACTTATTTTCTCAAAAGGAACTCAACATGAGGCAGCGGAGATGGTTGGAGTACTTGAAAGACTTCGACTTCTCGATTGAGTATCATCCTGGCAAAGGTAATGTTGTGGCAGATGCATTAAGCCGGAAGCCGGTAGCTAGATTGTCAAGTCTCATGTTACAAGAATGGAGATTGTTGGAACAATTATCTAGTCTGGATCTCAATATTGACAATGATCGGATCTTGATTGCTCAGATTCAACTTAAACCTGAATTATTGATAGAGATCAAGTCCTTGCAAGATAATGATCCCGAGTTGGTAGAGATCAAGGGAAGCTTGAGTAGCAGACCTGACTTCATGTTGGCCGATGATGGTAGATTATTATTTAAAGGCAGAACTTGTGTTCCGGATGAGGTTACTATAAAGAACAAAATTCTTGAGGAAGCTCATAGATCCAGATATACCATTCATCCTGGAGGCACTAAGATGTACCGAGATTTGAAAAGGTCCTTTTGGTGGCTGAATATGAAAAGAGAAGTTGCAGGTTTTGTGAGCAGATGTTTGGTATGTCAGCAAGTTAAGGCCGAACATTTCAGACCAGCAGGGAAATTGAAACCACTCGACATACCCCAATGGAAGTGGGAAAGTATTGACATGGATTTCATTATGGGTCTACCTAGGACTCGTGGTGGATTTGATGCGATATGGGTGATTGTCGATCGATTGACAAAGTTGGCTCATTTCTTACCAATTAAGTCCAAGTGGACGATTGATGTATTGGCTGCTTTGTATATAAAGGAAGTGGTGAGATTACATGGTATCCCAGTGAATATAGTATCTGATCGAGACCCCAGATTTACTTCACATTTCTGGAAGGGACTGCAAGAGTCTTTGGGTACTCGTCTGAATTTCAGTACTGCTTTTCATCCACAGATAGATGGACAGACTGAAAGAACCAATCAGATAGTGGAAGATATGTTGCGAGCTTGCATGATTGATTTCGGTGGTAATTGGAGTGAGCATTTGGCATTAATTGAATTTGCTTACAATAACAGCTATCAGTCTAGCATTCAGATGGCTTCTTTTGAAGCACTATATGGTAGAAGTTGTCGTTCCCCGTTGTGTTGGGACGAGGTAGGTGAGAAACAGTGGCTTGGACCAGATCTTGTTTCGGAATCATCACAGAACATCCGTGTTATCCGAGACCGGTTACAAGTAGCCCAGTCAAGATAGAAGAGTTATGCCGACAACAGGAGAAGGGCATTGGAATTTCAGGTTGGCGAGCATGTGTTCTTAAAGGTCTCTCCGACGAGAGGGATCCGAAGATTTGGCATTCATGGCAAGCTGAGTCCGAGGTACATTGGTCCATTCGAGATTCTAGATAGAGTGGGAGAGGTGGCATATAGACTGGCTTTACCACCGCATTTGTCTGGCGTACATAATGTTTTCCATGTGTCTATGTTACGGAAATATGTGTACGATCCCACTCATATCATTCAACAAGTGGATTTTGAACTGAAGGAAGATTTGACCTATGAGGAAAGACCTGTCAAGATTCTGGACCGGAAGCATCAGCAACTCCGGAATCGTTCGATACCGATGGTCAAGATTCAGTGGAGTCGGCGTGCGACCGAAGAAGCTACATGGGAATCCGAAGAGACTGTGCGAAAGCGGTATCTCGATCTATTCTAGGTGAGCGATCTTTTTCTACTCTCAGTTTTAGTGCAGTGAATTTGGAGGACCAAATTCCTTTAAGTAGGGGAGGGTGTAAGACCCCAAATTCTTTAGAAATTTATTTAGAAAGTTATTTGTAATTACTTGGAATTTATTTGAAGTTATTCGAAATTAATGAGAATTATCCAAATTAATTAGATTAATTAATTAATTAATAGAATAAGTCATTTTTCTTCTATTTTCTAAAAATCCCCAAAAATCACATCTTGTAGAATTAATTTTGTTTATCAACTTTGTCTTCTACAATTAAGCCTAATATAATCGTTTATTAAGCCGAATTAGCGAACTAATTCTTCCGAACTTAATATTTAATTAATTACGGAATAGTAGAAATGGAATTTTATTTACCATATAAAAATTCATAAAAATAGTAATTTAATAATAGATGCTTCGACTAACACTTTTGTCTTCTTGGAGTAAGCCTAATTAAATCATTATCTAGCCCTAATCAGTGGATTAAGCCTGACTTATAACCCACCTAACCCAAATTCGAATTAACTATTCACCCAAACTTTGAACATCAAATTCGAGCTTGATTCTCAACCAAATGGGGTGATTCCAGAGGCAAATGAAAGGTATTACATAAAGGAACATTTACCCTCAATCAATTTGAGGTAAACTTAGCCCCAAAACGTGCTGCCGACATAGTTAGGTCAAGTCAAGGATTTCGGCGCCGTTTCTAAACTCGTAGCTTGCAGCAGCAAATACTCCCAATTCAGAAGGCTCCAGAAGCTCTATGAGCTATCAAAATGAAGCTCTACGAGTCTTCTTTCATTTGGCTGCTGTGGGGTTCGCTGAAATTTCGGATCTGGAGAGATCTAGTTCGATTTGTGGAGGTCGGTCAGTAGGCCGTTGGCTTCCCTTCATCCTTCTTTGATCAATCGATTGAGGTAGGAATTCTCAACCAAATCTTGATCATGAGTATAGCAAATTGTACCTCTCATCGAGCTCTTTCCATTGGTGGCAAAAGCCCCAATTTTCATTAGGTATCCGTGGAGATATCGAGGTTTTAGTGAGGTGCTGTCAAGTTATTCTTTATTCTAGGTTTCGAGTTCCTTCTTCAATTTGAGGTAGGTGATAACAGCCCAATTTCTAATTAACATACATGAATGTAATCAATAGCATGTTAGCTTTCTTTTGACATCAAAATCCCCAATTTTTATAGATCATGTCTAGAGTATTTTGTGTGTTATTAGAAGCATGCTAGCAAGCTAGACTTTACTTGTGTTCTTCATAGAATAGGTTGTATTTCATTGGATTCCTATCGAAATTCGTGATTTAAAATTGTGTTTTATGACCCTAAGATGCATATTATTAACCCTAGAGTCTATGGTTATGATCCCAATACTTTTAGACCCCAAATTCGTGGAGATTTCATCGCTTTTTGGGTCTGGAAACCCAGGGGTCGACCCACGGGTCGACCCATTTCAGCCCTGCAAAGCAGCAGCTTGCTGCCTTGCAGGGGTCGACCCAATGGGTCGACCCACAACCTGCAGGGGTCAACCCATGGGTCGACCCATGCAGCCAGGATTGTAGGGGTCGACCCATCCCTGGAATTTTTCTAGGGGTCGACCCATGCCCCGTAAACCCATTTTTAGTGATGTTTTGACCCGGGGATCAATCCGGATCACCGGGGAATCAATCCATTCAACCTAATCACATTGAAAACTACATTTTTGAGGAACTAATGACCTATTCATGTACCCTTTTTAGTTTCAATTAACATTGGTCCATACATGTAAACTTAGTGTAAAAACACACCGTTTATCATCTTCATTTCAATGCATACAAGATTAAATAGAAACCCACATAATTAGTGGTTAATGGTGTAACTAAATCTCTGTTAATGCATTCTATTTCACTCCTGTGGGAGTTGTTCTTTGCCTTATCATCTTGAATCAGCTTCTTGGCAATTGTCTTAATGCAAATGATAATGGTTAAATCATGATATCTTAACTTGATGATTAGGATTAATATGTTGATTAGCTTGTTTGATTGCTGCTGTTGTACAGTAGCGCAGCACGATTAACTCTTGTTGTGACTTGATTTCAATCTCCTTGATGATTATACTTACCTTGAAATTCTGGAAATGAATCTCCTTCCTACTTGAAGTTGTATTGCTACTTAGTTTAAACCTTGGAATTCTGGCCATAAAACTGTGGAAGTCTAGATTCGTGGGATCTTTGATCCAAAGAAATCAATGCCTGGCAAACAATTAAGGGCTCGGTCTGGTCCTGGGAAGAGCGCCCGAACACTACGTGTACCCCTGGGAGGTGAATGACTAGGTGTGGCATTTGGCACCAGTACTTGACATGTGTTAAATCTAGGACTGTCCACTACTCTCTCCACTACTCTCTACATTACTTTCTACTACTTTTCACTTTCCACTCGTCACTGTTCTATACTCTACTTGTGGTTACTGTACTTGCTCATTACTTGGACGTGAAAATGAAATTACATACGTGCTTGACATGACTTGAATCGACTTGATATGGCCAACTTTTTATCGTTATCTCCTGTAGTAAATTCTTGTCTTACTATTCTATTCATTATATTTCTTGACCTTGCAAGATCTTTGAAGTTCGTTTCGTGATATCATCGTTATCTTTTATTGTTTTTATCATTTTTAGCATGACATTTTGAAAATGTAATTAAACTGTTAATCACTTATACATGTCTGTTATTTCCTACTGAGCGTTAGCTCACACCCCGTTGTTTCCCCCTTTCCAGGCTTTTCAGGTGACGCGCTTACCGATGGAGAAGGGCAGGAGTGATGTCTTGAGTGTATCAGTTCTAGTGTGTTAGTAGTGTGTTATCCTTCTTTAGTTGTGTTTTGGAGAGCTTTTAGTCTCAGTCATGTTATTGAGTTTTAGTGGTTGATTATTCCAGTTGTATTAAGTTGAACTTGAGGATTATTGTAATGATCATTTAGCATTTCCATCTTGTAGCACTTGTGTATTGTTTTAGATTTAGTTCCCTCTCTTGCCCGCGTGTCCCTAACTGTACGTCCCGATATTTCTGCCTTGTTCGGGGCGTGACAGGAGAGGATCGACCCGAACCTGCTGGAGCACTACCTGAGCGACCGTGACCCTTACTCGACGGGGTCGAGTTCTTCCCACCCGGGGAGAATTGGTGAGGACACGCGCCGCATCACTCGACAGAGCACACGGAGCACGCCGACATCTCTTTGGCTGGGCGACTACGGCATCTATTAGTGGATTTTCCTTCTCATTTGAGGCCATGTTGGGCCTAGGTTTGGTCCCTGCGTGGACACGTTATCTAGTTCTTTATATTAGCAAACTATGTGTAGAGGGAGTAGTGGGCTATCTTCTTTTATTATTGGGCTTGGCCTTTGCCCATAATTGGTTGGCTTAGGGTTAGGGTTTGGGGCGCACCCCTCATCCCTCATCCTGGGTGGCTGCGCCACCTTCCCCCCCTTGCCCCTCCACTTGCCTTTTTGGGCGCCCCCCCTTGCCCCATTCCATCTCCCTCCCCTTTCCCCCTTGGGCGCCCCCTCCCTTTGATCCCTCCTTGATTGGAGGAGGGATGGCCGCACCCCCCTTGAATGGGGAAGGGCTAGGTCGCACCCCCCCTTCCATTTGCGCCCCCCCCTCCATGTGGCAAGGGTGAAACCCTAGCTTCCCCCCCCCCCCGATATAAAGGCTTGTAATTTTTTCCTTTTGGAATTATTGAATGAAATTGAAAAGAAATTGCTTGTGCTCTTGAAGGTGGCTGCGCCCCCCTCTGTTCCTCCTTGCTCCTGCGACGGGAGCAAGCTTGGGGTGTGACTCCCCATCCCCTCGGTGCGACGCCGAGGTTCCCCCTCTCTTCTATCTCTTCACAGGTTCAAGCTCGTTGCAACCAGATTTATTCTCCAAAAGTTGCGACGTCCTCCTCTGTTCTTGGCGACTGTGGGTGACCAGCCCATTTTTGGGTGGTTCTACTACGAGTTGCCGACGCGTGCGAGGTGGTCTCGCCTCATTCGGAGTCCGGCATCACCCGTGGCGATTTTCCTCGTGGGCGCGCGCAGGACCCCCTCTCCCTGCGAGCCTGCTTCTGTTCGCCCCCTTGCAAAAATCCCACGGGAAGTACGTCTGCGAGTTTGGGCGTGGGATCTTCACCGGTCGTACCTCTCTTCGACCTCTGTCCAACGCCGCTAATCTCGCCTCGTTCCGACGTCCGAGCTGCTCGTGACGTCCATTCCCGTGAGGTCGCGCCGGTCTGCCCTGTCCACCCGGCGCCAGAACCATCTGCGGATTCCAGAGCTTGCTGCTCTCAGCCACGACCAGATCTGATTGATTCCTTTGGTCGGGACCTGATGCTCTGCGTCGTCTTCATCCTCCAACAAGCAGAGCTCCGTTCGCCCTTCGGAGCTATTTCTGCTGATTTTTTCCGCTCGAGCGCGCGGTTCTGGGAGCAGAATCCTGTCGCAACTTGCAGGTTCGCCCCCGGCTTCCACGGACGGAATCTGCGCGCCCCCTTTGGCCGAGGCTTCCTCCCGTGACCTGGCTACGCGCCATCACTGACGGCGCCTCGATCGGACACCGGACCAGGTCGTGGAGTTTTCACCGCGGAGTCACGCATTGCTGCGAACCTGCCGACCACCGTTCGGATCCTCCTCGCGGCCAACCCTTCACCGAGTGCCGCCCGTCAGCCCGTACATCGGCAGCCCCGAATCTCTTTGTGTAGCCTGTTATCTCCCTGCGAGGAGTGGGCGTTGGTGGTTGAGTTTGTATTATTGTTCGTCCTTGTGTATCGGGATTGTCGATCTCGGCCGGGGTTTCTTCCCCACGCCTAGGCGTGGAGGTACGTGCGACGCTCCCTTTGTTGGCATTTGCTTTACTAGTATACCTTCTAGCATGCCGCGTGAGTGTGTGTATGTTCCTAGCTAGCTTATTATTCACCACGTGGCTGTGAGTTGAGAGCACCCATTCCGTGGCCCTAGTCGAGCGCCGAGCTCGGACTAGATTCCCATAGGCGCACGGCGGCTCCTTAGTCGCTGAGATCCCCGCGCTTCCCTCACAGGGACGGTCGTTGGGCTTGAGTTTCTTGTTGAGAGACGCCTCCACCCGGAGGAACGCTACGGAGGTCAGCCGCCCGGCTTGCCTTTGGCGTGTGAGTGCTAGCCGCACTTGTTGCATTCGTAGGTCTTAGCCCATTTCAGTCCTGTCCCGCATCAAGGACTTAGCTCAGCTTGCTTAGGAGGACCTCTATTCGGCTCAATGATACTCCTTGAGTGTTGGATGGGCGTGAGAATCAAGTTCCAACCCAAGGAGGACATACCTTCAGCTAGCCGGATCTTTGGGAGCCACCCTTTGTTCTTTATTGGAGGTGCATTTGGATTCTCTTCACAGGTTGAATGCCGGACGGCGGACAAGAAAATGCAGGACGATTGGCGCCTCTTCCTCAACACCTTACCAATAGAGAAGTTCTTGATGAGTCTAAGAGTTCTTCGGAACACTTTGCTCAAGGTACCACGGCGACCAGGTCTTGATCTTCAGCTAGTGGGGAACACCACCATGGCGATCTACAACCCACACCGGTGCTATCTTCAGATCGGGCTACCCTGTACCGTAGTTCCTACACTATCGCATCTCCCTCCCCTTCAAGCTAGGAAGATAAGGACCGAGGAGGATGAGAGAGCAGTGCGGAGCGCCCTGACCATGTGGGAGATCAGTAAAGTGCGCCCATGGCAAGAAGAGGTGGAAGAAGACGACAAGGGACGCTGTGGCTATGTGAAGGAATTACGCAAGATCCGGCCTCTTGCGGATAGAAAACTGAATGTAGCTTGAATTTTCTTGAATGTAATGACAATTGAAGTTTACCAACCAATCTTATGTATTATTGAATTCAATTGAATGACATGGAAGTACCTTAAGTTGATGGAATATAAATTTGATGCTTGATTGAACCCAAATGTCCTTCGAAAACAGAGCTTCTGGTGGATGTAACGGTCCAACATAAGGCCGCCACAACTCTCTCACGGTCTCACGATGAGCCGTCTGAATGGATGAATTCAGAAAACTGAGTTTTCTGCCCTCGGGAAGGTATAATGGTCTAATCATGGGCCGCTAGAGTGAAGTAACGGTCTAGTGTAGACGCGTCAGGGAGAGTTTACTGAGAACGGATTAGTTTCAACCTTCGGGAGAAGGTAACAGCAGAACCATGGACCATCACAGTCCTGTGACGGTCCAAGACTGGAGCGTTACAGGCCTTGTAGGTTTGTGAGCTTGGATCTTGAACCTACGTTCTGCACACATTTAAATAAGAGACAAGTTAAATATGTTCTTAGACTCAACCCCTTGCCTGAAACAAGTTTAGAAAATGACCATTCTTGATATTTGGTCAAGGGGTGGAGCCTTATTAAATAGGCGGAAAACATAATGGAAACAATGCAATGCATGCAATGCATATGATGGTATTTTTGAGAATTTTGCAAATACTCAGATTTTTTGTGAGATTTTGGAAATATCTGATGTTTTTGGATTTTGGAATATGATTTTTTTTAGATTTTGAAATATATGATTTTTTTGGATTTTGAAATATATGATTTTTTTGCTTTTGAAATATATGATTTTTTTACTTTGAAATATATGATTTTTTTTAGATTTTGAAATATATGATTTTATTTGGATTTTGAAATATATGATTTTTTTTTGGATTTTGAAATATATGATTTTTTTGAAGTTTAAAATGTCAGTGCCTCCCTAGAAACGTGGGTCCTCCCTATTCCATTGAGAGTTCCCAAGGTTGGCGTGCAATAGAGGTGACAACCCCTGGCCAGGGCCTAACTTGCGTGACGGTGGTTCTACCAAGGTCATACCCAGGGTATTTTGTTTTAGTCCTGAAAAGGAAAAAATAGAATGCGGTGGTAAGCTTAGGCCAGATATAAAAGTGTTCAGGGCTTGAGTTCCTCTCCAGACAACCCATTTAGAGACTCGGCCTGTTGCATCGGGGCTTTGTGTCCATCATCGAATCTTTGTCCACTTTAGGCACGCATACGACCGGGCTCATGCGTCCCGCGGGGAAACTGTACTTCCACTCTTGCCATGCCTAGCCTTTTCACTTTTCTTGAAGCTTTCGAATTATGATTGATGGACTTTTGAGATAAACTTTTACTTTTGTCACGATGAATGCTCCTTTTCTTTTGCTTTTTTCTTTTCTCTTGTGGTGTCAGGTCATAACGGACTGCCCCTATTTGAGACCTCCTCTCGTCAGGGTACCTAGATTGGTCGTCGCCTCCTTATTCACCTCTTGCAATTGGATTCAGCCGAAGAAAGAAACGGACAGGGACTTTGACTTTCCCCCAAGCATGGCCAAGGAGAAACGGTGTCTACAAAGTGGGAAACCCGACCAGGGACGTTATGTAGTGTGTGATTGCCACGCTCGGGGTCCTCTTTCATGGTGAAAGGGAAGAACTCCTTGCTACCGGGGTGGCACTGGTTTAAACTCTAAGGAAAGAAACGCTTAAAATATAACCCATTCCAAGCGTGAGCGAGCTCCTCACCTTTTGCATTCACTAAGCGATAAGCATTCTATGGATAAGCTTCTTTGACAACAAACGGCCCTTCCCAATTATGTTGTAATTTAGAGCTAGGACCTGCAGACCGTATGAATTTGCATTTCAAAACTATATCACCTTTTTGAAATTTACGCTCAATGACCTTCTTTTGAAAATAATGTGAAACTCTCTTTTGATAAACGGATACGTGATCGGCCACATTCATCCTCTTCTCGTCTAAGAGTTCCAGCTAGATGAGCGACGCCTCTCGACGTTCATCGAGATTAAGTTCCTTATCAAGCTGTACCCTTAGGGAAGGGACCAGGATTTCATATGGGAGCACCACCTCCATCCCATAAGTGAGAGCATAGGGGGTTTGCCCTGTGGGAGTACGGACGGAGGTGCGGTAAGCCCATAGAGCTTCCACTAATCTTTTTGGCCAATCAGAAAATTTGTGAGATTCACATATTTTCTTTATGATTTTGAGAAGGGTTTTGTTAGTGGCTTCGGCCTGGCCGTTGCCTTGCGGGTAATATGGAGATGAATGATGCAATGCTATATTGAACTTCTTACATAGGTCCTTGAGTTCTTGAGAAACGAACTGGGGTCTGTTGTCGGTGACAATGCTGCTTGGCACTCCGAACCGTGAGATGATGTTCTTCATGATGAAGCGGCACACCATGGTAGCTTTAATCTCCGCGTACGCTTCGGCTTCAGCCCACTTGGTGAAGTACTCAGTGGCAGTAAGGATGAAGGATTTTTGCTTGATCTGAGAGTTGGGATCACCGAGCGGGCCGACAACGTCAAAAGCCCACATGGAGAATGGCCAAGGAGCAGATAGAGGATGAAGAGATGAAGCTGGAGCGTGACTCTTATCAGCATGGAGTTGACACTTAAGACACCTCCGAACATAGAGGGAGCAATCTTCCTCTAGAGTGGGCTAGTAGTAGCCCTGCCTAAGGATTTTCTTTGCTAGAGCCTGGCCATTAACATGACCTCCACACTCACTAGAATGGGTACTTCGGCCACCTTCCAAGCTTCATCATCGTCTAAGCATGTCATGAGCATCCCATTGGTAGTGCGCCTGTATAGTTCACCTGCGATGATAGTATACCTGGAGGCGGCTCTTCTTATAGACTTACGCTGCCCAACGCTTGCCCCTTCTGGGAATGATCTATCCTTGCAATACAGCTCAATTTCATGATACCAGGGCAATTCTTCCTCCTCCAAGATCTCTTCTAATTCCATTAAAGATACTTCCTTCAGCTCTTCCTTCTCAGCCCTCGCCTCTACAGTCTTCCTAAGGTTAGCATACCAAGGATCCTGAGGAGAGGGTGCGTCCAGTCTCTAGATGACGATAGTCTCAGTACTCCGACTGAGATGGAAAGATAGAGAGGAAGCGAGGGATGCTAAAGCATCGGCTAGAATGTTCTGAGACCGGGGAGTGTGGATGTAGATCAACTTGTGGAATTGCCTCGCTAGGAGCGTGACCAAATCTTGATATGGCTTGAGCTTAGGGTCACGGGTGCGGTAAGTGGACAAAACTTGCCACAGGACGAGTTGAGAGTCTCCTATGATATTTAAATAACGCGCGCCTAGAAGATAGGCGTGCTTCAATCTGGCTAGGAGAGCTTCATACTCGCCGATGTTATTGGTAGCAGGAAATCAGAGTTGATAAGCAAAGGGAATCGTCACTCCTTCTGGAGTGAGCAGGACAGCGCCTATCCCTCGGCCCTGAGAATTGAGTGCAGCATCGAAGTGCAGAGACCAAAAGGGATGATGAGTAAGGACAGAGAGATATTCATCAGGGAAATCATCCTGAATAGAATCTGTGCAGGGAATAGGGAGATGAGCAAGATGTTCAGCAATGGCATATCCTTTGACTGCCTTCTGAACGACGAAGGTGATATCGAACTGAGAGAGGAAACTCTGCCAATGAGCCAACCTATAAGAAAGGATGGGTTTTTCTAAGAGATAACGGATCGGGTGCATTCTAGAGATCAACCTAACTGGGTGGGCTAGGAAATAGTGTTTAAGCTTCTGAGCTACCCATACGAAGGCGGCACAAGTCTTCTCCATAGCGGTATATTTAGCCTCAGTCGGGTTAAATAACCTGGAGAGGTAATAAGCTGCCCGCTCTTTCCCTTCATCGTGTACTTGTGCTAAAACCGCCCCTAGGGAGTCATCAATGACCGAGATGTATAGGATTAGGGGTTTCTCAGGGACAGGAGGTTGCAAAACCGGGGGATTGGATAAATATTCCTTTAGGTCCTCATAGGCCTTTTGACAATCTGCATTCCATTCAAATTTGACCCCCGCCTTTAGCAGTTCATAAAACGGGCGGCATCTCTGAGAATGTTGGGATATGAATCTTCTGATGAATTGTAATCTACCAATTAGTCCTTGAAGTTCCGTAATGTTCTTCGACGGAGGCATGCCCATTACGGCCTTTGCTTTATTAGGATCAATCTGGATCTCCCATTTGCTAACTATAAAGCCTAGCAGCTTCCCTAAAGAGACTCCGAAAACACACTTCTTCAGATTCATTGTGAGCTTGTACTCCCTAGCTCTTTGCAACACTTTAGCCAAAATAGCGGGGTGTTCTTCTTTGGTTCTTGACTTCACCAAGATGTCATCCACGTAGGCTTCCATATAGATATGCATCATGTCGTGGAAGATGGCCATCATCGCCCTTTGGTAGGTGGCACCTGTGTTTTTTAGACCGAACAGCATAACCACGCAGCAATATGTGCCCCAAGGCGTGGTGAAGGATGTTTTCTCTTGATCTTCCGGAGCAAGACAGATCTGGTTATAACCTAAGTAACCATCCATGAATGATAAAGCTTCATACCCGGTGGTATTATCCCCCAAGACATCTATGTGAGGCAGCGGGAAATCATCTTTGGGACATGCCTTATTAAGATCCCTGAAATCAATGCAAATGCGCATCTTCCCATCCTTCTTGATGACAGGGACTATGTTTGCCACCCACTGGGGATATAAGACAACTCTAATGAACCTGGCCTTATATAACTTATCGACATCTTCTTTGATCCTTAAGGCCATGTGGGGGTGAAATCTTCTTGACCTTTACTTTACAGGTGTTGCCCCAAGTTTAAGTATGAGTCGGTGTTCCACTAAAGAGGGGTCAAGACCCGGCATGTCCTTATAAGACCAGGCGAAAGAATCACTATACTCCCTCAGAACCTTGATTAGATCCTCTTCTACTTGCGGAGGGAGGTTAGCGGCAATAATAATGGGCCTTGGGTCTTCTTCAGTTCCCAAATTTATTTCCTGTGTAGGTTCATCCACTACCAACGATGGCTCGTCGAATCTCTTTAATCCTTGCGCATACAGATCGGCAGTGTCATCTACGTTACTGTCCTCATCATCGATCGGGTCCTTTTCATCCAGGACTTCGTAAACACCTAGTCTGTCATCACTCCACACCCCGTCTACTTCCTCATCGTCTTCTATCACAATTGCCGTAGCGACAAATTCCGGGCATTTCTGAAGAGCATGACATCGCTGAGCTAGATCATGCAAGAACCTACCAGGGATGGATTTGGAATGACGCGCAAGCGAGCGCTGCTCGGGCTCGGAAGGATTGGATGACCTAGAACAGGACCCTACTTCTCTAGACCTAACTGACTCTACTTCCCTAGACTCGATAGACCCTATGCCTATCCTAGGAGAAAGGAAATCTAGTGGAAAGGAAGGAATAGGGGACTCGTGCCCCTGGGAGGATGACGGAGACAAGATAGCGTAATCTTCCACTGAAATCTCCATTTCAAATTTGACGTTTTTTTTGGAGATCAGTGGAGATCATATAGCAGGATGGAGGAGATGGTGGAGGAGGAAGTGCGAGAGGGAGGAGAGAGGAATAGAGAAGATTGAGGTGAGAATCGGATGAGGAAAAGATAGAGGAGGGGGAATTACGAGGTGGGGAATACCCACAAGGAGAGTGACTTATTAAGAATTCCGTCGGCAGGTCGTACTAGAACGGAGATATTGGACAAAGTGGATCAATCACAATTGAAGGAGGACGGGGAATAAAGTCCAGCATATAGAACAATGCGCCCAGGCGGGAAGGAGATAAAGAAACAACAATTAGGGAACTCACTATTTCCTGCGGATGGCATGTTGGCTTCGGCTCCCACTGAACAAGCCGTACCTCCTGATTCTTCTTCTGACCATAACCATCTGGCTCGCTGAACATTCTTGAAAATGACTAACTGAAATTTGGCATATCATCAACAGGCCCCTTTGGCAGCAGAGGCGGACTGTCAATTGTGCATGATGTATCTTTCTTCTCTGACTGTGCTGGCTACGACTGAAGTGTTCCTGGCTGGAGAGGGCCTTTAACAAAGTGTTGGTGATAGTCCCATGTGAGCGGCCCTAAGTCTTCCATCATTGAAAGTGCAGACTCTCGGTAGCCGAGACCCCGTCTACTCATTTTTCTACCCTTGGGAATGGGTTTAGTTCGCCCTTGTAATTGCACGCCGAGGCCTCTCCCCGGTTGGTAGCCCAATTTCAATATAATGTCCCAGCCCTTGGAATCTCGGATCTGGGGTTTTGCTTTGATATCAACATGTGTAGTGGCGGGCCTGCGAGGTTCATAAGCTCAAGGAAAGTCTAGATCCAATACCGAGATAACAGGACGACTACTGGGCCATAGCGTAGGCAAGATTTTCTCTGAGATAGCTTTAACAGACTGGACCGTGGATAAGCTCTTTACTTTAACCACCCTCCCTTGAAAAGGAAACTTAAGACATTGATGCGCGGTGGATGGCACGGTACTGAGACTATCGATCCACGGACGACCCAAGATAGCTTTAAACATAGGGTCAATGTCCAGCACATAAAATTCAATGGGCATAGTGAGAGTCCCAAGCTCAACTTGAATAGTAACAATCCCGTGACATGCTCTTCGTGAGTTATCATATGCAGCTATAGTTGTAGGGGTCAGTCATAAAAGTTCCTCTGATAATTTACAGGCCCTGAGAGTGCTGAGTGGACATACATTGATAGATGCCCCAGTGTCAACTAACGCCGCGTCAATGTTGACTTTGTTCAAGATTATTGTGATACAAAGCGGCATTTGCTGTGCTTCCGGGGGTGCAAGCTCGGTCTCAGAGAAGGTGATTACCGGCCCTTTGGAAATAGTTGCCAGTGCTATGGGTAAACTGTCGGCTGCCACATCTTCACTAACCATCACCTTCTAAAGAAAGTTCCTGAGAGCATCTTGGTGAAGGGTAGATCTTTTAATGAGTTCTAGTACAGATATCTTGGTGAGCACCCTATCCAAATGATGTAGCAAATCGTACTGGGTAACCGGCAGTGGCTCAGCCTCTTCCTGCTCAGCAGTCGATTGGGAAGACTGGGGATTTGAGGTAGGAGCTAAATTGTGATGAAACATATGCCCACTCCGTAGGGCACAATTATAAGCTGCCGCAGCCTCGGATGGACTTAAAATAAGTGACTTAACAGGCCCGGTGAGGTGAATGAATGGTACAGAAGAGGAGGGTGTGGAGGTAATAATGGGAGTGGGAACGAAGGTAACGGGTTGTGATGACAGAATAATGGGCGGAGGGTTAGTTGTGGGTATGGTGGTAGTGGGGGTGAGCGAAAGTGGGGTGGTAAGCGGAGGTGTAATGAGCGGAGGGTTAGATGGAGGCGTGGTGATAGCGGGGGTGAGTAACGGGCGAGAGACGGGTGGTGGGGTAGGAACGGGTGAAAGGATGAGTGGTGTAGTAGGCGGAGGAGGGTTTTGGTGTGTGGGTGTAAGGATGGTGGAAGGAGTGCGGTAATTGTGGTGGAGGGCCATGACTTGTGGTGCAGAGCCGTCATCGTCAAAGGACCACCCGGCGTCAGGTGCTGGGGGTTGAACTACATTGACCTGGGCTGGTGCCGGCGGCTGAGGCTGTGGAGCGGGAGGATGGTTTGGCATTGGGTTCTGGTGGATCCCCAAGACTTGAACCGGCTGCACTTGCTGTTGTGGCTGCTGCTGCTGCTGCGGTGTTTGTTGTTGCTGCACTTGCTGCCTCAGCAGCTGCCTCCTTTTTTCTTTAATTTCTATAATGGCCCTATGCATTTCGGCCCAATCAACCCTTTGCCCTTCATGGAGGTCATAGACCAAGTCTCTGAACTGAAAACACCCTTCAATAGTATGTCCCGGCTGCCTGTGGAACATGCAGTATTTCGTCTGATCAACGGCCGGGTTCCAATTGGGCCATTCCGGAGGGAGTTGTATAGCATTAACGGACATAAGAGCTAAGAAGATATCCGTGACGGTTTCTGGCAGAGGTGGGTACTGTGCTCTCTTCGGAGCCGGGCGCTTATTGTTGTTGTTGTAGCTGTTTGGTGGAGGGACATTATGGTATTGAGGAGGCTGTGGAGGTTGTTGCGGAGCGAAAAAGGGGTTTTGCGGAGTGGCAAAGGTGTTTTGCGGAAGGTTTTGTGGGGTGGAGTAGGCTAGCAGAGGGTTTTATGGAGGGTATTGAGTGTTGCGGGAGTTCTGGGGGAAGCGAATTTGGTTATTTAGGTTGGCGGAGGGAAAGTTAACGGCTTGCACTTGCTCATTTGTTTGGACTCCCTCGGTAACGGGCCCTTGAGATTTCTTGTGGTATTTGGGCTTTTGGTTTTCAAAAAGTGAATGGATATGAGAGTCCTTGAATTGTGTTTGGATAAACCGCGCCCGGCTATATAATTGATGCATGTTTACTATATCATTCATGGCAAGGATGTTGCGGAAGGTCAGAGTGGCATTGGAAATGAGTAGCTTGACCTTTAATTCCTTCGAAATGTGGCCTGGTACCCTGGCGCCCATCTGTCTCCACCTGTCAGCATATGTTGCAAACTCCTCATCGGACTTCATTTTCTCGGCCACTAAGTCTGTGAATGAATATTTCGGGCCAACCCTGTCTTGAAACCGTTGAATGAACTTATCTTTCACTATCTTGAAGCTTTCGGCATCCTATAGTGGCAGAGAGTAGAACCATTCAAGCGCAACCCCATCTAATGATCGACGGAACAGATATGCCATGAGGTGATCATCATACTAAAACTGGGCCGATTCATATAAAAAGTCCCTCACATGGATAAAGGGATTATTGTTCCCATCATACTTGCGGTAATTGGGGAGCTCGGATTGCGGAGGGAACCGGATGTTCTTGAAACTCGGGACCGAAACGTCTGCCAAGGATTGTGGGCCAACCCGCTTCTAGAGGAAGTCAAGTTGTTGTTGCATGGTGGCCCATTTATCGAATAATTCTTGCTCTCTGGATGGAGAAGGGATAGTGAAAGATGGAATTTGAGGAGCAGAGGGGTAAGCAGATGGAGGGGGCAGCCCATAGGAAGGATATTGGGCCGAAGGATGACCCATATTGGGGTGAACTTGGGCTGCCCCTTGATGAGGGTGCATGAAATCATTTGGGCCGACAAGGACCTGCGGCATTGATGGGCCGGACATGTGATGATCCGACATAGAAGAAGGAGGGACAATGGTCTTTCCCTTATCCAAAAATTGCTGGGCCGAACCAGAAGACTGGCCCATCTCCAGATTAGAGAATCTGAGGGTCCTAGGTTGGACCGGAGTGAGGTCAATGGGAATGGGCTGGACGGCAGACCCATCGGCCCTAGGCTGAGCAATGGAAGGATCGGTCTGACCTTGCATAATCGGGGAAGTGGGGTGTTGGACCCCTGCATGGCCTGATAAACCGCCTGAAGTTGGGCCGGGTCTAATTGGGCCATCATTTGAAGAATGGAAATAGCGGAAGGAGGAAGAAGATCTTGAGTGGATTGGGTGCCCTCCATAGGGATGGAGGACGAAGGAGGGATGGGCCCCTCTCTGGGTTGGAATGACATAACCCTAGAGGGATCCTCTAGAAGCCCTTGAGGAAGAGACTCCTCTTGAGAACGGGGAAGATCGAAAGAAGCCATGGTGGATTCAAAGAGTGGATTGAAGTAGGATGTGGAAAGGGAATCGCCCCTAGGTGATGAAGCTTCTAGAGGATGGAAGCAACTCCACATGCAACGAAAGACCTTAGAACAATGCAAACAACACACAACAAACACACAATGAGTGACAAAACTTAGATGATTTTAACAAAGATGTAAGTGAAAAAAGATAACAACACTCAAGGTCAACCAAGTTACTTAGATGATGCAACAAGATTTTTATGGTTTTCTCCTTTAGAACCTTAGCAACTTGAATAAAATGTGCTCTCCAAAATAGGTTCCTAATAGGGGAAGGATATGTGACTTGGTTGACTCTAAATATAATCACTCCTTTACTTATGCAATCCTAGACACGGGGCAGGAAGTGGTACAACCGGCCGGGCGTCCGTGTGGGAATCCATGGCTCGCGGGGACTTATGGAGGTCCCTGATGTGATTTCCTAGTCGGCTCCAAGGAATATGGAGACGAGAGGTCCACACACCAAGGTAGGAAGATCCAATCTAAAGTATGCACATATGAATGGCCCTATGTGCACTGGAGTGCATGCAAATTCTAGCCTAAAATCTAGCAATCAAATATGCACACAATGATATGAATATGTGAACCAACCAAGGAGGAGACCAAATTGTTGTGCCCCTGTGTGGTTTTGATGATGACTGACACACCATGAGTCACACTGAGGTGTGTGCTAATTAATATAGATGACTGATTGACTGCTTGAATATCTAATTACTTTATCTGATTGTTTACTTGAATAGTTAATTCATGAATATGGCTAGATTGGGTTAACGTAGTGGCTAATTGTTTGTTCATGCATTACTCTATTTGTCAAGTGTATACATCAGTCAGCATTGCACTTTGTTCACGAAGTCTATACACTGCTGGATGTTCATGTCTGCACATTGGTGTTTTTCCCTACGTTCTGGCCTAGTCTATACAGCCTCATTCCTACCTTTGTTCCAAGCCAAAGTCCACACAACGCCCTTCACTGAAAGTCTATACATTCGCTACAGAGATCATGGTCAAGTGTATACACTCTTTCACTGTAGCTTCCACATATTCAAGTCTTCACATTGAAAGCCTATACATTGCTGGATGTTCAAGTCTGTACATCCACAGTTAAACTTGAAGTCTGCACACTAGTCTTCAAAACCAAGTCTGCACATTGGTCTTCGATTTCAAGTCCATACATTGGACTGTTCTTCAAAGTCTGTACATTGGCTTCACGTCTTCAAGTCTGTACAGCCGTTTGCTTTGTATTTCAAATCTAGACATTGCACTGTAGCATCCATCATCTTCGTGTTATTTTAGTGTCTATGTCTTCGTGTTGTTTTTGTTTGATTGTCTTCGTGTTGTTTACTGTAGCAGCTCGATTTGTTCTAATGAACTTCGAGTCGTTTCCCAGTGAACCCCGTGTCGTTTCACCTCGTGTTGTTCTCACTGACTTCGTGTCATTTTTCCTCTTGTGTCTTCGTGTCATTTTCCTTCTTGTGTCTTCGTGTCATTTTCCTTCTTGTGTCTTCGTGTCATTTTCCTTCTTGTGTCTTCGTGTCGTTTTTGTTCTATTGAGTGCAGGACATCGCAGCACCTCGTGTTGCTTTCTGTTCCACCTCGTGTCGTTCTCTGTGTAGTGTGTGTTTTTGTCACCACTACACTTCGTGTCGTTGTTCTTTACTTCGTGATGTTTTCACTGTCTTCGTGTTGGTCTTTCTCATTAGACCTCGTGTCTTTCTCGCCTTGACCACACTTCGTGTTGCTTTACGTAGACCTCGTGTCTTGCTTGTTTGCAACCACTTCGTGTCGGTTTCTGTTGTCAGCCCGTGTTTGTCCTCGTGTTGTTTTTGCATTCGTAACCTCGTGTTGGTCTAGTATTTGTGTTTTTGTTGTTTTTATTTTCGTGTCTTCGTGTTGCCTTTTCTAGACCTCGTGTCTCTTTTGTTTTATAACCTCACTTCGTGTCGTTCCCTTCGTTGTGTCTGATCTGTTACAGTGTACTCGTGTCATTCTTAGTTATTATGTCCGCGTGTTGTTTCCTTCTCACTTCGTGCTGTTCTCATCCTACCTCGTGTCGTTCTTGTCGTAGTGCTTGTTTTGTTACAGTGACTTCGTGTCGTTCTCCTTGTAATGTTTGTTTTTGTCACCACTGAATGTCGTGTCTTTCTTAGTGCATCTAGAACTGCTACCACATACCTCGTGCAGCTTTAGTTATTGTGGCCCTCAGTGTTAATGGTTTGTATCTCCTTGCAGGTTCGAGGAAGAACATTCCCAAATGACTGGGCAGCACGTGATCCGAGGCCGGAATGAAGCCTGCTGAGTGACTGCCACGTGGTCCTAATATTTAGGGCTGGAAATGTGGAGGTCACACGTCAGGGCTGATGATGCTGCTGCTGCTATATATATGAGCCTTCTTCCACAGAAGAAGAGAGATCGAATGGGCGAAAGGTGAAGTCCATACAGAGAGCCACGATCCAGACAGAGAAGAAGATAAGGAAAAGAAGAAGAGAAAGAGAGTGAGAAAGAGAAAGAAAGAGAGATTGAGTAAGAGATCGATATAGCAGAGTGTGAAGAGAAGAAGAGGAAGAAGAATAGAGAAGAAGAGAGAGCTAGAGTGATAGAAGCTTCAACTGAAGATTTGTTCTTGCTGGACCGTGGATCAGATCCAGGCCAGCCAGCTCCTGCGAGAGCCACATTTGTTTTTGTCTTTTCAGCTTTCTGTTGCTGATTTCGTTTTCCTTTTAAACTATCCATTTGCTGTTTTTCCGATTCTCTGTAAGAGAGGTCGGGGTCCCTCCTGTTGGTTCAGGAGAAGGGAGATCGCTATCTCCGGTTACAAGTAGCTGGGTGCTACTTGTGGGTTCCCTCTGGTTAGAGGAAGGGAGGCTCATCCTCCGGTTCTGGGCTTGTAGGTTTCAAGTCCAGGGGTCCCTCCGGTTGGGAGGAAGAGAGGTCCTAGACCTCTAGTTTGCAGGTGACGTAGTGTCACTTGTGCTTCCCTCTGGTGTTCAGAGGAAGAGAGACTTGGGTCTCTAGGTTCCCCTCCGGTTTGGAGGAAGGGAGGATTGGTCCTCCGGTTCTAGTCTTGTGGGTTGCAAGACTAGGTGTTCCCTCCGGTCTGGAGGAAGAGAGACTTGCGTCTCTGGTTTGCTAGTGACTGGTGTCACTAGTGGTTCCCTCCGGTTGGGAGGAAGAGGGGAGGTTGTTCCCCTGGTCAAGCTGTTTGGCAGCATTTGTTGCAGACTGAGTCTGCTGTTTCTAGCGTGAGCTAGTGAAGCCACACTCGGTTGAGTGTGGGGTGGATGTAGGTCTGGAGGACCGAACCACCTAAAACCCCTTGTGCATTGTGGTTTGGTTTATCTGCTTTTGCTTCCGCTAGATGATTGCATAGGGGCGCTCTAAGCGTTTGGCTTCTGGTTGAGCAGAAGTGTTGATTAGTTTTCTTAGAATATTTTAATATGTCAAGAGAGCGATTTTCCAGTTGAGCTTCAGATTGTCGAATCTGTCTTGTTATTATTCTAGTTTTAATTGGGTGAAGTTTTTTTTAACGGGTTATATTCATTCACCCCCCCTCTGAATACTGCACCGAACCTAACAATTGGTATCAGAGCGGTTCTCTGATTGATCAGATCCAACGATCTGCAGAGGATCCTATTGTCCCTTGGTGCATTTCTGACTTTACTCTTTGTTGCATAAATCTACTTGCCAATCTAATCCATGGGTTCTCCACCGGTTTATAATGGTTCTAACTTTAATTCATGGGTTAGCAGTCTACACAATTATGTGGATTTGATGGATCCGGATCTGTGGAAGTTAATTTCACATGGTCCTCATAGACTGCCAAAGGAAGAGTCCAAATGGACTAAAAGTGATAGATTAAGAAATGGAGAGAATCAGAAAGTTTTGAGATTAATGAAAAAAGCTATTGACAAGGCTCTACATTCTTGTTTTTATGACTGCAAGTCTGCAAAGGACATTCTGGATCAGTTGAAACTAGTTCAGAGGATGAATGAGGACAGCTGTCTGATGACTGATAAGAGTGACCATAGCAGTGAACAAGATGAATTTGAAGATGCTGTGGAGGTAAACCCTTTCGAGAATTTCACTTTAGATAATTGGGAAGATGCATATGCTAATCTGTTACACTCCCATGAAAAAATGAGTAAGAGGTATAGAAGACTGAAAAAGAAGCTGGAAAAACTAGGAGGTGAAAATCTTGAAACTCTGAAAACTGAAAATGAAATATTCAGAAGACAGATAACAGAGTGTGATTCTATTAGTTCAGACTTAGATCATTTCAAATCTGAAAAACAATCTCTTATGAAACAAGTTGCTCTACACAAAAAGGAGCGTCAAGAGTTTGTGTGTGAAATTACTGAACTAAAGGAAAGGCTTAGCTTAGTTGATCAGGCTCACAACAATGATATTGTTCAAAATAAAAAATTGGTGAGAGAATTAGAATGTGTCAACTCTGAATTGGAAAAAATG
Organism: Amorphophallus konjac; assembly: GCA_022559845.1. Classification (NCBI taxonomy): domain Eukaryota; kingdom Viridiplantae; phylum Streptophyta; class Magnoliopsida; order Alismatales; family Araceae; genus Amorphophallus; species Amorphophallus konjac. Next base: position 297,360,877 of record CM040120.1, read on the forward strand.
AAATCTGCAAATGAAATACTCAATAATTAGCTCAAGGAATTTGAACTCAAATCAACAAATCTCGAAAAAGAAAATAGATTGATTTCTGAAAAACTAGAGGCTGGTAGAGTAACAAATTCAGAGATTCAGAAAAATCTTGACAAATTTCAATCTGAAAAACAACAAGAAATGTTTTATGAATGTCAGTCTTCAACAGATAAATGGGTGTTTGATGATGAACTCCTAGAGCAGAACAGCAAACTGAAAGAGGAAATCAATTAGTTGAAACACCTAAACACACAGCTGACAGATAGGCTAATGACAATTGAAAAAGGCAAGAGTGTAAGTGTGGATAGTTCTGATAGGTTGATGAATGCTGAACAAGAAATTGAGAGCCTAAAAACCATCAACCTAATGTTAAATGGAAATGTCAGTTGCAGTGAACAGAAAATAGCTGGATATGAGCTTACTATCACATCCCTTCAACAAGAAGTTGATGATCTTTACAAGTCCCTATCTGAAGCTGACAAGGAAATAGAATTAAAACAGGAAGTAGAAAAACTCAAAAGCCTGAATGATGCCTTGCATCAACAAGTTATTTCCTGTGAAACATATTTATCCACATATGAGGCTAAAATTGCTGATTTGAATTCTGAGATTAAAGATTTGAAAAATTCTCTATCAAAATTTGTCAAAGGTAAGGACAATCTGAATAAGCTTCTTGGAAAGAGTGATAACTTTGAGAGAAAGGGACTGGGCTATAGTCCGACAAATAAAAGGAGTAATGGGAATAAAACATCCACTGTTTTTGTTAAAGCTTCCAATCAGAACACAACCTCTGCTCCTTCTGTCTTCCAATTCACTGCACAAAAATCCACTGTGAAACCCAAAACTGTGGAACAAACTCAAAAACTGAAAAAGAGTGAAATTTCACAGAAGAAGGATAAAGACACTCCTCTTGCAATAAGAAAGGCTACACACAATTCACATGATCTCACACACACTCATATTAAAAAGGGGTCATGTTATTATTGTGGGAAAGGAGGTCACATAATAGAAGACTGCAGATTGATGTTAAAGGATGAGCATGCTAGTGGAACTTTACATTCAAGAAATCTCTCTGATAGAAACCATGCTACTAGGAAGCCTGATGCTTCATGTTATTATTGTGGAAAGCATGGTCATCTCATGAATGAATGTTTTATCATGAAAGAAGACAATAAACTACATGCCAGGTCTTCCATGCACTTTTATGATCCATGTGGATCTAAACACAATTCTAGTCAGCACATTGTGTGCTTCAATTGTAATAAGCCTGGGCACAAGGCTGCTGAGTGCTGGTTTAGATCTACTTGGGGTAAAAATAGTTTTCATAGAAGAAATTCTTTTGCATGCTCCCACTGTGGGAAAAATGGGCATACAGTCAAGGACTGTTGGTATGTTCAAAAGAACTATGTTAAACCCCATTTTGTCAAATTCCCTGCAAAACCTTTTGTGAAAATTTCATGCTATAACTGTGGGAAGCCAGGCCATAAATCTGCTGAATGTTGGATGGTTAAGAACAAGCATCAAACTGTTCATGCATATAACAGAAAATCTTATGAACATGTTTATAAACATCACCCTGGTGTTAACATGTATCATAAGAACCAAAAATCAGCCATTTCATGTAGATACTGTGGAAAAGTTGGACATTCTATGGATGACTGTTCACTGATGAAATTGGATGATAATCTTGCTATGAAAATATTTAGAATACCTGTTAGAGCTAACGCAGGACCCAAAGCTGCTTGGGTCCCTGCAGGATCAAGATGATCAAATAATTTGCAGGTGTGCCTTGGACTGAGGAATAAAGAGGGGTAAAGTAAACCAAGGCACCCAAGATGATAAAGCCCCATTCAGGTAAAATCTGAAAACTTTGTATTCTGAGTTGTGTGATCTGAATGCACTGCAGATCATGATAATTCTTTTGCGCATTGTCTAACTGAAACTAATTGGAAAAATCTGAAATGCTCATGAAAATGATTGAGTTTACTTCTAAATGCATTTGCACACAAATGCCATGATGAATGATATGCCAAACTCCTTGTATGTTGAATTGCACTATGATGCATGACCACTTTGGTATATCAAATGGTAAGCTACTACAAGGCAGAGGAAATCTGTCTGGAAGTTCTTACTTTGTGTGAGATGGTCTTTCAGACCAAGTTCTCCACCTAGTACCATGGGTCATATCTCCTCATAGGGCAGTCTGAATGAGCATAAACCTTGAAATCATGTTTCAATGCTTTGATTGCATATCAGAGAATGTCCGCATCTTCATGTGAATATTTTTGCTTCATGCCCGTGCATACATATAGTTAATTGCATTGCATTTCATTACATTGAAAATGCCGAAAAGATATATTGAATGCATACATTTAGGGGGAGCATTATTCATACATCTGAATTCACTCAACTGTCTTGAGATTTACTGCATAGCATGTTAAATCAGTTGTTGCATAATCATTCATCATCTACATTGTCTGCATGACATATAGGATGATTCAGCGTTTTTAGTTAGAGGGAATCATTGCATAGCATATCACTTCTTTAAAAAATCAAAAAAAAAGGAAGGGAAATGTCACTGCATATAGATAGGGGGAGCATGCTTAATCCGTTCTTCTCCAGCTATATGATTCATCTTGTCATATCTGAAGTGTCAGTGATTCCATCATTTAAAATGGTATCAAATGATTTCTTGATTACTTCTGAAGTTGTTCATAATCTGAATGCTTACCTTTTTGGTATCTGTTTGTGTCTCCTAAATCTGCTGAATGAGAGCTTTTCCTCTATTCAAGTCAACTTTGAATCTCTTTGCTCAAGAGCAGCTCATTTGCTACAATTCCTCAGAATCATGCTGTTTAGTGAATATTCTCAATTGAATTACTCTGCTGAGATATGAAGTAAACCTTCAGTCTGAATACTACTTCATAAAAGTTAAAATACCTTTAATGAGGAACCTTCCATTATACATGCTTAAGAACATTTGTTAACTGGAAGTGGTTTAAGTCTTATGTACTCTTGTTTGGTTACAAGAAACTTGAAAATATCTGTTTCAACCTCTTAATAAACTTGAACTGTCTGCTTCATGTAAATTCATGTAAGACTTTCTGAAATCTGAAAAGTTGATATCCATGTCTACGTTGACTGAGATATATAGTGTATGTGGTTGTTCCTAAACAACTAACTAGTTCTGAATCCTAGTTAAGAAAAAGTATGGACAGAGCAATGACTGTGGCTACTGAGAAACTTGTCCAAAGGATTGTGTCATGAAGTACCATGGTTAACTCTGTTTAAAGAGATGATTGGAAATTATTGTGAAAATATGGCAGAGCAATGGCATAGTTGTATTGAGTAACTGGGGAGTCTGGCCTCTGATCAAGGTGTATCCTCACGCCAAAGATACTTTTAATGCTACCTCTGTTCTCTAAAATGGGAGAAACAATACGGTTGTCACACTGAGTAACTGGGGATTCTGACCTCTGATCAAGGTGTCTCTCCACGTCAAAAGGTGCTGATAAATCAAAATTGCTCATTAAAGAAAGATTTGAACATGTGTAAATCAAATTCTGAAAGAACAAGTAAAATTCAGGATCATTCACTTGTGTCTCTTTTAAAGCTGTCATGGAAAGTAAACTAATTAAGATAGAAGTTGGTTGAACTAGAATCTTATATGAGCTTGTAGTTCCTTTTTTTATTAAGTGTTGGTTCAGATATGAGTACAATTTCTTTTTGAAAATTTCAGTTTACATCATTCTTAAACCATATCTGACAATCAAGGTTTCATAAGCTTTTATGATGGAGGAATCCAGAACTTAAGACTTTGATTTTATGAAGTTGGTATCTTGCTGAAAAAGTTCATTATCTCAATTTTCACAAATCGTTGAATCTGCTCATCCTATTGCCCTTTATCACTGTGATTTGATTCAGACTGGTCGTCACATATGAGAGTTGTTGTCTCTGGATAACCAGAATTCATCCTTGTAGATTTCTCTTGCATCAAGGATCATAGGGTGGAATTCTCTGGTCTGTTTGAGAGTCTACATGCATAAGGGGGCAATGTGCTAGATTGTCTGATCGTGTTATTTGTCTGCATTAGCTCTATATCTTCTGCCATGTCAAAGGGGGAGTATTGTTGCATATACATGACTGCATAAGTTGTTTGACTAAGGGGGAGAATTGTTTTTAATTGCTTCTGATATTGTGTTGCCATCTTCTGCTGAACTATCTTGAGTGTCTCATATGACATCTCTGGTTTATTCGTTTTGCTAAAGTAAAAGGGGCAGCTTAGTAAAAAGGGGGAGTTTTTAATTAACAATTGGTTTTAATTCACTCTTCAACTCATGTCTTTTTGCTTAAGGCAAAGGGGGAGAAGAATCTAATCTGAGATCTGAGTCAGTGTAACTCATAGTGTTGCCATCATCAAAAAGGGGGAGATTATTGTGCCCCTGTGTGGTTTTGATGATGACTGACACACCATGAGTCACACTGAGGTGTGTGCTAATTAATATAGATGACTGATTGACTGCTTGAATATCTGATTGCTTTATCTGATTGTTTGCTTGAATAGTTAATTCATGAATATGGCTAGATTGGGTTAACGTAGTGGCTAATTGTTTGTTCATGCATTACTCTATTTGTCAAGTGTATACATCAGTCAGCATTGCACTTTGTTCACGAAGTCTATACACTGCTGGATGTTCATGTCTGCACATTGGTGTTTTTCCCTAAGTTCTGGCCTAGTCTATACAGCCTCATTCCTACCTTCGTTCCAAGCCAAAGTCCACACAACGCCCTTCACTGAAAGTCTATACATTCGCTGCAGAGATCACGGTCAAGTGTGTACACTCTTTCACTGTAGCTTCCACATATTCAAGTCTTCACATTGAAAGCCTATACATTGCTGGATGTTCAAGTCTGTACATCCACAGTTAAACTTGAAGTTTGCACACTAGTCTTCAAAACCAAGTCTGCACATTGGTCTTCGATTTCAAGTCCATACATTGGACTGTTCTTCAAAGTCTGTACATTGGCTTCACGTCTTCAAGTCTGTACAGCCGTTTGCTTTGTATTTCAAATCTAGACATTGCACTGTAGCATCCATCGTCTTCGTGTTGTTTTAGTGTCTATGTCTTCGTGTTGTTTTTGTTTGATTGTCTTCGTGTTGTTTACTGTAGCAGCTCGATTTGTTCTGATGAACTTCGAGTCGTTTCCCAGTGAACCCGTGTCGTTTCACCTCGTGCTGTTCTCACTGACTTCGTGTCATTTTTCCTCTTGTGTCTTCGTGTCATTTTCCTTCTTGTGTCTTCGTGTCATTTTCCTTCTTGTGTCTTCGTGTCGTTTTTGTTCTATTGAGTGCAGGACATCGCAGCACCTCGTGTTGCTTTCTGTGCCATCTCGTGTCGTTCTCTGTGTAGTGTGTGTTTTTGTCACCATTACACTTCATGTCGTTGTTCTTTACTTCGTGCTGTTTTCACTGTCTTCGTGTTGGTCTTTCTCATTAGACCTCATGTCTTTCTCGCCTTGACCACACTTCGTGTTCCTTTACGTAGACCTCGTGTCTTGCTTGTTTGCAACCACTTCGTGTCGGTTTCTGTTGTCAGCCCGTGTTTGTCCTCGTGTTGTTTTTGCATTCGTAACCTCGTGTTGGTCTAGTATTTGTGTTTTTGTTGTTTTTATTTTCGTGTCTTCGTGTTGCCTTTTCTAGACCTCGTGTCTCTTTTGTTTTATAACCTCACTTCGTGTCGTTCCCTTCGTTGTGTCTGATCTGTTACAGTGTACTCGTGTCGTTCTTAGTTATTATGTCCGCGTGTTGTTTCCTTCTCACTTCGTGCTGTTCTCATCCTACCTCGTGTCGTTCTTGTCGTAGTGCTTGTTTTGTTATAGTGACTTCGTGTCGTTCTCCTTGTAATGTTTGTTTTTGTCACCACTGAATGTCGTGTCTTTCTCAGTGCATCTAGAACTGCTACCACATACCTCGTGCAGCTTTAGTTATTGTGGCCCTCAGTGTTAATGGTTTGTATCTCCTTGCAGGTTCGAGGAAGAACATTCCCAAATGACTGGGCAGCACGTGATCCGAGGCTGGAATGAAGCCTGCTGAGTGACTGCCACGTGGTCCTAATATTTAGGGCTGGAAATGTGGAGGTCACACGTCGGGGCTGATGATGATGCTGCTGCTATATATATGAGCCTTCTTCCACAGAAGAAGAGAGATCGAATGGGCGAAAGGTGAAGTCCATACAGAGAGCCACGATCCAGACAGAGAAGAAGATAAGGAAAAGAAGAAGAGAAAGAGAGTGAGAAAGAGAAAGAAAGAGAGATTGAGTAAGAGATCGATATAGCAGAGTGTGAAGAGAAGAAGAGGAAGAAGAATAGAGAAGAAGAGAGAGCTAGAGTGATAGAAGCTTCAACTGAAGATTTGTTCCTGCTGGACCGTGGATCAGATCCAGGCCAGCCAGCTCCTGCGAGAGCCACATTTGTTTTTGTCTTTTCAGCTTTCTGTTGCTGATTTCGTTTTCCTTTTAAACTATCCATTTGCTGTTTTTCCGATTCTCTGTAAGAGAGGTCGGGGTCCCTCCTGTTGGTTCAGGAGAAGGGAGATCGCTATCTCCGGTTGCAAGTAGCTGGGTGCTACTTGTGGGTTCCCTCTGGTTAGAGGAAGGGAGGCTCGTCCTCCGGTTCTGGGCTTGTAGGTTTCAAGTCCAGGGGTCCCTCTGGTTGGGAGGAAGAGAGGTCCTAGACCTCTGGTTTGCAGGTGACGTAGTGTCACTTGTGCTTCCCTCTGGTGTTCAGAGGAAGAGAGACTTGGGTCTCTAGGTTCCCCTCCGGTTTGGAGGAAGGGAGGATTGGTCCTCCGGTTCTAGTCTTGTGGGTTGCAAGACTAGGTGTTCCCTCCGGTCTGGAGGAAGAGAGACTTGCGTCTCTGGTTTGCTAGTGACTGGTGTCACTAGTGGTTCCCTCCGGTTGGGAGGAAGAGGGGAGGTTGTTCCCCTGGTCAAGCTGTTTGGCAGCATTTGTTTCAGACTGAGTCTGCTATTTCTAGCGTGAGCTAGTGAAGCCACACTCGGTTGAGTGTGGGGTGGATGTAGGTCTGGAGGACCGAACCACCTAAAACCCCTTGTGCATTATGGTTTGGTTTATCTGCTTTTACTTCCGCTAGATGATTGCATAGGGGCGCTCTAAGCGTTTGGCTTCTGGTTGAGCAGAAGTGTTGATTAGTTTTCTTAGAATATTTTAATCTGTCAAGAGAGCGATTTTCCAGTTGAGCTTCAGATTGTCGAATCTGTCTTGTTATTATTCTAGTTTTAATTGGGTGAAGTTTTTTTTAACGGGTTATATTCATTCACCCCCCCTCTGAATACTGCACCGAACCTAACACAAATAGCACCCAAGCATGAAAATCATAGCAAAATTTGTGGAAATAAACTACACCTCGGGATGCGTACATGTCTGGAGTATGTGACGGTCTAAAATACCCGTGCCAGAAGAATGTAACGGTCCGAGACTGGACCGTTAGATATAACGTAACGCGTGAAGAGGCGACCGTCAGAGTAGCCAGAGAACCAGAAACAGCAGAGAAATAAAGGGAAAGTCTGGGGAAAACCAAAGCAACTTAGGGTAAACAAAGGACAACAGGTCTTTAACAGAGATTCAAAGCACGATTGGCACTAGATCTCCCACCGTGATTGCCAAAAAATTCTGTTGGTCATAATGTGTCCCTTCTTTTGCATGATGGGCTATGATGCCAACTATGATGAAAGTATGAGCAAATAGTGGAATCAATCAACCCATGAACATGTGTAACATGAACCTAGGCAACCAGCATGAATACTAGCATGGGCATGCTATCTCAATCATAACTAAGCTAAGAAAACAAAGAAAAACACACGCTGGGGCGTGGAATAAGGAGATAAAGAAAAACACACCGTATAGGTGGAACAAGCAAATAAAGAGAAACTATGAAGAAGGAGAGAGCTAATGCCCAAACTAAAGGAAGATGTGATCGCCACTAAGGTAAAAACAAGTCAAAGACCTGGTAAATAGCTTAAAATAGGAGGATGATGCACCCGCTCACGGGAGAGAGAAAGCAACCAGGAAAACTGCAGCTCTGTCAGATGTAACGGCTGAAGACTGATGCTTCACAAAACTGTGACGGCCTCACGATAAGCCGCAACGAGAATATAACGCATCTATGGTAGACCGTTAGAGCTTCTGCAGAATAAGATCTGGGAATCTTTGACCTCCAAGCTTTCCAGCCGGCCAGGAAGCTTGGGCCTCGTGCTAGGAGCTCTGTAAACCTGCAAAAGAGTGTAGATCACAAGAAAAATAACCCCAAATTCGCCGTTGATCAAAGTAGTATCAATAAATCAAAGCAACTTAGGAACAAGCAAAAGGAGAGGGAAGTACTGGGGAGGTTGGTTTTTTAACCCCTCTGGGGTGTTTTAAAAGATAGGAAGGATGTTTTAATGGATGCAGAAGATGCAAGAACGCGGTGGAAGAAGAGGGACAATGCTATGATGCTTGGAAGAGGGAAAAGATGCTAGAGAAGAAAACGTTGACTGAACTAAACCCTTGGAATCAGTACTCCCTGGACTTTGGAAGCAGATGGACTTGGGAAGCAGCTCTCCTTGGTTGGTTCTAGCTCTAGGATGCGGTAGCACTTCGACGCGAACTCCAGATGTCTCCTCCTCAAGCCATGAAGTCAAGGGTTCTATTTATAGACCCTCAAACTCTTCGATCGAGTAGAGGATAATCCAGCTAGAAAGTAGGACGTTTCTTAGCAAAGTCTTTAAGATAATACTCCCAAGAGTCCATAGAAAGAAACAGAAGGTTCTGATGATCAGATTTGAAGGAGAAATCCTCAGATCAAACTTTTAATTCGGCCACGGAGTAGTAGAGAAATAGCAGTTCTGCTAGAACTCTCTGTCTAACGTAACGGCTGCGCGATAGACCGCCACACGGATGTAACGCAAAAAATTCTGTTGGTTATAATGTGTCCCTTCTTTTGCAAGATGGGCTATGATGTCAACTATGATGAAAGTATGAGCACATAGTGGAATCAATCAACCCATGAACATGTGCAACATGAACGTAGGCAACCAGCATGAATACTAGCATGGGCATGCTATCTCAATCAGAACTAAGCTAAGAAAACAAAGAAAAACACACGCCGGGGCGTGGAATAAGGAGATAAAGAAAAACACACTGTATAGGTGGAACAAGCAAATAAAGAGAAAATATGAAGAAGGAGAGAGCTAATGCCCAAACTAAAGAAAGATGTGATCGCCACTAAGGTAAAAACAAGTCAAGGACCTGGTAAATACCTTAGAATAGGAGGATGATGCACCCGCCCATGGGAGAGAGAAAGCAACCAGGGAAACTGTAGCTCTGTCAGATGTAACGGCTGAAGACTGATGCGTCACAGAACTGTGACGGCTTCACGATAAGATGCTACGAGAATATAACGCGTCTATGGTAGACCGTTAGAGCTTCTGCAGAATAAGATCCGGGAATAATTGATATCCAAGCTTTCCAACCGGCCAGGAAGCTTGGGCCTCGTGCTAGGAGCTCTGTAAACCTGCAAAAGAGTGTAGATCACAAGAAAAACAACCCCAAATTAGCCATTGAACAAAGTAGTATCAATAAATCCAAGCAACTTAAGAACATGCAAAAGGAGAGGGAAATACCGGGGAGGTTGATTTTTTAACCCCTCTGGGGCGTTTTAAAAGATAGGAAGGTTGTTTTAATGGATGCAGAAGATGCAAGAACGTGGTGGAAGAAGAGGGACAATGCTATGATGCTTGGAAGAGGGGAAAGACGCTAGAGAAGAAAACTTTGACGGAACTAAACCCTTAGAATCAATACTCCCTGGACTTTGGAAGCAGATGGACGTGGGAAGCAGCTCTCCTTGGTTGGTTCTAGCTCCAGGATGCGGCAGCACTTCGACGCGAACTCCAGATGTCTCCTCCTCAAGCCATGAAGTCAAGGGTTCTATTTATAGACCCTCAAACTCTTCGGTCGAGTAGAGGATAATCCAGCTAGAAAGTAGGACATTTCTTAGCAAACTCTTGAAGATAATACTCCTAAGAGTCCATAGAAATAAATAGAAGGTTCTGAGGATCAGATTTGAAGGAGAAATCTTCATATCAAACTTTTAATTCGGCCACGAAGTAGCAGAGAAAGAGCAGTTCCGCTAGAACTCTATCTAACGTAATGGCTGCACGATAGACCGCCACACGGATGTAACGCCCCAGGAAGAGACCGTCACACAACCTTATCTTCTGAAAGATAAGGCCAACGGGCAAAGTTTTTGAACACAGGACTCTGGATGAATGTAACGGTCAAGGATAGATGTGCCACAATGAATGTAACGGCCGCACGATAAGCCGTCACACTCAACGGATAGGATATGAGATAAGCTTTGAAAGAAGCCATTGACTTAAGGACTCTGGCATGATGTAACGGATCAGGGTAGATGCATTAGAGGATTGTGTTGTGCCCCTTAGGCACAAGCATGTGCTATGTTGATTTGATGATAGCAATGCTATTTTGTTTTGATGATAGCAACAAAGTGAGTGCATTTCTGTGCATCCTTTATCCTTGAGATCCCTGAGCATTCTGCATATGATAGCAACATGAATGATGATGAAATGATGTTCTGAGTGCATTTGATATTGTGTTTTGATGATAGCAACATGAATGTTTATAACTGATATGAATGTTTATAACTGATATACTCTGTGGAAAATGCATATGACTGTGACTGGTATATTATCGGGAGACTGCATGTGTTCTATCTGCAAGTCCATACATTGCATTCGCCATGCCTGTACATCGCATTTGACGAAGGCATTTAAGTCTATACATTGGCCTTAAGCTGAAGCCTATACATTCGTTTCTGAAGGGCAAGTCTATACATTCCCAGCCTGTACCTACGTTCAGAACCCCAAGTCTATACATTGGTTCAATCTTCCAAGTCTATACAGTCAGTATCTGCATTGCATTGCATGCATCATGGTGGAAGTCTATACATTGGACTTGTTCTGAAGTCTATACATTGCATGCCTTCCACCAAGTCTATACATTGGCACTGTAGCATGCATTCATGAAGTCCATACATTCATTGAAGCTTGCTTAGCTGAAGTGTGTACATTGCATTGCATGACTTGAAGTCTGTACATCGCATGTGTGCTTCATGCTAAGTCTATACAGGCTAAGTCTGTCGATCTTGTGACTCATGCATTCATTGTTAAAGTCTATACAGACTTCAGTGCATTCTCTTTGTGTCTCACATGTCAAAGTCTGTACAGTCTGCATCGCATGCACTTTAAATATGTCAAGTCTGTACAATGGTCTTGGCATATGCATTCATCAAGTCTATACACTGGAAGACGGAGTCTATACAGCGTCTCATGTTACATCCAGCAAGTCTGTACAGTGAGCGTTTCATTGGTGAAGTCTGTACACTCACCAGTTGAACTTCAAAGTCCATACATTGGACTGTAGCTTGCACGAAGCTAAGTCCATACATCGCTCAAGTCTGTACAGAGTCCAACGTCTCGTTCATGCATTGTTCACAAAGTCTGCACATTATATTGTTCATGAAGTCTGTACACTGGACTGTGTCCTTGTGCATCACATTAAGTCTATACATTGCATTGGCTAGAGTCTGCACAACGTCCGTCTCATTTAGCGTCTAAGGCAAAGTCAATACATTGCTGCAGTAACGCAAGTATATACATCGTCCGTCTCAATGAGCGTCTCATGCAAGTCTATACATTACTGGTTCATGCATCAGTCTTCTAAGTCCATACATTGGACTGTAGCATGCATTTGACGATGGCATCAAGTCTGTACAGTGGACCGTCTCAATTAGCGTCTTATGCATGGAGCAAAGTCTATACAGACTTCAGCGTCTCATGCAGCGTCTTATGCAAAGTCCATACATTGCACTATGCATCCTTCGTTGAACTTCCAAGTCTATACATTGAAGCAAAGTCTGTACAGCCATCAGTGATCTCCCAAGTATGTACATCCAACTGTTCATCTTTGAAGTCTGTACATTGGAAGTTTTACCTACGTTTTCCTTCAAGTCTATGCATTGGTAATTTTACCGTCGTTTCCCTTGAAGTCTATACACTGATAGCTTTACCATCGTTTCCATTGGAAGTCCATACATTCGCTACTTCTTTGTTCAAGTCTATACAGCCTTTCATCTTGAAAGTCTATACATCGGGAAGTCTTCACATTGGCTTTTGATTGATGTGCAAGTCTGTACACTGGCCTAGCATTCAAGTCTGATCATTGGCCAAGTCTACACATCGGCATTGTAGCATGCATTTCGTAAAGTCTATACACTGCATGCCTCACTCTAAGTCTATACACTCGTGAGTGTCTCATCAAGTCCATACACTGGCTTTGAGCTGAAGTCTATACAGTGCCTCAGGCTGAGCAAGTCCATGCATTGGCTACTGTTCTTCAGAGTCTGTACATCGCAGTGAGTTGAAGGTTGCCTAGTTCTGTACAGCCGTTGGCGTCTTATATGAAGTCTATACATTGAAAAAAAAGTCTATACACTTTTTTTTTTATAAGGGGAGGGGAAAGCGGGGGCCAAGCCTCCTGCAGGGAGGCGGGACTCGATCCCGCGCCCTCCTGCCACCTGCGCAGGAGGGGGGAGGGGGAGGGGGATGTCCACCCCGCCACTGGTGGGGGGACAAAAAAAAAGTCTATACACTGCTTCAGCTTTGTCTTCAGATAGTCTGTACAGAGTTCTTCACTTAAACTGATGACTTATCCGATGCTCTGTCTGACATGGATTCTTACCGAGATTGATGACCTGGCTCATGATCCCAAGAGGACGAGGTGTGCAGATGTTGACACGTGGATGGAATTGCCTCGGATCTGGCGAATTCACTTGCGCGGGAACTGTGGAAGCCACGCGCCCTTATCCACCTGCTGCTGCTATATATTGAAGCCTTCGTCCTCAGTTGAAGGTTGATCGAAGCAGAAGCAGCAATAGCAGAAGAGCAGAGTGCAGAGACTTCGATCCAGCAGAAGAGAAGAAGAAAAGAGTGAAGAAAAGAAAGAGAGACAGAGAGCAGAGAAGAAGAAGAAAAAGAAAGAGAAAGAGAGATCGAGAGTTGAGAAGAAGAGATCAGCTGAAGATTGTCTCAACTGGACCGTGGATCAAATCCAAGCCAGTCAGCTCTTGTAGAGAGCCACATTTGTGCTTCATTTCTTTACAGCTTTTCGGTGATGTAGTGTCTGTTTTTCACTTTCTTTTGAACTCCTTTTTATCAAGCTGTTAGTCAGCGGGTTTTGCAGAGGTGCTGCCTCTGGACGGCTAAGCTGTATTGCCCAGCGGTTTGCAGTGGAGGATTCCACTGGACAACAAGCTGTGTTGCTCAGCGGGGCGAGGAGGATTCCTCGGACGGCAAGCTGTATTGCCCAGCGGTTGTATGGCAAGTTATGATGCCCAGCTGTTCAAGCTGTGAGTCAGCGGAATCCACACTCTGGTTTGAGTGTGGGGTGGATGTAGGTCTGCTGGACCGAACCACCTAAAAACCTCTGTGCAGTGGTTTGATTTCTTCATCTGTTTTATTGCTTCCGCTAGATGCTTGCATAGGGGTGCTTCATGTGTTTGCTTCCAGTTCAACAGAGTTGATTAGTTGCGCACGCTATCTGTTTGACACTGGTATTGTGTGTTGTTTGAATTGTCTAATTGCTGCGCTCATTAGATGTCTGCTTAGGAGTACTCTGCCTACAGGTTCACAGATGACTGAACTAGTTTTTCTTAGTTAGTCTTAGTGCTGTTATTCCGCTGTTCTGAGCATTAGAATTTCTATTTGAGCGAATATTTTTAAAGGGTATTCATTCACCCCCCCCCTCTGAATACATAGCACTGAACCCAACACTTGGTATCAGAGCGGGTTGCTGTGCATAGGATCTAACAATCCGCAGCAGTTCCTGCTAGCTTTTGGTGCACATCAGAGTGGGCTTCTTCTGCTCGTTGATTTGTTTCACTATCTTACTGCTTTACTTTGATCATCTGGTTTAGTGCATTTCTGTTTGGTGCATTTCATAGTGTGCTTTTTGTGTTCGTTATTTTGTTTCTCCGACTTAGTGCCTTGCCTTGCTAATTTGGTCTAGGTGCTTCAGTTTCTCTGTGCTTTCAGATTATTTGTAATGGAACCAATCGTGCTGAAGGCTGGCTTCAGCAAAGCAAACAGATCCAGCCACAGTGGATCATTAAGTGAGAAAAGCAGCTTCTCGGGGTCTGAAATTAATGTAGACCACATTGCAATGCTGACCAGTGAATTCAGGAAATTTCTGAGAAAAGGAGAAGGAAAGCTTGGTGATGGCAGAAAGCAAATAAAGTACAGATCTAACCCTGCCAAGATTGTTGACACAAACGTTTGCTACACATGCAGAAAGGCTGGCCATGTGAAGACTGACTGTCCAAAATTCTCGAAATTCAAAGGGAACACCTCGGACAGTGAAGAAGAAGGAGAAAAGTCAATATGCTTAATGGCCAATCGGGGAAATGATGATGAGGAAACCTCATCTCAGGTAAGCTCCGGATCAGATGGAGTTTCTTTTGATGAATTGATAGTGATGTATGAAGATCTGTTCAAAGTGTCTAAGAAATTAAAATCTGAAAATAAAAAATTGAGAAAAGACATGATTCCTGAAGTCACTCGGTTGAAGGCAGAAAATGAAAACTTGAAATCTGAAAATGAGAACCTCAGAAATAAGCACATTAGAGAAGATGATTCTTGTAAGGCATGTGCTATTTTAGAAGACATGATAAATGAGTTTGATCATGATGGTAATTTGCAAAAGGAATCAATCAAATCCCTGAAAGAGGAAAACAAATTATTGTTAGAAAAGAAAACTGAAGCTGAAGAAATTGAAAGTAAAATGCTTGAAGAAAATGCTCATCTGAAGGAACAAAATAAAAAGTTAATGGTTCTTAACACTGTTTTCTTTGAAAGATGGATGACGATTGAAAAAGAGAAATCAGTATTGAAAGAGTGTATCAATTGCAGTGATGAAGAAATTGCTAATTTTTCAATACACACTGCTGATTTGGAAAATGAAATTGTGTTATTAAAAGAAAAACTGGCTGGTTGTGAAAAGGAGAAAGTTGATTTAGAAAATCTTATAATCTCCTTGGAAAGTAAAATTACTGAGCTGAATGGTACTTCATCTAAGGTTGCTAAGGATAAAGGCAAAATGAAAATATCCTCGGAAGATGTAGTAAGTGATAAAAAAAAAGTGATCAATGTGAGGAGATTGATAATATTTCTGAAATTAAGCAAGCTAAGAAGAACCAGCTGTACACCACTTTTATTCGTAGCTCTGGTTTAGCTAGCACTTCAGCTTCTTCTTCAAATATGCATGCTGCTAAGGAAATTCAAAAACTAAATAAAAATCAGAAAACCCCAAAAACTCAAAGGAACAATCTGCATGCTAAAAACTCATCTGATAAGTGCCATGTTTTAAATAAATCTAATGGTTCTTGTTCTTGTCATTATTGTGGTAAGCATGGACACTTTATGAGTGAGTGTTTTGTGATGAAACAAGATGACAGAAAGCATGCTAGAAAAGTTCTGTCTGATCAGAAAAAGGGTAATCTGAATGTTAAAGAATTTCATGCTAGAAATCATGTTTCTAGGAGACAGAATCTAAATTGTTTTTGTTGTGGGAAGTTTGGCCACATTGCTGCTCAATGTTGGCAGAATCCGAGAAAGAGATTCAACTCTAAACCTGTTAATTTTCATGTTAACAAAAAGATGTTTGACAGGAATAACCTTGGCTCCAAAGGTAAACACCCAAGGTGCTTCGAATATGGGAGGCATGGCCACACAGTCAAGGACTGTTGGCATGTACAAGGAAGTAGATTTAATTTCAAATCTGTAAAATTTCCTGCTCCCAATGCTGCTAGTAAGAAACAAAATGTGCATGTAAACAACAGAACATTTCATGCTAAGTTTCATAGGTCTCATGCTGCTGTTGATATGCATCATAGGACCAGACAATCTGTTGTTTCATGTTATTACTGTGGAAATTTTAGACATTCTATGTCTGATTGTTTTCTAATGGAATTTGATGATAATGCTGCAAAAAGAATGTTTAGAACACCTGTCAGGGTAAATGCAGGACCCAAAGCTGCTTGGGTCCCTGCAGGGTCAAATTGATTAAAATGTCGCAGGTGTGCCTTGGAAGCTGATCAATAAAGGGGTTAATGATCCAAGGCACTCAACAGAAGACCCCAGGATCCTACTCTTCAGGTTTGTTCTGACCATCCAGTTTAAAAATTCCATCATATGAAATTGTGAACTTGAAATGATTGCATATCATGTTGATTTGTTGATATTGAACTGAAACTCTATGAAATGTGAAATTGCACAATCATGCTTATGGTAATTCTCTTCTGCCTAATTTGTATGAATCATCATTTGAATTTGTGAGTATAGAAAAAAAAATGAGAATTTCATGTTGATTTGCTTGTTTGATGTATGATCTTCTCTTGTCTAGCTGATCAATCTGCATTCCAGACTCAGCTACTGAGTTTTACTCTGCATATATCTGATGCTCTTCTCTTGCCAATTGCTGAACTGAATTTGAATGGTTTTAGCATATACAGTTAATGCACTATATAGACTCTGTGTCAATGCATGTGTTTTGTGTCAATGCATTGCATATTTGTTGTTAAATGCATAACTTGCACTGATTTTAAATGGGTCATTTAGTACACAAAGTCAATGCATGTGTCTTATGTCTGCATACATCATTTGCATGACTGTCAATGAAGTTGTTCAATGCATGTAGGACTGCTTTATGTTGCATTATCTTGCATAACCCTGGTACATCAAATGGTAAGCTACTAAAAGGCAGGGAAATTTGCCTGGAGGTTCTTACTATGTGTGAGATGGTCTTTGAGACCAGGACCTTCGCCTAGTACCATGGGTCCTGTCTTCATGTAGATCAGTGTACTGCATCATTTTTTTGAAAAATCTGAAAAAGGATAAAAATATTCACGACTTGCACGCATAAACTTGAATTGATTGCACACTTGCCTTGTGCATCATTGTTGCATAGTCTTCATGTAGAACACTGTGATGCATATCATTAAAGTTAAAAATCTAAAAAGAAATGATCATTGCATAGCATGTTTTTGCATCATGATGTCAGGGGGAGCTGAGAGTTTAGTTCATCATATTGAATCCTTGCTATTTCTCACTATCCCCATTGAATTCATTCATATTCCTTGACAATCAGATGCCATTGGACCATAATGCTTATTGCTATCTTTTCCCCATCTTTTTCACTGAACAACAGCAATTGTTTCTAGTTTAGTATATTGAGCTGTGATTAATGCAATTGTTCACTTATAAGAATCACTCTTACAAATTGAAAGGAACTAAAGGTTTAACCTTTATAAATTGAAGAGTTAAGTGTCTGCCTTCAGAATTTGAGATAAAAGAAAACTTTTATGGCTCTTAATCTTTGTCTCATGGCTAAAATAGAAAAAGTTTTTTTTTATACCTGAATGTGTTAATCTGGAAATGTCTAGAACAGGTGAACAAGAGTGTGTACTGTTTTTCAAACAATCACTCTAAAAGAAATAAGGGCAGCAGTAAATAAGATCTTCAAGTAAAGAACTGAACATTGTGACAGAGCAATGGCTGATTGCACTGAGAAACTATGAACTCCTCCAAAGAAGCAGGAGAATTCGTATGTCATGAAGTGCTTAAGACTATCTCTATTCATAGGGTCATATCTATAGGGGGAGTTTTCACCAAGTAACTGGGGGTACTGGCCTCTGATCAAGGTGTGCCCTTAATGTCAAAGGGAAAATTGTTCCTTGTAGGTCTTGATCTGAAATAGATCTAGTAGTTTATGTCTAGTGACTGGGGGTACCTGCCTCTAATCAAGGTGTACACCTAATGTCAAAAGCATAAATGCCACTAGTCTATTCACTTAGCTCGGTTTCTGAAAATTTCAAAATGAAAATCAAACTGTTGTAACCCTTTGAAATCAAAAGTCAATGAGTGAAAATTGTTTTTCTCAATACATATTCAAGTTGCCTTTCTTGAATTTCCTTGTTTAATCACAAAAGGGTATTATTTCTGACTTATCTATTAATACCATGTGCCCTACATTCATTGCTATAAATGGAGTCTATAAACTTACTTTTGTCCATGCCTAACATACATTGCTATAAATGGAGTCTATAAATTTCCTTGTTTTCCTTTTGTCCACGCCTAACATACTTCGAGGATAATTAAACTTACAAAATGTAATGATAGTTAGAATATCAGAAATCAGGTTGCTAAGAATAGAAATTTAGTCTAAGTATGTAACAGAAATCATATATCTATATGACTATAGCTTTATTTTTCAGAACTCACATGCCTGCTCAGATTTTCAGATAACAGAAATAGAAATTCCCAGAAATTCATATGACTGAACATATTTCAAAAAATAGAATTTCAAATTTTACACCATTTCAGAAGTCATATGCCTTTGCGGATTTCAGATACAGAGATTGAATTTCAGATAACATATGGCCCAGACTCAGTGCCCAAACCAATATTAGAAGGTCAGATAGGCAGGCACTCAATCGCCTAAGCAATGGTGACGAGTCTTGGTTACTGCGCCGAACAGGGGGAAGTTCTCCCCACCTTAATCAGTGGAACTTGTCCACCTCTAGGATTTCACCTCGTGCCCTCAAGCTCAGAACAGAGTGAGCCTCCCATAGGGGCATTTCTACAACTTGGCTCTAGAACCTTCTATGGCAGCAGTGTCCATATAGCCCATATAATGGTTATATATATATACACCCAAAACCACATATCACAGTGTATTCTTTTCACTAATCTATACTTCAACTACACCTTTCAACACTTCTCAGTTACTATGAAGATATCTTAATTACTAAAGGGTTTAGAAATATGCATTACAATAGGTTTCTGGTTTCTGTACAAAAACAAGTTTATCTTTAGGTTACACATGCATACAAAATTATTCATAATTGTAAGTACAGAATTCTTGTGAGCATGAAAATTTTACAATGAGTTACTAACTTAATTTTTTATCATTCTACAATTTTTTAGATTTTTCTGACTCAGAATGGTCTATCAAAAATCTCTTTTTCCTGATCTCTGGAATTTGGGACAGAGCACAAGGTGCGTCGACGCAGTCAGTGGCTACGTCGACACAACCTTGAAGCTCTTAAGGGGCTGCAAGGGGGGCTACGTCGACACAATCAGGGGCTACATCGACGTAGTTGGGACAGTGACTCTTATCTTATCTTAAACAAAAAGATTAACCTTACTAACATCACGTAGCTTGAAATGAAAAGCCAGAAGGAGAAACACGGTGGTCTTGTTTTTCATGCTCTTTACATATTCCTTTTTAACTCAAGCCATCGAAGCAGGATAAACCATGTCAAAAGGATAAACCGAGTTTTAGAAACTTGCATGGATGTGTTGACAAACTACATGGTATACTAGTTAAACAGAAATGGAAATTGGGAACAAAACCAAAACAAGTACCATGAGATATGTTTTATGACTATGCATGTTTTCTCTTAACCTAAGGCCTCTGAAGGCAGTTTAGAACATGCCAAAAGGATGCTTTGAACCTTAGGCACCTACCTTAAGGAAAAAAAATGAAAGATCAAAAGAACATGCTTCTTGATGCAGTCTCTTCGGTCTAGGAGTCCTTCGAAAGACACCTTGCACTGCCGCCCCTTCTAAATCTCTCTCACTCACAGCATGAAGGCAGTACGAGAGCTCACACCCTTCTCTCTCAGAATCGATAAAATGGAAGCACAAAAGCTTCCCACGACTTGCAGAGAAAGTGAAGATAAAGGAGTGCCAACTCCCCTTCTAATCTGATCCTTTAAAGGGTCATACGGTTGATATTAGGGGTTTTAATTGTCAACCCTTAATTCAAATTAACCTAAATCAAATGGTAAGGGGAAACTCTAAAACGGTCATTTACACGCAAGGATCCTGCTATCGGTAAAACAAATTTCACACACAGTAACGTATAAATGATTATCACTATTCATTAGCCACTTTAAAATTTTATATCTCACAATATAAAAAGTATTTGAAAAATCTAATTGTTACCCATTAATCACCTCAATTTACTCTATCATAAAAAATAAAAAATAAATAAAAACCCATGAAATGAAAATCGCCCCCAAAATGAATAGTAACCTCATCAAAATGAATAGTGGGGCATTTAAAACCCACTATTTCTCACCCGTTTCTCTGGTTGTACCTATATACATTTACGTGAGCTTCATTTAAAATCCACTATCTCTCATCCGTTTCTCCTGTTATACCTATATTCATTTATGTGAGCTTCATTTAAAACTCACTTTCTCTCACCCGTTCTCCTATTATACATATGTATATACGTGAGCTTTTCTACTAAGGAAAAAGGGTAAAACCCATTTAACACTATCTACCAACAACAACTAACTTAATATGTATATACAGCCAAGCAATTTAAGTTACAAAGTTTTAATTACTCAAAAATTGATTTATAATCAGGAGAATTTGTCTACTCATTTATTATTAAGTATAATTCAACCAAACTATTAGTCAAATATTTTATTAACTCAAGCAAATACTATTTCAAGCACTAACCAAAAATACTAACATAAAATATTCTTTATGAATTACGATAAAATTCTCGGGCACTACATTTGTAATCATCTTTGGGTACTAGGCTGAATTTTAGCACAACATTTCACCCTCAGACAGATTAACAAACTAAGGGGACAAATCAGATTATCGAAGATATGTTGAGAGCTTGTATGATAGATTTTGGAGGAAGTTGGCATGAACACTTTCCCTTGACTGAATTTGCGTATAACACTAGCTATCAGTCTAGCATTCAAATGGCACCTTTTGAAGTACTGTATGGCAGGAGTTGTAGATCACCTCTATGCTGGAATGAAGTTGAAGAGAAAGGATTATTGGGTCCTGATATTATTCAAGATACAACTCACAATATCTAGTTGATCCGAGAAAGGCTGAAAGTTGTTCAATCACGGCAAAAGAGTTATGCTAACAATAGAAGAAGAGACCTCAAATTTAAAGTGGGGGAGCTTGTCTTCTTGAAAATCTCACCCACACGTGGAATCAAAAGGTTTGGTATCAAAGGAAATTGGAGTCCAAGATTTATTGGCCCTTTTGAGATTCCGGAAAGAACCAGGGAAGTGGCATACAAGTTGGCTTTCCCTCCGCAATTGACTGGTGTCCATGATGTATTTCATATATCCATGCTGAGGAAATATGTGTATGATCCTTCGCATGTTATTCAATTCAATGACTTGAAGCTACAGAAGAATTTGTGTTATGAAGAAAGACCGATCAAGATATTAGATCGAAAGTTACACCAACTAAGGAATAAGGCTATACCGATGGTAAAAATCCAATAGAGTAAGCGTGGATTCATGGAAGCGACTTGGGAATTGGAGGAGTCAATCAAGAAGAAATATCCCGATTTGATCTCAGGTTAGAATTTTGACCTCTCTCCTTGAATTTTTAAATTACAATTACATGATGTGAATTTGGAGGACTAAATTCTTTTAAGTAGGGGAGGATGTAGTAACCTAATAAATGAATACATAATTAATTATTTAAATTGAGTCAAGTAATTATAATATTAATAAAATGATGAAATTATATTGTTATTATATAAAATAAACTAGATAATTGAACTTTTCTTGAAATAAATTGAAATTAAATGTTATAAATTTTAGAAAAATTATATGAGACCTAATTATTAAATCTCCTAGAATGGATTATGATTAACAATTGGGCCTTTGGATAACCCATAATAGGCTGGATTATGGGTTAATGGGCTAAATAGGGTTAAAATGCGTAGCACATACTAAACACCATTCTATATGATTGAATTAGTCTAATTTCTAGAAGTTGGTCAGAAAATTCAAACCCTCATATCATAGATGCCATGGATTTGACATTTTGCCCACGTTTTTCCACCCAATTAAGGCTAGGTTAGTGGAAAAGTTGGAATTTTCTTCCAAGAACATTAAATTCGGAGGTGGAGAATTTTGATTTTTGGGGAAAGAAATCTTGACTTTTTGAGCCAAATTTTTCCTATAAATAGGCCCCTCTAATCACCCTCTAGGCCTTTGCTACATTGGGGAAGGAGCTGGTGGCGATTTGGGGGCGTGATTTGGAGGAGAAAGGGAGCTCTTGGGCATTCATTCCGTTTTTCTTCTTCCTCTTTGACTCGATCTAAGGTAGGTAATTTCTTGGGCTAAACTCAAATTGATGCACGAATTAGATGTAGATACATGTGTACTTTGATTTTATAACATTTTCCCTAATTTTTATTGAGTATTAAGCATGCTAGAGCCATTTTATTGAAGAGGTATCATCATTTCACTGGAACGGCGTCTGTTCTTGAACGCGGTCCAACAGAAACCATGACCTTAAGTAGCGGTCTTTGACAAATCACCTTCATTCAGAGCTGTCTCCTACCCTCTTGAGTTTAAAAAAAAAAATCAGAACGTGGTCTTGGGCAGACCGCTACCTGAAGGTCGCAGTCATCTCCAGACCGCGTCCATCCCAGTTTCGAGAAAAATAAAAAAAAGAAAAGGGGCAGAAATATTTAGATCGCGGTCACCTATCCCCGCGACCTGACGGTCGCGGTCCCCTAGGGGACTGCATTCTCAGAGAGGTATTGTCACGCCCCGAACCGATAGCAGCGGGAAGCGATGCTCGGAACGTGGCAGTTAACAGTCATGATAGCAAGAGCGGAAGATAAATAACCACAATTAAACACAAGGAGTCCATACACACATATTGAAAAATACGAGCTCTTATTAATATTAAAAAGATATAATTTTCACCCACTCTTACAATATTAGATTCAAATTAAAGGAGGAAGATAACAAGGGAGAAGAAAATGAAATAACTAGACTCACGACACTAGCTAGACTCAAGAAGGCAAAAAGACAGACTCCGAAACTCTAGGTTCCAGGTTCACTCGATCACATTGATCTGATTCCCATTTGCAACATACCGTTTACCGCATTACCTGAAAAGGATTGGAAGTAGGGGTGAGCAAGAAGCCTAGTAGGAATTATACTCTATCATCAGGCATAGTTTAAGTGATTAACGAGTAAATTATATTTCTCATATGCCATGCTAATAAAAGAAATAAATGACCATATAATGAAACAACGTAATAAACAGATCTTACAAGGACAAGAAATATATGATGACAAGAATTAACAATATATCAAGTACAAGAATTTACAATAGGTGATAGTAATATAGAATTGGCTAACAAGCAAGTATTTTAAACATCATTCAAGCACGATCAAGTAACAAGAGATTTTCATGTCATAGACGTTACACTAGTCATGCACTCGGTGCAATGCCCCACCATGTCATTATAACATCCCATGGGCTCACTAATTTTTCGGGCGCTCTCCCAAGGACTAGACCGGGCCCCTATGATGCGTTGGCATTGATTTATTGGATTCAAGATCCCACGATTGTCTAGACATTCAGTCAAGTTAAATGGCCAATATAATCAGAGGAATCTCTGTCAGAAGTTCAAGATTTAAAAGACTAACCTGTCCTTGGATTCAAGAGCAGAAAACACGATAAAACTCATCTCCTAGCGATGTGCGGTCGTACAGAAGCCGCTCAAGAGTATGTACGGCTAACACAGGGCCGTGCATACAGGAACTGGACGGAAACTCAGCCCTACGAGATCAAGGATGAACGGCTGACAGTAGGCCGCTCCAAGATATGAACGGTGCATTATGGGCCGCACATGTCCAGAGGACATCAAGACCCATGATCAGATATACGGACCATACTGGGCCGTATTAAAGATATGCGGTCATAATCGTGCCGCCTAAGAGGATATGCGGTCCACTACTGGCCACGCATGCCTCTCGTAGTCCAATTCGATCCAAAACTTAAATCAGCGGTTTAGTGACGTAAAACAAAGTTTTTTGT
This sequence comes from Amorphophallus konjac, assembly GCA_022559845.1. Taxonomy (NCBI): domain Eukaryota; kingdom Viridiplantae; phylum Streptophyta; class Magnoliopsida; order Alismatales; family Araceae; genus Amorphophallus; species Amorphophallus konjac. The sequence goes on from CM040120.1 coordinate 297,384,930, forward strand.
AGTTCATTAGGTTCATAGCAGGGATATAAAGAAATCCCGTGATGATGGTAAAGCCGCCGGATAGAGTGTCCGGGGGTAAAATCAAGACTAGCACACTAATAGGGCAAATGACTTATTAAAAGTCGGTAAGTTGGTCACGCTGTTTTACTATAGTACAGCAGCTAACCAGCAAGCTAATAATCATATTAATCCTAATTTCATGTCAAATTACCAAGGATTAAGTTTTACATTAAGTCACATTACCAAAAAGGTGATTCAAGATGATAAAGAGAATGAACAAGATCGCGTAGGAATGAACAACATGCAATTAATAGAAATTTAGTTACATAATTAACCACTAATCATGTGGGTTTCTAATTTACTAATTATCATTAATGATACTAAAATGGATCAATTAGAACTCGTATTAAGTCATTCAATGCATAGATAAACGGTTCGGAATGAACCTTATATCATCTGGACTAACAGGGATCTGAACGGGGGTGAAAGGGCAGCACTGGGAGTTGGGTGGCTCCCTGAGGGCCGCTCATCTGATGGGCGATTCCTTGAGGGCTGCCCAAGGGGTTGGGAAGTCTTGGGATGGCCGCCCATCCCCTGGGATATGTGGTCAGTTTCCAGCCGTCCAAGTTATGTGGTCCGTTCTGGACCTTATATCTAGATATGTGGTCAGATTGGAACCGTTCATCCTGGGATGTGTGGTTCCTGAAAAATCGTTTAACTAAGGCTATACCAGGGTCAAAATTGGTCAAGGTCTGGGCTTGAGTTGTGCGGTCTATCGTAAGACCGTCCATCTCTGGGTGTTCTCCGGTCATCCCTTCCACGTCCGATGAACGCCGGAAGGTTAAGGGTTGATAGGGTTGAACTAAAACACTAAATTCTACTGCAAACGGTCTTGAAACATGGGGCTTTTGGTACCGTTGGAAAGCTAATGTAAAACTCTACCTAACAGTAAGGTCAATTTCATATTTACTTGCTGAAATCGAGATCTATAAAGGCAAGAACACTAGAAACCCTAGTTTTGACATGCTGTTACTAAAACGTGAAATTCTCACAATATACATAATGAAATTTGGGACTTTATATATCAAAAGAAAGCTTACTCGATGCTGATTCCAACCATATATGACATGCTATATGGGAATCAAGATTAACAACTCGAAATCATGATTTAACTCAAACAAATACATCAAAAATCGAGTCTAGACATGTTCTTACTCAAATCACAAATTCTCTAAACATGCTCCATGGAATTTAGAACTTTTATAATCAATGGAAAGAGCACAAAAAACTCTACAAGATGCATGGATCAATTTAAGATTTACAGCCTGAAATCGCTACTGAAATCAAAGGGGAACAGGTTCTGCCCTAATTCTGACATGCTTCTACTAAACCATTAAATTCGCACAGAATACCTAATAAAATTTAGGGCTTCATATACCAAAAGAAAGAGGACTTGATGCTAAACATTTTGATATATCACTTGCGATTTGAGCCCGAGAGAACCTACCTCAATCAGGGAAGAAAGGAAGAAGAAAGGAAGAAGAACGAACGCCGACACGTCACCACTAAACTCTCGAGATCTCCCTAGATCGATCTCCACTGCGACCGCCGCTGCTACCAAAGGATACTAGGGTTGCATAGCTTCGTTTTTATAGCTCATACACCTTCTGTAGCCTTCGGAGCTGGGAGAATTCGTCGAAGCAAGTTGGGTGTTTGAAAACGGCGCCGCCAAGGTTGACCTCTCCAAATCTCGGCCGACACCACGTTTTAGGGCTGGGGTTTCGATCAATTAACAGAAGGGAAATATTCTTTAGATCGTGGCCTTCAATTTGCCACCAATTTGGGGTCATTTGGTTGAGTATTAAGCTCTAATTTCATAGTTTAAGCTAAGGTTAGGTAAAGGTTAGGTAAGTGTGCATTTTTGACTTAATCCACTAATTAGACCAAATTATGGATTTTTGTTGGGTCGACCACAGAAGATAAAGTTGTTAAATAAATGATCCTTAACCCAACTACCATTTTTCTAGATTTTTATAAGGAAATCAAAATTTCACTAGTCTATTTACTAAGAAATTAAATATTAAATTCTGAAATTCATTTATCTCAATTAAAAATTCATTTATTTCAATTAAATTTTAGATTTTTAAAACCGGGGTATTACAGGTAGTCGGTTCATCCGAGTTCAAAAAAAGGGGGGGTGTGAACCATCGTTACGCTGTTTCCAGGCATCTTTCCATACCACTGGACATGAGTTTTTAAATCAATATTTTTAAGCGTCGGAAGATCCGTCTCGGATCACGGTGTCTTTCTAGACCGTGTTCCGGATGCGCGATCTCCACCTTGATCGTGATGTTTTCAGGTTCTAACTGAACCAATATATCGTCCAACATGTTAGATAATGTTACATCTTAAGTTCTAAATCATGTTATGATGCATATCATTTAAATCCACAAATGATTAAGTTAAGTATATGAAAGATAATAATTCTATTCCATGAGCTTTTTCCCTTCCTAGTTCTTGTTACCTTCATGATATCCTTGATCCCCATGATTATATTATCTTTCCAGCATGATAAACGGAGTAGATATTATCTATTAAAATTGCATGTGCTTAGTTGCATAATCTTGATCGATACAAGTTTAACAATTTCTGTGCTACTGTGTTACCATGTTTTTCGACAAGTCGCGTAGCTAGCAAGATTTCCAAGAAAAAACGGTGTCTAAGGAAAGAGGACCATAGACAAACATTTTAAGTGGATAAGTGGTTACTTAATTAGGCCCTCGTGAATACGAGGAGAACCTCCCACTGTCCCACCTCTTACTTGGCCGTGATTATTCAAATTTTTAGTTAAGCACCCGATTGTGAAAAACTTGATCGAAACCTATTTAACAAGGTTTTCCTTGAGAGCCGATCGTGCCGTGGCCGTCAATTCATTTCTTTCATCGACTTAATGTCGTTAAACATGATGCCTTAAATCATCCTTGAACTTCTATTCAACTACTCGTACTTTTGTACTATTGAATGATGAATTTTGCTAGATCTGTACTTTATTTCATTAGCTTTACCTTGAAATTTTTTGGCCACATATATTATGTGGATGTCTAAATACACTTGGGATCTATGATCCATAACCACAATGATTGGCATTAATGGGGCCCGGTCTGGTCCTGGGGGAGCGCCCGAAAGTACTTGTGCCCATGGGAGATATTATTGACCTAGTGTGGCATTGCACCAAAACATGCGTGCAAGGTTCGTTTATGACATTCCACAATTCGTGAAATACTTGACTTGCTTGAATACTTGAAAGTACTTGACTTACATGAAATACTTGACTTGTACATGCTTGCGTGAAATGGCCAATTCCATGATAATACTTGCTACATGATCGTTCTCTACTTGGAATCTTACTTTTGACATATTGTCTACTTGTGCAAATACTTGCATTCCTTTACTCTCTCTCTCTTACTCATGTTCCATGTTTTAGTTACGTTTCTCGGCATAGCACAGTAACTTTATCTATAATGTTAATTACTTAAAGTTGTCTGGTATAGAGATATAAATCCTACTTAGTGTTTCGCTCACCCTGCGTTTTCGGTTAATATTTCAGGTAGTTCTGATGATGAACCCCAAACAAACGGCGACGGGCAAGAGTGAAAAGAGGAACCAAGTTTATCTTAGATACCTAGGTTAAATTTATTGCTCTTGCTAGAATTAAGTGTATTGGAAGTTGTATTATGCCTCTTAAGACTTAATGATGTTGTAAAACTTTATTTCGATAAAATAAAAGTAACCTTTGTCATTATCTCTTTTTTGGTTAGACCCTTTTACATGCATGCTTTGTTCGACACGAGTGTTACGACTTATCGCGTCTCGATATTCCGCATTGGGGCATGACACTTAATTTATCCTGGATCAATCAGATTACAGATCTAGGAGAAAACTTTCTACCCTTACCTTCTATATATACGAACCCATTGTCTGAAGAAGAGGCCGCTGCTACCCTTAGCCATGAGAGTTGGCCTGAGCTTTTAGAAGAAAATCTGAGAGGAAGAAAAGAAGGGAGGTGAGTAGCCCAGCAGCTGGTCCGGCCCAGTCCAGTGCTGAGAATAAGAAAAGGAGTGCCCTGAGTCCTTCAAGTGAGCAGTTGAGCTTGAGAAGAAAAGAGCAAAACACCCTGAGCATTTGAGAAGAAGAAAAGAGACCCGATCTGCGGTTACAGCTTCATGACTTTGATCTGAAGCTACATTTGCTTTCTCAGTTTCATTTTGTGTTTTTCCTTTGAAACTCCGTATTTATTTTTCATGTGTGGTCGCTGTTTTGACAGCGTTCTTCCGGTGCTCTATTTTCGAAACCGGAGTGGGCTTTGGCTACTTTGCAGCCGTGTGTGTGTCGAGGAATATGTTCCTCATGCAAGCTACTTCTTAGCAGCATATTTTTTTCTTTTGGGGTTTGTCCCCGTGTTTTACTACATCTTTGCAGCATGTTTTGTTTTCTTTCTTTGCGGCTCGTCCCCGTGTGGAAGCTATGAATCAACATTGAGGATTGTGTCCTCGTGTGGAAGCTGTGAATCAACGGTAAGGATTGTATCCTCGTATGGAAGTTGTGTCAGCGGTGAGGATTGTGTCCTCGTGTTAAGCTGAGTATCAGCGTGTATTGGGGACTCGTCCCCGTTGCTACATTTGCAGCGTGGTTAAGCCTCACCGAGTTTGGTGAGGGGTGGACGTAGGTCTGTGGGTTTGCAGACTGAACCACCTTAAAAATCTTCTGTGAAGTGGGCTGAAAAATATGTGATTAATCCATCTCTTCTATCTCCCATTCACAGAATGGTTTGCTGATTATTATGTCTATTTGTTATTCGAACTCCAGTGTTTCATGTACTGAACACACACACTCTAACTGGCTCGGTGCTCACACGCACTCAAGCACTTTGCATGTTATTCTGTACAGGGACAATCTTTGAGCTTCAATGTTTTCAGCACTGTTATCACACACACAGCTTTTCATGATCCATCTTCTACACGGTGTGCTGTGATCATCTTTTGTGAAGGTCTGCCTAATTCTGGTTCAACATATCTTGTCTGGGAACCTTAGTGTTCCATTACTCTGCATTCCTTTGAGTGATCATATCAAGTTTTAAATTGGGCATTGTTTCTGAAAGGATCTATTCACCCCCCCTCTAGATCCTATTATGCACCCAACAATTGGTATCAGAGAGGATCTCTGCCATACCCAGATCCAACCATCTGCAGAGAAGATCCCGGTGCACCTACTATCATGAGTTCTTTCGTTGAACACGTTTTCATGACTTCTCTACCGGTTTACGATGGTTCTGATTTTAATACCTAGTTAGGAAGAATGTGTACATTTGTAGACTTGTATGATACTAAGTTCCGGAGGATCATTATGAATGTTCCTCTTAGCTTGCCTAAGGACAAGTCAAAATGGGCTGCTGATCACCAGTCTAAACATTGTAAAAATATTGGAGACTTAAATATGTTGAAAGCTGCAATGAACCTCACCAAATTTCCATTTGTTTCCAGCTGCATCACAGCCAAGGAAATCCTGGATGGCTTGGTTAGCATCCATGAAGAAGGAGAAAGGCATGACTGCCTAATGGCCGATAGCGCTGACCAGCCGAGTGATCCATCATCTAAGGCAAGTTCTGAACCTGAAGATTTTACCTTTGAGGAACTCATGGATGCTTATGACAAGTTGGTAAGGCAATACAAGAAAATAAACTCTGAAAACAAAAAATTGAGAAAGAAACTTGAAAACAACCCTAATGATAGTTCCTCTTGTAAAAATTGTTCTGCTCTAGAAGAGATAAATGAATCACTTTTGATTGACATAGATTTACGTAAAGAACAGATTGGTTGTTTGAGAGATGAAAATAGAACCTTGCAAGCTAAAATCTCTAAGCTGGAAGAAAATGAAAAATAACTTCAAGATGGATTGAGATCTATGTCAAATGATTAGAAGTTCGTTGATGAACTATGGACGTCAAAAAATTACGGTGACGATCATACAGCATTCGCGTCTACGTGCGAGTCGAAGACGGGAAGGCCGAACAAACCTATACCTCGCCCGGTGGCCCACTACCAATCAAGGGAGCCCCTTCGAGCGGAAGATACCACCACAATTCTCCAACCGGCCATGCCGAGAGTAGAATCAAAGAAAAGTCGAGAACTTCGGCATAGTCTCGGCATATACCAGAAGTCACGCAAAGTCTTGGACCGAGCCCCAGAAGCTGCGAACGGAATATTGCGGAGGCCACAGATTGCAACTAGAACATTTTGGGAATGCCAACATTCATATAAACGGCTACGACTTCGAGAAGAATCCGTTCAGTGCTTAAAACGGCACGGAAGGGCCTTAAAGCGGCGCGCCCCTTTGCTTAAACAGCGCGCCCCACCTTATGCTCTAATACGAGCCCCCCTTGCTTTCGTTAAAATGGTGCCACTCCTCTTTATGCTAAAATGGCGTGCTCCCGTTGGAGGGCCGCCCCTTTGAATGCACTAAAACGGCGTCGTTTTAACCCCTCATTCTCAAAGCCCACAGTAGACTATTCTCTGAACCGTTTCCCCGACGCGCAATCAACCCATCCCATCATCAATCCGATCCCTTATTTTCAGGCACAAACACAGAGAACTTACCTGAAATGGCCAGGCCTCCTGCGTCCGACCAATGTGCAACCGCCTGAGCTCCTCAAGCTCCCTGGAATGGCAATCGTCGAGCTCCGCATCGAACGTCGCTTCCCCATCGATCACCGTCGGCCAATCTCGTGGAGGCACCGTGCCTACTCTATCAACCTCTCCACCTGCAGGCCACTCGAGAGCTTCAGACATGGAGGGGGACGAGAAGAATGGAACGAAAGGGAAGGGGGATTCAGAGACTTCTTCCCCCACCTCCATATAAATGTAACGAACCCGTCAAGAAAAAGGAGGAGGACTCTCTGAAGTGATTGGCTCTCGGCCGTGTGCTTGGGGAGAAGAAAAGAGTTAGAGGTGAGAGCTTCCGAGGAAGAGTGAGCCCAGCCAAAGGGAAAAGAGGCCTAAGCACCGCGCTGGAGAGGTGAGGTGAAATGAAAAGAAGAGAGTGAGGGTGAGAGTAGAGTCGGGAGCGGCCTGTGCTCTCATTTCCTCCCCTTTTGTCATAGTATTCTCTCCCCTTTCACAATGTATTTCTTGTTTCTCTTCTTCATCTTGAAGATGAGCTTTGTCAAAAGCTCCTTCCTCCTTTGGTGCGGATGAATAAAAGAAAAGACATCTTGGCAAACTTGGTGTTCTCTGTTTAAATCTCTATTCTTCCGTTCCTCGTTCTCCAATCATCTGAGGTCCTTGAGGCTTGTCTCTCCATGGCATGATCCTCAAAGTGATCCATCGATGGATGAACATCTATGGCCCTTGTGGCAAGCATTTGTCCCGTTTGGAAAGTTCCTCGCCCGTGATCCGTGGTCGTTCTTGTAGGCTGGCCCTCGAACGTTCCGCACTCACATTTGGGCTCGGACCGCCGTGAGGCCACTCCAATATTTTGGGGGTCACCCCGGAGCAATCCGTTTGGTGGCCTTCGCTTCTCTCTGGTAAGTCCCGGTCCGGGGGAGGTGCTGCCCGATTTTTGCCAGGGGCTAAGAACACACAAGAACAAGTAAACAAATTGAGCCTCTGAAGAACAAACTGAGCTTTTAATCCAATACACTGACCCTCTGTGAATAAACCCCCCCCAAATAAAACACGTAAACCTCCTGCTCACTCACCTTAACAAACCATCAACGATGCTTAAACCTTCATCCTATTGACCTATGGTGTCAATTAAACAATCAATCTAACTGTTTATCCCTCTGCAGGCAAGAGAATCAAGAATAGAAAGCAAAACAAGTCCACAGAATGAATAAAAACTCAGGAGGTGATGTCCCGGCGTGGCCTAATCCGGCGCGGTCACTATTCCACCGCGCCAGTTTAACACCATTCTCATAACCCCTCATCTCCTTCTTTGAACGCTAAAATGGTGCGCCCTTTCATTCTCTACCCGTTAACCGGCGCGCCCTTCTCTCCTGGGCTTGGACCCCCCCTTAACCGGCGCGCCCTATGGCACCTCCCTTTAACCGGCGCGCCCCCATGGGTGCCTCTACCCGGCGCGCCCTTGACTCCCCCTTGTCCCGGCGTGCCCCCCCTTGTTTAACCCTTAAAACGGCGTGGCATTAAAACCGGCACCCCCCCCTTTAACGTTCTAAATCGGAGCACATTTGTCCTTCACTATTCACCTTAAAACGGCGCCCCATTTCCTCCTTTGAACTCTAAAACGGCGCCATCCTCTTCCTTCGCTAAACCGGCACGCCTCCTTAATACAAAAAGGGAATAAACAAGCAAAATAAGAATAAAAGGTCAATCATGTTAATAAAGAACAAAAGAAACTCTATCACCCGTACCTTAATTAAAATTTTGTTCCGGGGGCGCTGCCCCCTTGACCCCTGCGACCTGACCGCGTAGGTCGATCCTCGTGTGCGGGCGCACGATGGTGAGCTCGGGCTCTACACTTAACAATTCACTCCCCCGGACTAGGTGCGAAGAGAAAATCAATGATGCCTTGTGGTATCAGACGTGGACCTCGGAACCTCCGACATGGTCATGATCCGAACACATCTCGGGCCAATAGTTCGTTAACTCGACCCGTTTCTCCCGGGATCTAATCCCGCAACCCCACATTAAACTTGTCGTGTCTACGGCAGACATTTGCACGGTTTTATCGTCATCTTCGATGCCTCAAACGTGGACTCGCATCCGAACAATGAATGGTCCGACGGTGACCGACATGCACGCATACCTTGGAACCTTCGTTTCCCCGAGCTGTGTGTGAAGAGAAAAGCAATGACGCCCCATGGCATCGGACGTGGACCTCGGGAACCCCGTTATGGCCATAGTCTGAAACCATCTTGGGCCAATAGTTCATCAGCTTGACCCACCTTTGCCGGGATCTAATCCTGCACCTACATTAAACTTGTCGTACCTACGGCAGACATCCGTGTGGTTTTGTCATTGTCTTCGACGCTTCAAATGAGGACTCTCGTCCGAACGACGAATGGTCCGTTAGTGGCCGACATATATATACCGGGATCTAATCCCACGCTTGCATTAAACTTGCCGTACTCACGGCGGACATTTGCACGGATTTGCTCCCGTCACCGTTTTGTTTTCTATACTGATCTTTGTCCGAACATAAAATGGTTCGTGTATGACCGACAAAATCCGAATGGAATGAGGCGGATCTCGTCCTCCCCGAACCCTACGCATGGGAACATCGATAAGACCGTCGTGAGTCACGCGTGGTACTCGGGTTCGCCCCAACCATGGTCATCGCCTGCCCCACATCCTAGGCCTATAGCCAGCTATCTCTGTACACATCTTTGTTTTGGAATCTAGTCTCGGGACACTTTCCCCACGCAAGCCTCGTTTGGACCGCGGGAGGCGCCCCCGGAATGGTCCTGACTCGATCTTGCACCGGGCCAATAAACTCGCTGATTTTCGACCACTCTAATCAGGATTCAACTGAATGTCTTCTATCCCTTTGAACAATAAAGTTGCCGTACCCCGGCATACATATGCTCCAGCTTTCCCCGTGATGATCACGGTTCTCTGAAGCCGGACGCTCGTCCGAATATCAAAATGGTCCCCTGAGTGACCGACGTCTTTCGAATGCTTGCTTCCCTAGACATAGGGCTTTCCGACTGATTCGAGACCGCTATCGACTTGTTTCTCTCGATATAGTTTCCTAGCCATGAGGCCCTGATTCTCGGTGATTAATCAAGGGTGTTCCCCTCTCCGAGGGGATGTAAATAACGCCGTGACCTTTATGGCGCGGCGGGTTTCCGTCCCGACACGAACCACACAATTGCCTGACCAAGTCAGATCGAGCGCACCTAGGGCTTTCTCGAAGCCCGAATAAATTGTCAATTTGTGACTGGCACGCCCACGCACTTAATAAATCCAATAAATTAATAAACAACAATTTTAAATAAAAAGTTCGTCCACATGAACTGGTTGAGAATGACAAGCTCACCAAAGAAAATGAAAAATTACAAGAACAAAACAATCTGTTGACTGTTAAACTACATGCACTTGAAAAGGGCGAGGGAGTGAGTGCTAATGACTCTGAAAAAGTACAAATCCTTCAACAAGAAATTGAGAACTATAAAACTATAAATGCCATGTTGCATGAGCAGCTTGCTGCGTGTGAGGAGGACCTTGCTGAGTCAGAACTGCACATTTCCTGATTGCAAAATGAAATTAAGGATTTGAATGATTCACAGTCAAAATTTGTTAAGGGCAGAGAAGACCTAGACAAACTCTTGGGGAGTAAAACTAACTTTCAGAGAGAAGGGCTTGAGTACAATCCAATGAATAAGAAGTCATTCGAAAATAAATTGTACACCTCGTTTGCCTCTAGCTCGGTTGTGGCTAGCGCCTCTAAACACCCCCAAAGCAGTCTGATGTTCAGAAACCTCAAGAACTGAACAGAAACCAGAAAATGAAAACAAACTCGCAGCAAAAATAGAAAAGCAAGTTTCCAAAATCTCATGCGCATGCTAAGAGTTCTCATATTAGAAACCACGCCTCAAAACAAATGAATGTGTCTTGTTTTTACCGTGGAATGCATGGTCATCGAACACTACAAGAAAAGGCGGAGTTTTCGACGGCCCTAATCCATCGAAATTTCTGTCGGAATTAAAGTTTTCGACGGTTGAGGTCCGTCGGGTGATCATTGTCGCTATTTTAGACGGATAAATTTTCTGTCAGAAAATATGTCTGAAGTTTCTGACGGATAAAGGGTTGTCGGAAGTTCTGTCGATAATATTTAGAGCGTTATATTTCCGACGGATTATTATTTCCGTCCATCAATCCGTCAGAATATCTTTCTAACGTAATTTATTCCGTCAGAGACTCTGTCGGACATTTTTCTGAAGGATCACTGGTTTTATCGTAAATTCTGTCGGAATTTGTACCTTACATATTTCCGATGTAACCTTTTCTGTCGGAGATTCTGTCGGAGGTTTTGCCAATGGATCACTGGTTTTGTCGTAAATTCTGTCAAAATTTGTAACCTTACATATTTCCGACGTAACTTATTGTGTCGGAGACTTTGTCACACATTTTTTCGACGGATCACTGGTTTGGTCGTAAATTCCGTCTGAATTTATAAGGTTAAAAAAATAAAAATATATGTGTTTTCCAAAGGAATTGCTATTTCGTTGATTAGCCGTCAGAATTTTCGACAGATACGTCAGAATATCCGTTAGAAAATGTTTTTTATTTTTTTAAAAAATAAATAAATTTTATATAAAAACCCATTTAAATAAAAAATATAAAAGCAATCCATCACAAGTAAAACAAAGTAGGGAAGAAATGAAACATAATACCATATATCAATTTTATAATAATAAAAAAATCATCAAATATCAACCATATCTTTGTCCTCCCCGTCCTGCTTGTCTTCTCCGTCACCACTCGCTGGAGGATCCTATATTAAGAAAATAATAACATTAAATATATATTCAAAAAAAATTATGGAGCAGATAAATTATACATTTTCTTTGATTGTATAAATTCAAATAAGATATAATGCACTTCTGAGCGCCGGACTCAAACTCGGTATCCGATTTAGAATTTGTCAGCTCTCACAACTCACTTTTATCTCCCAAGTCGTGTTGGAATGATCGGCACGCTGATCATACTGATATTTTAGATTTTGGACCCCCAAACCCAACTTCTTTAATTTTAAATAAGTGCATTTGAATAATGCACTTCTGAACGTCGGGCTCAAATCGGGAGTCTGATTTAGATTCTGTCAGCTCTCACAAGTCACTTTTTTCATAGGTCGTATTGGAACAATTGGCACGTCGATCGGAGTGATATTTTAGATTTTGAACCCCCGAACCCAACTTATTTAATTTTAAAGTAAGTGCATTTGAAGAATGCACTTCTGAGTGCCGAGCTCAAACCGGGTGTCCAATTTAGATTCCATCAGCTCTCACAAGTCACTTTTACCTCCCAAGTCATGTTGGAACAATTGGCACGCCGATCGGAGTGATATTTTTTATTTTGAACTCCCGAACCAAACTTATTTAATTTTAAACTAAGTAAATTTGAAGAATGCACTTCTGAGCGCCGGGCTCAAATTGGGTGTCCTATTTAGAATCTGTCAGCTCTCACAAGTCACTTTTAGCTCCCAAGTCGTGTTGGAATGATCGGCACGCCGAGCCGAGCGATATTTTAGATTTTGGACCCCAGAATCTAACTTCTTTAATATTAAACTAAGTGCATTTAAAGAATGCACTTCTGAGCACCGGGATCAAACCGGGTGTCTGATTTAGATTCCGTTGGCTCTCACAAGTCACTTTTACCTCCCAAGTTGTGTTGGAACAATCAACACCTCAATCCGAGTGATATTTTAGATTTTGGACCCCCGAACCCAACTTCCTTAACTTTAAACTAAGCGCATTTGAAGAATTGAGTAAATTGAGCGCCGAGCCCAAATCGGGTATCCGATTTCGATTCCGTCAACTCTCCCAAGTCACTCTCATCACCTAGGTCGCAACGGAATGATCAGCACACCGAAATGAGCAATATTTTACATTTTGGACCCCCGAAGCCCTAGTTATGTGAATTATTTTAAACTAAGTTAGCTTTGAAAACTAACTTAGTTTTGATTTGAGTAATTTGAGCGTCGGGCTCAAATCGGCTGTCCGATTTAGATTCCTTCAGCTCTCATAAGTCAGTTTTTCCTCTCAGGTCATGTTGGAACAATTGGCACGCCGATAAAAGTGATATTTCAGATTTTGGACCCCCGAACCCAACTTATTTGATTTTAAACTAAGTGCATTTGAAGAATGCACTTTTGAACACCGGGCTCAATCCAGGTGTCCGATTTACATTCCGTCAACTCTCACAAGTCACTTTTACCTTCCAAGTCGTGTTGGAATGATCAGCACACTGATCTAAGTGATATTTTAGATTTTGGACCCCCGAACCCAACTTCTTTAATTTGAAACTAAGCGCATTTGAAGAATTGAGTAATTTGAGCGTCGAGCCCAAACCAAGTATCCGATTTGTATTCCGTCAACTCTCCCAAGTCACTCTCATCACCCCAGTCGCGTCGGAATGATTGGCACGCCGATCAGGCTAGTATTTTATATTTTGGACTCCCGAACACCTAGTTATGAGAATTGTTTTAAACTAAGTTAGCTTTGAAAACTAACTAGATTTTGATTTGAGTAATTTGAGCGCTGGGTTCAAACTGGGTGTTCGATTAAGATTCCGTCAGATCTCGCAAGTCACTTTTACCTCCCAGGTTGTGTTGAAACAATCAGCACGTCGATCAGAGTGATATTTTAGATTTTAGACCTTCGAACCCAACTTCTTTAATTTTAAACTAAGCGCATTTGAAGAATTGAGTGATTTGAGCGTCAAGCCCAAACCGAGTATCCGATTTGGATTCCGTCAACTCTCCCAAGTATCTCTCATCACCCCGGTCGCGTCAGAATGATTGGCACGCCGATCAGCCAGTATTTTACATTTTGGACCCCCAAACCCCTAGTTATGTGAATTGTTTTAAACTAAGTTAGCTTTGAATACTAACTTAGTTTTGATTTGAGTAATTTGAGCGCCGGGCTCGAACCGGGTGTCCAATTTAGATTCCGTTAGCTCTCACCAGTCACTTTTACCTCCCAGGTCGTGTTGGAACAATCGACAGGTCGATTGGAGTGATATTTTAGATTTTGGACCCCCTGTTGACACCCATTTTATGTCGATAAGTTGAGTCGTTCCTCTTACTCCCATTTGGTGATGCCTTGAGTTATCCGTCACTCGCTGGAGCTGTTTTCAGGCATATTTTGGGCCAATTTTATGGGTTGCCTCGCTCCTTGGTTAGGTCCAAGTTGATACATGGCTTAACGGGCCTGGGTGTTGGTTGATTGGGCTTTCTATGAGTTTTCAAGCGTCCATGTGCATGTACGGTTTCTCCCGGGCCGCTCAATCCATGTGCGGTTGCCTATAAACCGTTCATATATTTTGGAATATTGTGGATAATTTTTTGAATTTCCACTGACAAGCTTTTATGCGGTCCTATTCTGGCCGTTCAATTTGATGGACGGACTGATGATGACCGCTCATCTCTCAGAGTCCTACGCTGAATGGTTTTCTCAGATAATTATCTAATTATCTCACCTATTTTGATTTATCATCGACAAGGATAGAACGGTTTCTTTTTGGCCGCTCAACGTTTGGACGGTCTCCTGGGAGCCGTTCATCTATGAGAGTCCAACGGCGATGGTTTCGGTCAGTTCGACGGATAATTTGGATTATTTTCTAATTATTTTGAATTTTCACCGACGAGGTTGGACGGCCAGAATGTGACCACACATCCAGTTGAGCGGTCTATCGTAAGACCGTTTATCCCTTCGAATGATGAATTTCAACAGATTTTGTCCCTTTTATCCGTGGTTTTATCCCCAACTTCTCCCATCATTTTCTCCGCGGATAATCAACCATTTTAAGTGTCGTTTCGATTGGATAAAAGATAATATGTTTATCTACGATTTTCCTTTGATTATCTCGACCTAAAAATGTCTCTAAACCCTAATTTCGAGCTAGGACTTTTGGTGCTCTATAAATAGACCCTAAAGGCCGGGTTTGAATAGAGGGGGAGATTTTTTGTCGATGACGAAGCCCTGTCGCATTCTTGAGCGACCTAGCACCAAGGAGGGAGGCTTTCTACGGCCATACAAGCCTCCGGTTCAGGGGTAGTCTAGTTTTGAGTCTTTTGTGTTTGATTGGTCTGGTCCACCTTTTCATTGCATGCATTATTTTCATTACTTTTTCCCCTGTTCTTCTTCATCTTCATTGCCATGCACACACCCACCCACGTTTTTGACACCCTAGGGGTTTAAAATCTCCCAGGTATCCCCCTTTCCACTTATTAATGTTCACTCCTTATTATTTTGACATTTATTGCACTATCCAGTTCTAATCTAGGTTTTATCTTTATGTTTTCACGTTGTTTTGTAGGTCAGCAATTCCTAGCACGAGGCCCATCCCCTCTGGCCGACTAGAGAGGGTGGAGGTTGGACCCCTTTGCGACTTCTGGCTTGGTGGTCTTAAGTAGTTTTCTACTAACCGTTCAAGGAGACGTGGGGTGCTACGTGGACCGTCCTTCTTCTTCCTGCGGTCATTCTAGAGCCGTTCAACTTCTAGGAGCGCTTCATCCTGCATCTCCTGCAGCAGCCTTAAACGGTCTATCGTAAGACCGTGCATTCTATAGGTGGTTCTCCAGGAGCCGTTCATCTTCCCAGCACTGCAGCCAGGCGAGTGTCTCCCCCTCTTTCCAAGGTACGGCGTGTTCATCGCGTACGGCACCTTGGTGGCGATCACGGTTCTTTACTCTCTTCGGTTCTCCTTCTACTGTCCTACTTTATTTTACATATCAATTTATTAGAAGGAGAGAAGAGATCTTTTAAGCCGGTCTTGAAGAGAGAAAAAGAGAGTAGAACAAAACATATCAACACCCCCAAACCCAATTTATTTAATTTTAAACTAAGTGCATTTAAAGAATGCACTTCTGAGTGCTGGGCTGAAACTAGGTGTCCGATTTAGATTCCGTCAGCTCTCACAAGTCACTTTTACCTCCCAAGTCGTGTTGAAATGATCGGCACACCAATCTGGGAGATATTTTAGATTTTGAACCCCCAAACCCAACTTCTTTAATTTTAAACTAAGTGCATTTGACGAATACACTTTTGAGCGCCGGGCTCAAACCGGGTGTACGATTTAGATTCTGTTAGCTCTCACAAGTCACTTTTACCTCCCAAGTCGTGTTAGAATGGTCGGCACAACAATCTGAGTGATATTTTAGATTTTGGACCACCGAACCCAACTTATTTGATTTTAAACTAAGTGCATTTCAAGAATGCACTTCTGAGCGCCGGGCTCAAACCGGGTGTCCGATTTACATTCCGTCAACTCTCACAAGTCACTTTTACCTTTCAAGTTGTGTTGGAACGATCGGCACGCCGATCCAAATGATATTTTAGATTTTGGACCCCCTAACCCAACTTCTTTAATTTTAAACTAAGCACATTTGAAGAATTGAGTAATTTAAGCGCCGAGCCCAAACAGGGTATCCGATTTGGATTCCGTCAGCTCTCCCAAGTCACTGTCCTCACCCAGGTCATGTCGGAATGATCGACACGCCGATCTGCCCACTATTTAACATTTTGGACCCCTAAAACCCTAGTTATGTGAATTGCTTTAAACTAAATTAGCTTTGAAAACTAACTTGGTTTAATTTGATTAATTTGAGCGCTGGGCTCAAATCAGATATCCGTTTTAGATTCCGTCAGCTCTCACAAGTCACTTTTGCCTCACAGGTCGTGTTGGAACAATCGACACGACGATCAGAGTGATATTTCAGATTTTGGACCTCCAAACCTAACTTATTTAATTTTAAAGTAAGTGCATTTAAAGAATGCACTTTTGAGCGTCGGGCTCAAACCGGGGGTCCGATTTAGATTCTGTCAGCTCTCCCAAGTCACTCTCATCACCCAAGTCGCGTCGGAATGATCGACACATCAATCAGACTAGTATTTTACATTTGGGACCCCCGAACCCCTAGTTATGTGAATTGTCTTAAATTAAGTTAGCTTTGAAAACTAAGTCAATTTTAATTTGAGTAATTTGAGCGCCGGGTTCAAACCGGGTGTCCGATTTAGATTCCGTCAGCTCTCACAAGTCACTTTTACCTCCCAGGTCGTGTTGGTACAATCGGTACGCCGATCGGAGAGATATTTTAGATTTTGGACCTCCGATCCTAACTTATTTAGTTTTAAACTAAGTACATTTGAAGAATGTACTTCTGAGTGCCGGGCACAAACCGGGTGTCCGATTTAGATTCCGTCAGCTCTCATAAGTCACTTTTACCTCCCAAGTCGTGTTAGAGCGATCACCACAATGATCTGAGCGATATTTTAGATTTTAGATCCTCGAACCCAACTTCTTTAATTTTAAATTAAGTGCATTTGAATAATGCACTTCTGAACACCAGGTTCAAACCAGGTGTCCGATTTAGATTCCGTCAGCTCTCACAATTCACTTTTACCTCCCAGGTCGTGTTGGAACAATGGACATGCCGATCTGAGTGATATTTTAGATTTTGGACCTCCGAACCCAACTTATTTAATTTTAAACTAAGTGCATTTGAAGAATGCACTTCTGAGGGTCGGGCTCATACTGGCTGTCCGATTTAAATTCTGCCAGCACTCACAAGTCAGTTTTACCTCCTAAGTCATGTTGGAATGATCGGCATGTCGATCCGCGCGATATTTTAGATTTTGGACACCCGAACCTAATTTCTTTAATTTTAAACTAAGTGCATTTAAAGAATGCACTTCTGAGCGTCGGGCTCTAACCAGGTGTCAGATTTAGATTCCGTCAGCTCTCACAAGTCACTTTTACCTCCCAAGTTGTGTTAGAACGATTGGCACGTCGATCCGAGCGATATTTTATATTTTGCACCCCCGAACCCAACTTCTTTAATTTTAAACTAAGCGCATTTGAAGAATTGGGTAATTTGAGCGCCGAGCCCAAACCGGGTATCTGATTTGGATTCTGTCAGCTCTCCCAAGTCTTTCTCATCACGCAGGTCACGTCGGAATGATCGGCACGTCGAAATGGCCAATATTTTACATTTTGCACCCCCCGACCCCCTAGTTATGTGAATTGTTTTAAACTAAGTTAGCTTTGAAAACTAACTTGGTTTTGATTTGAGTAATTTGAGCGCCGGGTTCAAATCGGGTGTCCGATTTAGATTCTGTCAGCTCTCACAAGTCAGTTTTACCTCTAAGGTCGTGTTGGAACAATTAGCACTGTCACGCCCCGACGCGGAATATCGGGACTGGCCGTAGAAAAATTTACTATCATTATGCTCAATTTTAGGCATGCTATGCTAAAGCGGAAGGATTAACACCATGAACATAAAATAACTCCATTAACTAAATAACATTTAAAAGATCCACAATCCAAATACATCAACCTTTAAAATAACCCAAGAAAACTTCCAACATAACATTCACTTGACTTCAGTACATTATCTGAATCCAACATTGCAAATCTATTATGAGACACTCTAAATCATGACTAGACCCATCAACTCTAGATGACTCTTCAGGTTCGTCCAACAGGTTGGCTCCAGGGTCGTCACTCTTGCCCATCCCCGTCGGTTTGTGAATCCTCACTTGTGCTACCTGAAAGGGTGGGGGAAAACAACTGGGTGAGCGAACGCTCAGTAAGTAATAGTAGGTAAGTTTAGGTAATTAACCAATTAATTGCATTTATAAGTGCGGAAAGAAAAGAACGAGGTGAAATGACAATAAGACAAAGTAACATAATAAAAAGAAGGCGAGAGCATGAACACAATGTAACTGGAAATTGGCCAACAAGCAAGCATTTATCAAGTCAAGAAGATTCAAGTAAGAGATTGTGCCGTAGACATCATGCTAGTCATGCACTCGGTGCAATGCCTCACCATGTCATTCAAACTCCCTGGGACACAAGTACTTTTCAGTCCCTCCTCCCAGGACCAGACCGGGCCCTTATGATGTGTTGGCATTGATTTAATGGATCCGAGATCCCAAGTTATGTCTTGACATTAATCAAGTTAAATGGCCAATAATGTCAATGGTATAACTTACCTCGAAAAACCCAAGGATAAGTCGAAGAGATACTTTGACCAGAAAGTTCAAATTATCAAGAACCAACAGGTCCTTGTATTCAAACACGAACAACCACGGAAATCATTTTCTGGAAGATACACGGTCCATATTGGGCCGCTCTAAGAAATGGACGGTCGTTAGCTGGACCGCGCTATAAAGGGATTGGGCTGAAAGAATAGCCTAATAGAAGCCAAAGATAAATGGTCTACTATGGGCCGCTCAAGTTATAGGACGGTCAAAAGTGGGCTTTTCAATAGATATGAACCGTCTACAATGGGCAGTTCACGACAGGAAAGGTCTGAAGCCCACGATGACAGTAAGCGGTTTGGATTGGGCCGCTCAGTAACTGAACGGTCCATTACGATCCGCACTAAAGAATGAGTGGGCCGAGACTGTCTGTTCAATTATTAGGCCTGACTCTCAAACTAGAATCCACCCAAAATGGGCTCCAGGCTGCCATAAGTGCGGCAGAACTGAACCAGGGTCCAGCCCACTACCCACTAGTCAACCTAGGGCTTATTGGGTCGATCAAATCATGATTTGGTCGAAGATGAAACAAGGTTAATCGACCAACAAGAAATGGCATTAGCCAGGAATGCACGGTTCATAATGGGCCACCTATTGAGTTAAATGGTCCAAATCCGGCCGTTCAAGACTCAATCGGTCCAAATTGAGCCGTGACTCACAACACAGCAATCCAAGCAGTTCGATCACGTGAACAGGTTCAGGTCTTGGTGGTACAACCTGCCCGGCATCTAGTGGGAATCCCAGGCTCGCGAGGACTTATGTAGGTCCCGTAATGGAGGTCCTAGCCCGACGAAAGGAGTATCTGGCGGAGAGTCCCAACCATTACAAGGAAATGAGGCTATCAAATCATCAGAAACCAGTATAGCAGTCAGTCAATCCTACCGGAGTAGAACGACTGTCAAAAATCCTAGTAACAATCTTAATTATTAATGAATCGTAATTAAAATTAACTTTATTGGAAAAGATGAATCAAGATGAAAATGAGAATAATCTAGTAAGAATTTTAAATGTTTACTTCCACAATTTCCAGTTCATTATGTGTGTCACTAGTTTGGCATTAACCATTAATATACTAAAATAAATCATGCTAACATGACAATGGGCAATTCTGTAAAGATGGGCGGTCCTAACAGAACCTTTCATATGCCTCGGAGGTCGCACGACAGGCCGTTCAAACCCCCTCAGGTCCGACGGCCTGCTAGGGATGAGCGGTCTGTAGAGTGCCGCTGGGGAAGATGAGCGGTCTGGGACTGGCCGCTGAAGGAGGGGCTGTTACGGGTCGGCCGCTCGTCCCACCGAAAATATCAGAGATAAAAACACACGAACGGTCAGAAACCGGCCGCCTATCTATGATGGGCGATCTATCGTGGGGCCGCGCATGCCAAAATAATTCTTTGCTAACGTCGCCATGCCCGCCTCCGGCGAGTTGGCTAGGGTTAGCTTAATCGGTTAAATACAGAAAACATAGAACATGAAATTTAGGGCTTTTACTATCAATAGAACGAGCACGAAATGTTATACAAGATAGCATGATCAATTGGATGTTTAGTGCCTGAAATCCCTACTTAAATCAAGGTGGAACATAGTCAACCCTAATTACGACATGCTTGCACTGAAACTAAAAATTCTCACAGGATACTACATAAAATTTAGGGCTTTTTAGACTAAAAGAAAGAGGACAAGAGGATGAATCTAACAGTATATTATTAGCTAGGTTTGGTCTGTTAGAACCTACCGTAATCGAAGGACGAAGGAAGAAGAAAGGAAGTCGACGCGCTAGGTACCCAACGTCGGTGATCGCTACGATTCTCCCTTGATCGAGCTCCTCTCCAGCCGCCACAGCATCTAAACGATTCTAGGGTGGCTTAGGTTCATTTTTATAGGTTCAATGGTGTCTAGAGGGTTCTAATCGTGGAGATAGAGTCCACACAACGCGGACGCGCGTGATTCACGCAAGACCGAGTCAATCCGCCATTGCGCCGCCAAATTTCACTCATATGGTTAGGGTTTCGGAGAATAACTAGAGGGGAAATGATCTCTTAATCCTAGCCTTTCATTTGCATCCGGTTTTAGCTTAAATGGTCCGGTATGGGGCTCTAATTTTATGTTTTAAGGTCCGACTAGGCTAAGTGTGGATTTGGGCCTTAATATGCTAATTCGGCTTATTTAGAAATTTTATTTGGGCTGGTCTTAGAAGACAATTTTACTAAACATTTTATCCTCTACAAGATTCTAATTTTTCCAGATCTTTATAAAATGGTTTAATTTTTACTTATCCTATTTCTTAAGGAATTTATTATTAATTTTCTTGAAATTTTTATTCATTAATATACCGTGGTGCTACAGGCACGTGGATCAGAGCGATATTTCAGATTTTGGACCCTCGAACCCAACTTATTTGATTTTAATCTAAGTGCATTTGAAAAATACACTTATAAGCACCAGGCTCAAACTTGGTGTCTGATTTACATTCCGTCAACTCTTACAAGTCACTTTTACCTTTCAAGTCATGTTGGAATGATCTGCACGCCGATCCAAGTGACATTTTAGATTTTGGTCCCCCAAACCCAACTTCTTTAATTTTAAACTAAGCGCATTTGAAGAATTGAGTAATTTTAGCGTCGAGCCCAAACCGAGTATCCGATTTGGATTCCATCAACTCTCCCAAGTCACACTCATCTCCCCGATAGCGTCGGAATGATTGGCACACCGATCAGGCCAGTATTTTACAGTTTAGACCCCCGAACCCATAGTTACATGAAGTATTTTAAAATAAGTTAGCTTTGAAAACTAACTAGGTTTTGATTTGAGTAATTTAAGCGGCGGGCTCAAACTGAGTGTCTGATTTACATTCCGTCAGCTCTCACAAGTCACTTTTACCTCCCAGGATGTTTTGAAACAATCAGGACGCCGATCGGAGCGACAATTTAGATTTGGACCGCCAAACCCAACTTCTTTAATTTTAAACTAAATGCATTTGAATAATTGAGTAATTTGAGCGTCGCGCCAAACTGAGTATCTGATTTGGATTCCGTCAACCCTCTCAAGTCACACTCATCACCTCGGTCGCGTAGGAATGATTGGCACGCCGATCAGGCCAGTATTTTACATTTTGGACCCCTGAACCCCTAGTTGTGTGAATTATTTTAAACTAAGTTAGCTTTGAAAATTAACTTGGTTTTGATCTGAGTAATTTGAGCGCCGGGCTCAAACTGGGTGTCCGATTAAGATTTCTTCAGCTCTCACAAGTCACTTTTATCTCCCAGGTCGTGTTGGAACAATCGACACATTGATCGGAGCGACATTTTCGATTTTGGACCCCCGAACCCAACTTATTTAATTTTAAACTAAGTGCATTTTAAGAATACACTTCTGAGCGTCGGGCTCAAACTAGGTGTCCGATTTAGATTCCATCAGCTCTCACAACTCATTTTTACCTCTCAAGTCGTGTTGGAATGATCGGCACGTCATTCCGAGCGATATTTTAGATTTTAGACCCCCGAACCCAACTTCTTTAATTTTAAACTAAATGCATTTGAAGAATGCACTTTTGAGCGCCGGGCTCAAACTGGGTGTCCGATTTAGATTCCGTCGGCTCTCACAAGTCACTTTTACCTCCCAAGTTGTGTTGGAACGATCGACACGTCGATCCAAGCGATTTTTTTGATTTTGGACCCCCGAACCCAATTTTTTTAATTTTAAACTAAGTGTATTTGAAGAATTGAGTAATTTGAGCGCTGAGCCCAAACCGGGTATCCGATTTAGATTCTGTCAGCTCTCCTAAGTCACTCTCCTCACCTAGGTCACGTCGGAATGATCGACACACCGATCAGGCCAGTATCTTACATTTTGGACCCCCAAAACCCTAGTTATGTGAATTGTTTTAAACTAAGTTACCTTTGAAAACTAACTTGGTTTCAATTTGAGTAATTTGAGCGCTGGGTTCAATTCTGCTATCCGATTTAGATTCTGTCAGCTCTCACATGTCACTTTTACCTCACAGGTCATGTTGGAATAATCGACACGCCGATCGAAGTGATATTTTAGATTTTAGACCCCCGAACCCAACTTATTTAATTTTAAAGTAAGTGCATTTGAAGAATGCACTTCTGAGCGTCGGGCTCAAACCGGGTGTCCGATATAGATTCCGTCAGCTCTCACAAGTCATTTTTACCTCTCAAGTCGTGTTGGAACAATCTGCACGCCGATCCAAGTAAATTTTTAGATTTTGGAAACCCAAACCCAACTTCTTGATATTTAAACTAAGTGCATTTGAAGAATTAAGTAATTTGAGCGTCGAGCCCAAACCGGGTATCTGATTTGGATTCCGTCAGCTCTCCCAAGTCACTCTCATCACCATGGTCGCGTCGAAATTATGGACATGCCGATCAGGCGAGTATTTTACATTTTGGACCCCCGAACCCCTAGTTATGTGAATTATTTTAAACTAAGTTAGCATTGAAAATTAACTTAGTTTTGATTTGAGTAATTTGAGCGCCGGGCTCAAACCGGGTGTCTGATTAAGATTCCGTCAGCTCTCACAAGTCACTTTACCTCCCAAGTCGTGTTGGAACAATCGATACGCCGATCTGAGCGATATTTTAGATTTCGGACCCCCGAACCCAACTTCTTTAATTTTAAACTTAGTGCATTTGAAGAATGCACTTCTGAGCGCCGGGCTGAAATCGGGTGTCAGATTTAGGTTCTGTCGACTCTCACAAGTCACTTTTACCTTCCAAGTTGTGTTGGAATGATCGGCACGTCGATCCGAGCGATATTTTAGATTTTGGACCCTCGAACCCAACTTCTTTAATTTTAAACTAAGCACATTTGAAGAATTGGGTAATTTGAGCATCGAGCCCAAATCGGGTATCCGATTTGGATTTCGTCTGCTCTCCCAAGTCACTCTCATCACCCAGGTCGCGTCGGAATGATCGGCACACCGAAATGGCCAATATTTTACATTTTTGACCCCCAAACCCCTTGTTATGTGAATTATTTTAAACTAAGTTAGCTCTGAAAACTAACTTGATTTTGATTTGAGTAATTTGAGCGCCGGGCTCAAATCGGGTGTCTGATTTAGATTCCGTCAGCTCTCACAAGTCACTTTTGCCTCTCAAGTCGTGTTGGAATAATCAACATGCCGATTGGAGTGATATTTTAGATTTTGGACCCCCGAACACAACTTATTTGATTTTAAACTAAGTGCATTTGAAGAATGCACTTCTGAGCGTCGGGCTCAAACCGGGTGTCAGAATTACATTCCGTCAACTCTCACAAGTCACTTTTACCTTTCAAGTCGTGTTGGAACGATCGGAACACCGATCCAAGTGATATTTTAAATTTTGTACTCCCGAACCCAACTTCTTTAACTTTAAACTAAGCACATTTGAAGAATAGTGTAATTTGAGCGTCGAGCCCAAACTGAGTATCCGATTTAGATTCCGTCAACTCTCCCAAGTCACTCTCATCTCCCCGGCCACGTCGGAATGATTGGCACACAGATCAGGACAATATTTTCCATTTTGGACCCCCGAAATGATAGTTATGTGATTTGCTTTGAACTAAGTTAGCTTTGAAAACTAACTAGGTTTTGATTTGAGTAATTTGAGCGCCAAGCTCAAACCGAATGTCCGATTTAGATTTCGTCAGCTCTCACAAGTCACTTTTACCTCCCAGGATGTTTTGAAACAATCAGGACACTGATCGGAGTGATATTTTAGATTTTGGACCCCCGAACCCAACTTCTTTAGTTTTAAACTAAACGCATTTGAAGAATTGAGTAATTTGAGCGTCGCGCCCAAACTGAGTATCCGATTTGGATTCCGTAAACCCTCTCAAGTCACACTCATCACCTCGGTCACGTCCTAATGATTGGCACGCCGATCAGGCCAGTATTTTACATTTTGGACCCCCGAACCCCTAGTTGTGTGAATTATTTTAAACAAAGTTGGCTTTGAAAACTAACTTGGTTTTGATCCGAGTAATTTGAGCGCCGTGCTCAAACTGGATGTCCGATTTAGATTTCGTCAGCTCTCACAAGTCACTTTTACCTCTCAGGTCGTGTTGGAACAATCGACACGTCGATCGGAGCTACATTTTTGATTTTGGGCCCCCGAACCCAACTTATTTAATTTTAAACTAAGTCCATTTTAAGAATGCACTTCTGAGCGCCGGGCTCAAACTGGGTGTCCGATTTAGATTCCCTCAGCTCTCACAAGTCATTTTTATCTCCCAAGTTGTGTTGGAATGATCGGCACGTCAATCCGAGCGATATTTTAGATTTTAGACCCCCGAACCCAACTTCTTTAATTTTAAACTAAGTGCATTTGAAGAATGCACTTTTGAGCGCCGGGCTCAAACTAGGTGTCCGATTTAGATTCTGTCAGCTCTCACAAGTCACGTTTACCTCCCAAGTTGTGTTGGAATGATCGACACGTCGATCCAAGCGATATTTTAGATTTTGGACCCCCGAACCTAATTTCTTTAATTTTAAATTAAGCGTATTTGAAGAATTGAGTAATTTGAGCGCCAAGCCCAAACCGGGTATCCGATTTGGATTCTGTCAGCTCTCCCAAGTCACTCTCCTCACCTAGGTCGCGTCGGAATGATCGACACACCGATCAGGCCAGTATCTTACATTTGGGCCCCTAAAACCCTAGTTATGTGAATTGTTTTAAACTAAGTTACCTTTGAAAACTAACTTGGTTTCAATTTGAGTAATTTGAGCGCGGGGGTTAAATCAGGTATCTGATTTAAATTCCGTCAGCTCTCACAAGTCACTTTTACCTCCCAAGTCATGTTGGAATAATCGACACGCCGATCAAAGCGATATTTTAGATTTTGGACCCCCAAACCCAACTTATTTAATTTTAAAGTAAGTGCATTTGAAGAATTCACTTCTGAGCGTCAGGCTCAAACCGGGTGTCTGATTTAGATACCGCCAGCTCTCACAAGTCATTTTTACCAATCAAGTCGTGTTGGAATGATCTGCACGCCGATCCAAGTGATTTTTTAGATTTTGGAAACCCAAACCCAACTTCTTTAATTTTAAACTAATTAAGCGCATTTGAAGAATTGAGTAATTTGAGCGTCGAGCCCAAACCGGGTATCTAATTTGGATTCCGTTAACTCTCCCAAGTAACTCTCATCACCCTGGTCGTGTCAGAATTATCGACATGTCGATCAGGCTAGTATTTTACATTTTGGACCCCCGAACCCCTAGTTATGTGAATTGTTTTAAACTAAGTTAGCTTTGAAAACTTAGTTTTGATTTGAGTAATTTAAGCGCCGGGCTCAAACCGGGTGTCTGATTAAGATTCCGTCAGCTCTCACAAGTCACTTTTACCTCCCAAGTCATTTTAGAACAATCGGCACACCGATCCGAGCGATATTTTAGATTCGGACCCCCGAACCCAACTTCTTTAATTTTAAACTTAGTGCATTTGAAAAATACACTTCTAGGCGCCGGGCTCAAACCGAGTGTCAGATTTAGGTTTCGTCGACTCTCACAAGTCAATTTTACCTCTCAAGTTGTGTTGGAATGATCGGCACGCCGATCCGAGTGATATTTTAGATTTTGGACCACCGAACCCAACTTCTTTAATTTTAAACTAAGCGCATTTGAAGAATTGGATAATTTGGGCACCGAGCCAAAATCGAGTATCCGACTTGGATTCCGTCTGCTCTCCCAAGTCACTCTCATCACCCAGGTCGCGTCGGAATGATCGGCATGCCGAAATAGCCAATATTTTACATTTTGGACCCCCAAACCCCTAGTTATGTGAATTGTTTTAAACTAAGTTAGCTTTGAAAACTAACTTGATTTTGATTTGAGTAATTTGAGCGCCGAGCTCAAATCGGGTATCTGATTTAGATTTCGTCAGCTCTCACAACTCACTTTTGCCTCTCAGGTCATGTTGGAATAATCGGCATGCCGATCGGAGCGATATTTCAGATTTTGGACCCCCGAACCCAACTTATTTGATTTTAAACTAAGTGCATTTGAAGAATGCACTTCTGAGTGCCAGGCTCAAACCGGGTGTCAGATTTACATTTCGTCAACTCTCACAAGTCACTTTTACCTTTCAAGTCGTGTTGGAACGATCGGCACACCGATCCAAGTGATATTTTAAATTTTGTACTCCCGAACCCAACTTCTCTAACTTTAAACTAAGCACATTTGAAGGATTGAGTAATTTGAGCATCGAGCCCAAACTGAGTATGCGATTTGGATTCCGTCAACTCTCCCAAGTCACTCTCATCTCCCCAATCGCGTCGAAATGATTGGCACGTAGATCAAGCCAGTATTTTATATTTTGGACCTCCGAAACCATAGTTATGTGAACTATTTTAAACTAAGTTAGCTTTGAAAAGTAACTAAGTTTTGATTTGTGTAATTTGGGCGCCGGGCTCAAACCGAGTGTCCGATTTAGATTCCGTCAGCTCTCACAAGTCACTTTTACCACCCAAGTCGTTTTGGAACAATCAAGACGCCGATCGGAGCGATATTTTAGATTTTGGACCCCCGAACCTAACTTCTTTAATTTTAAACTAAACGCATTTGAAGAATTGAGTAATTTGAGCGTCGCGCCCAAACTGAGTATCCGATTTGGATTCTGTCAACCCTCTCAAGTCACACTCATCACCTCGGTCGCGTCGAAATGATTGGCACGCCGATCAGGCCAGTATATTACATTTTGGACCCCCGAACCCCTAGTTGTGTGAATTATTTTAAACTAAGTTAACTTTGAAAACTAACTTCGTGTTGATTTGAGTAATTTGATCGCCGGGCTCAAACCGGGTGTCCGATTTAAATTTCGTCAGCTCTCACAAGTCACTTTTACCTCTCAGGTCGTGTTGGAACAATCGACACGTCGATCAGAGCGACATTTTAGATTTTGGACCCCAGAACCCAACTTATTTAATTTTAAACTAAGTGCATATTAAGAATGCACTTCTGAGCGCCGGGCTCAAACTGGGTGTCTGATTTAGATTCCCTCAGCTCTCACAAGTTATTTTTACCTCCCAAGTCGTGTTGGAATGATCGGCACGTCAATCCGAGTGATATTTTAGATTTTGGACTCACGAACACAACTTTTTTAATTTTAAACTAAGGGAATTTGAAGAATGCACGTTTGAGCGTCGGGCTCAAACTGGGTGTCCGATTTAGATTCCGTCGGCTCTCACAAGTCACTTTTACCTCCCAAGTCGTGTTGGAATGATCGACACGTCGATCCAAGCGATATTTTAGATTTTGCACCCCCGAACCCAATTTCTTTAATTTTAAACTAAGCGTATTTGAAGAATTGAGTAATTTGAACGCCGAGCCCAAACCGGGTATCCGATTTAGATTCCGTCAGCTCTCCCAAGTCACTATCCGCACCTAGGTCGCGTCGGAATGATCGACACACCGATCAAGCCAGTATCTTACATTTTGGACCCCCAAAACCCTAGTTATGTGAATTATTTTAAACTAAGTTACCTTTGAAAACCAACTTGGTTTCAATTTGAGTAATTTGAGCACTGGGTTCAAATCAGGTATCCAATTTAGATTCCGTCAGCTCTCACAAGTCACTTTTACCTCCCAGGTCGTGTTGGAATAATCGACACGTCGATCGAAGTGATATTTTAGATTTTAGACCCCCGAACCCAACTTATTTAATTTTAAAGTAAGTGCATTTGAAGAATGCACTTCTGAGCGTCGGGCTCAAACCGGGTGTCCGATTTAGATTCCGTCAGCTCTCACAAGTCATTTTTACCTCTCAAGTCGTGTTGGAACAATCTGCATGTCGATCCATGTGATTTTTTAGATTTTGGAGACTCAAACCCAACTTCTTTAATTTTAAACTAAGCGCATTTGAAGAATTGAGTAATTTGAGCGTCGAGCCCAAACCAGGTATCTGATTTGGATTCCGTCAGCTCTCCCAAGTCACTCTCATCACCCTGGTCGCATCGGAATTATGGACATGTCGATCAGGCTAGTATTTTAGATTTTGGACCCCCGAACCCCTAGTTTTGCGAATTCTTTTAAACTAAGTTAGCTTTGAAAACTAACTTAGTTTTAATTTGAGTTATTTGAGCGCCAGGCTCAAACCGGGTGTATGATTAAGATTCATCAACTCTCATAAGTCACTTTTACCTCGCAAGTCGTGTTGGAACAATCGACACGCCGATCTGAGCGATATTTTAGATTTTGGACCCCCAAACCCAACTTCTTCAATTTTAAACTTAGTGCATTTGAAGAATGCACTTCTGAGCGCCAGGCTGAAACCGAGTGTCAGATTTAGGTTCCGTCGACTCTCACAAGTCACTTTTCCCTCCCAAGTTGTGTTGGAACGATCGGCACATCGATCCGAGCAATATTTTAGATTTTGGACCCCCGAACCCAACTTCTTTAATTTTAAACTAAGTGCATTTGAAGAATTGGGTAATTTGAGCACCGAGCCCAAATCGGGTATCCGATTTGGATTCTGTTTGCTCTCCCAAGTCACTCTCATCACCCAGGTCGCGTCGGAATAATCGGCACGCCGAAATGGCCAATATTTTACAATTTAGACCCCCAAACCCCTAGTTATGTGAATTGTTTTAAACTAAGTTAGCTCTGAAAACTAACTTGATTTTGATTTGAGTAATTTGACCGTCGGGCTCAAATCGGGTGTTTGATTTAGATTATGTCAGCTCTCACAAGTCACTTTTGCCTCTCAGGTCATGTTGGAATAATCGGCATGCCGATCGGAGTGATATTTCAGATTTTGGACCCCCAAACCTAACTTATTTGATTTTAAACTAAGTGCATTTGAAGAATGCACTTCTGAGCGCCGGGCTCAAACCGGGTGTCAGATTTACATTCCGTCAACTCTCACAAGTCACTTTTAGCTTTCAAGTCGTGTTGGAACGATCGGCACACCGTTCCAAGTGATATTTTAGATTTTCAACCCCCGAACCCAACTTCTTTAATTTTAAACTAAGGGCATTTGAAGAATTGAGTAATTTGAGCGTCGACCCAAACCGGGTATGCGATTTGGATTCTGTTAGCTCTCCCAAGTCACTCTCATCACCTAGGTCGTGTTAGAATGATTGGCACGCCGATCAGGCCAGTATTTTACATTTTGGACCCCTAAACCCCTAGTTATGTAAATTGTTTTAAACTAAGTTAGCTTTGAAAACTAACTTGGTTTTGATTTGCGTAATTTGTGCGTCGGG
Source organism: Amorphophallus konjac (assembly GCA_022559845.1). Taxonomy (NCBI): domain Eukaryota; kingdom Viridiplantae; phylum Streptophyta; class Magnoliopsida; order Alismatales; family Araceae; genus Amorphophallus; species Amorphophallus konjac. Next base: position 297,414,916 of record CM040120.1, read on the forward strand.
CTCAAACCGGGTGTTCGATTTAGATTCCTTTAGCGCTCACAAGTCACTTTTACCTCCCAGGTCATGTTAGAACAATCAGCACACTGATCGGAGTGATATTTTAGATTTTGGACTGCCGAACACAACTTATTTAATTTTAAACTAAGTGCATTTGAAGAATGCATTTCTGAGCGCCGGACTGAAACCGGGTGTCCGATTTAGATTCTGTCAGCTCTCACAAGTCACTTTTACCTCCCAAGTCGTGTTGGAATGATCGGCACACCGATCTGAGTGATATTTTAGATTTTGGACCGCCAAACCCAACTTCTTAATTTTAAACTAACTACATTTCAAGAATGCACTTCGGAGTGCCGGACTCAAACCGGGTGTCCGATTTATATTCCGTTAGCTCTCACAAGTCACTTTTACCTCCCAGGTCGTGTTGGAATGATCGACACGCCGATTTGAGCGATATTTTAGATTTTGGACCCCCAAAGCCAACTTATTCAATTTTAAACTAAGTGCATTTGAAGTGTGCACTTCTGAGCGTCGGGCTCAAATCGGGTGTCCGATTTAGATTCCGTCGGCTCTCACAAGTCACTTTTACCTATCAAGTCGTGTTGGAACGATCGACATGCCGATCCAAGTCAAATTTTAGATTTTGGGCCCCCGAACCCAACTTCTTTAATTTTAAACTAAGCGCATTTGAAGAATTGAGTAATTTGAGCGCCGAGCCCAAACCGGGTATCCGATTTGGATTCCGTGAGCTCTCCCAAATCACTCTCATCACCCAGGTCACGTCGGAATGATCGGCACGTCGATCAGGGTAGTATTTTATATTTTGAACTCCCGAACCCCTAGTTATGTGAATTGTTTTAAACTATGTTAGCTTTGAAAACTAACTTAGTTCCGAATTGAGTAATTTGAGTGCCGAGCCCAAACCGGGTATCAGATTTTGATTCTGTCAGCTCTCCCAAGTCACTGTCATCACCGAGGTCGCATTAGAATGATGTACACGTTGATTTGATCAGTATTTTATATTTTGGACCCCTGAAACCCTAGTTATGTGAATTGTTTTAAACTAAGTTAGATTTGAAAACTAACTTAGTTCCGAATTGAGTAGTTTGAGCGCCGAGCCCAAACTGAGTATCCGATTTGGACTCCGTCTGCTCTCCTATGTCACTGTCATCACCCATGTAGCGTTGGAATGATCTACACGCCGATGTGATCAGTATTTTATTAGGGTGCTAGGCCCGGATACAGAGGGGGGGTGAATGTATCCTTCTACGAATAATACCCAAAATAAAAACTCAGATGCTAGACGCAATCACAGAATGAAACAAATTCAATTAAACTTATGAGCAAACACATGGAGCATGCCTATCCAAGCATCTAGCGGAAGCAAGCACACAAAGCAAACCATAGCTCAAAGGATTTTTTAGGTGGTTCGGTCCTCCAGACCTACATCCACCCCTCACTCCCAACCGGAGTGAGGCTTCACTAGCAAATGCTAGAACCAAGCAGACTCAGTCTGCGAACAGTTGTTGCCACACAGCTTGACCAGGGGAACAGCCTCCCCTCTTCCTCCCAACCGGAGGGACACCCCAAGTGACTCCCAGCCACTTGGAAACCAGAGACCGAAGTCTCTCTTCCTCCAGACTAGGAGGGAACCCGCTAGTGACTCCTAGTCACCAGCAACCAGAGGTCGCAGACCTCTCTTCCTCTAACCGGAGGGACCCCTGGACTTGCAAGCCACAAGCCCAGAACCGGAGACAAGTCTCCCTTCTCCTGAATCCACAGGAGGAATCCGATCCCCAGTAGGGCAATCGGAAGAACAAGAATAACCAAATGAAAAAGGAAAAAATAAGAAAGGAAAAATACACAGCGATCAGAAAGCTGTAAAGAAGGATAACACAGATGTGGCTCGCATGGAGCTGACTGGCCTAGATTTGATCCACGGTCCAGTAGACAGGTCTTCAGGTAAGCTTATCCTTCTCTTCTCTTCTCTCTCGCTCACTCTCTTTCTCTTCTCTGCTCTCTTCTTTTTACTCTCACTGTCTTTCTCTTTTCTTTCACTTCTTACGAGCTCTCTCTTTCTCTTTTTTTCTTCTGCTACTCTCACTCTCTTTCTTTCCTTTACTCTTTTCTTCTTCTCTTCTACGGGATCGAACTCTCAGCACTTCTACTCTTCTGCTATTGCCCTCAAGGCTTCGATCAGTCTTCATCTGTTGGATGAAGGCTTCCTTTTATAAGCAGCAGCAACAGCTAGGGCGTGAGCTTCCTACGCCTTCTGTCCAGAAGATTCCTCCTCGGATCACGTGCTCAGCACCCACCTCGGATCACTTGTCAGGTGCCAACTTCGGGTCACGTGCCCATTCATCAGTACGCTCAGCAACTGGAGTTGAGGTGGCGTCAACACACTTGCTCCAAAGGGTTGACGCAGCCTTCAAAGACATTCGACCAGCAAAACTCAAGTCTGCTGCGTTGACTCCATCAGCCTGCTGCGTTGACGCATCGGTGATCCAGTGATCAAGTCTTCAGCAGATGGGCGTGCTGCGTCGACGCTCTCAATCAATGGCGTTAACGCAGTGAGGCATTCCAGTAAGCCATTAGCTTCGTCTCTTTAGCTGCTGCGTCGACGCTGCTCAATTGTGGCGTTGACGCAGTGGAATAGCCTGTGAAGGTCTCTGCTTCTTTAACTGCTGCGTCGACGCTGCTTGCTTGTGGCGTTGACGCAGTGGAAGATATCGTGAAGGCTTCGTCAACTGATGCGTGGACGCTTTAAGCTCCCAGCGTCGACCCTGTTCCCTTCAGCAACAAGAATGAAGTCATAAGATTTAAGTGTGTACATTGCAGTGTATATACTTCGTTGTATAGACTTGTGAAGGCGAATGCAACGTACAGACTTGCCCAATGTGTTGACTTCAACAAAGGAGGCAACGGTTGTATAGACTTTAAATCCTAAAGGCAGTGTATAGACATTGAAGAACAGCAACCAATGTATGGACTTCATGTAAAAGCCCAATGTATAGACATTGAATTCGAAGACCAATGTGCAGAGTATAGACTTTAAATCCTAAAGGCAGTGTATAGACATTGAAGAACAACAACTAATGTATGACTTCATGTAAAAGCCCAATGTATAGACATTGAATTCAAAGACCAATGTGCAGACTTTGGATTTGAAGACCAGTGTGCAGACTTCAAGTTTAACTGTGGATGTACAGACTTCGGGTGTGAAGACCATTGTGTAGACTTTGGAGAACAGTGGCCAATGTATAGACTTGATGGAGCGAAGCCAATGTGTAGACTTCACGCTGTACAGACTTTGCCAATATGAGACACTGTACAGACTTTGTCAAGAGACTGGCTGTACAGACTTCAACATAGCTGCGATGTACAGGCTTTGACAAAGCAGCGTTGTACAGACTTGAAAGTTCAAGGCCACGATGTATAGACTTTGCCCAACGTGAAGCCAATGTACAGACTTGAAAGTCCACTTAGCTAATGTATAGACTTCAGGTGAAGATCAATGTATGGACTTGTGAACAACCGATGAATGAACTGAGGGGTCGACCCATCAGCACAAGGGGTCGACGCACCACAGACCAGACCAATGAATAAATGCAGCAAAGTTAAAGAGGCACCAAGCGTCAACGCATTGCCCAAGCAGCGTGGACGCAACAGATCAAATATTTCTTACTGCTACCTCTGAAGTGCCTTGGCAGCGTCGACGCTGCAGTTCGATGGGTCGACGCTGCAGTATCAAACTGCAGTCTAAAGAGCAACAGTAACATGACTGAACATAATCAAATATGCAATGCCATATCAGAACTTATGAAGAACTGCATTGTGATCAGAAAGTGAATAATAGCATGATGACTCACACAGCAAGATGACTCACAGTGAATAACTCACTTCAAAGGCCAATCATCAAAACCACCATTAAAACCATCATCAAAACCACAGGGGCACAACATATTTTACATTTTGGACCTCAGAAACCCTAGTTATTTGAATTATTTTAAACTAAGTTAGCTTTGAATACAAACTTAGTTCCGAATTGAGTAATTTGAGCACCAAGCCCAAACCGGGTATCCGATTTAGATTTCGTCAGCTCTCCCAAGTCACTCTCATCACCAAGGTCCCGTTGGAATGATCGGCATGCCGATTAGGGTAGTATTTTACATTTTGGACCCTTAAACCCATAGTTATGTGAATTATTTTAAACGAAGTTAGCTTTAAAAACTAACTTAGTTCCGAATTGAGTAATTTGAGCGCCGAGCCCAAACTAGGTATCCGATTTTTATTCCGTCAGCTCTCCCAAGTCATTGTCATCACCGAGGTCGCGTTGGAATGATCTACACACCGATTTGATCAGTATTTTACATTTTGGACCGCCAAAACCCTAGTTATGTGAATTATTTTAAACTAAGTTTGCTTTGAAAACTAACTTAGTTCCGAATTGAGTAATTTGAGCGCCGAGCCCAAACCGGATATCCGATTTGGATTTCGTCAGCTCTCCCAAGTCACTGTCATCACCCATGTCGCGTTGGAATGATCTACACGCTGATTTGATTAGTATTTTACATTTTGGACCTCCGAAACCTTAGTTATGTGACTAAGTTAACTTTCAAAACTAACTTAGTTACGAATTGAGTAATTTGAGCGCCGAGCCCAAACCGGATATCTGATTTGGATTCCGTCAGCTCTCCTAAGTCACTCTCATCACTGAGGACGCGTTGGACTGATCGGCATGCCGATCAGAGTAGTATTTTGCATTTTGGACCCTCAAACCCCTAGTTATGTGAATTGTTTTAAACTAAGTTAGCTTTGAAAACTAACTTAGTTCCGAATTGAGTAATTTGAGCGACGAGCCCAAATCGGGTATCCGATTTGGATTCCGTCAACTCTCCCAAGTCAGTGTCATCATCCATGTCGCGTTGGAATGATCTACACGCTGATTTGATCAGTATTTTACATTTTGGACCCCCGAAACCCTAGTTATGTGAATTATTTTAAACTAAGTTAGCTTTGAAAACTAACTTAGTTCCGAATTGAGTAATTTGAGCGCCGAGCCCAAATCGGGTATCCGATTTGGATTCCATCAACTCTCCCAAGTCACTGTCATCACCCATGTCGCGTTGGAATGATCTACACGCCGATTTGATCAGTATTTTACATTTTGCACCCCCGAAACCCTAGTTATGTGAATTATTTTAAACTAAGTTAGCTTTGAAAACTAACTTAGTTCTGAATTGAGTAATTTGAGCGTCGAGCCCAAACCGGATATTCGATTTGGATTCTGTCAGCTCTCCCAAGTCACTCTCATCACCGAGGTCATGTTGGAATTATCGGCACGTCAATCAGGGCAGTCTTTTACATTTTGGACCCTCGAACCCCTAGTTATGTGAATTATTTTAAATTAAGTTAGCTTTGAAAACTAACTTAATTTCGAATGGAGTAATTTGAGCGCCGAGCCCAAACCGGGTATCCGATTTGGATTCCGTTAGCTCTCCCAAGTCATTGTCATCACCGAGGTCGCGTTGGAATGATCTGCATGTCAGTTTGATTAGTATTTTACATTTTGGACCCCCGAAAACCTAGTTATGTGAATTATTTTAAACTAAGTTAGTTTTGAAAACTAACTTAGTTCCGAATTGAGTAATTTGAGCGCTGAGCCCAAATCGGGTATCCAATTAGGATTACGTCAGCTCTCCCAAGTCACTATCATCACCCATGTCGCGTTGGAATGATCTACACTCCGATTTGATCAGTATTTTACATTTTGGACCCCCGTAACCCTAGTTACGTGAATTATTTTAAACTAAGTTAGATTTGAAAACTAACTTAGTTCCGAATTGAGTAATTTGAGTGCCGAGCCCAAACCGGGTATCCGATTTGGATTCCGTCCGCTCTCCCAAGTCACTCTCATCACTGAGGTCGCGTTAGATTGATCGGCACGCCGATTAGGCTAGTATTTTACATTTTAGACCCCCGAACCTCTAGTTATGTGAATAGTTTTAAACTAAGTTAGCTTTGTTATGTGAATTGTTTTAAACTAAGTTAGCTTTGAAAACTAACTTAGTTCCGATTTGCATAATTTGAGCACCGAGCCAAAACTGGGTATCCGATTTGGATTCCGTCAACTCTCCCAAGTCACTGTCATTATCCATGTCGTGTTGCAATGATCTACATGCCGATTTGATCAGTATTTTACATTTTGGACCCCCGAAACCCTAATTATGTGAATTATTTTAAACTAAGTTAGCTTTGAAAACTAGCTTAGTTCCGAATTGAGTAATTTGAGCGTATAATCCAAGCCGGATTTATTCCTATATCAAATAGGGTCTTGTTACTTTCAATCTAAATTCATGTATATTCTTTGCTTTTAGAATTGAGTAATTATGCCAAAATAAAAATATAAGAAACACTCACCTGAGGGGGTTGTGCTGTGGTTATGGATCCATGAGGGAGAATTCCCGCTTAGGAGAGGAGGCCAGCAAGTGACTGCAAGATATCTTCCTTGTGGCTTGACATCTCAGTCCTCATCTATTGCAACTGCCGCTGCATATCAGACATTTCCGCTCGGGCGATGTCTCTGACGTCGCTGGAAGAAGTACTAGTGCCGGGTGGGGGCGTGCTAAAGGCACTGCTACTGGTCCAGGCAGCGCCTGAACTCGCACAACATGATATCACCGGGCCAGTCTCCAGGCATTGCCCAAAGCCATATATGAAGTCCCGCGATCAATGACACCCAAGAGGGGGGTGAATTGGGTGTTTACCAATTTTAAGAAAACTTTTGGATTTTTACAAAATATGTGGTAAACAATAATTAGCAATTGAAAACTAATTAACCAATTCTCTCAAACTCACCGTTCCCACACGACCAAACAACGAAAACAATCAAACCACACAAATAACACACAATGCACAGCGGTTTTTAAGGTGGTTCGGATGCAATGACGGCAATCCTACGTCCACCCCTCACCAAACCCGGTGAGGCTTCACTCGGGTATAAATCCCCAAACAGAGACAACGCTCCAACCACACACGCAGGATGACACCTGCACACACACACGGGGACGCGCCCCAACCCACACACGGAGACAAGCTCCAACACACACACACACACACACGGAGATGAACTCCAACACGATCCGACAACCGGATCACAACCACACACACAAGATCGAACGGATCTAAAAAGACCCTCACACACACAAACGTAGATCTAGGAAGATCCACGTACACACACGAATCAATTACAACACACGCACAAACAACCATGGATCCAACACGATCCACACACACACAAGTTATTGCGGTTTATGATGAAACACAAATATGAGATTAAAGCATAAGACACCAAAGTAAATCGACCACAGTTTAGAATGCTCCTGATTTAGGCTCCCCCTGAGTGTATGCTCCGGATGTTCGCGTTGATTCCTTCTTCACCTGAATGGCTTGAGACTCAGCTTGAATGGCCTTATATTGGATGTAGGTTTCCTTGCACGGAGTACTGTTCACTGCTACAGTACTTCTTCTTCTCTTCACTTGGACAGCCTTCCCTTAAGCTCTTCTTGAGATCCTTGCTTGATTGGAACTCCCTGGCTTTAGAAGATGACTGAATGTCTTCAGTTGATGCTTGAATGGCTTCGATCAGATGAAGAACTTGGTGGAAGGAATGTTGTTCACGATCGTTGCAGCAACCTTCCCTTGATAGCTACTATCTTGATCTCTCTAGGTTGATTTGTTGTTGCTTCAGTTCATGGGAAGATGAAGGCTTCAAAATGGATCTTGGATCTTCAACTATGATGAGGCTTTGATCTTCGAATCACTGTTCACGGCTACAGTGATATTCCTCCTCTTCCTTGAGCCAACTTGATCTCTCTTGTTCTCTTGGAGCCCATTAGGGTTTATGACCTCAAAGAGAGGTTTTATAACCCTTGGAAGGTTAGGAGACAAGGCCCAGACCCAGATCCACAATTTATGGGGTGATTAGGAGCATTGGGATTAAAGAAATGGGGAAGGGAATCTCTCCACGGATTGGAAACAAAAAGTCAAAGTTGGAGGCTTCGAGGCTGGCAGTCGAGAGGTGGGCTGGCGATCGACCGCTAGGGGCCATCTTGTAGCTGTGTGGCTGCTGGGAAAACTGGTTGATCGCTAGGGTCCTGGCGGTCGACCGCCAGGTTTACAGGTTGCCAATCTTCAATTCTATCATTTCAGGTCGAACGCCAAGGGTCCACAGGTCAACCTCCAATCTTCAAACCTGTAAAAATGAAATGTTAGACCAATGAAACATGTCCAAAAGTCAAGAGCTTCAAGTCCATATCAAGTCCATGCATTTTGGGATTGAATTCAACTTAGAATATGCTTTGAGCATTTCTAAATTTTGTTTCGGGGGCTCCGCCCCCGGAAACCCCCCCAAGGGGCGCTACGACCTGACCGCGCGGGTCGATCCGCGGGCGAGGGCGCACGATGGCCAGAAGGGTTTCATGTTTAAGGTGCATGAATGAGGTGTATTAATGAAAAATATATGAAATATCTATGGTGAGATTGATGCTTTAACAGGGTAAGTATCTTACCAATGACTCTTGACAGTAAATGACATATATCACATGTTTTGTATTGCAGAGGAGCAGGGTGCTTATCCACACGTTTGGTTTACCAGGTGACTACCATGAGTTTGATCCTGCATACAAGATAGTCAGGGTTAATTGCATGCTTATTAACATTAAAGAGGTTATAAAACCTCTTGCCTCTTGTAAAACCAGCATATGCAACCAGCATAAACAACAAGATGAATGAACATAAACATCAGGAACATGTGTAATCAACCAAGTTTAGTTATCATCACGTGAACACACATTAAGTTTAGTTATCATCAAAATCATAACTTAACATCTACAACAATCATCAAAACCATAACTCAACAATATAGCCGACCTTTTTTTGGTACGCCCGCTGCTGCCACCCATGCCGCCGGATCTAACTCCGGTTGTTATCTGTCTCCCTCCCCATACTTCTCTGTCAACTTTCTACTATATGTTTCCTACCAATTGAATACAAAAACTTGTAAATTTCATATGAATGAATCATATTTAAATGAAAAGAAAAACTTAAAGAAAATTTTGCCCGAAGATATAAACTTATCGCTTCTGAGCAGGCTCTCTCACTAAGAAACCGATCTATCCCCTTCTTTTTGTGTGTTCTGTCGAACACCTCCAGGAATGACGGAGCTCGATTGAGGTCCGCGGCCTATTTTACAATTCATAGTAAAAAATGTTATATATATGAATAATTTGGAAGAGGATAATTTGAAAGATTACTTACCAATTTTTGTTTATGAGTCACGAAAGAGACGGACCCACTAGTATGCACATTTGCGTCTGGTTGTGACGCCCTATTTACTGTAGCTTTTGGGACTTTTCTATCCATTTGGGCTCGGCCCATTTGTCACATACAGTGTCCCAATGCTCCTTCATCATCCAAGAGGGTGGTGCTTCTTCCACAGCTATTGATCTTGACTCCCACCAGCATTTTTCTGAGCCTTTACTTGGGCCTCATGCAAATTCTTTCGATAATTTGTCTGGATAGTAGCCTCCGAGACTCTACGACATCTCGCCGCGTCTTGTCCACTTGTGAACTGATAAGTCCGCTGTAAATAAATTAAGTTATGGGTTAGTACGTATGCTATTCTGAATTGAGTTTAGGAAATACGTGAATTAAATGATTAAATTACTTATTGTGAACATGTCGAATAGTAAATCCCAGACGCCCATCAGAAATTGCCTGAAAGATAGTGCTAGCCTAGGAACATGTGCCATTACGTGTTTCATAGAATGACGGACAGCCTCGACAGGTTCAAATTTATCACTGCAAGTCCCAATGTTAACATAGTTGGCATTAGACAGTTGAAGGATAAATAACCAATGTAATTCATAACCACATAAATTTACCTAGAGATCCAACACGGAAGACGTCCATCATAGGCCCCACCTCCCTCGCCCTCGTGAGTAGTGTCGAGGGACTGTAGCGGCTGAGTGGAGGAGCCGACAGGGGCACTACGACCTGTAAGAATTAAATCACATAAGCATAACATTTAATCAAAGAATATTTGGCTATAAATTGAAAGAGACATACCTGTAGTAGGAGGTGGTGAGGGTGTGCCCTGCATAGCTGGTGGGAGGGCACTGGGACCTGTAAGAATTAGATATCATAAGTAAATGGAATATAATCAAAGAATATTTTACTAGAGATTAAAATATACATACCTGAAGCGGGAGGTGGTGGGAGTGTGCCCTACACAATTGGTGGGAGGGCATTGGGACCTGTAAGAATTAGATATCATAAGTAAATGGAATATAATCAAAGAATATTTTGCTAGAGATTAAAATATACATACGTGAAGTGGGAGGTGGTGGGAGTGTGCCCGGCACAGCTGGTGAGAGGGCACTAGGACCTGTAAGAATTAGATATCATAAGTAAATGAAATATAATCAAAGAATATTTTGCTAGAGATTAAAATATACATACCTGAAGCGGGAGGTGGTGGGAGTGTGCCCTACACAGTTGGTGGGAGGGCACTGGGACCTATAAGAATTAGATATCATAAGCATACCATATAATCACACAACATTTCATTGCATCTGGTAAAATAGACATACCTATCAGCTACGGTGGTGGTGGTGTCTCATGTGTAGGGCGTAAGCCGACACTCGGACCTGAAATAAATAAATCTTTTAAGCTGATATATAATTAATACATTGATATAGCTAAATCAGATACTAGATATACCTGTGCTCGAACTTGACGCCAAAGAGGAGGGAGTAGAGCCCCGCCCACTGCCCTGCCTCCTCCCACTCCCACTACGAGGTCCTCGGACCATCTCTTTATTAAGAACAATAAAATTAATGCATATTAATCCACAATTATATAAGATTTATAAATCTCATAAAAAATTATGCAAAAATGTACAAATATCTTACTAAATTATCAAATATTATACATTTCCTCTTCAGATGATGATGATATATCTAACTCAACCTCATCTTTGTCATCCGTACTAGCCTCATAAGATTCAAACTCTTCATCTTCATCGGACTCCTCCTCCCCTATAACATCAACATTTAGGTCCATCAGATCGACTTGTTCCACTTTATTTCTCGCATGTAACGACAGTGGCTTGTCGGATTCGTCCAAATGAAGATGTGTGAAACCTACAGCGCCAACTTCATCTGATTGAAAATATTCGGCATTGGCATCCTCTGAAACAGTTTCACTCAGATTCAACTCATAAGTGGGAAAAAGTCTTGCTTTAACCCTACAAACTTCCCACCAATCTTTATTCTTGGAGGATGAATAGCTTGAATAATACACTTGTTGGGCTTGTGCGGCCAAAATGAATGGTTCATATGTATTATGTTTAGACCTATGTTTGACATTGACAATTCCATATGTTGTGTCATGTCGAACAGAATTAGGATCAAACCAATGACACTTAAATATGAATACATGATTGTCTTGTCCCAGATACTGCAATTCAATGACTTCCTCAAGAATACCATAGTAGTCCAGTTCATTTTCATTATATGCACTTTCCTTAACGCATACGCTGTTGTTCATCGTACACTTATTTCATCCATAATCCCTCGTGTGAAATCTGTATCCATTTACAATATATCCTAGATAAGCACGTGCAACTTTTGAGGGGCCATAACTTAACTCCTGTACTCTTTCATCAGAAATAAGACCTTGTTCAACATATATGTAAATCAAAATAATTAAAGTATTAACATTTACCTCAAAAGAAGTAAATTGGAACGTATAAATTCAACGATCGACACTAACTTGATATCTCAGCCATCTGGAAAAAAACTTATCGTGTTCTTTTTCAACCTCCACATCCTAGATATTTGGATATTTTTGTACTAATTTTGAATCAAATTATCTGCAATATGAATACAATACTACCTTAAATGGCAAGAAGAAGGATAAATAACTTATGTATATAAGGAAATGTGAGTTAATAACTTACTCCACATAGGGTTCAATCTCAGTACAATTCAGAAGAATGTATATTTATACGGCGTACAATTCTCTATCTTAAAGCGTCTGAGTCGAGCAATGTCCGAACGCACGTCCAGGATGCTTAAATATAGAGAGCCAATTTGACAAATCAGCAACTCCCCCATCATCATTACGTGGAGGTCGAGTATGATGACTTTGAATCTCTGGCTCAAAGTACATCAAATAGAAGTTCAAAATTTCTTCAATAATATATGCCTCAGTAATCGAACCCTCCACCTTTGCCTTATTGCGAACTTTTATTTTTAATTCATGCATGCACCTACAACAACAATTCAGTTGACAATGACATAAATATCGTACACATGTAGCGGCCAAAAGAAAAAAAAATTCTCACATACCTCTTAAATGGATACATCCATCGAAATTGTACTAGCCCTCGGACTCTAGCCTCGCATGGCAAATGGATAATCAGGTGCTCCATCGAATTGAAGAAGCCCGGAGGAAATATCTTCTCTAGCTTGCAAATGGTCGTGACTGCATTATCTTCAATAGTTTGTACATCCCGAAGTCTAAGTTCCGATGCACATAAAATTTTGAAAAATTGACTCAGCTCGGTTAGTGCTCCCCAAACAGGCTTTGGCAATAAGTGACGGAATGCCATGGGCACCAGCCTCTCCATGAACACATGACAGTCATGACTTTTCAGTTCATATATTTTTACCTCATTAACATTCATACAATGACATATGTTGGACACATATCCATCTGAGAATCTGAACTGTTTCAACCACTGACACACTTCCTTGATCTGTTTATCGCTAAGCATATAAGTTGCTTTAGGCTGCACAGTTTTTCCATGTATAATTTGTAGTTCCAGTTCTGGACGTTTACAAAGCATCTTCAAGTCCATACGCACTTTGGCATTGTCCTTTCTTTTACCTTTTATGTCCGGGATCGTGTTGAACACATTATCAAAAACATTCTTCACGATATGCATGACATCCCGATTGTGTCATACTAGAAGAGTTGACCAATAAGGTAATTTCTAGAAAATGCTTTTCTTGTTCCAATTGTGATCCTTTCCAAAGCGAGGGAGTTGTCGTGTGCTACCGGACAGTTGTACTACATCTGGTAAATTTTGCACCCGTGCCGCTATATGTCGACCAAATACTCGTTGTAAATCTGCTTCATCCATTTCAACAGTATTTCTCTGAAATGAGTCCCTTTGCCTTCGGAAAGGATGGTTACGCGGTAGAAATCACCGATGGCAATCAAACTAGCATGCTTTTCCACCATGTTTCAATACAAATGATTTAGTATCTTCCATATAGTAAGGACATGCTAACCTCCCATGTGTGTTCCAACCAGATAGCATTCCATATGTAGGGAAGTCACTTATTATCTACATCAATGCAACCTTCATAATAAAATTTTGCTTCCTACATGCATCATAAGTAATAACTCCATCAGTCCATAAAATTTCAGTTCATCAATCAATGGTCTGATATATATCAAAAAAATTTCTCAGACTTTTTGGACCTAGAATTACTATGGATAAAAGTAGATTTTCTCGCTTCATGCACATGTCCGGCGGAAGGTTGTACGGTGTCATAAAGACTGGCCAACAAGAGTAAGACGCCACTGAACCACCGAATGGATTAAAATCATTTGTGCATAAACCCAACCTAACATTACGTGGCTCCTTTGAGAAAGCAAGATGAGTACGACTGAAGTGAGTCCAAGCTTCACCATCGACAGGATGACTGATTATATCATCGGCACGGCGTTCTCTTTTGGTGTGCCATCTCATATGTCGAGCCGTCTCTGAGGACATATACAGTCGCTCCAGCCTAGGCGGAAGAGGGAAGTATCGCAATGCCTTGTAAGGTACATCTTTTTACTTTGAATTGTCCCCTCTCTTAGGTTTGAATCTGTCATGATGACAAATAGAACATGATATCTTATCTGCATCCTCTTTGTAATATAACATACAGTGATTCGGGCATGCATCTATTTTCACATATCCAAGTCCTACCTCATTGACCATCTTTTTTGCATGGCAAAAAGTTTCTGGCAACTTCTCGTCTCGAGGCCACATACTCTTGATCAAGAAGAGGAGGTCAAAACAAGTCTCACTGATGTGAAATTCAGATTTAAAGTTCAACAACTGTGAGACTACAGACAAGTGAGCGTGCTTTTCACAACCATCCCACAGCGGCTCATCAGCATCCCTAAGTAGTTGATAAAATCTTTCGACTGTCTTATTCGGCGCTTCTTCCATGTATGCATGTTCCTCATGAACATTAAAACTACGACCAGCAGCATCTATAATCATATCCACGTACCCACTTGTGCCAGCAATATTGCCGCGCTCATACGACAAGACATCATTGTTGACACCCATTTTTAGCCCACAAGTTGCGTCATTTCTCTTATTCATCATTTTGATGTCCCGAATTACCCATTATTTTGGAGCTTTCTCGGATGGATTTCAAGCCCATTTTTACCATTTCATTCCCTTTGAGCCTTAGAGATCTTGATTTCCTAAAGTCCTGGAGCTTATTGGAAAGGGGGATTTCTGTAGCCCATTCAAAGAGCAGCCCAACAAGACCCAAAAGGGTCCCACGAGGCAAGCTCCCCTGAGTGACAGCCCACAGGGCCCACTTAGGAAAGAAAAGCCCAACGAACAAACACTCGAGGAACCAACTCTCCCCGGCGGCCCCTAGGCTCGGAGGGCCCGAGTAAAGGTCAGGTCGCAAGGAGGGTCCGGCCCGAGCCATTTCCCCGCCCGGGAGAGGCAGGCACGCGCCGACCTATCCAAACCTCTCCTCCGCCGAGCTATGCTCATCGCCCGGACAGGGCTGGCAGTTCGGAAGCTCGGCCAGACCGGATATTATCCGTTCGTGCTGCTGTTAAGAGTCCCCAACGGACAGGGGAATCCAGAAACCGCCAGACTTCGAGGCGATAACGTTCCCACGATAAGGCCATGAAAGCCCACGTTGAGGACATAACTCCCGCCGGAAACCCCTCAACTTACAGGACTCCTGAAGGCGGCGTATTATTTAAACCAGGGCTACCCTCCGGTGGAAGGTAAGAAGAAAAGAGGGCCATTAAGGCTCTCATAGACTAAAACTCCTGAGCAATCCGCTTCACCCCTCTGGTGGAGAGGAATCTTGCGCACCAGTTTTTCTCCTCCCCATTATTGCTTCCACCACAGCTCTACTGACTTAGTCATCGGAGGGTTTTTCCCCAGGGAAACCCCCTGGGCCCTCTAATACGTTTCCCTGTCTTGCAGTTCATCTTCCGGTGATCCACAGCCCGCTCGGGACACAGCGCGAGATTTCGCCTCTTCATCTGGCGCCGTCTGTGGGAAACGCACGAAGAGCCAAGATGGTGAGAAAAAGCTCAGGGAGGAGGTCCACCGGCGAGAAGGGTAAGGCCGTGGTGACGGCAGGAGATGGCCCCTCTAGGGCCTCACAGAACCCTCCCTCCAACGCCAGCGTCCCCACCAATGGGCCGCCGCCCCCTCCGCCGGCGACAGGGGCACCCCCCAACGGTGGCGACGAGGTCTTCCAGGCCCTCAATAGGAAGCTCGACGTCCTCGTGGAGCTCATGAGGGCCCAGGCGGCAAGGGATGCCAGGTCCCGCGCCCCGTCCGGGAGCCCCCCCCGTCGAAGTGCGTCCCAGCATACCGCTGGGGGCCGCTTCACCCTCCGCGGTCAACAGCTCATCCGCAACAACGTGGGAGGACCCTCGCAAGCTCCGCCCCCGGAGCAAGAGGCTTCCTCCACGCCCAGAAAAGGGAAACAAGGGGCGAGGCCTCCGCGCCTGGGCGCTGACGTTCCTGAGGATCGCCACGACGCTCCCCCCAGTCCCACGGCACGACCGCAGCCGGAACTATCCCTCCGATTGAGGGATTTCGAAAGACGTTTTGCAGAGCAAGAGCGCGCCCTCCGCGCCCTGCAGAAAAACTCTTTCCCAGAGGATGAGGAGAAATCCCCTTTCTCCGAATACATCTTGAAGGCAGAGGTGTCTCCCAGAACCTCCATTCCGACCTTCAAGCTCTATGATGGCCAGGGCGACCCAGCCGATCACTACGACAGCTTCGACGCCCTGGTAACTCTACATGGAACGTCGGATCCTATCAAATGCCGAGCCTTTGCGGCCACCCTGGTCCAAGGCGCCCATGCATGGTTCCGGGCCCTCGCCCCTGGGTCCATCTGGGACTTCAGGTAATTCGGGCGAGTCTTCAAGGAGAACTTCGCCGGAAGTGCCCCCCCAAGGTCAGTAGCGGGGCTCCTGGCCCTCAAACAGGCGCAAGGGGAAAGGCTCCGGGCTTATGTCCACCGATTTAAATCAGAAGCCCTCAGAATTCCCCGCCTGGATGTGGCCTAGGCCACGACCGCTCTGACCGGGGGCACCCGGGACGAGAATCTCCACCGCGAACTGGTCCTCCACCCTCCCTCGACCCTTGCCGAGCTAGTGACTCTGGCACTGCGCCACGCCGAGTGCGAAGAAGTACTCAACGCTTGCCGAGACACAACCGGCTCGGGTCGGGAGGGGGACAAGAAGCGGGACTCCGAGCCAAATCCTCGCTCGGGCAAGAAGCGCGATCGAGAAGGAGAGCGTAAACGAAAGTATGAGCGATACACCCCGCTGACCGCTCCAGTCTACGAGATCTATGATGACATCAAAGACTCGGGACTCCTCCGCTAGCCCGAACCAATGAGATCGAAGAACCGCAAGCGCGACAGGCATTGCCTGTTCCACGGCGACCACGGGCACCACACCGGCGACTGTCACCAGCTCCAAGATGAGATCGAGCGTCTCATCCGTCAGGGGCACCTGGCCCGGTTTGCAGCCGGGCGCAAAGAAAGTCGAGACGCTACCGAGGAGATCGACAACGCCCCCCGAGGGGTTCACATCAACGTCATCTCCGGAGGAACGGCATCGGGCGGCGACACCAGCCGAGGAAGGAAGCGTCATGCCGAGCGGGCCAGCCGGGTCTTAGAGCCCTCAGGGGGCCCGCCGAGGGAGCCCCAGGTCATAGTCTTCTCCGACCAAG
This sequence comes from Amorphophallus konjac, assembly GCA_022559845.1. Lineage (NCBI taxonomy): Eukaryota > Viridiplantae > Streptophyta > Magnoliopsida > Alismatales > Araceae > Amorphophallus > Amorphophallus konjac. The sequence goes on from CM040120.1 coordinate 297,431,993, forward strand.
ACCTGGAAGGGCTGAGCACCCCGCATGATGATGCCCTCGTTATCTCGGCCACAATAAACCATTGTAACGTAGATAGAATTCTGGTTGACAATGGGAGCGCCCCCGATGTGTTATCTTATGACTGTTTTCTCAAGATGGGGGAAGACCCATCCAAACTCCGCCCGATCCGAACACCCCTTTGCGGGTTTAACGGCCTGGCCACCTACCCCGAGGGAGCCCTAAGCCTGCCGGTCACCATCGGCACCCCACCCAAAACCGTTACGGTCATGGTGGACTTCATAGTGATCAAGGGTATGATAGCGTACAACGCCATTTTCGACCGGAAAATTCTCAGCCGAATAAAGGCCGTACCATCTACCTATCACCAGAAAATGAAGTTTCCCACCAAAAATGGGTTGGGGGAATTCTGAGGTAACCAGGCCACGGCTAGAAGGTGCTACAACATCTCGGTGGAAGCCTCAAGGCCGAACGGGGAGGATAAGGTCCCCAAGGGAATCGAAGGAAAGACCGTAACCACCGAGCCCGGTGGCGAATTGCTAACGGTATTCCTAAACGATGACCCGGCCCTCGGAGTAAGGATCGGAGCCGACCTACCACCCAAGGAACAGCAGCAATACAAGAAATTTCTTTCTGAGTACGTCCAGGTCTTTGATTGGTCCGACGATCAACTCCCTGGCATACCAGAGGAGACCGTGATGCACAAGCTCAACCTCGACCCCACCGTGAGGCCCATACAGCAACGGAGAAGGAAGCATGCGCCCGAGAAGCAGGTGATCATCAAGGCGCAGGTCACCGAGGGACAAGAGACTGGCCTCTTCAGACCAGTCCGGTACCCAACGTGGCTAGCCAACATCGTCCTGGTGCCAAAAACGGCAGGCAAATGGCGGACGTGCGTGGACTTCACCGATCTGAATAAGGCTACCCCCAAGGATTGCTATCCGCTACTGAGCATCGACCAACTGGTTTATTCAACCTCGGGCAACGAGATACTCAGCTTCCTAGATGCCTATTCGGGTTATCACCAGATCAGAATGCATCCAGAAGACATCGAGAAGACTGCCTTCATCACCGACTGCGACGTGTACTGCTATACCCGGATGCCCTTCGGGTTGAAGAACGCTGGAGCCACATATAAGCGACTGGTAAATCACATGTTCGAGGGACAGCTAGGTCAGAACGTCGAGGCTTATATCGACGACATGTTCGTCAAGACCCCCAAGGCCCAAGACCACTTCACCGACCTTGTCGAGACCTTCGGCACCCTCCTGAAGTACAACATGAAGCTCAACCCCGCCAAGTGCGCCTTTGGAGTAAAATCCGGGAAGTTCCTGGGTTTCCTGGTCACTCAGCGTGGGATCGAAGCCAACCCCGACAAAGTCCAGGCCATCCTGGACATGCGCCCGCCCTCGTGCGTTAAAGACGTCCAACGTCTGACAGGGCGTGTCGCCGCTCTCAGCCGTTTCCTGTCCCGTGCGGCCGAACGATGCTTGCCCTTTTTCAAACTGATGAGGGGACCCAAGCTAGCATCTGCTACGTTCGCATGGGATGAGGAGTGCCAGACAGCATTCGTCGAGCTTAAGAAGTTCCTGGCTTCGCCACCGGTGCTCTCCAAGCCCGTCCCAGGAGAAGTCTTGCTGCTCTACCTCTCGGCTACGCCGTCCACGGTCAGCTCGGTCCTAGTCAGGAATGACTCGGGGATCGAAAGATCGGTCTACTACACCAGCAAGGTGCTCAATGAGGCCGAACGGAGGTACCCCGCAACCGAGAAACTCGTGCTAGCGTTGGTCACGTCCGCAAGGTGCCTCCGACCCTACTTCCAGGGGCACCCCATCACCGTGCTAACCGGCGAGCCGTTGAAGAAGATTCTGGCCCACCCCGAGGCCTCAGGGCGTCTCGTCAAATGGGCCATTATGCTCGAGGCCTACGACATCTCGTACTGGCCGCGATCAGCAATCAAAGGCCAAGCGCTCGCCGACTTCATTGCCGAAGGCAGCATCCCTGCCGAAGACAGGCCTCCGACCACAACCGGGCCAACCTGGGAACTGTTCGTCGATGGATCGTCCAATTCGGCAGGCAGCGGTGCGGGGATCCTCCTGAGGTCCCCCGAAGGGATAGAGCTACAGTACGCCTTGATATTCAACTTTCAGGCATCCAACAATACTTCCAAGTACGAGGCCCTTATCTCGGGAGCACGCATGGCCTGACGGCTGGGGGTCGATCGAGTCAGGATCCACACCGACTCTCAACTAGTCGCAGGTCAGGTCAACGGTGAGTATGAGGCTCGGGAGGCACCCATGATCAAATATCTTCAGTTGGTCCGGAGCCTGGCCCAACAGTTCGAGGAGTTTGGGGTAGTCCGGATAGCTCGGGAGCAAAACTCTCGGGCGGACGCCCTCTCTCGATTGGCCTCCTCCCTAGACCCGGAAGGTACACGATCGGTCCTCCTAGAAGAGCTAGAGCGCCCGAGCATAGACACGGAGCTCCTCGCTGTTAACTCGGCCCCTCCAAGTGACTGGCGCTCCCCCTACCTGTCCTGGCTACAGGACTCCCAATAGCCCTCCGACCCTTGGGAAGCCCGCCGAATGAAGTATCAAGCTCGGCGCTTCGTCATCCTAGACAACACTCTCTACCGAAGATCGTTCTCCGGTCCCCTCCTGAAGTGCCTCGGGCCCGACGAAGCGAGCCGAGCCATCCAAGAAGTTCACCAAGGCCTGTGCGGGGCGCATGCAGGAGGTCGGCCGCTAGCTAGGATCCTGCTACGACAGGGGTACTGGTGGCCCACCCTGCAGCGCGACTGCACGGCTCACGCACGGCAGTGCGACCGTTGCCAGCGGTTCGACCATTTGGTCCATCAGCCGGCTACGGAACTTATCACCCTAACCGAGCCTTACCCTTTCGCTCGGTGGGGAATCGATATCCTTGGACCATTCCCGACGGCCCAGTCCCAGAAGAAGTTCATCATCGTCGCCATCGACTACTTCACCAAGTGGATCGAGGCCGAGGCTACGGCAAGGATCACCGAGACAGTCGTTTGGGGCTTTGTTTGGAAATCGATCATTTGTCGCTTTGGCATCCCCCGAGTGATAGTAAGCGATAACGGTCGGCAATTCGACTCTCGGTATTTCCGAGACAGATGCGCCGACCTAAATATCCGCAACCATTTCACTTCGGTCGCCCACCCTCAGGCCAACGGGCTGGTTGAAAATGCCAACAAGACTATCTTGAAAGGCATAAAAACCAGACTCGGCAAGGCTAAGGGTAGCTGGCTCGAGGAATTGCCTAGCGTACTATGGTCGCACCGAACGACCCCCAGGACGGCAACCGGTGAAAGCCCTTTTCAGTTGGTATATGGCACCGAAGCCGTCGTTCCATTGGAGATCGCCAATCCGTCTCTCTGAGTGATCAGCTTCTCACTCGAGGCAAACGGGCAAAAGTTGCTCGAGAACCTCGACCTGGTAGACGAACTCCGAGAGATGGCGAACGTCCAAGCAACGGAGTACCAGCGTCGCCTTACTCGATACTACAACGCCAAGGTCTGAGACAGACGTTTCCAACCGGGGGACTTCGTCCTCAGGAAGGCCGAAGCCTCTCGACCACTAGAGGCGGCGGGCAAGCTGTCCCCTAACTGGGAAGGCCCCTACCGAGTGGTCGAGACGCTCGGAAAAGGTGCGTACAGGTTAGCAACAATGGAAGGGGAACCCATTCCTCGGACATGGAATGCAGCCGCACTATGCAAATTCTATTTTTGAAATTGTACAGCAAGATGGACGGAATAAATCCCTTTTCTTTTCATTCCAAACCATTGGTACATCAGATAGGCAAATGCCAGTACATCACATAGCAAAAAGCAAAAATCCGTCTAACACCGCTTCAAGGGGTCATCGCTCGACTGACTTGGTCTTGATCTCCTCGCGTCCAGCCACTGACTCTGCCTCGTGTGGAAACTGGCTCGAGCAAAAGGTGGTCGAGCCAGTTGGCTCGGGTGGCCCGTGACAAAGGTGACAGAGGGACTGCAGAAGGGAGACCACCTTTAAACGTTAAGGAAAGCTACCTCCCAAGTTGGCAACAACCAGGAAAAAGGAGCGCCGTGAAGGCCTCCCCTCTTCCAATCTGCTAACTCCTTGGAAGGAAGGAGAGAGCAAGCAGCCCCCGAAGAGTGAAAGAAAGGAAGAGCAAAAGAGGGAGAAACAGGCTGCAGACGGAGGAAGGCTTTGGTGAGGAGGGAGCTTGATGCGCCCCCCCCCCCCCATGCAGAGGGGGAGTGGCAGTAGGCTTCCATGATGCCCCCATCCGTCCCCCACCTCGGCGTCCACCCGGAAGCCTCGCCGGAGCTAAGAAGAGGCAAACGACGTGCTTCTACACGCCGAAGCCCTCCCCAGATCCGCGCGGCGACCGTCGGACCCGTCTCGTGCACGTGCGGCGACCGTGGGATCCGTTCAGCATTCCAGGACAGCGGGAGCCCGCTGCTCCCCGTCGTCGGCAGCGTCACCTTCCGCGGGACCCTCCATGCTCAGATTGCAGCGATGCAACGCAGAGTGAAGAAGAAGGAGTAAGGGTAGATCAATGGCGGGGATCCTTAGCGTTAAGGAGGAAGGAGCGCCCTTCGGTCTCTCTTATAGGCCAAGGGAGGCCGCGCGCCTTAAATGACTCCCCCCTTTAAAACACGCCAAGGGATCCCCCTGAATGGTCACCTCCAACTCCTCGATCCCCGCCCTAGCGGGATTCACGAAGCGGCCTGGCATTCAAAGCGTGAAGGAACGAAAGGACGCCCCGTCAGAAGTCTACCGAATCAGCATGCGAAAACTGCGCAGAACATATCGGCACCTCCCAACTACTCAAGATACGCCAACCAAATCACGGCAAAGATGGTACTCAAACAGAGCAAGTCATTTATTATCACACCAAAAGGAAACTCTCTAAAAAGAGGAAAGAGAGACAAAAAGGGAAAGAGGCGAAACAAGGCAAAATACATCAGGCCTCAGGCCCACTTTGACGCTCGAGAACGGCGGAAGGGGAAGCGTCATTCCCGGCACCTTCGGTGACGGCCGGCTTGGACACTGACCTAGCCTGTGCGAGAACTGTCTCAGTCGTGAGCCCTCCCAAAACGTCCGGAGCCGGTGACCCCGATGGAGGCGACCCCTCCGAATCTTCCCCGACCGACGATGAGGAGCTAGAAACCGACTCATCCTAGTCATAACACTGGCCAAAGGGGAACTCGATCGCGGAGTTTTGCTCATCAGCGTAGTCTATCGCCCAGCGATAGCCCTGCTTGAACCCCTTTCGAGCGCCCCGGTGAAGTGCTACCTCGTAATAGGGTAGGGCGACTTCCACCAGATCGGCCGAGTAAGCATCCGAGCTCCTATAGCGCTCGATCGCCTCCGCCTCGATCTGCCCCGCCCTTCCGACGAGCTCGACCCGAGCCCGCTCCGCCTCGGCCACACGCTCCTCTACCTCGGCCATCCTCCGCTCGGCCTCGCTCGCACGCTCCTCCGCCCGGGCCCGGTCCACCTCAGCCTCAGCTCGGAGACGCTCCGCCACCTCCGCCCGATCTAGCAGCTTGGCGCGTTTGAGCTCCCAGCGATTGTCTAGCTCGAGGCGATGCAGACGCTCCTCCTCCAAGGATCGGCTTGTCCTCTCAAGAGACTCCCAGGTCTTGGCCAGCTGTTCGGTCAACACCCCGACTTCCAGTCGACTCGCCCGCGCCACCTCCCAGAACGCGGAAAACTCCTGCCGGAGCCCCTCGTGCTCCCCCTTGAGTCGGGCCGATTTCCTTTCGCATCCTCCAAGGGTCCAGGCGAGTTTCGACTGCTCCGCCTCCGTCCGGGCGTGCGCCTCCGACATCAAGGCCGCTGACCGAGCTATGACCAGGCCGCCCTCCATCAGAACATCAAGGATCCCGGGGGGGGTATTGCGCCTTTCTCCCTCCTTCATCCTTGCGGCAATCGACTGGCAGACCCGATACAGGTCGCCCGTAATACCGAGCCTTTCCAAAGGCTCCGGTAGAGGGGACCGCTCCGCCCTGGGCACCCCGCCAGAGGGCTCTGCTCGAGCGACAGAGCCGACCGCCTCGCGCGCCACGGTCGGTTGGGGTTGCGACGCCTCCCCGGGCGAACCCCCGACCTAGACCGATGTCGCGGGACCGACCGCACCGGGAGCTTCAAGCACCTGGGGCTGCAACGCCCTCGCAGGCGAACCACCAGCCCTGCCTGTCTCGGCCCACACTTCGCCGACCGAGACACCACCGCCTCCGACCGATCCCCCGGTCTCGGCGTCACCTACCTCGACATCGGCCCCCTCTACCCCCGTGGGGGGGAGAGCCGACCCCTCGCCGCCCTCTGAAGGGCCCCCGGTCTCCTCGGCCCCCTCTCGCCTGGCAGGTGGGGGAGCTGGCCCCGAGGGGTCGGCCCCATCTTGCCCCCGAGAGGGGAGCACCGCCAAGCCGAAGTCACCCCCGGCGGTAGGAGGAAGACCTGCCTTCTTGGCCCGTTTTCTGGCCTTCGCGGCCTCCCGCAACTTTTTGGCCGTGGGATCCTTGCGCTTCGCACCAGTTGATCTTGAAGATCCCTCGGGGGCCACCCCCTTGCCCTTATCTCGGGCTTGGGCGCGACCCGCAGAAGCACCTTGCTCGTCGGCCGCCGAGTCATCGCCCAGATCAATGACCTCGGCAGTTTCCTCCAGAGGTTCCCGCCTCACGTCTGCAACAAAGGAAGAAGACCCGGTCAGGAGAAAGAAAGTAACTACCACCCTAGGAGAAGAACCTCGAGAGTGATACCTGTCGATGTCAACCGCGTAAGAAGACACCGTTCGATGTTCTCCGGCGTCACCAGCTCCTCGGTCGACTGGCGGTTATCCAGCAGACGAGCGGCCTGCCGCTCCACATGGGGAGGGAACTCCTCCTGGCGAGGGGGAAGATTCGGATAAAAATTGGGCGAAACCAGACATCTCCAAGACTCGTCCGTCGCCTCCGCCTTCACCCAGAAGAATTGGGTCTTCCACCCCTTGTGTGAGGAATCCTTCGCGGCGAGTGAGATGCAACTTCTGTTCCTCCTCGCCTGGATAAAGAAGAAGCCTTTCCCCGCCGACGGGTGCGCTTTCAACTCGAAAAAATAATGAAAGAGGTCCAGGGAAGGAAAAATGTCGTGTTGGCGATAGAGAATCCGAAAGGCGGAGAGAAGGAGATACGAGTTGGCCACCAACTGAATAGGCGCCAACCGGAAAAACTCGAGAAGCTTAAGCACAAGAGGCTCGAAGGGAAGGCGGAACCCACTCTTCCAAACCAGGAGGAAAGTGCAAATATGCCCCGTATGGCTGTCCAGACTCGTCTCATACGGGGCAGCGGTAGCGAAGCTGTACCTGAGAGGCAAGCGAAAACGATGCTACAGCTTCCTCACCTTAGCTTCCCCCAACTCACTGCAATTGGGGACGGGCACCCGCCTCACCTGCTCGACTTCCAGAGGCAGATCAGCCATCGAGCTGGAAGATGATCCCTCGCACGAGCTCGAAGACTCCGGGGGGGAGGAAGTTGCCGGACCGCCTCCGTGGTTATCCTTGCCAACTCCTCAAACGCCGCCCCAAGACCTTGCGTCTCCGCTGTGCTCTCACGGCGCATCAAGGAGCCCCAGAAGCAAAGAAACTAAGGAAAGCCTAAAACCCTGGGAAGCCTAGAACGATGAACATCGCCCAACGCCTATAAAACCCTGGAGGAAGGCGGCACGTCGTTTCCGTGCTCCGAGAAAAGGGGGGGGCCCTTCATTTCAAATCCGTAAGGATCATCATTACGGGCCCAGGCGACCACTACACGTTGCTCCATAATGCCAACAGAATTCCACCCACCTGAGCCACGCTGGTCCAAAGCCTCGAAAACTACTCAACCGAGCCTCCATGGCTCGGGAGTAGGAGGGGGACAAGTGGAGAGGGGGATTTCTGTAGCCCATTCAAAGAGCAGCCCAACAAGACCCAAAAGGGTCCCACGAGGCAAGCTCCCCTGAGTGACAGCCCACAGGGCCCACTTAGGAAAGAAAAGCCCAACGAACAAACACTCGAGGAACCAACTCTCCCCGGCGGCCCCTAGGCTCGGAGGGCCCGAGTAAAGGTTAGGTCGCAAGGAGGGTCCGGCCCGAGCCATTTCCCCGCCCGGGAGAGGCAGGCACGCGCCGACCTATCCAAACCTCTCCTCCGCCGAGCTATGCTCATCGCCCGGACAGGGCTGGCAGTTCGGAAGCTCGGCCAGATCGGATATTATCCGTTCGTGCTGTTGTTAAGAGTCCCCAACGGACAGGGGAATCCAGAAACCGCCGGACTTCGAGGCGATAACGTTCCCACAATAAGGCTATGAAAGCCCACGTTGAGGACGTAACTCCCGCCGGAAACCCCTCAGCTTACAGGACTCCTGAAGGCGGCATACTATTTAAACCAGGGCTACCCTCTGGTGGAAGGTAAGAAGAAAAGAGGGCCATTAAGGCTCTCATAGACTAAAACTCCTGAGCAATCCGCTTCACCCCTCTGGTGGAGAGGAATCTCGCGCACCAGTTTTCCTCCTCCCCATTATTACATCCACCACAGCTCTACTGACTTAGTCATCGGAGGGTTTTTCCCCGGGAAACCCCCTGGGCCCTCTGATACGTTTTCCTATCTTGCAGTTCATCTTCTGGTGATCCACAGCCCGCTCGGGACACAGCGCGAGATTTCGCCTCTTCACTTATCTTATCAAATTCCGACTTCCAAGTCAAATTACGGCCCATTTAGGCCGGCTTCCCACAAACATTCGGCTCTCTCTCACTGCGCAGTCCTGAAAGTGGTCCGTTTTCATCTCCTTCTGTTCCTCTTTTTAAAAAGTTGTCTGTATCAAAGTTGTTCATCTTTCAAATATCTACAATTTCTTTCTCTATGCCGTTGGCCAGTTCTGCCCCTATTGTGAGCTATTCACATTTATCTGGCGTGCTATGTTGTTTACCTATGTCTCAAAATTTTCCTCTCTGTTCTAGCCCCATTTTATTCCTCTTATAATCATTTTCTCAACTTGATTTCTTCATAAAAGTTGTTCCTCTCTCCGTTATCTACAATTTCTTCTTCTACCACTTTCGCTAGTTCTGTCTCGTTTGAGAGATACGCTTCAATTTCTAAAGTCACGCGCAGTCTACCCAAAATCTTCCTCCATCAGTGTGACGGCCCTACCCTAGACCGTCAGAGCAGTGTGACGGTCCAACGATAGACCGTCACACCGAAACATGCCCGAAATCACCCTGTTCGATCCCTAGAGCATGGCGGTCCTACCCTAGACCGTCAGAGTCCATGTGACGGTCTAGTATGGGTGTGTTACACCGAAACTTGTCCCAAATCGTCCCGTTTGACCCCCAGAGTGTGACGGACCTACCCTAGTCCGATACATAACTCTGACGGTCATATGATAGACCGTTACACACACCAGAGAGTCCAATTTGTGCTAGACTCTGGCCCGAAAACTGTGCAACATGCCTATCTTGCAGAGCCCATAACTTCTTCAATTCTTATCCAAATCGATCCCTATTGTTTCCTACTTCTAGCCCTTTGTATTATCTTGAATTTGGTTCATAGAAATAAAATTTTCATTGGATATATCTCTCGAGATATAGGTCGCAAGATTGAGATTTAAGCATCCTGGTTCAACTAAAACTCTGCAGATTAGGCTCCGGGGCTACCTTCCAGAAGCCATATCTTCCAGATCCTTCATCCAAATAGAGTCCCGTTTTCTCCTATGACTTATCTTGACTATTATCTCGAGATTGATCCATAGATCTCGAGATTTAATGGACTCTATCTCTTAAACTCATGGAGGAAACTTGGGGGTTTCACCACTTTTCTATAAAAACTGCCCAGTTCGCAATCACGACGGGGGGGCTCTTTATTGGTTCGGGGCGAAGCCATGCTGTAATTCCAACTCACAACTTCGACCCTGGCTTGAAGAGGGAAGTATTGACTTTTTATTGCATCCTTCTGGGCTTGATTTCATGATCTATACTCTTAGTTCTCTTCCTCTTAAAGTCATAAATCATCACAATTTCCTGCACTTTTTTGCTATACATGCACTTTTCCCCGTTTTACATCAATGATTTCTCTCTATTCTCTCAATCAAATCTCATGATTTCAAATCTCATGCATGCACAACACACCCACATATTATTTCCACCCTTCCACAAGGGTTAAAAACCTCCCCCCGGTGAGTTTTCCCTTAATTTCTACCACTATTTTATCACTTCGGGATTGATGCTACACATGCATGTTCTAATGGATTTTTGTCTTTGTTTTGGCTTTGTTTTGCAGGAGAGCATGAATACAACGTGAGGCCCTCTTCCTCTAGCCGGCTGGAAGGAGAGGAGGTTTGAATCCACAAGTTCCCTGCACCCCATTTCAAGCGCGATCAAGTCTTTAAGTTCCAAGTACACGGCGCCGTTTTTTACACTTCTTCATCCTTTGGCGTTGTTGGAACCTTGGTGGCGATCACAGTTAGTATTTCTCATCTTTTTATCCCCATTGTCTTTGATTCACATGTTTATGCATGTATATATTTAAAGGGGGTGAGATTGGAATCTAATTAAAAAATAAATCAACAGTTTTTTGGCGATCACGGTGGGACAACCAATGCCCATCACGTTTGTTTTCATGCTCTTTTGTAGGTTGGGTGGGTGCATATTCATGTTTAGGTAGTATTTCCTCCATTCACTCACTATTTTTGGTGTTTTACGGGCTCTAGTTGTGTGACGGTCTTATGGTAAACCGTCATGGTCATGTAACGGTCATTTGGTAGACCGTTACAGATTCTGGCTATCCTGCGCGCATGCTCACAGGGTCATGTTCGTCGGGGCATAACTTTTGATCCCGGAGTCCGATTGAGCTGATTCTTGTTGCGTTGGATAGCCCTTTGTATTGTATTTCCATCCATATATCATTTGCATCATTTGGTTAACATTTGCATATTCTAATATTGTCCAACTTTGTGAGTTTTGTACATAAGTTGTGCAGGTAGGCTTAGGGATAGGTTCACAGGTACATCTTTACTCAGTGATTTGACTGCCTTCCCGATGTCTGATTGCACTGATTTTTGTTCCATTGGATAGTCCTTTGTATTATCTTTCCATCCATATACTACTTGCATCATTTGGGTCACGTTTGCTTAGTTAAAAATTGTCATCATTTTAGCATTTTATCCATAAAATCTGCATGTGGTCTGCGCATAGGTTTACGGGGGCATCGTTGCTCAGTGATTTGATTGACCTCCCGGGGTCAGATTGATCTGTTATTGGACCCGTTGTGTAGACCTTTGTATTGTCTTTCCATCCATATACTATTGTCTTATTTGGATCATGTTTGCATGGTTTAATTTTGTCTTGATTTTCTAGTTTTAGGCTAGAAATTACATGCACTCCGGTGCACATAGGGTCATACATTACATATCATAGTTACATTTCCTACCTTGGTAAGTGATCCTCTCGCTCCCATATTCCTTGGGCTCGACTAGGTGATCTTATCCGGGACCTCCATAAGTCCCCGCGAGCCGTGGATTCCCACACGGACGCCGGGCCGGTTGTACCTTTCCACACCTTAGGTTTGCATTTGCATACGTGTGAGGGAGTTAACCTTAGTCAACACAAAGTTTGGACCTTATTCCCATAGGATTCCTATCTTGAGGGAATTTTTCCGAATTCAAATCATTAAAAGGTCTATTAAAACCCCTAAAAGATTTCTCATCATATTAACTTGTTTGACTTGGGTGAAAACTTTCACATTGCATTGTTTATGTTGTTTGGGCTTGTCCAATCCCATTAGTGTTGTTTTGTGCTGCATCCACATGTTTTATTGTTGTTAGGCCCACTTAAGTCAGTCCATTTTGTTGGTTCATTGTCCAGTCCATTGTCCCGTGGTCTATTGTCCATTCGTCTTTGCATTAGTGGGTCAGCCCCCCTTGTTCTCAAGCCCATTAAGCCCTTGCTTCCCCATTTGTATTGTCCTTGATCTCCTTGTATTAAGTCTCCATTTGCCCTGATGGAGTATCATTCTAACGCCTTGTATCATTCTTTTTCTCAATCTTCTTCCTATTCTCGCATGGAATCCCATTCCCACGCGGGCCCATCTTCCCGTGGTCCTTCTGATCCATCCAAGGAACAAGCTAATCTCATGGCCCATCTTTCAAGCCTTGTTCACCAAATGGACCCGGCCCAGGCCCAACGTCTTATTGCATCTCATCTTCATGGGCCTTCTTCTCATAATGGGCCATCTTCTATTCATGGGCCTCCTCCTTCTCCTTCATATGTTGCTGGCCCAATTGCTAATGGGCATTATTCTCTTAATGGGCCTCATTATTCTGCCCATGTTACTGCTAGATCATTCAACCCATGTTCCAACATCTCTTCCAAGCCTGCTCACCCTTCCATTCCTAGAATGGGCCATTTTTCTTCTCAGCCTGGATCCTCTTATCCGGCCCAATACCATGCTCCTGGTCCTAATTCACAACCTCTTGCTCAAGCTGGCCCATATTCTTCTCGATCTCTCCCTACCCAGGAGATGATTGCTCAAACCCAACGCCAGCTTGATGAGCTTCAACGTCGGATCGATCCCAAATCCTCTTTAAGTGTTCTGTTCGCATTTCAATGTCTTTGGCTTCCGTCTCCATCACAAATTCCCACATATCGCCGTTATAGTGGAGTCGGTGACCCGTATGTGCACTTGAAGGAGTTTGTTTATGAGTCGGCCCAATTTCGACATGACCAACACTTGATGGCTTATCTGTTTGGTCTATCATTGGAAGGCCCGGCTCGAGATTGGTTCTTCCCTATTCCGCAAGAGCAAGTTGTGAATTTTCAAGCTGTACAAGAGGGATTTATTCAGAAGTTCCAAGACCAAGTTGGGCCCAAGTACTCTATTGTGGATCTGGCCCATGAGATGATGAAGCCCGAAGAGGAGTTCTCTACTTTTGCCGATCGTTGGCGTCGCCTTGCCGCGCAAGTCCTGGGACACATTCCGGAGGGAGAACAAATCAAGATGCTGGTATCCAATGACACGCCCGAGTATCGATTTATCTTAGCCCTCAATGACATCACCTCCTGGCAACAATTATACAGCCGAGCCCGCTTCATTCGCCAACAAATCCAAGATTCCCTTGACCCCAAGTCTCCACCATCCACCTCCACATATCAACCTTCACACTCCACGTGCCAACCCTACGCTCCCATGAGTCGGCCCGCCATGAGTCAGCCTTCCGCCACATATCCCTCCACGAGCCAACCTCCCGCCTCTACGTACCCATACGCCTCCGCATATCAACCTTCCATGAGTCAGCTTCCCGCATCCACATACCCGTCTCCATCTCCACTTCCGGTCAAGGGAACACCACATCCCGAGCAAGTAGATGTCATCTACATACCCCCTCATCCTGTTCCACACATGCCTTCACCAAAGCCCTCCACCACTAGCCACGCACTCTTGCCTATGCAACCTCCACTTCCGTCTCCACCGCCTTCTCCACCATTACATATCCCTCGGCATCCACCTTGCCCGAAGCAGGCTCCTCGCCTTCCATTGCCAGAGTGTTTCACCGATATATTTCGGGCTATGATGGCCACTCATGCGTTGCCGTTCTCTCCGGTTGTGCCTTGCCGACCCGCGGTCGGGGATATGCTTCAGTTCTGTTATTTCCACCGCCAGCAGGGGCATTTGGTTGAGGATTGTCCCGAGTTCCGGGATTATCTTTATGATCTGGAAGCTAAGAAAAGGATTGATTGGGCTGCCATGCATAAAGTTATTTTAGATCTCCGTAGCAAGCAACAGCCACAAGAAGTGCCACCCGAGCAGCCGTCTCTATTACTTCAAGACTAGGGGCACCCCTGTGATTCTTCATCTAGTGCTACACTTGCTCCATCACCTACCCCGTTACCTTCGCCATCTCCTATCCAATCTCCACAACCTCCACAAACCCAAGCCTCCGCTCAGGCCAGTGCCTCCCCTTCTTCCCCCACCGCCACTTCCACTACTTCTATCCCTAACGCTGCTCGACACGTTGTGTCAACACGTCGACGGTGGGCACCACGACCTCCCTCTTCACCCTCTCCACCTCCATGTCCACTACTCCCATCATCTTCATCAATATCCTCATTGCCATCACTATCATCCCCGTCTCCACCACCAGTGCTTCCATCACCTCCACCATCTCCACCACCTTTGCCATCTCCGTCACCATCGTGGCTCGGGCCTGAGCAGGCTATACCTCCACCCACACCTCCGACTTCACCTTTGTCCGCACCTTAGCTTGCCATCATCTCAACCCCTTTGCCTCCACCTAAACACATCACCACTCCCATTGAAACCTCCATGCCATCCAAACCGATTCCTATCCCCATTCCTCCATCCACTTATCCCCCACAGAGCTGGTGCGGGTTACCCATGGTGCCCCTTGGGTCTAATCCCCAGGGAGACAATAAGCCAAGTCAGGATGATTCAGTGCCGACCATGCATTTCAAGATTCAGGATTTTATCTGTCGGATGCCAGTTCGTGTCCTCGTCCCTGGTTATTTTGGGGATGATGCGCCTCTACTTTCAAAGATGACAGTTGCTAAGAAGAGTTCCCTTGAGTTGATGCCAGTTTCTTCCCTAGCGAGGCTGGTGGCAATCTCCTTGCTCGCCGGAGAGTTCACCGTTGATGCTATTATTTCTCCTCGCTCTATTGCTGTTCAGATGACAGGCCAAGAAGGGTTCTCTACCCGTGTTGTGCTAACGCATACGGTCACCAAGCAGATTATGGATTCTATGTTCAAGGGGCAATTGGCCGTATCTTCTACACTTTCCAAGGATATTCTGCACTTGTTATGCAATCTTCCTCGGTTTATTAGCAAACTGGCCATGTCAACGCCGTGTATTACTCTCCCTCAGCTTCACCCGTCTCTTTTATCAAGGGAGTTGTGCTTCAAGGCTGAGTTCCGAGTGGAGTTGTCGAATCTCATGCTTCTAGTGCCGAGAGACAAAACGCCGTGGGTTTGTGATATTCATCACTCAGAAGGGTTACTTGTCTAAGAATGCCCACTTACTGTTGTTAGCACGGGGTGTCTAGGGGTAATTGCCCCAGCAAAGCTCTATGTTCATAGCCGGGCCAGGCCATCTGCTAGATGGGCTCGCTATTTGAGACGATATTATAAGGCAAGGTGCCCAAAGATTCGAGTCCATGCCAGGCGAGTCCATGTTCAAGAAGTATCAGCTAAGAAGAGGCGACGGCGTAAGTTTAAGGGCCGTCAGTTGTGCACTCAGGGGTCCACTTCTCTTCCTTCTTCTTCATTTCACTCATCATTTCTTCTGCTCGGTTCCCACCCTTGGGTAGTGTATCTTCCATCTCCTAATTCTCCCTCCACGATTCTCTCCTCCCATCTCGGGTCCGCGAATCCCCGTTCTTCCTTTTCCCATCTGGAACCTCCGAACTTTCCATCTTCTCACCATGCTCGGCCTCAGCCTATGTCCTCCTCTGATTCTTCTCCTCCGGTATCTCCGGGTTCTTCTTATTACCTGACCTTGTCGGGTGTCTCCCATTCTACTTCTCCGGCACTGTCGGATGATTCTCGTCCCTCTTCTCCTACCACGTCGGATGATTCTTCTTATCATCTTTCTACTCTCTCATATCTCCTCTTCACCCTTTTGGGGTCTTCGCCCTTTCTCTTGCTATTTTCGAGGCTTTAGCCCCCCTTGATCTCAGCTAATCTGGTTTCTTCTATAATTGGTTCCTTGTTATCAAGGTCTCTACACCTTAACGAGGGAGTTCTAGCCCTCGTCTCTCTTCCTTTTTATCCTTCTTCGTCCAGTGTCGTGTCTGTCGCTCCTCCATGTAGAGGAATCTTTGATCCTTTGCTATCCTCTCCCTTTCATCCTGTCAAGTAAGGAATACAAAGCTCGTGCTGCACGAAGCTCGATGATCAAAATCATGTCCGGATGCTACTTCCACACTATGGATTTATGAGGTATCGTTATTTTATGCAAGAATATGCTATCATTTTCATTATACTTCATGCACATACTAATAATGCTATTCCTCAACATGGTTAAGTGGCTTTTAGAGATTTGCTTAGTTAAGCCTAGTCAAATGAGTTCGCTTCTGCAGCATCCTTAGGCTGGTGATAGCTCCGTGCTAGGAGTCCAGTTCTTTCCCCGATCGTTGAGGGTGACCTTTGAGTATGGGTTTTTCCCACACTACTAGGTGAGCCATAGCCGATCTCTCTGAGTAACACCGTTGCTGCTTTGGCCATACCATGGGTATGCACAAAGACCCTTTTCTCTTCTCTGCTCAGCCAAGTGCAGGGGCAAGAGATTGATGGATGAGATGACCAACCTAGGCGCTCCCTAATACGAGAGAGATCTCAAATAGGGGCAGTCTTGACCCTCGAAAGTGAGTTTCCATGCTAAATCTAGTCAATAAGGGCTGTCAAATGAAAATCAATGATGAATCAAACGAAAATTATAAATCAAAGGCATGGCAAGAGTGGCAGTATAGTTCTCTGCGGGACGTCATGAGCCTGGTCGCATGCATGCTTGATAAATAAGGGTCTCAAAATCAAAGACACAAAGCCCCGGCGCAACAGACCTACTCTTTGAGGGGTTGTGCCCTTGAAGGAATTCAAGTCCTGATGTCTCCCATCCTGCATAAAGCTTGTCTCCAATTTTTCTTCTCCTTCTCCCTCTTAGGTTGGGTTATATCTTGGGTATGGCCTTAGTAGGGGCACCGTTCTTTAGAGGCGGTTGGTTATGGTAAGCCACCCTCACATGCACGTCCTACTCAATGGAAGTCTTTAATGAGAGGAGAGGGACGGCGATCACTGGCCAGTAGTTCAAGCCTGTCTTTGGGTGCTGCGGATTGCTATTTCAAAATACCAAAAAAAAAAGATATTGTCAAAAATCTAAAAAAATGAGATATTTTTAAAAAAATCCAAAAAAAATGAGATATTGTCAAAAATCCAAAAAATTGAGATATTGTTCAAAATCCAAAAAATTGAAATATTGTTAAAAAAATCAAATATTTTCAAAATCTAAATAAATCAAGAAAATTGAAATTCTAAAAATATTTATCTTTTACATTTTATTTTGAGAACAGATACATAATCTGTTTGTTAAGTGTGCATGTTGCAGGTACTCAAGCTTTTCTTGCTCTATATTTTATTCTATCTGTCTCCTGTCCACATCTTCTAATCTGTTTTCTTCTTCAAATCTCTCGATCTGTTCTGAAGCTTGTGTCCTTCTCAGCTTTTGTTTGCAATGATTATATCTATAAGAGAGGACTTTACCTCACGATTATGAACCTGGCAGTTCTGCTTCATTCTGATCTTGGGTTTTGATTGAAGGACGTATTTGTTTATATCCTTTGTCCCGCCGTGTCCTTGTCTCGCCGTGTCAATGTCCCACCGTGTTGTCCCACACATGTTATTTTATTTTTCACCACGCGTTGTTAGTTATCTTGCATATGTTGTTAGTCGTCCTTCTATATCTCGTGTGTTGTCCCAACCGTGTGGTCATCCCTCATGTTCTTGTCCCAACCATGTGTTGTCTCACTGCATTGTTGTCTTGTCCCCCACGTTCATCTTGCATACGTGTGGTTTTTTTTCATGCCATTGCATATGTGTGGTGAGGACACGCGCCGTATCTCACGATGGAGTACACGCATCATGCCGGCATCCCTTTGGCTCAACGATCACTTGGCGGACTAGCGGAGTTATCTTCATTTATTTTATGCTTTAGACCATGCTGGGCCTTGGATTAGTCCCTGGGTGGACACTTTTATTATTTGTGGACCTTTGTAGGCCAATTGGAGCCAATTAGGCTTTAGTTGGGTCATTTTATGCTTATTAGGTAGGAGATAGGGCTACTAGTCCACTTTCTTGGTTCAAGCCTTGGCCCATTTGGGCTGGCTGCCCAACCCAATGCTTGGCCCACCTTGGGATTTGCGCCCCCCCCTCCCTAGGGTTATGGTTTTGGGCGCCCCCCTTCTTTCCCTTCTCTTGGAAGGTGGCAGCCGCCCCCCTTCCTTGAATCAAGGAGCCTTGTGCGCCCCTCCTCCTTGATTCTAGGAGAGGGTCGCACAAGCCCTTCCCAAAAGAATTGCCGCCCCTTTTTTGTTTCCCTTTTTGCTAGGGTTTCAACCCTAATTCCCCTCCCCCCCATATAAAACATCTCATGTATTTTCTTTGGGAGATAATGAATGAATAGATTATTGAAAGATTGCCTTTGGTGTTTGCGCAAGAACCCTAGGGTGGCTGCGCCCCCCCTCTCTTCCTCCTTGCTCCTGCGACGGGATCAACCTGGGTTGCGACTCCCCATCCCCTTGGTGTGACGCCAAGGCATCCATCCTCCATGTTCCTCCACGCCGCCCTCGCAAGCCCTCGTCTTCGTCTCCACCATCATGCTTGAAGATCAAGATAATCTGCACCCTGCAGATCCGAGGCAGAATTGAAGCCCTACTTGCAGAGTCGACCCCGACGTCCACAGTGCAAATCGGGCCAAACTTCCTTCGGTGAGTTCGTTCTTCTCCAAGCTCTCTTCGTTCCAGAGGTGGTCTTGCGTTATTTCAACTTCAGCATAGTTCGTGGCGTTCATTCTCCCAATACTGCGCAGAACCCATGCGAATCAGTCCGCCCAGGGTGTGCAGCTGGTTGACGTTCATGCCACGCCTTCTCCATCGATTTTCTGTCCGAGCACTCTTCTTCAAAGTTGTGTGATGTGAAACAAATGCCGAAGTCGATTCTGTCCGGTTCTGGAGTCTGTGACCAGCAGCTGTTGAAGTGGCTGTGGATCGCACTCTGGAATTTTGCCGGAGGCGCGGTTGGTGCCGTTGGCTTCGTAACAGGGTAGGGATACAGCACAATTTTTCTGAATTTTGGTTCCGCCCGAACCTGGTCGCCACGGATGACTGAGCGGGGACCCCGTTCTGGTTCTGTGCAGGGGCAGCTTCTGAACAGCGGCTTGACAGGGACACCACGAGCAACCCCGAACTCCGTTTGGTGCGCGGCAGGTGGCGTTGGAATCGTGGGGACGACTACTTTCCAGCGGCACTGGTCTCGCCTCAGTCGGATGTCGGTGTTGACGTGCAGGTCCCGTTGAGTGGGGACTGGTCGGAGGAGACAGACAGGAGGCAGAATGGGGTCGTCGGGGTATAAAATTTGTAACTCTGGCCACCGACCTCTGATTGCGGTTCCGTCTTCTGATCCCGGTAGCTGACTTGAGGATGGAGAACTTTGATGAAGATCCTGGAGCCTGAATCCTTCAAGAAGAGGTCGTGGTTGCTGCCCCAAACCGCTTCAGGTCGCTGTCAGGCCTTCTCTGCGCAGTCGGGGAAGAAAGTCCCTTGTGGGCGGCCACGAACTCGGATCGACACGATTCCAACTCGCTTGCGAAGAGGACTTGTGGACGATCAACTTTGCTGAAGACCTTGGATGCAGACTCCACCTGGAATGAGCTGGAAGTTACTCTGCAAATTGGGCCAGAAGCTGCCTGCGGGTTTGGGATGGGCTTGTGGAGTGGGGGCTAAGTTTAGTGGTGGTGTTTGTGGGTGTAAGCTATGGGGATAGTGGGTGGACGTGGTTGGGGTTGCAGGGGGTTGTCTTGAGGCTGTGGAAAGGGGTGCAGTGCGTGTATGACGGGAACGGAGGTAGCGTGGGCGTATGAGGTAATAGCGTGGCCGGGAGGAAGAAGCTTAGAGGGTGAGGCAAGGAAGGTAGACTGCCGCAGCAGTGAAAGATTGGGTTAGAAGACAGGAGGAACTGGGGAACGGGAAGTTCGGCCAAGCTGTGGGGTGAGCGGAAGATGCTGGTGGCTGGAGGAGAAGGGAGGAATGAAGGGCATCAACACCCGTGGCAAGGGAGGGAAGAACTGGGCATCTCACCCGTGGAGAGGGAAGGAAGAACAGGCACTCACGGCCATGGGAATTAAAAGAGGGGGGGGGGGGAAGAAGATAAAGGAGGGGAAGGCCCCTCCTACGTGGGCATCACATGGGGGTTCCAAAAATAAGATTTCATTCACTGTTTTCAAATGAAAGATACATGACTCTTTTATAGACTCTCAAAGAAGACCAAAAGACACTATCCTAAACACTTAATGTCTACTTATTATAGTTCTCTTGGGGAGACCAAAAGACACTATCCTAAACACTTAATGTCTACTCATTATAGTTCTCTTGGGGAGACCAAAAGACACTATCCTAAACACTTAATGTCTACTTATTATAGTTCTCTTGGGGAGACCAAAAGACACTATCCTAAACACTTAATGTCTACTCATTATAGTTCTCTTGGGGAGACCAAAAGACACTATCCTAAACACTTAATGTCTACTCATTATAGTTCTCTTGGGGAGACTAAAAGACACTCTATTGGAAGACTTAAAGACAAAAATATGAAAGGACTATTACATAATTGCTACGGACATAACCCATAAGGCCCATAAAGAGGCCCATTTATCATGAGACAAATAGATTGGCCATTTGATTGTGTTGATGAAGTTGATTGCCGATCCCCGTCAAATTTTTAAATTTTGAATCTTGAACCGAGGATTCCATCATACTCCTCCGCTTGGAGGAGGTTCGACCTCGAACCTCAAAGCTCAGGATCTCGGTCCGATGGGACGGCCCGATTCCCTAAGCTCTGATACCACTTGATGTGAAACAAATGCCGAAGTCGATTCTGTCCGGTTCTGGAGTCTGTGACCAGCAGCTGTTGAAGTGGCTGTGGATCGCACTCTGGAATTTTGCCGGAGGCGCGGTTGGTGCCGTTGGCTTCGTAACAGGGTAGGGATACAGCACAATTTTTCTGAATTTTGGTTCCGCCCGAACCTGGTCGCCACGGATGACTGAGCGGGGACCCCGTTCTGGTTCTGTGCAGGGGCAGCTTCTGAACAGCGGCTTGACAGGGACACCACGAGCAACCCCGAACTCCGTTTGGTGCGCGGCAGGTGGCGTTGGAATCGTGGGGACGACTACTTTCCAGCGGCACTGGTCTCGCCTCAGTCGGATGTCGGTGTGGACGTGCAGGTCCCGTTGAGTGGGGACTGGTCGGAGGAGACAGACAGGAGGCAGAATGGGGTCGTCGGGGTATAAAATTTGTAACTCTGGCCACCGACCTCTGATTGCGGTTCCGTCTTCTGATCCCGGTAGCTGACTTGAGGATGGAGAACTTTGATGAAGATCCTGGAGCCTGAATCCTTCAAGAAGAGGTCGTGGTTGCTGCCCCAAACCGCTTCAGGTCGCTGTCAGGCCTTCTCTGCGCAGTCGGGGAAGAAAGTCCCTTGTGGGCGGCCACGAACTCGGATCGACACGATTCCAACTCGCTTGCGAAGAGGACTTGTGGACGATCAACTTTGCTGAAGACCTTGGATGCAGACTCCACCTGGAACGAGCTGGAAGTTACTCTGCAAATTGGGCCAGAAGCTGCCTGCGGGTTTGGGATGGGCTTGTGGAGTGGGGGCTAAGTTTAGTGGTGGTGTTTGTGGGTGTAAGCTATGGGGATAGTGGGTGGACGTGGTTGGGGTTGCAGGGGGTTGTCTTGAGGCTGTGGAAAGGGGTGCAGTGCGTGTATGACGGGAACGGAGGTAGCGTGGGCGTATGAGGTAATAGCGTGGCCGGGAGGAAGAAGCTTAGAGGGTGAGGCAAGGAAGGTAGACTGCCGCAGCAGTGAAAGATTGGGTTAGAAGACAGGAGGAACTGGGGAACGGGAAGTTCGGCCAAGCTGTGGGGTGAGCGGAAGATGCTGGTGGCTGGAGGAGAAGGGAGGAATGAAGGGCATCAACACCCGTGGCAAGGGAGGGAAGAACTGGGCATCTCACCCGTGGAGAGGGAAGGAAGAACAGGCACTCACGGCCATGGGAATTAAAAGAGGGGGGGGGGGGGAAGAAGATAAAGGAGGGGAAGGCCCCTCCTACGTGGGCATCACATGGGGGTTCCAAAAATAAGATTTCATTCACTGTTTTCAAATGAAAGATACATGACTCTTTTATAGACTCTCAAAGAAGACCAAAAGACACTATCCTAAACACTTAATGTCTACTTATTATAGTTCTCTTGGGGAGACCAAAAGACACTATCCTAAACACTTAATGTCTACTCATTATAGTTCTCTTGGGGAGACCAAAAGACACTATCCTAAACACTTAATGTCTACTCATTATAGTTCTCTTGGGGAGACTAAAAGACACTCTATTGGAAGACTTAAAGACAAAAATATGAAAGGACTATTACATAATTGCTACGGACATAACCCATAAGGCCCATAAAGAGGCCCATTTATCATGAGACAAATAGATTGGCCATTTGATTGTGTTGATGAAGTTGATTGCCGATCCCCGTCAAATTTTTAAATTTTGAATCTTGAACCGAGGATTCCATCATTGTGTCCCTTGGCATCTCGGAACCAACCTAGGTGGTTTCGTCATATTCTGACCTCTTTTCTGAAATTCTCACCACGGCCATCGTACCTCTGTCTGGCTGCTCACCCAGAAAACAGAAACTCACCACAGTTAAGATTACGCCCAACCCAGTGATCTGATGAGGCTCATCTCTTGAGGGTTCGAATGTTTTTTCGTCCTCTTTCCAACGCCTCAAGCCTCGCCTCGTTCCGACGCTCGTGCTGGGCGTGGCATCAGTTCTCGTGGGACCGCACAGACAGATCTGTGTAGTCCGACCCCAGGGCCAGTGACGGGTTGCAGAGGCCACCCCGGTTCACATCGATGCAATCTGGTCAAATCCTTTGATCAGGAGTTTCTGCTCAGAGTCCCCGTCATCCTCCCACAAGCGGAATCACGTTCGGATGCCGGAGCAATAACTTATTAATTTTCTCGCTCGAGCGCGCTGTTCTGTGTGCAGGAAACCAGTCACGGATTGCAGAAGACCTCACGGCCACCATGGTGCGAATCTGCATGCCCCCTTTGGCCGATACGTCCTCCTGTGACCTGGCTTCGCACTCCCACTGAGGGCATCCCATTCGGACTTCGGACCTGATCGTGGGAGCGTTTGCCGGCGACCTGCGCACTGCTGCGAACCGGCAGATTGCTGTTCGGGTACCTCCTCGCGGCCAACCCTTCACCGAGTTCCGCCCGTCAGACCGTACATCGACAGCCCCGAATCCCTATGTTGTAGCCTGTTATCTCCCTGTGAGGAGTGGGCATTTTGGTTGGAATTGTATTATTATTCATCTTGTGTATCGGGGTTGTTGATCTCGGCCGGGGTTTCTTCCCCACGCCTTGGCGTGGAGGTACGCGCGACGCTCCTACTTTTGGTGCTATGCTTTACTAGTATGATAATCTATATGTCGCGTGAGCGTGTAGGTTCCTAGCTAGTTCGTTAGTCACCGCGCGAATGTGAGTTGAGAGCACCCGTCCCGTGCCCCTAATGAGCACTGAGCTCGAACTAGACTCCCCTAGGCGTCCGGTGGTTCCTTAGCCGTTGAGATCCCCGTGCTTCCCTCATAGGGACAGCTGTTGGGCTGGGTTTTCTTGTTGAGAGACGCCTCCACCCGGAGGAACGCCATGGAGGTCAGCCGCCCGGCTTGCCTTTGGCGTGCAAGTGCTGGCCGCACTTCATGTTCATTCGTGGGTCCTAGCCCTTGTGTCCCCGTCCCGCATCAACTTTGGTATCAGAGGTTTGGGAACTAATTTGTTCTATCAAATTGGGGTCCTAGGTAATTTAAATCCTTAGGATGTATAGGGTGCAATTGAGGCATTAGGTTTGTCTAAGTTGCATTTGAGTCATTAGATTTGTTTTAGGTGTATTTGAGTCCGCATTCTTCCCCTTTTCCATCACCATTTTGAGTTGTGTCTAGTCCCGTGCCTTAGTTGTCCTGCATGTCCATTCCATAGGTTTCCCCACCGAGTTTGCCATGGATTCCCAATTGCCCAGGCCATATGAATGGTGGCATAGCACCCATGGGCGTGGAAACCACCCCCTCCCGTTCCTTAGGCCCGAAGCCCCTACCTTTGATGGCTCCATAGGCCCGAGTGACTACCTAACTTGGGAAGCTACCATGGATATATATTTTGGGTGTTACCCATGTCCGATGCCATGCAAGTCTCTTTTGCTAGGGAAAGGCTTTGGCACGAAGCCAAGGATAGGTGGAGACACATTGAGAGCTTAAGAGATATTAGGTGGCAAAGGACCATTGAGTCTTGGTATGACATGAAACATGAGCTTAGGAGGGCTTACCTACCACACCCTGTCACCTCCCACCGAGATGATCAAGGTCGGAGGCGAAAGGCTCCACATGTGCATGAGTCTAGGGCCAAGATTAAGCCTAGTGATCATGGGCGAATTCACCAAGAAGCCCCCACCCCAAGTCCCACCTTGGCCGAACTCTTGCAAATCTTGTCGGATCGGTTGGATAAGAGAAATGCTTATATTGAGTCACTGACTTCCCCTAGCCCCCTCCCGAGCCAGGATGAAGTCATGCTAGAACCTTTGGAGGTTAGGGCCGACACTCTCGGCCCGAGACCCTCGACTAAGGGCCAGGGACCCCTCCCCATCATAGAGGACTCCCTTTCCCCTCTCGAGTGAGGTTCTTTGCCCCTTGACCCTCATCTTGAGCCATCCTTGCCTCCTGAGGGTGAACTTGTCATTGGAGAGCCTCTAGCTAGCTGGTTACGGAAGGGGTCTATTTCTAGATGCTCCGATCCCTTGCTACCCACCCATGGGACCAGCTCTTCCTGTAGTACCCCTTAACTCCTTTCACACCACTTTTCGATCCTTCTACTTTCTTGAAAATGTAAAGGACTTCTTTAGGAGTTTAGATTGTCAATGGGAGTTGACATGTATGTTGACCTTAGGGTCTGACCAACCCTATAGTCATAGCTTCACGCTCCATGCTTTGGGGTCTATTACCTCGGTCTACACCATGGGACATATCACCTCTGAGGTCCTTTTATTCTTTCCCATTCCCGAGGAGGTTGACTTCGTCCCCTCTTATGGTATCACGGTCCCGAGGGAGGAACCTTGCCTTCCTTGCCTTCCTCATGAGCCCCTTGCCCCATACATTAGAGCGCCTGAAGGTGATCATCTGCACCTGGGCGAATGTCGCACATGGGCAAGTATAGTGAAGGGACCTGTCGGGAGGGATCATCATTTCTTTGACCCATTCGATCCCCTCCCTAGTGAGCCTCTCGACTTGTATTCTTTTCCCCACCTTGTCGAGGAGGTCCATTATCACACCCCATCCAGACCTGCTAGTCAACATCTCACCTTGCATGCATCCAGACGCCAGAGTTTAGGAGGCCAGGGACACATGTCTCTCCCTCATGTTTCACCATGTCCCTCATCATATAGGGGTAATGCCATGAGTGAGTTTGGAGTTATTCATCCTCCTGAGTCTATCATATTTAGTAGGACACATGTGCATGATAGGTCATACTTTTGTTGTCCAGGTCCTCCCCATGTTGTCAAGTCAGGTAGACGTCATAGGCATATTAGATCCATATTTGGATGTCCAGGACCACCCCTGCATTCACGTAGGTATGAGTCTAGCCATCTTATTCGGAGTCTGCATCATCACCACCTTGAGGCCAGCAACGCACGTTATAAGGAGTTAGCTGACGTGCATCGACACACCCGTGAGTTCCGTGAGGGAGAGTACGTCATGATCAGGGGCAGACCTGAACGGTCTCCTTCGGGGGCCGTGAAGAAACTCCCAGCCTATGGTTCTGGACCCTATCGAGTCTTGAAGCGAATCGGGTCAAATGCGTATGAGATTGAGCTGCCAGACGATTATGGGATCTGTTCGATGTCTAATGTTTCAGATCTGGTGGCCTTCCGGGACCCCGCGGTGATTCCCAGCGAGCCTTTTGGGCCCTCCCCTCCTGTTGAGAGTGTTACACCTTCTGAGCGTCCACCTCTTCCAGCCCCATTACAGAAACGCAAGCATATAGATTGTATACTGGATGAGCAGGTAACCACTACCAGGAGCGGAGCCTACCAGCGCTTCGTAGTGCGTTGGAGAGGACGCCCCGTGATAGACGACACCTGGGTCACACGTGGAGAGTTAGAGAGGATCGACCTAGATTTGATGGAGCGCTATTGGAGTGACCAGGACCCTTACTCGACAGGGTCGAGTTCTTCCCACCCGGGGAGAATTGGTGAGGACACGCACCGCATCTCACGATAGAGTACACGGATCATGCCAGCATCCCTTTGCCTCGGCGATCACTTGGCAGACTAGCGGAGTTATCTTCATTTATTTTATGCTTTAGGCCATGCTGGGCCTTGGATTAGTCCCTGCGTGGACACTTTTATTATTTGTGGACCTCTGTAGGCCAATTGGAGCCAATTAGGCTTTAGTTGGGTCATTTTATGCTTATTAGGTAGGAGATAGGGCTACTAGGCCACTTTTTTGGTTCAAGCCTTGGCCCATTTGGGCTGGCTGTCCAACCCAATGCTTGGCCCACCTTGGGATTTGCGCCCCCCCCCCTCCCTAGGGTTAGAAGGTGGCAGCCGCCCCCCTTCCTTGAATCAAGGAGCCTTGTGCGCCCCTCCTCCTTGATTCTAGGAGAGGGTCGCACAAGCCCTTCCCAAAAGAATTGGCACCCCCTTTTTTGTTTCCCTTTTTGCTAGGGTTTCAACCCTAATTCCCCTCCCCCCCATATAAAACATCTCATGTATTTTCTTTGGGAGATAATGAATGAATATATTATTGAAAGATTGCCTTTGGTGTTTGCGCAAGAACCCTAGGGTGCTGCGCCCCCCCTCTCTTCCTCCTTGCTCCTGCGACGGGATCAACCTGGGGTGCGACTCCCCATCCCCTTGGTGCGACGCCAAGGCATCCATCCTCCATGTTCCTCCACGCCGCCCTCGCAAGCCCTCGTCTTCGTCTCCACCATCATGCTTGAAGATCAAGATAATCTGCACCCTACAGATCTGAGGCAGAATTGAAGCCCTACTTGCAGAGTTGACCCCGACGTCCAAAGTGCAATTCGGGCCGAACTTCCTTCGGTGAGTTCGTTCTTCTCCGAGCCCTCTTCGTTCCAGAGGTGGTCTTGTGTCATTTCAACTTCAGCACAGTTCGTGGCGTTCGTTCTCCCACGACTGCGCAGAACCCATGCGAATCAGTCCGCCTAGGGTGTGCAGCTGGTTGGCGTTCGTGCCACGCCTTCTCCATCGGTTTTCTGTCCGAGCACTCTTCTTCAAAGTTGTGGCCCTCGGCGTCTCGGAACCAACCCATGTGGTTTCGTCATATTCCGACCTCTTTTCTGAAATTCTCACCACAGCCATCGTACCTCTGTCTGGCTGCTCACCCAGAAAATAGAAACTCACCACAGTTGAGACTGCGCCCAACCCGGTGATCTGATGAGGCTCATCTCTTGAGGGTTCGAATTTTTTTTCATCCTCTTTCCAACGTCGCAAGCCTTGCCTCGTTCCGACACTCATGCTGGGCGTGGCATTAGTTCTCGTGGGACCGCGCAGACTGATCTGTGCAGTCCGACCCCAGGGCCAGCGACGGGTTGCAGAGGCCACCTCGGTTCACATCGATGCCATCTGGTGAAGTCCTTTGATCATGAGTTTCTGCTCAAAGTCCCCGTCATCCTCTTACAAGCAGAATTGCGTTTGGATGCCGGAGCAATAACTTATTAATTTTGTCGCTCGAGCGCACTGTTCTATGTGCAGGAAACCAGTCACGGATTACAGAAGACCTCACGGCCACCATGGTGTGAATCTGCATGCCCCCTTTGGCCGACGCGTCCTCCTGTGACCTAGCTTCGCACTCCCACTGAGGGCATCCCATTCAGACTCCGGACCTGATCGTGGGAGCATTCGCCGGCGACCTGCGCACTGCTGCGAACCGGCAGATTGCTGTTCGGGTACCTCCTAGCGGCCAACCCTTCACCGAGTGCCGCCCGTCAGCCCGTACATCGGCAGCCCCAAATCCCTTTGTTGTAGCCTATTATTTCGCTGCGAGGAGTGGGCATTTTGGTTAGAATTGTATTATTATTCATCTTGTGTATCGGGGTTGTTGATCTCGGCCGGGTTTTCTTCCCCACGCCTAGGCGTGGAGGTACGCGCGACGCTCCTACTTTTGGTGCTATGCTTTACTAGTATACTAATCTATATGTCACGTGAGCGTGTAGGTTCCTAGCTAGTTCGTTAGTCACCGCGCGAATGTGAGTTGAGAGCACCCGTCCCGTGCCCCTAATGAGCACCGAGCTCGAACTAGACTCCCCTAGGCGTCCGACGGTTCCTTAGCCGCTGAGATCCCCGTGCTTCCCTCATAGGGACGGCCGTTGGGCTGGGTTTTCTTGTTGAGAGACACCTCCACTCGGAGGAATGCCATGGAGGTCAGCCGCCCGGCTTGGCTTTGGCGTGCGAGTGCTGGCCGCACTTCGTGTTCATTCGTGGGTCCTAGCCCTTGTGTCCCCATCCCGCATCAATGTGCTTGTTCGTCTTGTTGCGTTGTTTTCCATTCGTTTGATTGTTATGTGTCGTTCAGTTGAGCGTTATCTTATCGTCGTTATGTTCATTCGTGTTTATCATGTTCATTCATATTGTTGTTGTCTTATTTGAAAATCCATAAAAATCCAAAAAATTAGAAAATCTAAAAAATATGCCGTTTCGCTTGGCAGGTAAGTCAGGTATGGCTCTCGATCCCTTCTCATTGTTGCATTACTATATGGTATCTACGTTATTATAACCTCTCAAGGACCGACTCGTTGTTTGTATGTTCTGGGATCTGATGTTCCCCTTTAACAAAAATGATGATGATCTAGGAGCATACGGTTAATCGTTGGATAGGCCGCTCGGTTGAGTCGGGTGGGGGACGACGGACTCTTTCTCGCACGCCGTGGTTGCAAGAAGACTCTTGACCCCGTCTAGCTCAGTCTAGCAATATTATCCTTGAGTACTTTCTATTTTATCTTTCTTTGCATTCGTTTTAATGATTTCTTTATTTTAACCTAGCATGCATCATGTCATTTTGAGCACTCACGTCTCGTGATCCGTTCAAAGATTTCTCCTCAGCAATGGTTAATTGCACTTAAGCTCTCTTGGATAAGAGAATCACATTCCACTCTAAATTTGAATGATTTCTCTGATCTTGCCGCTCAGTCTGGTTGGCCAGCGTGATTCCTGTCTGAATTTTATCTCAGTTTTATCTCTCCTTTTCCAGCTCTTATGTTGTGTTCCTTACGACCCACTCATTGTCCGTGGATTGTGTCCCCGATGAGGTTGGTCGTGTTTCCTTTTCCTTTCCTTTAGTTTAGTTCTCCAGACATGTCTCATCCTTTTCAATCATTCCTTGTGGTGAGTTCGGCGTTTTCGAGAGAATTCCTGTCGCTTGTTGGTTATGACGGGTGTCTTTTTGCCTTGATGCCCGCTTATCAGTTCTCTCCGCTTCATCTCCTCTTCATCTCCATTCCACGTCGTTGTCGCTTTTGCTCCATCTCCTTTCCATTCCGCCTCCGTGTTGCTTTCGCTCGTTCCCTTGCAAAGCGGACATCAAGGAGGGGCATCTGTTAACACCCGTTTTTAGCCCACAAGTTGCGTCATTTCTCTTATTCATCATTTTGATGTCCCGAATTACCCATTATTTTGGAGCTTTCTCGGATGGATTTCACTCCCATTTTTACCATTTCATTCCTTTTGAGCCTTAGAGATCATGATTTCCTAAAGTCCTAGAGCTTATCTTATCAAATTCTGACTTCCAAGTCAAATTACGGCCCATTTAGGCTGGCTTCCCTCAAACATTCGGCTCTCTCTCACTGCGCAGTCCTGAAAGTGGTCCGTTTTCATCTCCTTCTGTTCCTCTTTTTAAAAAGTTGTCTTCATCAAAGTTGTTTATCGTTCAAAGATCTACAATTTCTTTCTCTATGCGTTGGCCAGTTCTTCCCCTATTGTGAGCTATTGACATTTTTATGGCGTGCTGTGCTGTTTACCTATGTCTCAGAATTTTCTTCTCTGTTCTAGCCCCATTTTCTCCCTCTTATAATCATTTTATCAACTTGATTTCTTCATAAAAGTTGTTCCTCTCTCCGTTATCTACAATTTCTTCTTCTACCACTTTCGCTAGTTCTGTCCCGTTTGAGAGATACGCTTCAATTTCCAAAGTCACGCGCAGTCTACCCAAAATCTTCCTCCATCAGTGTGACGGCCCTAACCTACATCGCCAGAGCAGTGTGACGGTCCTACGATAGACCGTCACACCGAAACATGCTCGAAATCGCCCTGTTCGATCCCTAGAGCGTGGCGGTCTACCCTAGACCGTCAAAGTCCATGTGACGGTCTAGTATGGGTGCCTTACACCGAAACTTGTCCGAAATCATCCCGTTTGACCCCCAGAGTGTGACGGACCTACCCTAGTCCGTTACATAACTCTGACGGTCGTACGATAGACCGTTACACACACCAGAGAGTCCAATTTGTGCTGGACTCTGGCCCGAAAACTGTGCAACAGGCCTATCTTGCAGAGCCCATAACTTCTTCAATTCTTATCCAAATCGATCCATATTTTTTCCTACTTCTTGCCCTTTGTATTATCTTGAATTTGGTTCATAGAAATCAAATTTTAATTAGATATATCACTCGAGATATGGGTCGCAAGATTGGGATTTAAGCATCCTGGTTCAACTAAAACTCTGTAGATTAGGCTCCGGGGCTACCTTCCAGAAGCCATATCTTCCAGATCCTTCATCCAAATAGAGTCCCGTTTTCTCCTATGACTTATCTTGACTATTATCTCGAGATTGATCCATAGATCTCGAGATTTGATAGACTCTATCTCTTAAACTCCTGGAGGAAAGTTGGGGGTTTCACCACTTTTCTATAAAAACTGCCCAGTTCGCAGTAGCGACGGGGGGGCTCTTTCTTGGTTCGGGGCGAAGCCATGCTACAATTCCAACTCACAACATCAACCCTGGCTTGAAGAGGGAAGTATTGGCTTTTCATTGCATCCTTCTGGGCTTGATTTCATTATCTATATTCTTAGTTCTCTTCCTCTTAAAGTCATAAATCATCACAGTTTCCTGCACTTTTTTGCTACACATGGACTTTTCCCCATTTTGCATCAATGATTTCTCTCTATTCTATCAATCAAATCTCGTGATTTCAAATCTCATGCATGCATAACACACCAACCTATTATTTCCACCCTTCCACAGGGGTTAAAAACCTACCCCCGGTGAGTTTGCCCTCAATTTCTACCCCTATTTTATCACTTTGGGATTGATGCTACACATGCATGTTCTAATGGGTTTTTATCTTTGTTTT
The DNA here is from genome assembly GCA_022559845.1 of Amorphophallus konjac. NCBI lineage: Eukaryota > Viridiplantae > Streptophyta > Magnoliopsida > Alismatales > Araceae > Amorphophallus > Amorphophallus konjac. The sequence continues at coordinate 297,463,212 of CM040120.1, forward strand.
GGCTTTATTTTGTAGGAGAGCATGAATACAACGTGAGGCCCTCTTCCTCTAGCCGGCTGGAAGGAGAGGAGGTTTGAATCCACAAGTTCCCCGCACCCCATTTCAAGCGCGATCAAGTCTTTAAGTTCCAAGGTACACGGCGCCGTTCATTACACTTCTTCATCCTTTGGCGTTGTTGGAACCTTGGTGGCGATCACGGTTAGTATTTCTCATCCTTTTATCCCCCTTGTCTTTGATTCACATGTTTATGCATGTATGTATTTAAAGGGGGTGGGATTGGAATCTAATTAAAAAACAAATCAACAATCCTCACCATGATACGTCCAATTCATATAATCATCCAGGAACCCTTTCTTGTACAAATGATGCTGCACATCCCATGGTGAACGTCACCTCAAGTTTCGACAACTTGAACAAGGGCATCGAATGTGACTGTTGCGGTCTATTGCTGCATTTGGATTCCCCAATGCAAAATGAATGAAACTCTCAACTCCATGTTTAAACTCAACAGACACCACCCAGTCAACTATTCTATGATACATCCATGAACGATCTGTCAACATTTTGCTTGCACCCACTAAATGTTAGTACACAAATAATTTTTAAATCATTACTCATGAAAATAAGCCCGACCCTTTCCTTACATCGTTCGCCATAGACCATTTGCAGATGGAATAGGACAATTATTTAGATTATCACTTTTTAACCCATCCGTGAAGGTTTGATAGCACAATCACTTACTATATGTGTTGTACGATTTAGTGAAAAATTGGGCAGCATCTCCACATACTTCTCCGATATACCAAAAATATTTATTGATTAAGAAATTTTCTTAAACACTTACTAGTAAGTGGTTAAGAAAAACTCAAAATCAATAAAGGTATACCAGAGAAGAGTGAGAAGATGCAACCAAAATTCTCAACAAACCATACAAACACATATAGTAAGTGACTGCCTAAGTGCGATCAAACATTCACAGACTCTCCAAATGGGACAATTCAAGACTTTGAGATAGATATATACATTCTCGTAAAAAAATGAGAACATACACATCAATCCCAAAGTCTTGAACGGGAAGGTTCATTCACACGGGTTTAACACGCTCTCTTGAGATGCGTGTAATGTTAGGTCACACCCACACACCTCAGCTCACAGGGAATATCCCATGTAATTACATAACATAAAATTAACTAACATCTCACTTATCATTATGCATACATCGAATTAAACAACATCTAATTTAAAAAAATATTCATATGAAGACCATCAAAGCTAAATAATCCACATTTTTGAGTCAGATCAACCATCATTTTTGAGTTAAAATTAGATTTAAAAACACATTTATATACAATTAAAATCCACAAATTTTGAAATCACATGAAGAAATTTTGGGGTATTTACCTTTTGCTATAAGTCGGCTGTTACAAATGGAGCTCTGTATTCTATAAATAATAGTCAAAGTACGCTATTGTTTACCAATCCCCTTAAAGATAGAACAAGGCATTATCTAAATGATCCGGTCAAATTTCATGGCTTTTCTAAGAAAATGCAACAATGTTAATAACAAGATGTCATTTTTAAATTTGGACATAACTCCTCCAAATACTAGAACCAACATAAATTTGCAGCCCACCCTTGAGCCTAAACCTAAGCATGTGGGCTACATGACAGCAGGGCCTTCCCTCTTCTCTTTGATTGCCCATTTCTATGCTTTCTTCTAGTGCAACGGGATTCTGGCAGACCCCTTGACTCATCATTTTTTTTAACTTCCCATTTCCAAACTCTCATTTGGCTCCTAGCCCTATTTTTTTTCTTGACAAATCAGTTCGTCCATCGTAGTTTTTTTGGGGAGGGGGTAGTAGAACCCCTGGACATCCAATCCCAACTGTTTTGATTGAAATTGGTAGGCCGACCCACCTTCAGCAGGACCCACCAATTTCAATCAAAAGAGTGTCAGAGCTTTCTTCTCATGTTTGGGCTGATTCATGTTTGGGCCTTCAGCACCTTCAGCAGGACTCAATTGGCCGGTTCATGTTTGGGCCTTGGCCCACTCATGTTTGGAACTTGGACCATTCTTCTCTTCATCAACAAAGTTTGTGTAGTGGTCGTAATTCATTAGATTAACATAATTTTATACAATTTCCAATCCATATATTTACAAGTCCCAAAGGTACATTTAAACAAAAAGAAAAGTACAAAATATTGGGGTATATCCCGACTGGTAAAAGCCAGATGAAAATTGAAGCCGTAACTTCTATACAAGAGCGCCTCAGCCAGGGCCAAAATAATTGAAGCTGAGGCAACACCCTACGACAACTACATGCCAAAAATCTTGCATGATTGTACCTACATTACCTCTCAACATTACCACCAAGCCGCTAAGGAGACGACCGAGGACACTCACGGCGATAGTGTCCCGCCTGACCACATCGATAACATCTGCATAACGGGAATTGGCTCACAATATGGCCTACCTAAGCGAACGTAAAACAGCTCCTGAGTTCAATGATTTTCGGGCAAGCTTGACTGAGGTGGGGACCACCACATCTCTGGCACTGTTCTCCCTATACTGCTAACCTTTGCTGTGGTAATTGATCCACCGGTTGAAGTACACTCTTATTCGAAGTCTGCTGCCGATTTTGCGCCTATTCTGACGGCGCCGAAGATCTCTCATCCGCCTGATCCTTTGCCTTCAATTTTCTCTCCGAGGTTGTCCAAGAGTAGGTGAAGGAGGTCTAGGTAACACCGCTTGCTGGATAGGAAGCTACTGTGGGTCACCTTGATGAAGTTGTGCCATTCGGCTCTGCTGCTGAACCCTCAGAAAATCCATCTCCAAGATTGCCACAGTCCGAAAAGCTATCTCCAAGTTGCTCACTCCAGCCGTCATAAGGGTACGACGGATTTCTGATCTCAGCCCTGCGATGAATTGCTGGGTCAGCATCACTTGATTCGCCATGACAGGTGGTGCAAACCTGCTCAGCTCCCGGAATCTGGCCCAATAAAGAGCAAATAGGAATCCCTCCTACTGCAATGCCAGGAATTGAGACGACCGCAAGAAGAATTCAGCCGGTCCCGATACCTCTAGACCTACAGCCGCATGCAATGGTGGTATTCCGCCGTGCTCTACCTGAGCCCTAGCTGCCTTCTCCACTGGGAGCCGTACCTCTTCCCTCTATGCCATACGGACCTTAAACATACAAATAATAATAATTCAGACACAATACCAAATAACTAAGCCGTCACGCAGATCCCTACCTCACAGCAAAAACCACAAAATAACCAAATAATTACAATGACATATAACATCATCAAAGAACAAAAGCTGTGTAGGAATAATAATAAACAATTTAAACAACAACACAGCTAAATATAAATACCACATGAAGCATATATACATATACCAAAGCATATCCCCTCCCCTCCGCCACCATATCCCGTCGAGCCTCCCATTCCTCTCCCAACCGTTCCCTCATCCCTCTCCCCGCTGTTGACACCCGTTTTTAGCTCGCAAGTTACATTATTTCTCTTATTCATCATTTTTGATATCCCGAATTAACCATTGTTTTGGAGCCTTCCTCGGATGGATTTCGAGCTCATTTCATTATTCCCTAGTCTTTGAACTTCGAAGATCATGATTTCTTAGAGCACTGGGACTTATTTTAATCAACTTCCGACTTTCCAAATCCACTTACGGCCCATTTAGGTCGACTTCCATCAAGCATTTGTCCCCTGTCACTGTGCAATCCTGAATGTGGCCCGTTTTCATCCCCTTATGTTCCTCAATTCATTAAGTGTCCTTCAACAAAGTTGTTCATTTTTTAAAGCTCTACAATTTCTTCTTCTACGCCATTATCCAATTCTCCACCGTTTTTAAGTCCCATCATTTTTCTCTGTTCTCACCCCATTTTCTCTCTCTTCTACTCGTCTTCTCATCTTGCTCCCTTCATGAAAGTTGTTCAATTTTTTTGTTATCTACAATTTCTTCATCTACCACTTTCACTAGCTCTACACTGTTTTCGAGATATTCTCTGATTTCCAAAGTCGCGCGAGCCTGACAGCCACCCCAAGATAGCGATCACCTGTTGACTGCTACCTTCAGGTGGCGGTGAACAGTTGACCGCCATGAATAGTATTTTTTATTTTTTATTATTTTATTATTTTTAAAATGGCAAATGACGTTCTTCTTGAGACTGCTACTATCAATAGGGGTCTCCGGAAGACCGTTTCTTCAATTTTTGTGCCAGAAGCCTCTCGGTCGCCCCCAATTATCTTGCGGTCACCCCATGACTGTTTCTATTCAAATGGCGGTTATACCATGACCGTTTCTTACTAGTGGCGGCCGCGCGATAGACCATTTCTCCAACAGAGAGTCCATATGATCCTGAACTCCGATTTTCTCACCACAGGACTCTCTGGTTGATTTATGCTCACCGGGGTCACCTTCTAAGGGCTCTATCTTCTCGAATATTCTACCAAATCGATCCCCATTTGTTTGTATCTCTTCTCCCCACTATTATCTCGAGTTTAAGCCATAGAACTTGAATTTTGGTGGAGTATATCGACGGGAATCATGGGCGCAATTTCCGGTGTTATGTATTTTCGTGTAACAAATTCTTCTAGATTAGGCTTCGAGGCTACCTTCCAGGATGAATATCTTCCAGACCCTTCCACCAAATAGAGTCCTGTTTGTTTCTAGCTGTTATCCTAACTATTATCTCGAGATTGATCCATAGATCTCGAGATTTGGTGGTCTCTATCCTCTGAAATCGAAGGAGCATGTTCCGGGTTTCTGCATTCTCTATAAATTTGGCCCAGTTCGCAGCGCGTGAGGGGGGCTCTTTCTCGACTCGAGGCGAAGCCATGCCGGATTGTCTACTCACAACTTCGACCCCACTTCGAAGAGGGAGGTATTAGCTTTCATTTCTATCTCTTTGGGCTCATTTTCATCGCTCCTATCCTTAGTTCCTCTCTCCTACTTTTTCAAAATCATCACAAGTCACACTGTTTCTACACGTTTATGCTTTTTTTCTCCATTTTACACATCACTTTTCTCTCTATTCTCTCCATCATTTTTCATGATTTCAAATCCTATGCATGCACAACACACCCACCTACTATTTGCAACCGTTTATAGGGGTTAAAAACCCTCCCCTGGTGCGTTCTCCCCCTTTCTTTCATGCTATTTTACCACTTCGGGACATATACTACAGTTCATATTCTAATGGGTTTTATCTCTTGTTGTGGCTTTGTTTTGTAGGAGATTGTTGATAGAACGTGAGGCCTTTATGTTGTAGTGGCTTCCATTTAGGCTGTGTCTTCTTCCTCATTTTCCAAGGTACACGGCGCCATCTTCATCCTTTTGGTGCTGTAGAACCTTGGTGGCGATCACGGTCAAGTCCCTCTTCTTCATCGCCCCTTTGCTTTTCATCCATTCTCATGTTTACATGCATGTTCATATGTTGAATAGCTTTGGGGGCGGGGTAGATTAATCCATCTACATCTTGCTTTTTTGGCGATCACGGTGGGACACCTAGTGCCCATCGTGTTATATTCTTACTCCCCTGTGAGTTTGATGGGTGTTTGTGCATGTTTTGGTAGCATTCCTTTCACTTTTCCACTGTTCTGTTCAGTTTCGGTTATGTCCGAGAGTAGTAGTCTTCCGCAGGGCCGCAAAGCCCTGTTAGCGGCCATCCCAGGACCGCCCCAGCACCCTGGAGTAGTAGTGGCCTTCCTAGGGCCGCCCAGCACCTTGGCGGTCTTCCAGTAGACCGCAACTATTCTAGAAACGGTCATCCAGTGACCTCTACTTGGTTCTAGCAGGACAGGCGCACTGTTAAAGGAGGCAATGTTCATTCATGCATAACTTTATCTCCTGACATCGGATTGGGCTGATTTTTTTTGCATTGTATTTTTCTTTGTATTGTCTTTACATCCATATAAATTTTTTATCATTTGGACGTCGTTTGCATATTTAAAACTTGCCTCCATTTTAGCATTTTCTATATCTGGTCTGTAGGCAGATTCGAGATAGATTCACAGGTCCGTTTCCTTTGCTGATTTAAATTGCCTCTCATGGTCTATTTGTGTTGTTTTTGGTTCCATTGCATAGTCTTTTGTATTATCTTCGCATCCATATATCATTTGCATGCATTGGACTCCGTTTGCATAGTTAAATATTGCCTTCATTTTTGTATTTTATGCATAAAATTCACTTGTAGGTCCGGAGGCAAACACAAAGGTACATTATTTTTTTATGATTTCTCTTATCTTCTAGTACCTAGTTGTCCCAGTTTCTCGTCTTACATTATTGTTCTTCATATTGTCTTGCATTTTTCATGCATTTTGTTATGTTTGCATAATTTTATTATTGCCTTGATTTGCCAGTTTTAGGCTACAAATTGCATACACTCAAGTGCGCATAGGATCATACATATTGACATATTGTAGTTGCATTCCCCCTTGGTAAGTGATCCTCTGGCTCTCATATTCCTTGGGCTCGACTAGATGATCTTATCCGGACCTCCGTACGTCCTCGTGAGCCGTGGATTCCCACACGGACGCCGAGCGGGTTGTACCTTTCCACCCCATAGTTTCACATTTTGCATACGTTATGAGGGAGTTAACCTTAGTCAACCCAAAGTTTGGACCTTATTCCCTGTAGGATACTTATCTTGAGGGAATTAATCTTAATTTAAAACATTTAAAGGCCCACCAAAATTTTGACAATAAAATATTTCCTATCATATTAACTTGTTTGACTTGGGTGAAATCCTTCATATTGTTTGTATTGTTTGGGCTTGTCAAAACCCATTTGTGATGTTTTGCATTGCATCCCCCATCATCCATATAGGTTTTGTTGTTAGGCACATTTAGACTAGTCCATTTTGTGTGTCCATTGTCTAGTCTCATTGTCCTAGGCCCCTTTTTTTCCCTTTGCATTATTGAGTTAGTCTCCCTCCTTGATCTTTGAGCCCTTACTTCCTTCAATGTATTTCCCTAATTTTTCTTGTATTAAGTCTTCATTTGCTCTCATGGGGCACCACACTAATCTCGTTTACCCTCCTTCTTCATCTTCCTATTCCCGTGTTGTTTCCTCTTCCCATGCGGGCCCATCTCCCCGTGGTCCTTCCGACCCACAAGCAAATCTCATGGCCCACTTATCATCTCTTGTTTGCCAAATAGACCCGGCTCTGGCCCAAAAACTCATTGCTAATCATCTTAAGGGGCCTCATTCATCTAATGGGCCTCATTCCTTTAAGGGGCCATCTTCCGTGAGTCGCCTTCCTTTAATGGGTCCCATTCTCTTAATGGGCCTTATTCCTCCAATGGGCCCCCATCCTTTGACAATCCGCCTTCTTCCTTCAATGGGCCTACATCCTTAAGTGGGCCTTCTTCCTTTAATGTGTCTCCTTATCTTAATGGGCCTTATTCTCTTAATGGGCCTTATTCTCTTAATGGGCCCCATTCCCTTCATGGTCCTATTCCTAATGGGCCTTCCCACCTTAATGGGCCCACTTCCCCTACCCATGTTACTGCTGGCCCAATGGGTCCCCATATCCATGATCCTTCTAGGCCCACATATCCTTCCACTCCTGGATTGAGATTTCCTTCATCCTCTCAGTCCGGATCCCCTTATCCAGACCATTATCATCATTCTGTCCAAATTTCACACTCTCTTGCTCAGGCTGGCTTGTATCCTTCTCGATCTCTCCCCATCCTGGAGATGATTGCTCAAACCCAACGCTGGCTTGATGAACAACAACACCGAATTGATATCAAATCCTCCTTGAGTGTTCCATTTGCATTCCAAGGTCTTCGACTTCTGCCTCATTCACAAGTTCCCACATATCGCCGTTATAGTGGAGTTGGTGACCTTTATGTGCACGCAAAGGAGTTCGTTTATGAGTCGGCCCAATTTCGACATGACCAACGCTTGATGGCATATTTATTTGGTCTGTCATTGAAGGGCCCAGCTCGAGATTGGTTCTTTTCGTTGCCGCAAGAGCGGATTGTGAATTTCCAAGCTGTCCAAGAGGAATTTCTTCAGTAATTTCACGACTAGGTTGGGCCCAAGTATTCTGTTGTGGATCTAGCCCACGAGAAGATGAAGCCTGAAGAGGATTTCTGCACCTTTGCCGACAGCTGGCGTCGCCTCTGTTGGAACATATGGACACTAAGATCTAGAGGGGGGGTGAATAGATCTACCCCTTTGAAAATCTACAGCAGTTAAAATCAATGCAGAATAAAAACAAACTACTGTAACTCAATCCAGAGATGTAAATTTCAGTAGTATTAAAAGAGATCAGATGATAGCACTTAGCAGTTAGCCAAACATCCAGGTATAGTACGATGGCGGAGACTAATCCTCACGCAGAAGGTGGAATTCCAAATAAGCTTTGCGTATCCTTTCAACCACACCTTTTGATATACCTACTGGATGAGAAGCTTTAGCAACAATCTCAAATAGTAATTATAGCGAATGAAGGCATGTATCACATAAACACTCTTACGCACTCATCCGAACACCAAGCAGACAGAAGCTATAAAGACACGGAGGCACAATCCAATCACACAGAACACCAGGGATTTTAAGTGGTTCGGTTTTCACCTACATCCACCCCACACTTAGACTAAGTGTGGCTTACTGCTGATTCACAGCTTCAATCCGCTGATCCACAGCTTCGGGGATTAGATCCCTACACATCGTTGATCCACAGCTTTGGGAAAATGATCCCATACCGCTGAGCCTCACAGCTTGCTACTGCTGAGCTTCACAGCTTCGCTGTTCGAGGACTCAACCTCGCCCGCTGACTTACAGCTTGACAAATTTTAGAAATGAAAACAAACAAAATAAATGAAACAACAAAATCACTCTCAAGAAGTAGATTGACTCTGGATTTGATCCACGAGTCAATTACAAAAATCAGATCTCTCAAACTCTCTCAAACTCAAACTTACGATACTCTGTTCTCCTTCAGATTTCTTCTCTCAGCTTCAGGCTCTCTTCATCATTGAAGTCTTCTTCATCTCTGTGCTTGCTCTGCCGGTATCTTCAGCTCTCGCTCACTCGCTCTGTCGATCTTCTTCTCTTCAATTTTTGATTATTTTAGATCTGAGGGATCATGTCCCTTTTATAGCCTTTGTGAGAAGAGAGCGTGTGGGAACCACATTTCCCGCCCAGGGAATCTTGAGACAAGTGCTTCGCTCGAGGTCCACGTGTAAAGATCTGAAGGCTCACAGTTCCACGTGGCTGAATCTCCTTTCAAACCCTACCTTGGATCACGTGCCATTAACCTGGCACTTTGACTTCCTCGTGAGTCAAGTTCGCAAGTTGTCAGTGTACCCATCATATGTTCGACCATATAACTGACCTGTCAAACAGACGACAGTATTAGCTTTTAATCCAAGGGGAATGTTACTAGCATCGACTCTATGTATGCAACAGAGTAATGTGCACTGACATTACATGCTGAACAACTAAGTGTGTACCGACCCTGAGTAAGCATACCATCTAAGTGTGCATCGACTTTCTATGAAGGAGCAGTAATATGCTCGGACCTATGTGCTAGCCGATCAGAATATGCACAGACCTACTATGCATAGAAAGACAAAGATGCACTAACGTTGTATATCTCAGTAGAAAGATGCACTGACCTCTATATTCGTAAGGCAAACAATGCATTGATTTCTTACATGCATAAGACAATGCATGCACCGACTTTATTCTGCCTTATACAGGATGTGCATTGACCTTACTTGTGTTTCTACAGAAACATGCACCGACTATATGTAAGTAGAATGTAAAACCTACACCGACTTATATGTGTTTCTACAAAAACATGCACCGACTATATGCAAATAAGATGCAAAACCTACACCGACTATGTGTAAGCACAATGCAGACGTGCACCGACCCTATCAATGACCAAGGCCGATATGCACCGACCTTAGATACGCATGATACAATCTGCACTGACCTTAAATGCAGAAGAACAAAATGTGCACTGACCTTCTTTAAAAGAAGCAAAAAGGTGCATTGACCTTATATGCAGATGACGCAAACATGCACCGACCTGGCACCAGCTTACCATGTAGTTTGCATCGACCTTATATGAACACAACCTATCATGCACCGACCTTAGTATGCAATGCACGTGCATGAAGCTATAGAATGCTAATCAGTGTTGAAAGTCATTGTTTATCAAAATCCAAGATCTGAAAAATAAAATGTATAGTTGCCAATCATCAAAACAAAATAGGAAATTAACTTTGGTAAATTAAGACAGAGGAGACATGACATGAAATGTATTGTACCACACAAACTCCCACAACATTCTCCCCCTTTTTGATGATGGCAACACTTTTACTTTTAATGTCAACAATGAGTTTATTAAGAATCTAGAATTGTGCTCTCAGCAAGATGCAAATGCAATGCACAACCAATGCAATGCAAAACTACCCCCATCAACAACATCAAAATCTCTCCCCCTTTGCCATTAGCAGAAAGGATAATCAGGAAGATATCATGAGGAGTATCATATTTAAAGAGAAATCTGATGTGACAAACTATGTGAGCGTTTCAGTAATCAAGCAAGTAAAGCACATATGCTTCTATTATAAGAGGGCAGATAGTTCATCTCTGAACTTATGTGGTTTAAAGAATATGAAAGTGAGAGACTAGTCACACCACTCTATGAGGACCAGTCTGTACAAGCTCTTAATAGTAATGAACCAGGAGCACATGAGACATGTCAGCTTTTGTCTTACATTATCTTATTTTTCTGAGCCTCAATGCATCATCAGGATTGACCAGAACTTGTATTGAGATTAAACAACCTTCACAGTTCTAAATTAATCTTCAGAAGAGCAGAGATAATTTCATATATTTCTTTTCTTTACTACATTAGAATAGTCAAGTATGATCTAGCCTTTTTACATAAGAGTACAAGTTTATCAGACGCCAGTACCCCTAGTTACTTGGCAAGATCCACTATTCTATCTCTGGTATAGTTTCCACCTTTTTACGTAAGGGTACACATTTTTCAGACGCCAATACCCCTAGTTACTCAGTAGAACTAACCTTTTATTTTCTGAACAAAGATAAATTGAGGCACTTCATGACATGGGTTTTTCTCCATTTCATTGACGAAGTACCTAGTTTCTCAGTGCATTCAATCAGTGCTCTGCCTTTAGAGTATATGCTTTATCATTTTGACACATCTGTCCATTTGATTTTCAGAGAGTGTTGTTTAAGAACAATACATATTTTCATGTTCGCTCAACCAATTTAGCCTGAGTCTAGATAGATTCAAATTTTACAAGACTCAATTAGTCATGATATGCATGAAATGGTTAAGAACTATTAACAAGTATTCCACAGACTTTGTTCATTAATTTGGTTTTTAGTCTCTAAAGATCATAAAGTTTAAACCAACAATTCATTCAGGGTTCATTACTGTTACTTATAAGAGAAGCTTTCTGATTTCAACAACTTAGATTAATGAACATGTCTATCAGTTTGTCATATGATCAGATTCAAAATGGATTCCAAGAAATGTTCAGATACTAAGGCCAAGGATGAGGATAGATCATGACAGATTCAAGAAAGACAAAGTGAGTTTTCAAAAAAGTTAGCACTGAAAGTCGACATTTCAGAGCAATGATCAGGAGTATGAATTGAAAGTCGACATTATTGAGCAATAATATGTTCAATCACTAAAGAATTATTCTGAAATCCCCTTATCAACATGTATAAGATGAAATTAAAATGCATGAATTTGAATTACAGGGATGATATGACAATGAACAAACTCCCCCTGACTATGTACATGAGGTTTCAGATGTCTATGATAAGGGCACTAACCTACTCTAGACAAATGAGAATTGACCCATGGTACTAGGCGAAGGACTAGCCACTACGCATAGAGTGGGTTTTCAGATAGAAAATCTCTATCCTTCCCCCATCTTCCATTCCATATACCTATGGGCCAACCATGAAGTACAGTGAACAGGCATTTAGTGACTCATATTACATCAGAAGCATTCAGAAGATACAATTAATCTGAATGGGCATTCATGTAGAGAATTTACAAAGACCAAGTTCTCTCCTTAAAAACATAAACCTTTCATTTTCCAGTGGTTTAGTAAAAATGTCAGCAATTTATCTTTCAGATTCAATTAATTCAAGTTCAATCTCCTTTTTATTAACTTCATCTATAAGAAAGTGATGTTTAATTTTAATCTGTTTTGTCCTAGAATGGTGAACAAGATTTTTAGTTAAGGAAATGGCACTAGTGTTATCACATAAGATTGTAATGCAACCAACATTGATAAGATAGTCAATTAATTGGTGTTTAATCTAGAGGACTTGGGCAGCACAGTTACTTGTAGCCACATACTCTTCCTCAGTAGTGGATAGGGCGATAGTGTGTTGTTTCTTAGATGCCCAAGACACTAGACACCCACCTAGAAAATGACAATATCCACTAGTACTTTTCCTATCTATCCTACATCCGACATAGTCTGCATCTGTGTAAGCTATCAGATCTAGCTCACACTTAGCAGGATACCATAAGCCTAAGTCTAGGGTGCCAGACAGATACCTAAAAATCCGTTTCACAACTATCAAGTGTGATTCCTTAGGGCATGTTTGAAATCTAGCACACAAACATACTGAGAATTGAATGTCAGGTCGAGAAGCAGTAAGGTATAGCAAGGATCCAATCATACCTCTGTATAATTTGGGGTCTACCGTTTTACCTTTAGGATCAGAATCAAGACTAGTAGATGTTCCCATTGGTGCTATTATTGTCTTGAGGTTCTCCATCTTGAATTTCTTCAGAAGATCCTTGACATATTTCTCTTGAGTTATAAATACTCCTTCTTTGGTCTGACATACCTGCAACCCAAGGAAAAATTTTAGCTCTCCCATTGAGCTCATTTCAAATTCACTGGTCATTAATGCTGAGAATTCCTCACACATGGACAAATTTGTTAATCCAAATACTATATCATCTACATAAATTTGAATGATCAAAATTTTCTTTTCACATACCTTTGTGAATAATGTTTGGTCAACCTTACCTCTAGAGAATCATTTTTCTATGAGGAACTTGCTCAGTCTGTCATACCAAGCTCGGGGAGCTTGCTTCAATTCATAAAGTACCTTATCAAGTTTATACACATGGTCAGGAAATTCAAGACACTCAAAACCTGGGGGTTGCTTAACATATACATCCTCTTTTATTTCGCCATTTAGAAAAGTAGATTTGACATCCATCTGCTGTAGGGTTATTCCTAGACTGCATGCAGTAGCCAAAAAAATTCTAATGGCTTCTAGCCTAGCTACAGGGGCAAATGACTCTTCAAAGTCAATACCAAACTCTTGGTTGTACCCCTGAGCAACTAGCCTAGCCTTATTTCTAACAATTTTACCTTGCTCATCATATTTATTACGAAAAACCCATTTAGTGCCTATTATATTACCATGAGAGGGTTTAGGAACTAAGTGCTAGACCTTCTTCCTATCAAATTGACTAAGTTCTTCAAGCATGGCATTAATCCAATGTTCATCCTGAAGGGCACTATCTATGTTTTTAGGTTCTACTTGAGATACTAAAGCAAATGAGTTCAATTCATTTTCAATTCTTAAGTGTTCTCTAGTTCTCGGTGGGTCAATTAGACTACCAATTATGTTCTCAAGGGGATGGTCTCTAAGAAATTTAAGGTTAGTGACCTGATTACCTGAATTCTCACTTACCTCCCCATGAGTTTCAGATTCTTCAGCCTCTTCACCGGATTCTTTATTTTGGTCTTCTTTGGTTTTCAGAATTGCTCCATCAATCTTGTCCCTGCATAAATCAGTTTCAGTTCTAATTACAGACTCGTCAAAGACAACATGAGGAGACTCTTCTACTGTTTTAGAATTGAGATTAAACATTCTGTAGGCTCTAGACTGATCAGAATAACCTAAAAATATTCTAGGTTCACTTTTGAGTTCAAACTTATCAAGGTCTCTTTTGAAATTTATATAAACAAAACATTTACAATCAAAAACCTTGAAATGAGCTAGAGAGGATTTCTTACCATTCAGAATTTCATAAGGAGTCATTTGAGTTGTGGGTCTTACCGGGGCTCTATTAATGATGTAGCATCAAGTGTTAATGGCCTCTGCCCAAAAATTCCTTGGTAGGTTCCATTCTACTAGCATAGTCCGAGACATTTCTACTAATGTTCGGTTTCTCCTTTTCAGCACTCCATTCTGCTCTGGAGTTCTTGGTGAGGAGAACTTGCGAGTTATACCATTCTCCCTACAAAAATCATCAAAATGTGAGTTGACAAACTCACCACCATGATCAGACAAAATGTTCAAAATACCATGTTCATTGGTCTGTTTTATTTTGTAAAAGAACTCCTAAAATTCTTCAAAAGCTTCATTTTTGTGAGACAAGTAAAAGACCCAAGTAAATCTAGAGAAGTCATCAACAAGCATAAAACCATATCTTTTTCCAGATAAGCTAACTGACCTGGTGGGTCCAAATAAGTCTAAGTGAATTAGCTCATATGGTTTAGAAGATAGGTTTTTGGTTCTAGATTTAAATGATTTTCGGGTTTGTTTACATTGAGTACATGCCTCACATATTTTATTTTCATTTTTGAAAGAAAGTTCAGGAAGTCCTTTTACCATGCTATGTTTATTCAGATTATGTAGCACACTATAGCTAGCATGACCTAATCTACGATGCCATAGATAAGTTAGGTCATCCTTATTAACATTAAGACACAAATTAGAATGTGCTACGTCATCTAAGTCTACCATATAGATGTTATTGACTCTCTTGCCAACAAATTTTACAGAATCAGAATTGGGTTCATAGATGGTGCATGCAAGAGAGTCAAAGATAACTTTATGGCCTCTATCACAGAGTTGACTGATGCTCAGAAGATTATATGCTAACCCTCAACTAACAAAACTTCTTCAATCTGACAGGAAGAGCACTTACCAACGTTTCCCGATCCAATGATTCTTCCCTTGGTATTACCTCCAAAAGTGACATGACCACCATCTTTCTTCACTAGTATGCAAAATTTCTCTTTATCTCCGGTCATGTGCCTGGAACAGCCACTATCCAGATACCATTTATTGTGATTGGCTGTCAGGCATACCTGTAAGGGAATCAAGTGGAATGATTTGGAACCCAGAACTTCTTGGGTCCCATAAAAGCATTTATCTCATATAGACTGGAAACAAGATGTTTTGGTATCCACGTTTGATTTGGCTTCTTCATAACAGTTGTGGATCTCTTATCATTTAGTTTTGTCTGCATTTTCTTGCCACTTTTATTCTTGAGACTTGTTTCTTAGGTGTGGCTTGTTTCTTATTTTTGAGGTCATTCTGAAAGTTCCTTTGCCAGTGATTAGTCCAATAGACATTGGGAGCAGTAGGTGCACTATAGATCCTGGACTGACTTGGCATGGAGTTGATAAAGCTATAAGAGTTCTGACTTCTGAGATTATTAACCCCAGTCATATAGGAATCCCAAGTATAAGGCTGATGCCTTTGAGTGGAGTGTAAATTCTGAAAGTGATTCCTCATTGGCCTCATGTAGAAGCTACCTTGACCTCCCTTTCTTAAGTTATGATAATAATTGCTGTGAAATGTAGGGTAGGTAGGACAAGTATTGTAGTAGCCTTTACCTGAGGTTCTTCTACTCGGCCCTTGATTCCTAGGGGACTTATACCAAGATGAAGTAGATGGAAATTGATAGGTGCCTCGACCATTCTATGGAGATTTATCTGTTTTAATTTTGGGGCTTCCTTGGACTCTAGCTCTAGAAGTCTGACCCCTAATATGTCCCTTGGTCTGAGGCGTGGTAGTGTATGAGCATGATTCCCTAGACACCTTCCCTTTGCCCTTGTCCTTGGCACTGGGTTTAGTTTTCTCAATATATTTCATTTTGTTATTTTTCTGACTTTCTCCGGAAGTCATTTTTATCAGGGGTTGGAATGTCCCCTTTTCTGCCACAAAGGAGATAGTTCTCATGTCAAACCTCTCTTTATTAGTTAGGTTGAAACTCAAACCTTCCTTTCTAAAATTTCCTTTTTTTCTCAAGATGGCGTTCAGATTTTCTGCACCTTGTGTCATGCCTTCAAGGGAGTTTTGTTTGTCTTTGTTTTCTTTTTCTAGATTTTCTATTATCCTTTTTAGTTCAGTATTTACACCACTTATGGCATCATATTTTTCAGTGGCAATTCTTGTTTCTTCCTGAAAAGCGTGAATTTTTATTTTAAGTTCATCAATAGTGTTCTGCAAGTTCTCATTTTCCTTTTTCAAATCATCTAACATGCTTTTACTACATTCAGCTTCATTTAGGGATTTTCTCAGTTCTGAATTTTCAATTTGTAGATAGGCAATTTTATCAGACAGAGAAGTATCATTAGCTAATGAATTTCTTTTCATTTTTAAATGTCTGTTCTCCCAACGCATGTCTTCATATTTTTCTAAAATTTCAGCATAAACATCCTCCCATTCATTCTGTGTAAAATTGTCAAAAGGAGAAATTATCTCATCATCACTTTTTGCCATCAAGCAAATCCTATCTTCTGTCTCACTGTCAAAGGAGCTGCTCTGACTTCCTTCTTCTTCATTGCTCCAGGTACTAACCATAGCTTTTCCCCTTTTGTTCTTCCACCTGGGCTGCTTGTCTTTGAGCTCTCGGCAGTCCGCCTTAAGATGTCCTGCTTTCCTACAATTGTAGCACACAATGGCATCAATTTTCTTGGCAGGTTCAGGTTTGTGTTTGGACTGTCTTTTTCCTGAGAAGTATTTTTTTCTTATCCCTTTCCCTTATTTCCTCAGGAATTTCTTGAACTTCCTGGTGATCATCGCAAACTCATCCTGATCTTCACTAGAACTAGTAAAACTGCACTCACTAGATGACCCTTTGCTAGAATTGACCTTAAGAGCTAAGGGTTTCCTTCTCTTCTCAGACTCATCAGCTTTCTTGAGGTTCAACTCATATGTCATGAGAGAACCGATAAGCTCATCTACAGTGGCCGTAGCAAGGTTCCTAGACTCCTCCACTACAGTGGCCTTGGTATGCCAGATGGGTGTCAGGGACCTTAAAATTTTTCTAACAATTTCATACTCACTGTAGGTCTTTCCTAGACTTCTCAAGCTATTAGTGATCACATTCAAGTGAGCATACATCTCAGATATGGACTCTTCAGGCTTCATTTTGAAAGCCTCGTACTCAGATACTAACATGTCGGCTTTAGTTTCTCTAACCTGAGACGTCCCTTCGTAAATGACCCTTAACTTATCCCACATCTCCTTAGCAGTAGTACAGGAGGAAACTCTAGAGAATTCAGTGGGATGGAGTGCACATTATATAGCATTAATGGCTCCCCAATTTAGAGTGGACTTTCGGATATGCTCCTTAGTCCAGAATTCCTCATTTGGAGGTAAATCAAATGGACCCTTACTAACCAACTTCCAGATCTCATAGTCTATAGCACGGAGAAAGACATGCATCCTATTCTTCCAGTAAGCATAATTGCCACCATTAAAGAATGGTAGCTTGCTAGTTGACTGACCCTCAGCCACTACACCTTTAGCATCTATATCTAATCTCTCCAGGATGTTAGGACGTAAGGGAGAGTTAGGCTCTGATACCACCTGTTGGAACGGATGGACACTAAGATCTAGAGGGGGGGTGAATAAATCTACCCCTTTGAAAATCTACAGCAGTTAAAATCAATGCGGAATAAAAACAAACTACGGTAACTCAATCCAGAGATGTAAATTTCAGCAATATTAGAAGAGATCAAATGACAGCACTTAGCAGTTACCCAAACATCCAGGTGCAGTACGATGGCGGAGACTAATCCTCAAGCAAGAGGTGGAATTCCATATAAGCTTTGCTTATCCTTTCAACCACACCTTTTGATATACCTACTGGATGAGAAGCTTTAGCAACAATCTCATATAGCAATTATAGCGAATGAAGGCATGTATCACTTAAACACTCTTAAGCATTCATCCGAACACCAAGCAGATAGAAGCTATAAAGACATAGAAGCACAATCCAATCACATAGAACACCAAGGATTTTAGGTGGTTCAGTTTTCACCTACATCCACCCCACACTTACACTAAGTGTGGCTTACTACTGATTCACAGCTTCAATCCGCTGATCCACAGCTTCGGGATTAGATCCCTACGCACCGCTGATCCACAGCTTTGGGGAAATGATCCCAGACCGCTGAGCCTCACAGCTTGCTACTGCTGAGCTTTACAGTTTCGCTGTCTGAGCACTCAACCTCGCCTGCTGACTTACAGCTTGACAGATTTCAGAAATGAAAAAAAAATGAAAGAAATGAAACAACAAAATCACTCTCAAGAAGTAGATTGAGTCTGGATTTGATACACGAGTCAATTACAAAAACTAGATCTCTCAAACTCTCTCAAACTCAAACTTATAATACTCTGTTCTCCTTCAGATCTCTTCTCTCAGCTTCAGGCTCTCTTCATCTTCGAAGTCTTCTTCGTCTCTACGCTTGCTCTGCCAGTATCTTCAGCTCTCGCTCACTTGCTCTGCCAATCTTCTTCTCTTCAATTTTTGATTATTTTAGATCTGAGAGATCATGTCCCTTTTATAGCCTTTGCGAGAAGAGGGCACGTGGGAACCACATTTCCCGCCCAGGGAATCTTGAGACAAGCACTTCGCTGGAGGTCCACGTGTAAAGATCTGAAGACTCACAGTTCCACGTGGCTGAATCTCCTTTCAAACCTTACCTTGGATCACGTGCCATTAACCTGGTACTTTGACTTCCTCGTGAGTCAAGTTCGCAGGTTGTTAGTGTACCCATCATATGTTCTACCATATAACTGACCTGGCAAACAGATGACATTATTATCTTTTAATCCAAGGGGAATGCTACTAGCATCGAGTCTATGTATGCAACACAGTAATGTGCACTGACATTACATGCTGAACAACTAAGTGTGTACCGACCCTGAGTAAGCAGATCATCTAAGTGTGCATCAACCTTCTATGAAGGAGTAGTAATATGCTCGGACCTATGTGATGAACGATCAGAATATGCACAGACCTACTATGCATAGAAAGACAAAGATGCACTAACGTTGTATATCTCCGTAGAAAGATGCATCGACCTCTATATTCATAAGGCAAACAATGCACTGATTTCTTACATGCGTAAGACAATGCATGCATCGACTTTATTCTACCTTATATAGGATGTGCACTGACCTTACTTGTGTTTCTACAGAAACATGCACCGACTATATGCAAGCAGAATGCAAAACCTGCACCGACTTATATGTGTTTCTACAGAAACATGCACCGACTATATGCAAGTAAGATGCAAAACATGCACTGACTATGTGTAAGCACAATGCAGATGTTCACCGACCCTATCAATGACCAAGGCCGATATGCACCGACCTTAGATACGCATGATACAGTATGCACTGACCTTAAATGTAGAAGAACAAAATGTGCACTGACCTTCTTTAAAAGAAGCAAAAAGGTGCATCGATCTTATGTGCAGATGATGCAAACATGCACCGACCTGGCACCAGCATACCATGTAGTTTTCATCAACCTTATATGAACACAACCTATCATGCACAGACCTTAGTATGCAATGCACGTGCATGAAGCTATAGAATGCTAATCAGTGTTGAAAGTCATTGTTTATCAAAATCCAAGATCTGAAAAATAAAATGTATAGTTGCCAATCATCAAAACAAAATAGGAAATTAACTTCAGTGAATTAAGACAGAGGAGACATGACATGAAATATATTGTACTAGACACTCCTACAACATCCTCATTGTGCAAGTCCCAGGGCACATTCCAGAGCATGAGCTGATCAAGATGCTGATTTCTAACTCAACGCCCGAGTATCGGTTCATCTTAGCCCTTAACGATATTCCCTCCTAGCAACAGCTCTATAGCCGAGCCCGCTTCATCCGCCAACAACTCCAAGGTTGCCTTGACCCCGAATCTTCTTCGCCTTCTACATACACCCCGCCATCTACATCTACTTCCGCATATCAACCTTCACCCTTCACAAGCCAACGGTACGCTCCCGTGAGCCACCCTTCCGCCACAAATCTTTCCACGAGTTGACCTTCCTCTCCTACATATCCGTACTCTCCCACATGTCAACCTTCCACGAGTCAACCTTCCGCTCCCATATACCCACATGTGTCTCCACCCCCGGTCAAGGAAACACCACACCCCGAGCAGGTGGATGCCATCTATATACCCCCTCACCTCACTCTACATATGCCATCACCAAATCCCTCCGCCACTACCCCCGCACCATTGCCTCTGCAACCTTAGCTCCCGTCCCCACAACCATCTCCATTACCTTTCCATATCCCTTGACATCCTCCTCGCCTGAAGCGGGCTCCTCGTCCTCCATTGCCAGAGTGTTTTACAGATACTTTTAGGGCTTTGATGGCCACTCACGCATTACAGCTCCCTCCGGTTGTGCCTTGTCGACCCGCGGTCGGGAATATGCTTCACTATTGTGAATTTCACCGCCAATAGGGGCATTTGGTTAAGCATTGCCCCAAGTTTTGGGAGTTTGTTTATGGTTTAGAAGACAAGAAGAGGATTGATTGGGCTGCCATGCATGAAGTTACTTCAGATCTTCGCAGCAAGCAACAACAGCAGCAGTCACCGCCCAGGCAGTCGTCTCCATCACTACAAGGCCAAGGGCACCCCTGTGATTCTGCACCTATCACAACGCCGACTCCATCATCTACTCTATCACCTGTTCCCTCACCTATTCCATCACCTACCACATTACCTTCACCATCTCCTACCCCGTCTCCATATCCTCCACCTACCCAAGCCTCTGCTCAGGTGAGTACCTCTACTTCTTCTACTCCCATTCCTTCTACCCCCACTTCTACTCCCAACGCCACTCGACGCGTTGTGTCGATACGTCTACGGTGGGCGCCGTGACCCTCCTCTTCACCCTCTCCATCTCCACCACTTCCACTACCCTCATTGCCTGCATCACCATCTCCTCCATTCTCACCATTTCCTAACCCTCCATCATTTTCGCCAACTCCTCTCCCTAAATCGCCTAACCCATTGCTTCCGCCTTCATCGTCTCCACCATCTCCATCGCTTTTGTCAGTACCATCTCCACCATTACCCTTCTCTCCCGAACCTGAGAAAGCTACCCCTACAACTACACCTTTACCCCCTCCGACACCTCCACCTTTGCCTTTGCCTCCACCTGAGCATGTCATTGCCTCTATCCCTCCACACCCCGCATTGCCTTTACCCCCACTTATGCCTTCTAAACCTTCTCCTCCGCCTTCCAAACCTATTACCTCCACTTCTCCATCCATCTCCACCCCTCGGAGTGGGTGTGCGCTACCTACGGTGCCCCTCGGGTCTGGTCTCCAAGGAGACGATGAGCCGAGTCAGGATGAGTCAGTGCTAGTTATGCATTTCAAGATTCAAGATTTCATTTGCCGGATGACGATCCGCGTCTTGGTCCCTAGCTATTTTGGGGATGATGAGCCTACACTTTTGAAGACGGTTTCCAAGAAGAGCCCCTCCGCATTAGTGCCAGTTTCTTAACAAGTGAGGCCGGTGGCAATCTCATTGCTTGCCGGAGGTTCGATTATTGATGCTGTTATTTCTCCTCGCTCCACCGCCATTCAGATTACTGGCCAAGGGGAGCTCTCTACTCGGATTATGCTCACTCATATGGTTGCCAAGAGCTTGATGAATTCCATGTTCAAGGGGAAATTGACCGTATTCTCAAGATTTTCCAAGGATATTCTTCACTTGTTATGTAATCTTCCTCGATTTATTGGTGAGTCGGCCACGTCAACACCACGCATTACACTCCCTCAGCTTCATCCCGATCTTCTAGGAAGGGAGTTGTACTTCATGCCCGATTGCCAAGTGGAAAAGCCGAATCTCATGCTGCTAGTGCCAAGTGACAAAACTCCGTGGTTTTCTGATATTAATTCATTTGGGGGGGTATCTGCTCAAGAATGTCCAACTATTGTTAGCACCGGGTGTCTAGGGGCAATAGCCCCGATGAAGCTGCATGTTCATGATCAGGCCAGGCCGTCTGTCAGATGGGCCCATTATTTGAGAAGATACTGCAGATCAAGATGCCCGAAGGCCCAAGTCCGCGCCAGGCAACTTCATTTCAAGGAAATGTCTGCCAAGAAGAGACGGCGGCGCAAGTTCAAGGGCCGTCAACTGTGCATTCAGGGGTCCACCTCCTCTTCTCCTTCTTTTCAATCATCCTTTCTTTTGCTTAGTTCCCACCCTTGGGTGGTGTATCTTCCTCCTTCTGACCCTGTTTCCATCATTTTCTCCTCTCTTCCCCGGTCCACAAACCCTCACTCTTCTCATCCGGGTCCTCCAGATTCTCCTTATTCTTACTGTTTTAGGCCTCGACCCTTGTCATACTTTCGTCCCGATCTAGGGCTTCCTTCTTCTGATCCTTCTCCTCCTGTAACTCCAGGTGTCTCCTACTTTCCTTCCCCGACCCTATCAGGTGATTCTCATTCTCTTTCCCCGACCCTGTCGGGTGACTCTCATTCTCTTTCTCCGACCCTGTCGGATGATTCTCATTCCTTTTCTCTGACCACGTCGAATGATTCTTCTTCTCCTCTTTCGACTCACTCCTCTTCACCCTTTCGGGGTCATTGCTCTTTTTCATTCTATTTTTGAGGCTTTAGCCCGCCTTGATCTTAGTTAATCTCTGTTCATTCTGTATTTTTTTCCTTATTATCAGGGTCTCTGTGCCTTAGCAAGGGAGTTCTAGCACTCGCCGTTTTCCTTTTTTCCCTCTTCGTCCAATTTTATGTCTGCCCCTCCTCCGTGTCGAGGAATCTTGGAGCCTTGTTATTCTCCCATCTTTGTCGTATTACGCCAGGAATATAAAACTTGCGCTACGCGAAGTTTGCGGATCAAGATTGCTTCAGGATATTGCTGCGTTCACTCATGGATTGCAATGTATCTTTATTTTGAGCAAGAATATGCTGTCATTTTCAATATTTACTCTCGCGCATGATTATAATGTTGTTTCCTCAACATGGTTTGAGTGGCTTTAGTTAAATTTACTTAATTTAGTCGAAATGAGTTCGCTTCTACAACATCTTAGGCTGGTGATAACTCCACGTTGGGAGTCTAGTTTCTTTCATCGATCGTTGAAGGTGACCTTTGAGTTTGGTTTTTTCACACACTACACGGCAAGCCATAGCCAATTCCTCTGAGGCACATCGATGCTGCTTTGGCCATACCATGGGTATGCACAAAGGCCTTTTCTTTTCTCTGCTCGGACGAGTGCAAGGGCAAGAGATTGATGGACGAGATGACCAACCTAGGTGCTCCCTAATACGAGAGAGGTCTCAAATAGGGGCAGTCTTGACCCACAAAAGTGAGCTTTCATGTAATATCTAGCTAATAAGGGCTCTCAAAATTAAATAATTCAATGGTCAAAGTTATGAATCAAAGGCATGGCAAGAGTGGCAGTACAGTTTCCCGCGGGATATCATGAGCCCGGTCGCATGCGTGCCTAATAAATATGGGTCTCAAAATCAAATACACAAAGCCCCGACACAACAGACTGTATCTTTGAGGGGTAGTGCCCTGGAAGGAATTCAAGTCCTGATGTTTCTCATCCTGCGTAAAGCTTGTCTTCAATTTTTCTTCTATTTCTCCCTCTTAGACTGGGTTGTATCCCAGGTATGGCCTTAGTAGGGGCACTGTTCTTTAGAGCTTGGTTAGTTGTGGTAAGCCAACCTCAAATGCACACCCTACTCAAGGGAAATCTTTAGTGGGAGGGGGGGAATGACGACCCCTGGCCGGTAATTTGAGCCCATCTTTGGGTGCTGCAAGTAGCTTTATTTTAAAATCTAAAAAAAATCAAAGATTTCCAAAATGAAAAAATCAGATATTGTGAAAATTTCAAAAAAATTAGATATTGCAAAAATCCATTAAAAATAGATATGTCAAAAAATCCAAAAAATCAAATATTATCAAAATTCCAAAAAAAATAGATAGTCAAAACTCCCCAAAAAATTAGAAATTTCAAAATCTAAAAATATATGTCTTTTATTTTCACATATCTTTTTTTTTAGGATAGGTATGATCTGTTTCCTAAGTGTGCAGGTTGCAGGTTGCAGGTTGTAGGTATTCAAGTCCTTTGCTCCATATTATTTGCGTTGTCTCCTGTCCATATCTTTGATCTGTTCTCTCTTCTTCAATCTTATCTCTCGATCTGTTTTGAAGCTTATGGCCTTCTCAACTATTGCTTGCCTCGCTTCATATCTAATCATATCTTCATGAGAGGGCTTTGCCTCACGATTATGAACCTGGCGATTCTGCTTCTTCTGATCTTGACTTTGATTGAAGAGCGTATTTGTCATGTCTTTTATCCCGCCGTGTCCTTGTCACACGTGTCTATGTCCCTCCGTGTTGTCTCACACGTGTTGTTTTGTCCCTCCATGTATGTCATGTTTTCATCCCACTGTGTTATCGTCTCACGTGTGTCTTATCCTACCATGCTATGTGTTGTTGTTGTCCCCCGTTGTGTTTGTTGATTTATTTTTTAATTAGATTCCAATTCCACCCCCTTTAAATACATACATGCATAAACATGTGAATCAAAGACAAGGGGGATGAAAGGAAGAGAAATACTAACCGTGATCGCCACCAAGGTTCCAACAACGCCAAAGGATGAAGAAATGTAAAGAACGGCGCCGTGTACCTTGGAACTTAAAGACTTGATCGTGCTTGAAACAGGGTGCGGGGAACTTGTGGATTCAAACCTCCTCTCCTTCCAGCCGGCTAGAGGAAGAGGGCCTCACGTTGTATTCATGCTCTCCTACAAAATAAAGCCAAAACAAGGACAAAAAACCCATTAGAACATGCATGTGTAGCATCAATCCCGCAGTGATAAAATAGGGGTAGAAATTGAGGGCAAACTCACCGGGGGAGGTTTTTAACCCTTGTGGAAGGGTGAAAATAATAGGTGTGTGTATTGTGCATGCATGAGATTTGAAATCACGAGATTTGATATAGAGAATAGAGCGAAATCATTGATGCAAAATGGGGAAAAGTCCATGTGTAGCAAAAAAGTGCAGGAAACTGTGATGATTTATGACTTTAAGAGAAAGAGAAATAAGAATATAGATCATGAAATCAAGTCCAGAAGGATGCAATTGAAAGCTAATACTTTCCTCTTCAAGCCAGGGTCGAAGTTGTGAGTTGGAATTGCAGCATGGCTTCGCCTCGAACCAAGAAAGAGCCCCCCGTCACGACTACGAGTTGGGCAGTTTTTATAGAAAAGTCGTGAAACCCCCAACTTTCCTCCACGAGTTTAAGAGATAGAGTCCATCAAATCTCAAGATCTATGGATCAATCTCGGGATAATAGTCAAGATAAGTCATAGGAGAAAACGGGACTCTATTTGGATGAAGGATCTGGAAGATATGGCTTCTGGAAGGGACAACCGGAGCTTAATCTGTAGAGTTTGAGTTGAACCAGGACACCTAAACCCTCAACTTTTGAGCGTGATTCTGAACAAGATAGCCAATGAAATTTGGAGTTCTTTGGACTGAATTCAATATAATACCAAGGGGAAACCATAGGAACAAACGACACTCAATTCGGAGAAGAATTCAAGAAGTTATGGACTCTGTAAGAGGGCCACGACGCACAGAAATGGAGCAGAGTCCAGCACGAATTGGACTCTCAGGTGTGTGTAACGGTCTATCGTACGACCGTTAGAGTTATGTAATGGACTAGGGTAGGTCCGTCACACTCTGGGGGTCAAACGAGACGATTTCGGACAAGTTTCGGTGTAACGCACCCATACTAGACCGTCGCATGGACTCTGACGGTCTAGGGTAGGACCGCCACGCTCTAGGGATCGAACAGGGCGATTTCGGGCATGTTTCGGTGTGAGGGTCTATCGTAGGACCGTCACACTGCTCTGGCGGTCTAGGGTAGGGCCGTCACACTGATGGAGGAAGATTTTGGGTAGACTGCGTGTGACTTTGGAAATTGAAGCGTATCTCTCAAACGAGACAGAACTAGTGAAAGTGGTAGAATAAGAAATTGTAGATAACGGAGAGAGGAACAACTTTTGTGAAGAAATCAAGTTGAGAAAATGACTATAAGAGGGAGAAAATGGGGCTAGAACAGAGAGGAAAATTCTGAGACATAGGTAAACAGCACAGCATGCCGGAAAAATATGAATAGCTCACAATAGGTGCAGAACTGGCCAACGGCGTAGAGAAATAAATTGTAGATCTTTGAAAGATGAGCAACTTTGATGAAGACAACTTTTTAAAAAGAGGAATAGAAGGAGATGAAAATGGACCACTTTCAGGACTGCGCAGTGAGATAGAGCCGAATGTTTGAGGGAAGCTGGCCTAAATGGGCCGTAAGTTGACTTGGAAGCTGGAATTTGATAAGATAAGCTCCAGGGCTCTAGGAAATCATGATCTCTAAGGCTCAAAGGGAATGAAATGGTAAAAATGGGCTTGAAATCCATCCGAGAAAGCTCCAAAATAATGGGTAATTTGGGACATCAAAATGATGAATAAGAGAAATGACACAACTTGTAGGCTAAAAACATGTGTCAATAGATGCCCCTCCTTGATGTCCGCTTTGCAAGGGAACGAGCGAAAGCAACGTGGAGGCGGAATGGAAAGGAGATGGAGCAAAAGCGACAGCGACGTGAAATGGAGATGAAGAGGAGATGAAGCTGAGAGAACTGATAAGCGGGCATCAAGGAAAAAAGACACCCATCACAACCAACAAGCGACAGGAATTCTCCCAAAAATGCCGAACTAATCACCTTAAATGATTGACAATGATGAGACATGTCTAGAGAACTAACTAAGAAAGGAAAGGAAACACGACCAACCTCATCGGAGACACAATCCACGGACAATGAGTGGGTCGGCAGGAACACAGCATAAGAGCTGGAAAAGGAGAGATAATACTGAGATAAAATCCCGACAGGAATCACGCTGGCCAACCAGACCAAGCGGGAAGATCAGAGAAATCGTTCAAACTCAGAGTGGAATGAAGAATCTCTTACCCAAGAGAACTATAGTGCAATTAACCAGTGCTGAGGAGAAATCTTGAACGGATCACGAGGCGTGAGTGCTCAAAATGACATGATGCATGCTGGGTTAAAATAAAGAAATCATTAAAACGAATGCAAAGAAAGATAAAATAGAAAGTACTCAAGGATAATATTGTTAGACTGAGCCAGACGGGGTCAAGAGTCTTCTTGCAACCACGGCGTGTGAGAAAGAGTCCGTCGTCCCCAACCCGACTCAACCGAGCGGCCTATCCAACGATTAACCGTATGCTCCTAGATCATCATCATTTTTGTTAAAGGGGAACATCAGATCCCAGAACACACAGACAACCAGTCGGTC
This sequence comes from Amorphophallus konjac, assembly GCA_022559845.1. Classification (NCBI taxonomy): domain Eukaryota; kingdom Viridiplantae; phylum Streptophyta; class Magnoliopsida; order Alismatales; family Araceae; genus Amorphophallus; species Amorphophallus konjac. The sequence goes on from CM040120.1 coordinate 297,490,690, forward strand.
CTTGAGAGGTTATAATAACGTAGATACCATATAGTAATGCAACAATGAGAAGGGATCGAGAGCCATACCTAACTTACCTGCCAAGCGAAACGGCATCTTTTTTAGATTTTCTGATTTTTTGGATTTTTATGTATTTTCAAATAAGACAACAACAATATGAATGAATATGATAAACAAGCATGAACATAACGACGATAAGATAACGCTCAACTGAACGACACATAACAATCAAACGAATGGAAAACAACGCAACAAGACGAACAAGCACATATGCAATGGCGTGAAAAAAACCACACGTATGCAAGATGAACGTGGTGGACAAGACAACAATGCAGTGAGACAACACATCGTTGGGACAAGAACATGAGGGATGACCACACGGTTGGGACAACACACGAGATATAGAAGGATGACTAACAACATATGCAAGACAAATAACAACACGTGGTGAAGAATAAAATAACATGTGTGGGACAACACGGTGGGACATAGACACGGCGAGACAAGGACACGGCGGGACAAAGGATATCAACAAATACGTCCTTCAATCAAAACCTAAGATCAGAATGAAGCAGAACCGCCAGGTTCATAATCATGAGGTAAAGTCCTCTCATATAGATATAATCATTGCAAACAAAAGTTGAGAAGGACACAAGTTTCAGAATAGATCGAGAGACATGATTGAAGAAGGGAAGACCAGATCAAAGATGTGGACAGGAGACAGATAGAACAAAATATAGAGCAAGGAAAGCTTGAGTACCTGTAACCTGCACACTTAACAAATAGATTACGTATCTGTTCTCAAAACAAATAGATAGAAAGCAACAAACAGATAAATATTTTTAGATTTTACAATTTTCTTGATTTTTTTTGGATTTTGAAAATATTTCATCATTTTTTTGGATTTTTGATAATATCTCATTTTTTTGGATTTTTGATTTTTGACAATATCTCATCATGTTTTTTAGATTTTTGACAATATCTCATTTTTTTTTTGGATTTTTGAATAGTAATCTGCAGTACCCAAAGACAGGCTCGAACTACTGGCCAAGGATCACCGTCCCTCCCCTCCCATTAAAGACTTCCCGTAAGTAGGGCGTGCATGTGAGGGTGACTTACCACAACCAACTACCTCTAAAGAACGGTGCCCCTACTAAGGCCATACCCGGGATACAACCCAGCCTAAGAGGGAGAAGTAGAAGAAAAATTAGAGACAAACTTTATGAAGGATGAGAGATATCAGGACTTGACTTCCTTTCAGGGCACTACCCCTCAAAGAGTAGGTCTGTTACGCCGGGGCTTTGTGTCTTTAATTTTTAGACCCATATTTATCAGGCACGCATGCGACCGGGCTCATGACATCCCGCGGGGAACTGTACTGCCACTCTTGCCATGCCTTTTATTCATAATTTTCTTTTGATTTTCATATATGATTTTCATCTGACATCCCTTATTGGCTAGATTTAGCATGAAAGCTCACTTTTGAGGGTTAAGACTACCCCTATTTGAGACCTCTCTCGTATTAGGGAGCGTCTAGGTTGGTCATCTCATCCATCAATCTCTTGCCCCTGCACTTGGCCGAGCAGAGAAGAGAAAACGACCTTTGTGCATACCCAAAGTATGGCCAAAGCAGCAACGGTGTGCCTCAGAGGAATCAACTATGGCTCACCGTGAAGTGTGTGAAAAACCCATACTGAAAGGTCACCCTCAACGATCGGGGAAAGAACTAGACTCCCAACGCGAAGTTATCACCAGCCTAAGGATGCTGCAGAAGCGAACTCATTCTAAATGAACTAAGCAAATTTCTAAAAGCCAGTTAGCCATGTCGAGGAACCAACGTTATAAGCATGTGCAGGAGTAATAAGAGTAATAGCAATGATAACATATTCTTGCACAAAATACCTTTACAAATCCGTGGAGTGATCTTGACCATCGAGTTTTAAGGAGTGCAAGCTTTATTTTCCTTGCTTGATAGGACAAAAGGGAGAGGATATCAAAGGGATTGAAAGATTCCTTGACGTGGAGGAGGGATAGACACCAAACTAGACGAAGGAGGATAAAAAGGAAGAGAGACGAGGGCTAGAACTCTCTCGTTAAGGCACAGAGACCCTGATAACAAGGAACCAGATACAGAAGAAACTAGATTAGCTCAGATCAAGGCGGACTAAAGCCTCGAAAGCAGCAAGAGAAAGGGTGAAGACCCCGAAAGGGAGAAGAGGAGAGAATAGAAAGACAGTGAGAGGATTGCTGTGAAGATGAGGAAGAAGGAGAATGATCATCTGACGTGGCCGGAGAAGGAGAGTAGTAGTCATCCGGCAAGGCCAAAAAAGGATCAGAAGCAACACTCGGAAGTCCTGGGGAAGAATCAGAGGCAACACCTGGAAGTCCCGGGGAAGAAGAATCAGGTGATGTCCCGAGATTGGGATGGAAGGATGACATAGGCCGGGGCCTAGAATCGTGAGAGGAGGGAAAATCTGGAGGATCCGGGGAAAAAGGAGAGGAATGGGGACGCATGGACCTATGGAAGGAGGAGAAAATGATGGAAATAGGATCAGATGGAGGAAGGTACACCACCCAAGGGTGGGAACTGAGTAGAAGGAAGGATGAATGAAAAGAAAGGGAGGAAGAGGTGGACCCCTGAATGCACAACTGATGGCTCTTGAACCTGCATCACCGTCTCTTCTTAGCTGAAATTGGCTTGAAATGGACCTGCTTGGTGCGGGGTTGGACCTTCAGGCCTCTTATTTTACAGTGTCTCCTTAAATAACAGGCCCATCTGGCAGAGGACCTGACCCGACTATGAATATGCAACTTCATCAAGGAGGTTGCCCCTAGACACCCGACGTTAACAACAGTAGATGGACATTCTTGGGCAAGTGACTCCTTAGAAGGATGAATATCAAAAAACCATGGAGTTTTGTCTTTCGGCACAAGCAACATGATATTCGGCAAGTCCACTTAGTAATCAGGCCTGAAGCACAACTCCCTTAATAAAAGAGCAGGACAAAACTGAGGGAGAGTAATGTGCAACGTTGATGTGGCCGGCATACCATCAAACCAAGGAAGATTGCATAACAAGTGTAGAATGTCCCCGAAAAATGTAGAAGATACGGCCAATTGCCCCTTGAACATAGAACCCATAATCTGCTTGGCGGCCGTATGCGTTAGCACAACACGGGTAGAGAACACTTCTTGGCCTGTCATCTGAATGGCAATAGAGCGAGGAGAAATAATAGCATCAACGGTGAACTCTCTAGCGAGCAAAGAGATTGCCACAGGCCTTGCTCGGGAAGAAACTGGCATCAACTCAAGGGAACTCTTCTCGTCAACCGTCTTCACTTGGAGTGTAGGCTCAACATCCCCAAAATAACCAGGGACTAGGATGCGGATCAGCATGAAGTCTTGGATCTTGAAATGCACGGTCGGCACCGGATCATCCTGACTTGGCTTATTGTCTCCCTGGGGATTAGACCCAAGGGGCACCATGGGTAACGCACACCCGCTCCATTGGGTGGAAATAGATGGAAGAATGGGGATAGGAATAGGTTCAGAAGACGCAGGGGTTTCAACGGGTATGGTGTGTTTAGGTGGAGGTAAAGGTAAGGGTGGAGGTATGACTTGCTCGGGCGAGGGTGGCAAAGGCAAAATTTGCTCAGGCTCGGTCAAAGGTGATGGCGGGGGTGATGGAGGTTTAGGCAATGGTGAGGGTGGCGGAGATGGTGTAGGCAATTGATAGGATGGCGGAGATGGTGATGTGGTCGATGGAGGTAGTGGACATGGAGGTGGAGAGGGTGAAGAGGGAGGTTGTGGTGCCCACCGTCAACGTATCGACACAACACGTCGAGCGGTGTTAGGGATAGAAGTAGTGGTAGTGGCGGCGGGAGAAGAAGGGGAGGCACTAGCATGAGCAGAGGCTTGGGTTTGTGGTGGCGATGGAGCCAGGGTAGGAGATGGCGAAGGTAACAGAGTAGGTGACGGAGCGAGTGCAGCACTAGACGAGGAATCACAGGGATACCCTTGGCCTCGAAGTAAAGGAGACGGCTGCCCGGGCGGTACTTCTTGCTGCTGTTGTTGGATACGAAGATGTAAAATGACTGTGTGAATAGCGACCCAATCAATTCTTTTATTATATTCCAGGTCATAAACATACTCTCGGAACTCGGGACAATCCTCAACCAAATGCCCCTACTGGCGGTGAAAATCATAATATTGAAGCATATTCCCGACCGCGGGTTGGCAAGGCACAACCGGAGAGAGCGGCAACGTGTGAGTGGCCATCAAAGCCCTAAAAATGTCAGTAAAGCACTCTGGCAACAGAGGACAAGGAGCCCGCTTCGGGCAAGGCGGATGTCGAGGGATGAGGTGGTGGAGAAGGTTGTGGAGAGGGAAGCGGAGGTTGCATAGGCAATAGTGCTTGGCTAGTGGAGGAGGGATTTGGTGAAGGCATATGTGGAATGGAGTGGGGAGGTATGTAGACGGCATCCACCTGCTCGGGATGTGGTGTGACCTTGACCAGGGGTGGAGACGGAGATGGGTATGCGGACGCAGGAGGCTGACTCATGGAAGGTTGATATGCGGAGGCGTATAGGTATGTAGAGGCGGGGGGTAGACTCATGGAGGGATATGTGGCGGAAGGTTGACTCATGGCGGGCTGACTCATGGGAGCGTAGGGTTGGAACATGGAGGGTGAAGGTTGATATGTGGAAGTGGATGGTGGAGACTCGGGGTCAAGAGAATCTTGGATTTGTTGTCGGATGAAGCGGGCTCGGCTATATAATTGTTGCCAGGAGGTGATGTTGTTGAGGGCTAAGATAAACCGATACTCGGGCGTGGCATTGGATATCAGCATCTTGATTTGCTCTCCCTCCAGAATGTGCCCTGGGACTTGCGACGCCAGCGGTCAGCAAAAGTGCAGAACTCCTCGTCGGGCTTCATCATCTCATGGGCCAGATCCGCCATAGAATACTTGGGCCCAACCTGGTCTTGATACTGTTGGATAAACTTTTCTTGAACGGCATGAAAACTCACAACTTGCTCTTGCGGCAGAGAGAAGAACCAATCCTGAGCCGGGCCTTCCAATGACAGACCAAACAGATAAGCCATCAAGTGTTGGTCATGTCGAAATTGGTCCGACTCATAAACAAATTCCTTCAAGTGCACATACGGGTCACCGACTCCACTATAACAACGATATGTGGGAATTTGTGATGGAGGTGGGAGCCGAAGACCTTGGAAAGCGAACGAAACACTTAAAGAGGATTTAGGATCGATCCGACATTGAAGCTCATCAAGTTGGCGTTGGGTTTGAACAATCATCTCTTGGGTAGGGAGAGATCGAGAAGAATATGGGCCAGCTTGAGCAAGAGGATGTGAATTCGGACCAGTATGATGATAATGGGCCGGATAAGAGGATCCGGGCTGAGAAGAAGAAGGGCCCATTCCAGGAGTAGAAGGATATGTGGGCCTGGAAGAAGCATGAGCATAAGGACCCATTGGCCTGGCAGCATAAAGAGATGAAGAATGAGTCCCATTAGAAAAATAAGGCCCATTAGGAGAATGGGGCCCGTTAAGATGATGAGGCCCATTAATGAGAGAAGAAGGCCCATTAAGAGAAGGAGGCCCATGAAGATGAGATGGAATAAGACGTTGGGCCTGGGCCGGGTCCATTTGGTGAACAAGGCTTGAAAGATTGGCCATGAGATTAGCCTGTACCTCAAAGGGATCAGAGGGACCACGGGAATATGGGCCTGCGTGGGAAGAGGATTCCACGCAGGAATAGGAAGAAGATTGAGAAAAAGAATGATACAAGGGGTTAGAATGATACTCCATGAGGGCAAATGGAGACTTAATATAAGGAGATCAAGGACAATACAAATGGGGAAGCAAGAGCTTAATGGGCTTGAGAACAAGGAGGGACTGACCCACTAATGCAAAGACCGATGGACAACGGATGAAGGGACGATGGACTGGACAATGAACCCACAAAATGGACTGACTTAAGTGGGCCTAACAACGACGAAACATGTGGATGCAACACAAAACACCACTAATGGACTTGGACAAGCCCAAACAGCACAGATAATGCAATGTGAGAGTTTTCACCCAAGTCAAACAAGTTGATATGATGGGAAATATTTTAGGGATTTTAATATATCTTTTAATGATTTGAATTAATAATAATTCTCTCAAGATAAGGTCTAAACTTTGGGTTGACTAAGGTTAACTCTCACACTAATGCAAATGCAAGCCTAAAGGGGTGGAAAGGTACAACCGGCCCGGTGTCCGTGTGGGAATCCACGGCTCACGGGAACTTATGGAGGTCCCGGATAAGATCACCTAGTCGACTCCAATGAATATGGAGGCGAGAGGATCACTTACCAAGGTAGGAAATGGAACTATGATATGCAATGTATGGCCCTATGTGCACTGGAGTGCATGCAAATTCTAGCTTAAAACTAGAAAATCAAGACTAGATTAAACTATGCAAACATAATCCAACTAAGACAAATAGTATATGGATGGAAAGACAATACAAAGGTCTGCACAATAGGTCCAAGAACAGATCAATCTGACCCCAGGAGGTCAATCAAATCACTGAGCAAAGTTACCCCCATGAACCTGTGCGCAGACCACATGCATATTTTATGGACAAAATACTAAAATGATGATAATTTTTAACTAAGCAAATGAGACCCAAATGATGCAAATAAGCTATGGGTGGAAAGACAATATAAAGGACTATCTAATGGAACAAAAATTAGTGCAATCAGACACCAGGAAGGTAGTCAAATAACTGAGTAAAGATGTACCTGTGAACCTGTCCCTGAGCCTGCCTGTAGAACTTATGCAGAAAACTCAAAAAGTTGGACAATATTAGAATATGTAAATGTTAACCAAATAATGCAAATGATATATGGATGGAAAGACAATACAAAGGGCTATCCAACGGAATAAAAATCAACACAATCGGACATCAGATCAAAAGTTATGCCTCGACGAACATGGCCCTGTGAGCATGCGCGCAGGACAGCCAGAATCTGTAACGGTCTACCAAATGACCGTTACATGACCATGACGGTCTACCATAAGACCGTCATACAACTAGAGCCCGTAAAACACCAAAAATAGTGAGTGAATGGAGGAAATACTATCTAAACATGAACATGCACCCACCCAACCTACAAAAGAGCATGAAAACAAACGTGATGGGCATTAGTTGTCCCACCGTGATCGCCAAAAAACTGTTGATTTATTTTTTAATTAGATTCCAATCCCACCCCCTTTAAATACATACATGCATAAACATGTGAATCAAAGATAAGGGGGATGAAAGGATGAGAAATACAAACCGTGATCGCCACCAAGGTTCTAACAACGCCAAAGGATGAAGATGTGTAAAGAACGGCGCCGTGTACCTTGGAACTTAAAGACTTGATCGCGCTTGAAACAGGGTGTGGGGAACTTGTGGATTCAAACCTCCTCTCCTTCCAGCCGGCTAGAGAAAGAGGGCCTCACGTTGTATTCATGCTCTCCTGCAAAATAAAGTCGAAATAAGGACAAAAAACCCATTAGAACATGCATGTGTAGCATCAATCCCGCAGTGATAAAATAGGGGTAGAAATTGAGGGCAAACTCACCGGGGGGAGGTTTTTAACCCCTGTGGAATGGTGAAAATAATAGGTGTGCGTATTGTGCATGCATGAGATTTGAAATCACGAGATTTGATTGAGAGAATAGAGAGAAATCATTGATGTAAAATGGGAAAAAGTTCATGTGTAGCAAAAAAGTGCAGGAAACTGTGATGATTTATGACTTTAAGAGGAAGAGAACTAAGAATATAGATCATGAAATCAAGCCCAGAAGGATGTAATTAAAAGCTAATACTTCCCTCTTCAAGCTAGGGTCGAAGTTGTGAGTTAGAATTGCAGCATGGCTTCGCCCCGAACCAAGAAAGAGCCCCCCGTCGCGACTGCAAACTGGGTAGTTTTTATAGAAAAGTCGTGAAACCCCCAACTTTCCTCCACAAGTTTAAGAGATAGAGTCCATCAAATCTCGAGATCTATGGATCAATCTCGAGATCATAGTCAAGATAAGTCATAAGAGAAAACGGGACTCTATTTGGATGAAGGATCTAGAAGATATGGCTTCTGGAAGGGAGCCCCGGAGCTTAATCTGTAGAGTTTGAGTTGAACCAGGACACCTAAACCCTCAACTTTTGAGCATGATTCTGAACAAGATAGCCAAATAAATTTGGAGTTCTTTGGACTGAATTCAAGATAATACCAAGGGGAAAGCATAGGAACAAACGGCGCTCAATTCGGAGTAGAATTCAAGAAGTTATGGACTCTGCAAGAGAGCCACGACGCATAGAAACGGAGCAGAGTCCAGCACGAATTGGACTCTCAGGTGTGTGTAACGGTCTATCGTACGACCGTCAGAGTTATGTAACGGACTAGGATAGGTCCGTCACACTCTGGGGGTCAAACGGGACGATTTCGGACAAGTTTCGGTGCAACGCACCCATACTAGACCGTCACATGGACTCTGACGGTCTAGGGTAGGACCGCCACGCTCTAGGGATCGAACAGGGCGATTTCGGGCATGTTTCGGTGTGACAGTCTACCGTAGGACCGTCACACTGCTCTTGCGGTCTAGGGTAGGGCCGTCACACTGATGGAGGAAGATTTTGGGTAGACTACGCGTGACTTTGGAAATTGAACTGTATCTCTCAAACGGGACAGAACTAGCAAAAGTGGTAGAAGAAAAAATTGTAGAGAACGGAGAGGGGAACAACTTTTATGAAAAAATAAAGTTGAGAAAATGATTATAAGAGGGAGAAAATGGGGCTAGAACAGAGAGGAAAATTCTGAGACATAGGTAAATAGCACAGCACGCCGGAAAAATGTGAATAGCTCACAATAGGGGCAGAACTGGCCAATGGCATAGAGAAAGAAATTGTAGATCATTAAAAGATAAACAACTTTGATGAAGATAACATTTTAAAAAGAGGAACAGAAGGAGATGAAAACGGACCACTTTCAGGACTACGCAGTGAGAGAGAGAAGAATGTTTGAGGGAAGCCGGCCTAAATGGGCCGTAAGTTGACTTGAAAGCTGGAATTTGATAAGATAAGCTCCAGAGCTCTAGGAAATCATGATCTCTAAGGCTCAAAGGGAATGAAATGGTAAAAATGGGCTTAAAATCCATCCGAGAAACCTCCAAAATAATGGTTAATTCGGGACATCAAAATGATGAATAAGAGAAATGACGTAACTTGTGGGCTAAAAATGGGTGTCAACAGTGTTGTTGTCCCGCGTGCCTTTGTCCCACCATATCTTATCCCACCGCGTGTGCTGTCCCACTGTGTTGTGGTGTTGTCTTGCCCCACCATACTCTTTAGTCCCGCTCATGCTTGCCATTTGTTCTTGTGGTGCTTGTTATGTTTGTTATGTTCTGTTCATCCTCGTTATGTTATGTTTGGTTTATTTTCACTATGTTTCATCCATATTTGTCTTTGTTATGTTTAATTCATTATTGATATTTTTTGGTTGTCTTATATCAAAAATCCAAAAAAATGTTGTTTCGCTTGGCAGGTAAGTTAGGTATGCTATATGGTATCTACTTTATTATAGCCTCTCAAGGACCGGATGGTTGCCTGTGTGTTCTGGGATCAGATGTTCCCCTTTATCAAAAATGATGATGATCTAGGAACATATGGTTAATCGTTGGATAAGTCGCTCGGTGGAGTCGGGTGGGGGACGATGGACTCTGTCTTGCATGTCGTGGTTGCAAGAAGACTCTTGACCCTATCTTGCTCTGTCTATCAATAGTATCCTTGAGTACTTTTTATTTTAATATTTCTTTACATTCGTTTTGATGATTTCTTTATTTTAGCCCTGCATGCATCATGTCATTTTTAAGTATTTACGTCTCATGATTCTCTCAAAATTCCTCCTCAGTAATGGTTGATTGCGCTCAGTTCTCTTGGATAAGATATCATCATTCCACTCTGAGTTTGAACGTCTTCTCTGATCTGTCCACTTGGTCTGGTTGGCCTGCGTGATTCTTATCTGGATTTTATCTCAGTTTTATTTCTCTTTTCTAGCTTTCAGATGTGTTCCTTACGATCCCCTCATTGTCTGTGGATTGTGTCCCCGATGAGGTTGGTCGTGTTTCCTTTCTTCCCTTCTTTAGTTTACTTCTCCAGACATGTGTCATCCGCCTCATCCATTCCTTGAGGTTAGTTCGACATTTTCGGGAGAATTCCTGTCGCTTGTAGGTTGTGACGGGTGTCTTTTGTCTTGATGCCCACTTTTCAGTTCTCTCCACTTCATCTTCGTGTCATCTCCATTTCACGTCGCTTTCGCTTTCGCTCTCGCTCTCGCTCCATCTCCCTTTCATTTCACCTCTGCGTCACTTTCCATCGTTCCCTTGCAAAGCGAACATCTATGAGGGGCATCTGTTGACACCCATTTTTATCTTGCAAGTTGCGTTATTTCTCTTATTCATCATTTTTGATGTCCCGAATTAACCGTTATTTTTTAGCCTTCCTCGGATGGATTTCAAGCCCATTTCATTATTCCCTAGCCTTTGAACTTTGAAGATCATGATTTCTTAGAGCCATGGGGCTTATTTTAATCTGCTTCTGGCTTTCCAAGTCGACTTATGGCCCATTTAGGTCGACTTTCATCAAGCATTCGGCCCCTTTCACTGCACAGTGCTGAACGTAGCCGATTTTCATCCTCTTATGTTCCTCTATTCATTAAGTGTCCTTCACCAAAGTTGTTCATTTTCTAAAGCTCTACAATTTCTTTGTCAACGCCATTAGCCAGTTCTCCACCATTTTCAAGTCCCAGCATTTTTCTCTGTTCTCGCCCCATTTTCTTCCTCTTTTGCTCGTCTCTCATCTTTCTCTCTTCATGAAAGTTGTTCCATTTTTTGTTATCTACAATTTCGTATTCTACCACTTTCGCAAGTGCTACACCGTTTTCGAGATATTCTCTGATTTCCAAAGTCGCACGAGCCTGGCAGCCACCCTAAGATAGCGGTCAACTGTTGATTGCTACCTTCAGGTGGCAGTGAACAGTTGAACGCCATGAACAATATTTTTTTATTTTTTATTTTTTTTATTTTTAAAATGTCAAATGACGGTCTTCTTGAGACCGCTACTATCAAATAGCGGTCTCCGGAAGACCGTTTATTCAATTTTTGTGCCAGAAGCCTCCCGGTCGCCCCCAGTTGTCTGGCGGTCGCCCCAAGACCGTTTCTATTTAAATGGTGGTTAGACCATGACCGTTTCTTACTAGTGGCGGCCACGCGATAGACCGTTTCTCCAATAGAGAGTCCAGATGATCCTGAACTCCGATTTTCTCGCCATAGGACTCTCTGGTCGATTTATGCTCACCGAGGTCACCTTACAAGGGCTTTATCTTCTCGAATATTCCACCAAATCGATTCCCGTTTGTTTCTATCTCTTCTCCCCACTATTATCTCGAGTTTAAACCATACAACTAAAATTTTGGTGGAGTATATCCGCGGGAATCATGGGCGCAATTTCTGGTTTTATGCATTTTCGTGTAACAGAAATTCTTCCAGATTAGGCTTCGGGGCCACCTTCCAGCACGAATATCTTCTAGATCCTTCCACCAAATAGAGTCCCGTTTGTTTCTAGCTCTTATCCTAACTGTTATCTCGAGATTGATCCATAGATCTCGAGATTTGGTGGTCTCTATCCTCTGAAATGGAAGGAGAAAGTTTCGGGTTTCTACATTCTCTATAAATTTGGCCCAGTTCGCAGTACGCGAGGGGGGGCTCTTTCTCGACTCGAGGTGAAGCTATGCTGGATTGTCTACTCACAACTTCGACCCCACTTTGAAGAGGAAAGTATTAGCTTTCATTTCCATCTCTTTGGGCTCGTTTTCATTGCTCCTATCATTAGTTCTTCTCTCCTACTTTTTCAAAATCATCACAAGTCGCATTATTTCTACACGTTTCTGCATTTTTTCTCCGTTTTGCACAACACTTATTCTCTCTATTCTCTCCATCATTTTTTGTGATTTCAAATCTTATGCATGCACAACACACCCAGCTACTATTTGCACCCGTTTATAGGGGTTAAAAACCCTCCCCCGGTGCGTTCTCCCCCTTTCTTTCATGCTATTATACCACTTCGGGGCATATACTACACTTCTATTTCTAATGAGTTTTATCTCTTGTTGTGGCGTTGTTTTGCAGGAGATTGTTGATAGAACGTGAGGCCCTTGCTTTCTAGCCGGCTGGAAGGTGAGGAGGTGCACCCACATCGGTTCTCTGCGTCCCTTTTCAAGCGCGATCACATTGTAGCGGATTCCCTTTAAGCCGTGTCTTCTTCCTCATTTTCCAAGGTACACGGCATCATCTTCATCCTTTCTTCATCCTTTTGGTGCTGTAGAACCTTGGTGGCGATCACGGTCAGGTTCCCCTTCTTCATCGTCCCTTTGCTTTTCATGCAATCTCATGTTTACATGCATGTTCATATGTTGCATAGCTTTGGGGGCGGGGTAGATTAATCCATCTACACCCGCCCCTCCCATCACCCTCCCACCCTCCCCTCCACGCCCCCTTCCCTCTTTAATTCAGTTCCTCGAAGGAACTGAGGAAGCATCTTCCCTATCTCAAATAGACAAAAGGATGGGTTCCAAAGCAATTACTGGCACATTAGTGTCCTCCAATCCAATAAATTTTGTCCGGACGGGTGAAACCAGAAAATAGATAAGCTGAACAAGAAACTCTCACTGCAGAAAGTGGCTTCTTTTGTCAACAATTCAACTACATAGTGTTGATGATCCCACTAATACCAAGTATTCCGTCCCCATTCTTGCACATCAGATTCAAGTCCAACAAAACAAGCATTGGAAAAGAGATTATCACAGATTAGTTATGAAAAAGTTTAGGAATATTAATCATGCAAGAATAAGCAAGAGAATTATAGGGCACTCCCATGGTCCAAATGATCAATAATTTTCTAGTATCCAAAACTATGGCTTTTCCCCCTTATTATACAGTGTGTATGAAAAATGACAATAAATACCTAGAATTATTGTGTGCAAATGTTGCATGAAGTAGAAGATTTACACCCAATAGAAATTCCAGCCTGCTTGTGTTCCCTAATGAAATCATCAAAGTCCTTTTGGACACATAGGGTGTCAAATGACAGCATGAAGAGAGTGAACAAGAGACGTGCATATTGCGCCTGGTATCAGGCTTGAGTTTACTTGCTATCTCATATCAGGTATGGTAGTCAACATTTCTTAAATTATACGCTCATGCATATTCCAAGTTTCCCTCCAAAGTTTTCCACAAACTACATCATGGCCCTATCATTGTTAGCTGAATTCAATGCCCAGTTTCTTAAAAAGCAACTTTTCCTTAAACACTTTCTTGAAACTATGTTTTTTGACTATTATCATATTATTCATGTGCAAACACACAACTAAAAGTTGAATGAGGCTTTTCGTTTTCAAGATGATCAGACTAGAGTGTGGAACTATGAGGAAAAGTTATTTGTTTCCAGTGGCCAATTCCAACAGCGTCAAACTGAAAACCTCATGATCTTTTGTAACTATTAGAGGGTTTGTGAAATAGGTAAGTTTATCTCAAAAGAAGTTTCTTGCATTTTATTAAATTCAACTATTTTATATGACCCTAGTTGAACAAGATCTGTTCATTAAGGGCCACTTTGTTATCAGGTTAGAATAGGCGGATATGCTACCCAGTGAGAGAGAAGAATGAGGGGCCCACACTCTCCTCTCACACACAAGTTCCCTAACCGACCCCGGGTACCGCATTCGACCCTCTGGGGTCAAATACGGTACCCCTGCTCGTTTAACAAAGGAGGCCTAAAATCATACAAATGTATTCCTGAAATCTGCTATTTGTTCCTGCAAGTTCATTAATGTCGTAAAAGAAACATCACTAAAATCTGCTATTTTTTTAATCTTTCTTTTGGATTAACCCCCCCTGATTTTGCAATCAGTGTCTTTCTGTTCCCACATTCGTCTAATGATGCTTACAACATAGGAAAGAGTTTTCATCATACAAAACTTGGTTCATATCCCACCGAGCCCCCCTTTCCCCTCCCTACCCTTCCCTCATCCCCCTCCCCGCCCCTCCCACCCTCTCTTCAACGCCCCCTTCCCTCTCTAATTCAGTTCCTCGAAGGAACTGAGGAAGCATCTTCCCTATCTCAAATAGACAAAAGGATGGGTTCCCGAGCAATTACTGGCACATTAGTGTCCTCCAATCCAATAAATTTTGTCTAGACAGGTGAAACCAGAAATGAGATAAGCTGAACAATAGACTCTCACTTCAGAAAGAGGCTTCTTTTGTCAACAATTCAACTAAATGGTGTTGATGATCCCACTAATACCAAGTATTCCGTCCCCATTCTTGCACATCAGATTCAAGTCCAACAAAACAAGCATTGGAAAAGAGATTATCACAGATTAGTTATGAAAAAGTTTAGGAATATTAATCATGCAAGAATAAGCAAGAGAATTCTAGGGCACTCCCATGGTCCAAATGATCAATAATTTTCTAGTATCCAAAACTGTGGCCTTTCCCCCTTATTATACAGTATGTATGAAAAATGACAATAAGCAAGAGCCTGCCACAAAATATCCACAAAATTAGCTGAGTACAAGCTACCATAGATAAAAATATGTACCTTCAAGCAATATATTCCGTGAATCAAGAGGATCACTTGGAAGCAGCAATGCCTTTTAAACAAAGTTAAGTTTTTAAATAGAAATTTCAGGCATATGATGGCCTATAGACCAAAAACTGCAGCACAAATACCCACGCATAATAGAAAACACTAGAAAAAATGTATATAGGTTTTAGCAATTCTAACTCCCAAACAGAATGTCAATATGTCTCTCAATGAAGAATCAGGTGGCAACGGTGCCCATGTGCAACACTAGGATTTACAAGCAAGCTTCAACATTGTTAGAACTACTGCAAAACCATCTGAATCATAGAACAAGAAAGTGGATATTAGTGATGTAAATCTGGACAAACTGACACTGACCTATCAACGTTTTTGTCAAATGGAAATGTGGATTACACCACAGACTTTCTAAACTAAGAACTGAGGCAGTACAACCAGGGTAGCAGATCAAAGCACACAAACAGAGACTCAAGCTGACCCAAAATGAGGAAAAAGAAGAAACAGACGTAGTAGTTACATGCTCTTCAACACCTCCTGTGAATTCTCAGAGGGATAATTAGGGTAAAAGTGCTCGAATTTAAAATAACAGATAAAGCTCTCATGCAAAAGTTTTGAACATAAATTCTACTCCGGAGCTCACTGTCGCCACTGCCAGAACTCCCGTTCGCCACGACCAGCCACAGAAACAATAGCCGTCATGGCTGCTCTCCCTTTCTCCCGTCGCCAACGTGCACCCCCGCGGCCGCTGCCGCCACCGCTCCCCCCTCACCGATGTCCCTACGTAGGTCCGCCACGGCCGCCCTCGCCACTCTGCTAGCCTGTCGCAGCTGCCTACTGGCATCGCTGGTGCTGGGGAAGAAGGAGGGTGAGAGGGATTAGGGGGAGAGAGGGTGGATGGGTGAGAGAGAGAGGGGGAGAGATTGAGAGGGGGGTGAGATGGTGAGAGAGGAGAGGGAGATCGAGAGGAGGAGGAGTAAGGAGGAAGGAGGAGACGGGGGGTTTGGGCACGGGGCCCGCCCCCAAAATTTTCCATTTTCTTTTTTTTCATTTTTTCATTTACGACAGATTTTCGATGAAAATATTTCCGTTGGAAACTTCCGTCGGTACTTCCAATGGATTTCCTGACGGAATTGTTCCGTCGGAACGTTCCTCTGAATTTCTAATTTGTGGCGCCAAATGTTCCGACAGAATTTTTTCCGTCCCTATATCCGTCAGAAATTTTGACATATTTTTCGACATATACTTATCTGTCGAAAATATCAATGCAATTTCTAATAGAATTTAATCCGTCCGAAATTACGACGGATATTCCGACGGAAATAAATCCGTCGAAAAATTCCGCCGATAATATCGCTTTTTCTTGTAGTGGAATGAGCGACTGCCAAATCATGAAGAATGATGAGTCAATAGCATACAGAAATAAAACAATTTTCAGTCGTAATAAAGGACTAAACAAGAAAATTCAGTCTTGTCGCTGTCATCATTGTGGAATGTTTGGACACAAGGTGTCAAATTACTAGAAATTGAAAAGGAAAAATAATTCTCATACTGACCATGGTAAATTATTCGGTCACAGACATAACCTCTTCAATCTCGTGCATAGGAAAATGCGGAATCTTCTGTGTGATATTCTCATTATGGAAAACCTGGGCACACAGTCAAGGAATGTTGGCAAATGAAAAGAAGAAACCACTTCCATGCAAAAAATTCCAACATCTCTGTTAATCCACGGAAATCAAAGGCACATTCACGCAAGAAAAATGTGAAGTCTTTAATGTGTTGCCATTACTGTGGTAAGTTTAGACATTCTATGCATGATTGTGTCTTAATGAGAAGTGATGACATAAATGCCATGAAGAAAAGGAACCTGCATGATAGACATGTGACTGACCCTCAAGGACCCAAGAAAGCTTGGGTACCTAAAAATATCAAATGAGAACTGATTTTGCAGGGATGCCTTGAGACTGAATGAAGGATGACAAGAAATGGCTGCTCAAGACACATGTTTGAAAATAAAATTTTAATTCATGTTAATATTGCATGTTAGGTTCTCTTTGAGTTGTTGTAGTTGATTTTTCTTTCGCTTACAATAAATTCTGCTTAAGTTAAAAAAATCTCCTCTCTGGATTACTGAAAACCTTTTCTTGGTTGAACAATAAAATCTACTCTACTCATTTGGTTAATCTTGATATTGAGAATATCTGGATTTCGGGTATATCAAAAGGTGTATGATGGAATGATAGGTTAAGCCTACCAGGAAGATAACACTTTGTGTGAGTTAGATCTTTGGATCAATATCTCCGCCCTGTACTAGAACTTAGAAATGTCAAATGGTTGATTCATGAAGAATTTGTTATGTTGATGGAATCAATGTGATGATGAATTTATTGCTAATAATTTGCAAGGCCTATGATTCAGCTTGTTACTCTCCCACTCTTAGCAGCCATTTGAGCCTGTGGTATATCAGTGTTAACAACTGATTTTGATGATGTCCACCCTAGCTACATTGAAATCCATTTCATCAATCATGAGGACACTTGTTCTGGTGTCAATGTGTCCGAGTTTTCATGAGCATCGCATTGAGGGGGAGTTGAATTGAGTCATCAAGCCATATTATAGATTGCATTTTTAAATCACATGAATTCATATGTTGAAAAAGTCAGAGGGAGCTTAATGTGTTTGACAAAAATTGTTTGTTTTCGAGATTGTGTGCCTCCTTTCCATGCTACTTGAATGAATTGAATCAATAAAGGAGGAGCTCGATTTCCAATAAAATTGAAAGCATGAAATTTGTCTTCGTGATGTGCAAGTAAGGATTCAACTGTTATGTTGCCATATGAAAGGTTTGTCATGTATAATTTAAAAGAAACTAAATCAAATTGAACTTTGGACAATGCATCTATGTTCAAGACATGAACACTTTTTTAAAACCATCCTGGCTGTAGACCAGGTCAACTCACTCACTATCATGTGTCGACCTACCCTTGTAAAAGCCATTTCAATCTGTATTTTGTTTGAAGAATAGGTCGACCCAATGCACACTCAGGTCGACCTAGCCTATCCATGAATTCCATTTGGCATTCAGATTGAAGACTAGGTCGACTCACACCGTCACTTGTGTCGACCCAACTTGTTACATGCCTTGTCTGCATTCCCAATATCAAACACAATGCTTGATATCATCATACATCATTTTGTCTCTGTGTGTCTCCTAATATATGCGGAAATTGTTGCTCTGAAAGATGTCAGTGTGTCGACACCAACCTTGAGTGTGTCGACACAATAGTTATATCATCATGGAATCAGCTTTCTATCTGCGATTGTGTGTCGACGCCATGTGGTGCCTGTGTCGACACACCAGTTCACATTTGATGTTCTTGCTCATTTCCCAAATCCTTATCTTCAGATTGAACTGTGCTCACTCACACTTGATGTGGATCATTTTCGTTGTTCCCTCTTACAACATCCTTGTAAGTCATTCATTGAGGGGGAGATTTTATTATATGCAAAATTACACTCAACGTACAAATCAATTTTTGCATCATGAATTTAAAATTGCATGTCATACTGTGCACATACCTTGTCTACTTGTCATGAGCATCTAAGTCAGGGGGACTCTGTTGTGCATCCCTAGTTTTGATGATGACAATCCACATGTCATTGAGATACTCACTTAAACATGAGTAGAAACGTTCTCCAATTTATGAATCAATAAGAACTTCACTCTTCCATGCATCTAGGTACTGATGACATTGCAGGTAGTGGTAAAGTGATATTCACTCCAAGGGTTTCACTGATCAACAGTTTGATGGAAGAGTTTGAGAACTCAATCAAGTCACAAGAATGAGAACCTAAGGATCCTAAAGCCTGGAAGATGTTGGATGACAGATCAATGGTTGGCTCTGGAGTCTCAGCCGGTTTCTGGACTAGTGCAAGGGTCGACAAAGTCTGTACAACGCTCCAACAGAACACAAGATCTGTGCAGACTTCAGCGTTTCATGCACGCGTCGAAGTCTGTACACTGCATCGTCTGGAAGACTGCACAGCAAGCAGAAGTCTATACATTGGTTGTTGCCATGCGAAGCCAAAGTCTGTACATTGGGGCTCGTCCAGCAAGCAGAAGTCTGTACATTGGCCGTTGCCATGAGAAGCCAAAGTCTGTACATTGGGGCTCGTCCAGCAAGCAGAAGTCTGTACATTGGCCGTTGCCATGAGAAGCCAAAGTCTGTACATTGGGGCTCATCCAGCAAGCAGAAGTCTGTACATTGGCCGTTGCCATGAGAAGCCAAAGTCTATACATTGGAGCTCGTCCAGCAAGCAAAGTATGTACAATGGCTTGCTGCGAGTAATTGAAGTCTATACACTGGCGATACTGTACGGGAAGCAAGTCTGTACATCATGGGCTTCTGGAATTCATTCGAAGTCTATACACTGGACGTTTGAAGTCTGTACACTGGGCTGCTCAAAGGCTTACAAAGTCTATACATCGTGGCCTTGAACTCTCAAGTCTGTACACTGGCCGTTGCCATGCGAAGCTCAAAGTCTGTACACTCAGTTGCAGGCAGCAGTAAAGTCTGTACATTGGCGTGCTCAACAACACACAAGTATATACATCCGTTGCGTGAGGCCTGTCAAAGCCTGGATAGAACCTATAGAAACTAATTCCGATTTGAAGGCCTAAAAATCTGGAAAGAAGTTGAGGATGGCATGTGGATAAAGGCGTGGAAGAATCTTCTGCTCGATCTGTTGCTGCATCTGTGGAAGACTTAGTCAACCCTGCAAATCGGATTGAAGGAGCTAAACAGTTTTCTGTTCTAAAAACCCGCAGAGAATCTGAGCGCTAATTTTTGAATGGCTCAAGCTTTGTTTTGCGCCAACTTTTGAAAGAGAGAAAAGAGAAGGAAATAGAAGACATACAGATATCAAGAGTTAGAGGGAGTCGGTGTGCTAGAAGAAAGAGTGGAGGAAACAGTATCTGAAAGAGAAGAGCAGGTCGTGATCAAGCCCTAGTGTGCAGTCTTTGTAGCCGCAAGAAGATCTGCTACTGAAGATAATGGGGATTCAGCTGTGCAAGGGCTCAACCACCTGAAGGCTACCCAGCTCAGAGATCGTGATCTCAATGCGCCAGCAGCCCTATGCACTTGGATTTGTCAAAACTCTGAAATCTCATATCTTCAGTTTAATGGTTCCTTGTTTTTCTTAAATCAACTATTTCTTCTGATTGCATCAAGCTGTGAGGCAACAGTGTCAAGCTGTAAGTCAGCGTGTGTGCAAGCTGTGTGTCAGCGTGTGTACAAGCTGTAAGGCAGCAGTGTTGATTGAGACAAGGGTCTCTTGGTAGTGAAGCCTCACTCAAGTTTAGTGAGGGGTGGATGTAAGTCTCGTGTAGAGACTGAACCACCTAAAAAGATCATCTTGCATGTGTGATGATTCTTGGTGTGACTGCTCTTGTTGCATATTAGTCTATAACCTTGATGCTTAAGTAGCTAGACCATATTGAAACTCTAGTGTGCTGCATTAACTCTAGCAATAGTTCAAATAAAGTTGGAATAAATTGAAAAGGGGGGAAAGATCTATTCACCCCCCCTCTAGATCTATTCAATCCTCACACAACACGTGGTATCAGAGCCTGGCTCTCCAATATGTGGTCTAACAACCAGGAGAGAACAGGAGGATTGATGTCTAAGGGTCTGACAGCTGAGGGACACTCAGTGAGCAGACCACCATACTTTGATGGAAATGACTACTCATACTGGAAAAATCGTATGCAGGTATTTCTAAGGGCTCAAGATCATGAAATGTGGAAAGTAGTAAGTCGCGGCCCCTATGAGCTCCCTGAAGATGAGGACTCGTGGACGAGAGAACAGATTCAAAAATCAACTATCAACTGGGGCGCAATGAATGTAATGCAGTGTGCACTACATCCCACGGAGTTCTCAAGAGTCTCTCAATGCACAACCGTGAAAGCCATGTGGGACAGGCTGGAAGTCATATACGAAGGTACATCTGAGGTAAGAGAAACTAAAGCCAACATGTTAATCTCAGAGTATGAAATGTTCAAGATGAAAACTGATGAAAGCATCTCTGAAATGTATGCAAGATTGATGCAATTGACTAACAGCATGAAAAGTCTAGGTAAGACTTACACATATCAAGAATTGGTAAGAAAAATTCTCAGGTCTCTTATTCCTGTGTGGCATACCAAAGCCACGGTCATTGAAGATTCAAAAGACCTCACCACTATGAAAGTGGACCAGCTAATTGGGTCCTTAATGACGTACGAGATCAATCTCAAGAGAAGTGAAAACGAGGACAAAAAGAAAAGGCCAGTAGCCTTGAAAGCCAGCCCAAGCAAATGTGAATCCTCTGAGACAAGTGAGTCCTCAAGCACTAAGGAAGACAACGGTGAGTTTGCTATGCTAACCCGAAAGTTTAGGAAGTTTCTTCGAAGAGAAGGTAAGGGATTCAAAAATAAGAAGGGAATGGTAAGAAAGTTTTCTCAGCACAAGTTTGATCAACCCAAGAAATCCTCTAACAAAGTAGTTTGCTATAACTGCATGAAACCAGGTCACATGAAGGCTAAATGCCCTGAGGCCTCCAAAGGCATGACCTCTAAGTGGAGTGGGAAGAAGCCTAAGGCTATGGTAAGTACCTGGAGCGAAGAAGAAGAAGACAGTGAGGAAGAGATGCCATCCGATGAAGATGAAGGGAAATTGTGTCTCATGGCAGAAGGAGAAAGTGAAGATCTTGAGGTAACTTCTCCTTTCAAGCATTTCTCTGTTTCAGATTGGGAAGACGCATACACTGAATTATTAGATCAGTATGATTTAATCAGAAAAGAGAATAAAAGCCTGAAAAAGAAAATCAACAGCATAAGTCACGATACTAGCTCAATCAACAAGTGCTCTGACTTAGAACTAGAGATCGCCAATCTGCACAAAAAATTGAGTGAACAGGAATTAGATGAAAACACGTTTAAATCTCAAGAAGAAGAAAATGAATTATTGAGGAAAACAATTGATGAACTGAAGTTAAAAGTGCAAAGCTGTGAACAGGAGACAAAATTGACCAATTAAAAGGCTAACGCGATGAAGGAAGAAAATAACAAACTTCTGGAAGAAATCAAAAGAACTCAGAAAGCATTGGAAGACAAACAAGAGAGTCTAGAAAAAATGGTAAGAGGAGAAGAAAACTTGAATGCCATGCTCGGAACAAAAGTAAATTATCAAAAGGAAGGTTTGGGGTATATTCCTAATGCCAAAAAGGAATTTCAAATGAAAACCATTACCTTTGTGGCCGGAGCAGATCCTAAAGGAAAGAGACCTCTTATAAACATGTATGAAGTTGAAGAGTCAAGTGACACAAACACAAGAGAAAAAGATTCTAACAAAAATGACTTGGAAGACTCGAGGGTAAAAGGCCAAAACTCTCAAAAGCTCTTCTTGAAACAAGGCCAACCATCTAATAACGAAACAAACTCAACCAAGTCATTCAAAGCAAGAAATAAAGAGTTTTGGAATCAAGAAAGTCGGCTCAGAAACCCCCCCGAGCCGACCACAGGCAAAGCCAGACGAAATGTTGAATTCTGGTAGAACCGAAGTCGACCACGACCCCCTCAGGTGTCGACCACAGCCAGTAACAGAAAATGGGAAAACCACTGGGATGTCAGAGGCCGACACCCAGGGCGCCATAAGCCAACCACGGCTTCTAACAGCAACTATGCTCCAGTGAGCAGAAATCAGAATTGGCTCCGACCCACAAGATCCACCAATCAAATATGGATTCCTAAATCTTTCTTAAAATATTTGAGTGACCTTACTAGACATATTGAACCCAAGAGCAGCTGGGTTCCAAAAATCTTCACATGATGTGTCATGCAGGAATGTTTAGCGGTCGTCCACAACAAATGGTATCTTGATAGTGGCTGCTCGAGACACATGACCGGAGACAAGAAGAAGTTTTATCAGCTGATTAAAAAGGATGGTGGACACGTAACCTTTGGTGGAAACAACAAAGGTAAAATCATCTGCACAGGTAAGATAGGTAAGAAGCCTTCAAATTGCATTGAGAATGTGTTATTGGTAGATGGCTTAGAGCATAATTTACTGAGCATTAGCCAACTATGTGATAAGGGACACAAGGTGATATTTGACTCGGAAAGCTGTAAAATAATGGAACCTAATTCAGATCTAGTAAAATTCTTAGGCAAAAGAGTGAACAATGTTTACATGATAGACTTAAATGATCATGTTCATTCTAACTTGTGTCTGACTGCTAAAAAGGATGATCTGATCTGGTTATGGCACCGCAGGTTAGGACATGTCAGCTTTAGAGTTTTGCATAAATTGGTTAAAAAGAACATGGTCAGAGGGCTGCCTGAAATTACCTTTAGTCAAAACATCAAACTATGTGCTGCATGCGCCCAAGGAAAACAAACTAGAAAAACCTTCAAAAGCAAATCTGAAAACTAGTCCTCTAAACCACTAGAATTAGTGCATATGGACCTATTTGGGCCAACAAGAACAGCAAGCATCAGTGGGAAGAGATATGGCTATGTGTTAGTAGATGATTTTTCAAGATTTACTTGGGTGTTTTTCTTATCCCAAAAGAATGATGCATTTCATGAATTTCAGGCCTTCTACAAAAGATTGAAACAGGATGGTAAGTTCAAAATATGCTCAATCTTATCTGACCACTGAATTTGATACATTTTGCAGGAGCAAAGGAATAACGCACAGATTCTTAGCACCCCGAACGCCAGAACAAAATGGGGTGGTGGAAAGAAGGAATCGAACTCTGGTAGAGATGGCGAGAACAATGTTAGCAGAAGGGAACCTTCCAAGAAAATACTGGGCAGAAGCAGTTAACACCGCATGCTACATTGTGAATCATGCAATGGTAAGACCATCTAGTGCAAAAACTCCATATGAAATGTTCAAAGGTAAGAAACCATCTCTAGCCCACTTCAGAATATTTGGTACAAAGTGTTTCATCCATAACAATGACAAGAAAGACTTGGATAAATTTGAACCCAATAGTGACCCAGGAATATTCTTGGGATACTCTGACAAATCAAGAGCTTATAGAGTGTTCAATATCAAAGATCAAGTAGTGGAGGAATCTCCTCACATTTCATTTGATGAAACTGATGAATCTATGGATGATGAACAGGTCAACAAGAAAAATGAAGATGGAGAATTTATGGAACCAAAGGATGAGCCAGATGAGCAAAGTAAGGAATCGAGCCATGAAGGAGAACAAGGTAACAACTCTGGCAAACCAAATACAAATGAGGATGGATCAGGCAACAATCTTGTAAATATAAGAGTGCTTAAGGATCACCCCCTTGATAGCATAATTGGTAATGTAAATGAACCAAGGAAAACAAGATCTCAGTGGAGAGCTGTTAATGAATTAGACCAACTTGCACTAGTCTCCCAAATTGAGCCAAAAACTATAGAAGAAGCCTTGAATGATGAATCTTGGATAGATGCAATGCATGAGGAGTTAAATCAATTTGAGAGAAACAAAGTTTGGAATCTTGTTCCCAGACCAACCTCTCACTCTGTCATTGGAACCAGGTGGGTGTTTAGAAATAAATTAAGTGAGAAAGGGGAGGTCATTAGAAACAAGGCTAGACTTGTAGCCAAGGGGTACAACCAGGAATTTGGTATTGATTTCGAAGAATCATATGCCCCTGTGGCCAGATTAGAAGCCATCAGGATTTTACTCGCTTTTGCATCTTCTCATGGAATCAAACTACAACAAATGGATGTAAAAAGTGCCTTTCTAAATGGAGTCATCAAGGAAGAGGTCTATGTAGAGCAACCTCCTGGGTTTGAGAATGAGGGTTTCCCTAACCATGTTTTTAAACTCAATAAAGCATTATATGGTTTGAAACAGGCTCCACGTGCATGGTACGAGAGGCTAAGTTCATTTCTTGCCAACAAGAGTTATTCAAGAGGTAAAATAGACCAGACCTTATTTTCAAAGATCCAAGGTAAGGATATTCTCATTGTGCAAATTTATGTTGATGACATTATATTTGGGTCTCCAAAACCCCAATTATGTAATGAATTTGCAAACTTGATGACTGCGGAATTTGAAATGAGTTTGATGGGGGACTCACAATTCTTCCTTAGACTGCAGGTCATACAATGCAAGGATGGATACTTCATAAATCAGTCCAAGTACATCAAGGAGATGTTGAAAAGATTTGGCATGGAGAGCTGCAAAGCCATTGGAACGCCGATGAGCACAAATGTAACACTAGATGATGATGAAAGAGGTAATCTGGTAGACACAAAAACATGCAGAGGTATGATTGGCTCCTTGCTCTACTTAACTGCCTCTAGACCAGATATACAGTTTAGTGTGTGCATGTGTGCTAGATACCAAGCATGTCCTAAAGAATCACACTTAGGAGCCATCAAACGTATTCTCCGATACCTTGCCGGCACCCAAGATTTGGGACTTTGGTATCCCGCTTTCTGTGATTTAGATTTAATTTCATACTCAGATGCAGATTATGCTGGATGAAAAATAGATAGAAAAAGTATGAGTGGCTACTGCCAATTCTTGGGAGGATGTCTGATCACTTGGGCTTCTAAGAAGCAACATTCCGTTGCACTCTCCACTGCTGAGGCAGAATATGTCACAGTAGGGAGTTGTGGGACACAGGTTCTATGGATCAAACATCAGCTCCAGGATTACAACATAGATATTGGATGTGCACCAATATTGTGAGATAACACGAGCGCCATTAATCTATCAAAAAATCCAATCCAGCATTCTAGAAAAAAACACATAGAAATCCGCCATCACTTCATAAGAGATGAAGTCAGCAAAGGCAACTTTGTGCTGCATTTTATTGAAACTGAAAAACAACTTGCTGACATTTTCACAAAACCCCTCAATAATGATAGATTCACCACCCTAAGAAGAGAATTGGGGTTATGCAGATCTCCTCATGAAAATCCATAACAGCCCTTCTGCAACAATTTTTCTGTACTGATCACCGATTATTTTCTGGCAAATAAATGTTACATTAAGGGGGAGTCTAGGTTAGTGATGTTCAGCATGCATGCATATGGCCAGCTCAGTCAGCATGTCTTCTTCAGTTAGCATCTCATGATAGGTACTAGTGTCACTTGTCTTCTAGCTGAAACTGGTGGAAATGGAGCAGACTGAGCCGACTTCTTGGCATGATCCTTCTCCTTATTGCCTAAATCCTGATCATGTTTTTATACCTCTACAAACCCAATTCAACCAAACTCCTCGTAGCCTACATCAACAAAATCTCACTTCCTCTAACTCTGCAAAGACTCTTGAACTAAGGGGGAGGGTTTGTATGCACCTCTTCTATTATGAAATCGTTGGGCTGTCACAAGCCACCACTCATCCACTATATGATGAACATAATTCTGATAACATAGTAAGAACAAGTTTGGTTGGCTGTAAAATGAGCTTGATTTGTCATGCTTCAATAAACTAAACATATAGGAATATGCCATTTACATGTCCTTGAATCTTATAATTGAGAGTAGTAAAGTTATCTTACTCAAAGTGCTCATGCTGTCAAATGAAAATCAAATTCAACTAATTCATGAATGCCTTGGGAATACGCTAGTATCATGTCTGTCAGGTAGAGCAATGGAATGGCCTCTGAGAAACTAATGTCTCTCCCTACAAAAAGAGTGATGTATAAAAAGGGAGAAACACGTGTGTCATGAAGAGCCAAGCTACCTCTGCCGGTATGAATAAGGGGGTGGGAGTACTGAGTAACTGGGGATACTGGCGTCTAATCAACGTGTATCCTCACGCAAAAAAAGTGCTCACCAATTCCCAGTGAGACGGTTAGGCATGCAAAGTAGCCGAGGTCTCTGGCGTGTAAAAATTGTGTTACCTCGTGCAGAAATGTATGTGATAAACCTTACCACTCGTCAATCAATTAATCAAAAAAAAAATTTGTGTGTATGCAGTTCAAAATTTTTCAGTAAAAAATGACAGACAAGTTAGATCGTTGACCCTTGGCACCTCATGACAACAAAACTTTCCTGAATTCATATTGCAGCTGGCATTTTGGTCAAATTAACTTGTGCCAAATCAATTATAAGGTTACTAGATCATGTAAAGAACCATATCCCACTTTGTTGAAGTTTATTCCTGCGTTGACAATCAAACACACTGATAAAGCTCCAAATTTATTTCACTAAATTCTTCAGAATGAAATTCATTAAGCTAGTGGACAAATTAACTAATACGATTCCTTATGGAAAGGGTTTAAACAAAAGCCCCCCCTTTCAATTTAAGGTCTTTACGGGTTTGTCTGCAAAACTCACATTCTTCTCTTCAAAAACTCTCATTCGCATCAAACGTCGTCTCCTTTCGACTATCCTTCACCCATATGGTTGAACAGTTGGAAACATTTGAACAAGAGTCTGCCTCTCTTATTCACCAGAACACTGATATTGCAAATGCTCAGATGGCAGTTCAAGAACAGCTTAATGACATAGCCAACAGACTGAATTGGATTGAGCAGCAGTTAGCTCCACTGCCACCACCAGGGTCTCCTAGTAACTCCTCTTAAGTTAGGACCCCCCCCCCTTCTTTTGCTAATGACAAAGGGGGAGAAGGATGATAAGGATGATGTCAGTCATTGTTGTAGGATTTTTTTTGGTTTTAGGAGTCAATGCATTTCATTAACATTTGCAAACACTTTTGGTGTGTTAGACAGTTCCTTCTTGATCAGTCATGTAATTATGTTCTCAATGAGATGTTTGGCTTGGCTACAGTTTTCAACTGCACTGCAAGTATGTACTCATACTTAATAAATTGATTGCAAGGGCTTTACAATGACTTTTGGTTGTCATCACCAAAAAGGGGGAGAATGTTGTGCATCCCTAGTTTTGATGATGACAATCCAAAGTCATTGAGATACTCACTTAATCATGAGTAGAAACGTTCTCCAATTTATGAATTAATAAGAACTTCACTCTTTCATGCATCTAGGTACTGATGACATTGCAGGTAGTGGTAAAGTGATATTCACTCCAAGGGTTTCACTGATCAACAGTTTGATGGAAGAGTTTGAGCACTCAATCAAGTCACAAGAATGAGAACCTAAGGATCATAAAGCCTGGAAGATGTTGGATGACAGATCAATGGTTGGCTCTGGAGTCTCAGCCAGTTTCTAGACTGGTGCAAGTGTCGACAAAGTCTGTACAACGCTCCAACAGAACACAAGATCTGTGCAGACTTCAGCGTTTCATGCACGCGTCGAAGTCTGTACACTGCATCGTCTGGAAGACTGCACAGCAAGCAGAAGTCTATACATTGGCCGTTGCCATGCGAAGCCAAAGTCTATACATTGGGGCTCGTCCAGCAAGCAGAAGTCTGTACATTGGTCGTTGCCATGAGAAGCCAAAGTCTGTACATTGGGGCTCATCCAGCAAGCAGAAGTCTGTACATTGGCCGTTGCCATGAGAAGCCAAAGTCTGTACATTGGGGCTCATCCAGCAAGCAGAAGTCTGTACATTGGTTGTTGCCATGAGAAGCCAAAGTCTATACATTGGAGCTCGTCCAGCAAGCAAAGTCTGTACAATGGCTTGCTGCGAGTAATTGAAGTCTGTACACTAGCGATAGTGTACGGGAAGCAAGTCTGTACATCGTGGGCTTCTGGCCTTCATTCGAAGTCTATACACTGGACGTTTGAAGTCTGTACACTGGGCTGCTCAAAGGCTCACAAAGTCTATACATCGTGGCCTTGAACTCTCAAGTCTGTACACTGGCCGTTGCCATGCGAAGCTCAAAGTCTGTACACTCAGTTGCAGGCAGCAGTAAAGTATGTACATTGGCGTGCTTAACAACACACAAGTATATACATCCGTTGCGTGAGGCCTGTCAAAGCCTGGATAGAACCTACAGAAACTAATTCCGATCTGAAGGCCTAAAAATCTGGAAAGAAGTTGAAGATGGCATGTGGATAAAGGCGTGGAAGAATCTTCTGCTCGATCTGTTGCTGCATCTGTGGAAGACTTAGTCCACCCTACAAATCGGATTGAAGGAGCTAAAGAATTTTCTGTTCTAAAAACCCGCAGAGAATCTGAGCGCTAATTTTTGAATGGCTCAAGCTTTGTTTCGCGCCAACTTTTGAAAGAGAGAAAAGAGAAGGAAATAGAAGACATACAGATATCAAGAGTTAGAGGGAGTCGGTGTGCCAGAAGAAAGAGTGGAGGAAACAGTATCTGAAAGAGAAGAGCAGGTCGTGATTAAGCCCTAGTGTGCAGTCTTTGTAGCCGCAAGAAGATCTGCTGCTGAAGATAATGGGGATCCAGCTATGCAAGGGCTCAACCACCTGAAGGCTACCCAGCTCAGAGATCGTGATCTCAATGCGCCAGCAGCCGTATGCACTTGGATTTGTCAAAACTCTGAAATCTCATATCTTCAGTTTAATGGTTCCTTATTTTTCTTAAATCAACTATTTCTTCTGATTGCATCAAGCTGTGAGGCAACAGTGTCAAGCTATAAGTCAGCGTGTGTGCAAGCTGTGTGTCAGCGTGTGTACAAGCTGTAAGGCAGCAGTGTTGATTGAGACAAGGGTCTCTTGGTAGTGAAGCCTCACTCAAGTTTAGTGAGGGGTGGATGTAAGTCTCGTGTAGAGACTGAACCACCTAAAAAGATCATCTTGCATGTGTGATGATTCTTGGTGTGACTGCTCTTGTTGCATATTAGTCTATAACCTTGATGCTTAAGTAGCTAGACAATATTGAAACTCTAGTGTGCTGCATTAACTCTAGCAATAGTTCAAATAAAGTTGGAATAAATTGAAAAGGAGGGAAAGATCTATTCACCCCCCCTCTAGATCTATTCAATCCTCACACAACAGACTCAGTAGAGTCTACCTTACTGATAGGTTCACTGCATACTACTTGACAACACTTGTTGAGTGTCTTCTACGCCTGGTCAGAAACAATCAAGTCTATGTCTTCTAAAAGGCTGCTTGTTAAGT
Organism: Amorphophallus konjac; assembly: GCA_022559845.1. Lineage (NCBI taxonomy): Eukaryota > Viridiplantae > Streptophyta > Magnoliopsida > Alismatales > Araceae > Amorphophallus > Amorphophallus konjac. The sequence continues at coordinate 297,520,407 of CM040120.1, forward strand.
CAACAGAGTTTGTTGCAATATTCCAAATTTCAGTCGAGTTGACACTTCATTAGTGAACATCTGCTATTATCTATGAGTCCTTTTTGAATCTATCAAAATTCTGAAATGTCCTGAAAATCATTTTGATTGTAGGATAGGTCGACCTACTGACGTGTTGACCCAACGTGTTGAAAAGTTGTTCTGCCTGTCACATAGGTCGACCCACTGCTCACTCCTGGTCGACCCAACTTGCTTAATGCTTGGCTACCTGTGCCAAATTTCCTTGAATGAGCTTGAATTCATGAGGGGTTTTTAGTCTGATTACTAAGCTCATTCATCAGAGTAAACTTTAGAAAGGAATCTTCCATTATGGAGTTATGTGATTGCCCAGGACATAAAATCGCTGGTTCAAGTTTAATGAGTTCATGAGCTTATAGATAAATGTCTTGAAAGTGGTTGTATTCAACTTTAATGGACCTAAACAATTGTTTACATGTTGTGCCCTGCAATGCTTTCTTAAATCTAAAAGTGTCTTTTTAAGTACAAAGGCATCTTTGGTTGAGAAACTCTAATTTCAGTATTGTTTTTAAACACTAAGATAATATAAAAATTTCTAAAGGCCAGCACAGGATAAAAGTAATAACTTCAGTCATACCGAGTAACTGGGGATACTGGCGTCTGATAAATGTGTATCCTCACATAAAAATGTGTGTACTAAAAATCAATGCTCTAAGGCAGAGCAATGGCAAAAGACTCACTGAGAAACCGAGTCCCTCCACCAATGAAGTGGGGTAGACGGAGTCATGAAGTAACTTGCTACCTCTGTTCTAAATGAAGCAGAATGGTTAGTCACACTGAGTAACTGGGGATGCTGGCGTCTGATCAATGTGCATCCTCATGTCAAAAGTGCGTGCTACACCTGAATGCTCTCTTGGAATGAAAAGCAAAAAGAAAAATTAGAAAATGGTAGCACCCCATGGATAAAATCAAAAATCTCAAAAGGTGTTTAATCTCAATACTAATCGTATTTACACCCAAAGGGGTCAATGGAATTGAATGAGTAAGATGGAGGGAGGTTAAACAGGATTCTAATATGTAATATTGGTTCATTTTCATTAATTTTGAATGCAGGAATTTTCAAAATTCTTAACTGATAAACTCAGAGTTCATTAGGATTAAACCAATCAGAAAAATAAGGGCTTCATCATCAGTAGCTCTATAGCAAAAGACTCTAAAAATCAGTAACTCTGCATTTATAAGAAATGTCTCAGATTGAAAAATCATTATTTTAACCATTCTTGGAAATGTCCCTTCTGCAATAATTTTTCCTGCAAATTACTTTTGCTTCGATTCTCAGCCAATTGGAATTGTTGATGTCTACTTGCTCCTTATTCAAGTGATTTAGTACAAATTTGTAATTTTTGAAAAATCTGCAACTCCTTGTTGATGTCTGGTTGCTCTCTATTCAGGATAATTCCTTATTCATGTCGACATGTTTGTGGCCATTTCTACAAAATCTATAATCTACTCTACTAGCTTCCTTGCTGCAAGATCTGCTCTTGAATTTTTCTCCAACCTTCTTCCACTGATATCAGAATTCTTGTTTCATTTATTCGCTGTTAGAGCATGCTTACTTTGATTGGGAAGTAAAATGTGGACCTTGTGACTTTCTCTTATTTTTCTGTCCATTGGGATCATGCATGGTCTGAAAATCTATATTATAACGACTGCTTGTCTTCATGCAATGTTGTTCTTCATTTTGTCTGACTGCATTGCCTGCTAAGACGAAATGAGTACTGAGCTGCTCTATCTCATGAGTTTTTAATCTTATTTGGCCTGATTTTGTCTCTGAATCTGCGTGAACTTTTCACTTGGCACCATCATATTTCATCTACTCATCTCCTGACTCTATATTTGGTATCAAACTATATCCTCTTTGCTGATGGCAAAGGGGGAGATGTTTTGATGAGTCATTATCTAAGAGGGAGATGTTGTGTTGTCCAAAAAGGGTGATGTTGAAATGTTGAAATATTTCATGTTGAATTATTTTAAAAAATGACTCATAATGACTCATAGTTGTCATCATCAAAAACGGGGAGAATGTTGTGTCCCGGGTTTTGATGATGTCTGACTATGAATCATTGATGAGTCTAATATGGATTTGATGATGTCAACATGTATTGAGTTTAGTCAAAGCATATCAACCTTAGCAAAAGCTCATTTAGGTGTCTGCATCTCAAGTACAAAGACATGTCAACACATGTCAACAGATATGCCAAACAGACAGCAGAAGAGAAGTGAAATTAACTGAGGTTGTCGGTCGACCGACCGAGGAAAAATTAGTTCGACAGATACGAAGTTAAGTCGACAAATTTTCACAAAGCTAGCAGAGGGTGAGTCGACGCAGCAGAAGAAGGCTAAAAGGTTCAGAGTATATGTCATCTAGGCCATGTGAGCATTGGGTCGACACAACTTGCTTATGGTGTCGACGCACCTTGGCCGTTCCCAAGTGAGTCGACAGACTTCATCCTGAAGACAATAATTCAATCAACCAAAACCAATCTCAGTCGACCGATCTCCAAATAAGTCGACAAACATTCAGTAGACTCGCTCATTTCTTCAAACGTTGCTCAGCTAGACAACCAATGCTCGTGTGATAAGGTTCATGTGCTGATGCTCACCAAGTGTTCGATGAATTTCCTTAGAGCAGTATCATCAGAAGCTAGGCCAGCAACGACAATAGAAATAGCTAGCAGCATTACCAGTAGCACTGTAAGTATGTCGACCCACTTCCTAAGGGTGTCGACCCACTTGGTCACATAGGAGCAACAAGGAGTAGCATACAGCATCCAGCAACAGCTGCAACACCAGCAGTAATATAACAACTAGCATTGAGTTGACCCAGCAAAGCCTCAAGTCGACTCATGCAGTGCAGCAACAGCAACAACAGTAAGTCTAGCCATCAGCAACTGCAAGCAACGCCAGCACAATGAAAAAGTAAGTCGACTCAGTGTACATAGTGAGTCGACACAACTGCAATCAAGCCAACAGTACAACCAGCAAGAAGCCAGCAATAGCAGCAGCCAGCAACAATAACTAGCTACAACCAGCTACTTCAGTAGGGCCAGTAACAATAACAGTATAAGCAGCAACACAAGTAGCATGAAGCCAGCTGCCAGCAGTGCAGGCATGAAGCCAACAGCAACAAGGCAACAAGCAAATTGGGTCGACTCATTGAAACTATGGAGTCGACGCAAGAAGTGGCATCTAGCCAAGTTCTTGTTCAGCAAGTTAACTCAAAGTTGCAAGCAAGTCGACTCAAAAACAATTCATCTGACGAAGCACCAAGCAAGTCGACTCAAGCTGAAAGCAAGTCGACTCAACGCTTCAGGTCAAAGAACTTAAGTGGACTCAGGAGGTGAGCAAGTCGACTTAGTGAAGAACTCTTCTGACTAAGCACTCAGGTAAGTCTACTCATGACTATCCAGAAACCTGGATATCGCCCTGTTCAAAAGAACAAGTCGACTCAAGCTCTTCACTAAGTCGACTCAAAGCATTCCAGAAGCTTGAATCTCGCCACGTGCAAAGAACAAGTCGACTTAGTGTCTCTACCAAGTCGACTCATAACGGCAGCTCGTGTAGACTGCCAGTAGAGTCAACTGGCCACATGAAAACTTAAGTAGTCACATGACTACTTACTACAAGTCAATGCCCTTGGCCCTGGGATGCGTACCTTGGCTTCTAGAAGGCCTTTGGATAGAATTTTGAAATATTTTCTTGTGGTCCAATGAGAAGACAGATCTAAAAAGTTCCCAGGATAAGAAACCTTCATTTGTACAATGGACAAATCAGATTACTTCTTATCAAAGATCCTGATAGAAAGCAGATATGGAAAAAGTCTTTGTCCATGCCCTCATATATACATGGACCATTCAGAAAACTGCCAGGGGAAAGGTTTGTGGACAAAGAACCTTATTTTATCCTGGACCAATCAAATTGTAGATCTGGGAGAAAACTTTCTGCCCTTCCCTTCTATATATACGAACCCATTGTCTGAAGAAGAGGCCACTACTTCTGTCACGTCCCGAACCGATAGTAGTGAAAACTTGATTGGAACATGACAGAGAAATAATCATGACAATCAGAGCAAAACTTACAGACACACAACAGAGCAGGAATTTAACAAAAATTAAACTTTATTAATTTGAATTTGTTATTACAACTCGACTCAAAATATAACTTCAAGAAAAGAAAAGACACCCTAACTAGACTAAGAAATTCTAATCCAGACTCAAGAAAAATAAAAGAGACGGGTCTTCTAATTTTAGGAGCTCTCATGCACACTTCTCCCTTCCCACTAGAATAACGTCCTCGCTGGCCACCTGATTACCTGAAAAACATTTAAATAAATTTGCATGAGCGAAAAGCTCAGTAGGAATTACATCTCTATCACTAGGCTTGCTTAAAGTAATTAATGTGTCTCATGAATGCAACTATAATCATGCATAAATGAGCTTAAGATAGATAGGAATAAATGCGAATCATGAAATAGATAGCAATAATTGACAAGTTCACTAGTATAGCAAAAAGAGATAGTGGCTATTCAAGTTCAAGTAAGTATCAATTCGAGTCAAGCACCTCAAGACATTAAGTAATATCACGTGATGAGTGGAATGTCATAGATCAATCTAAAAAGTCATTCACCTCGGTGCAATGCCACACCGTGGTCAATAATAGCTCCCATGGGCACAAGTACTTTCGGGTGCTCCTCCTAAGACTAGACCGGGCCCCATTAACGCCAGGCATTGAGTCATTGGATCAATGATCCCGTGTAAATATCTAGACATCCACTTTAATTTAATAGCCAATGGAATTCCAAGGAATTAACAATGTAGGAATACTTTGAGAAAGATCTTGTAAGATCCTAGGAGTCAAGGATGCAGCCATGTACAAAGGAATAACCCATGATTTAAAATGATGAAAAAAAATCACGAACGCATGAATCTGGGAAGAATTGGCGTCCACTCAAGATGCCTTGTGGAGAGGTGGATTTCTGTAGCCCATTTAAGAGCAGGCCGAACTAGGTCCATCAAGACCAAACGAGACCCAACTCATCTAAGTGACCGCCCGCAGGGCCGACTTAGCATAAAAGCCCAATAAGATCACTCGGGATCAAGCACTTCCTCGGCGGCCATCAGGCTCGGAAGGCCCGAGCGTCGGTCAGGTCAGAGGAAGACCCACGCCCGATCTATCCCCTCACAGGGATAAAGGCTAGCGCTCAGCGCCCACTCCGACCGAGCCTCATCCAAGCTATGCCTATCACCCGGACAGGGTTGGCACTCTTCATGCTTGGATCGACCGACGATTCCTTATCCACGCTGCCGTTGAGAGCCCTTTATGAGCAGGAGATCACACGGATAAAGGACCCATGACCCCTCAAGGCTATAAAGATCCCACGATGAGGATGTAAAGATCCAACGTTGAGGACGTAACTCCCGCCTAAAACTCCTCAGTTTACGGGACTCATGAGGCCGGCACACTATTTAAACCTGGGACTCCCTCTAGTGAAAGTAAGGCCAACACATGCCTAAAACTCTCTGAGCAGGAACCACTTCACCACCTTGGTAGAGAGGGATCTGGCGCATCTCCTTCCTCCTCCCTTCATAGCTTCTACCACTGCTCTATTGACTTAGACATCGGAGGGTTTTCCCCAGGGAACCATCCCTGGGCCCCCCCTGATCCATTTTCCTTCCTTGCAGTTCACTACCCGGTGATCATCTACCTCAGCTCAGGTCCAGCGCGAGATCGCCCCTCTTCATCTGGCGTCGTCTGTGGGAAACGATCAAAGAGCCAGCATGGTGCGAAGAAGTACAGGGAGGATGATGGGGACATCAACGACAGCCCGCTCACATTATGCTTGCATTTACGTCCTTTCATATTTGTATGTACGCCCTTGTGTTATATGGGTACGCAATAGTAGGTCTTAGTGGGTTTATGTGCAAAAGGCCATTGGGTTTCTTTGCAAATGTGCATGTAGGCCCTGCAGGGGCCCCCTCCCTCCTCCTTATTGATCCACCTGGACTCCTGGGCCCAAGGTGGCTGGTCCATGGTCCAACCTTGGACTTGGACCTAGAATTAATTAAAGAAGACAAGTCTAATTTGTCTTCTAAAAGGGGGGGGGCGAACCTTGTTGTTTAATGGGGTTTAATGTGGTTGTTCAAACCACATCCCAACCCTTCATTAATCAACCCTTGATCCAAGGGCTTAGAATAGGTTAGACCCCTTGCATATATATACTTGTATTTTCATATTGAATGAATTAATGAATGAAAAAAAAGGCATTTGCCCCAAGTGAAGCTTGCGCCCCTCCCCTCTCTCTCCCTGGTTACTCCACCCCCTCTCCCCTTTCTAGAGTGTAATCCCTTCCCCCTTGATCCCCTCCAGCATCTGAAGCAACTCCGGTGATCGCCGCCGCCATCGACTCGCCGCCGACGCGTCGTTGCCAACGGTTTCAGTGTTCTGTCCACTCAGGACAGATCCTTCTTCTCCGAATTCCTGCTATCACTCCCTTCGTCTTCTGAAGCTCAAAATTTCAGAGTTGGTTCCCCTCTAGAACCCTTATCCCCACAAAAAAAAATCACATCAAAATTCATCCTTTAGCTATGTTTTGATTTTCGTCAAAGTCCAAGTTCCAGATCTGTCCTGGTTCTGTTCACTGTTCATCAGCTCTGAGTCTACCCCATTCGAACCATCTTTTGATTTTCTTTGGGACGCCCAAATTTACTGGGAGTTCTGTCCACATCCCTCTACCACCAGGAATTTTCTTAATTTTTGGTTCACCCTCCAAGTATTTTACAAATTTCGTCCAAGTTCCCAAGAACAGTCTACCCACAGTTTCCCAGATCCGACCCAGGTCTAGTAAAAACATCCCAGAAAATCCATTTCTTATCCAATCAAAAAACCAAAAATAGTCCCGGATTCCTCTCTCAGAGACCTTCAACTTTTCTGAAGAAATCATTTCCAGATTCGGAGGTCTTCTCCCCGGTCAACGTCGATCTTCAGAGAAGTCAGAACCTGCCCCTACAGTTCTGGCCAGATTCCAGCAAGCTTGTAAAATACATGATCAGAAATACAGATCTGATTGTTTTTTTTGAAGACCCCTACGTCGAAGTATTCTGAGTCAGCTTTCCAACGGCGCTAATCTCGTCGTATTCCGACGACGGGGCTGATCGCAGCAGTAGTTTTCTCCGAGTCGCGCACCTACAAACAGAAGTTCAGGTTTGTGGCCGAGTTCCCCGCGAGCGTCGTCCGAGGGCCGCCCGGCGTCCGGTGGTCGTTCCAGCAGCTCGCCATCCCAGGGGAACACTTCCCAAGTGTCTCCACAACAGAGGAGTCATCAGGCCCCACACGACCCCTCCGGTCAACAAGTGGGCCCCCACTAACACGAGTACGCGTGAAGCCGAAGCATCGTCCGGAACCGCCCGTCAACCCGAAACTGGTCTTCTCGGGCCCACTTGTGTCGCCCTTTACCTCCCTGCGTGGAGTGGGCTTAATTGCATTGATGTAACCATAATGTATTAAGTTCTCGGGGGTACGAGTTTCGGTCGGGTCCCATCTTCGCCACACCGAGAGCGTGGAGGTATCGCCTTCACCCTTACACTTGGCATTAGCTTAATTCTTTATATGCTTTATATGCCGCTGCTAGAGAGCATGTGTAGGGATACCTAGCTCGCTTTCAATTAATATCACTGCTGCGAGAGAGAGCGAAGCCGTTCCGTGACCCGATCCGGGCACAAAAGAGAGCCGACCACCCTAGCTCATTGTCGGTTTCTCAACCGCGCACATCCGACGCTTCCCTTGTTAAGGGACGATCGCGAGCTTGTCGTGTCCATAGTCCCGTCCCGCATCAATTTGGTATTAGAGCGAGGTTGAGTCTAGGGTGTCAAAAAGATAAAAAAAAAGAGTGTCATTTATGTCTAGGCATTATTCATTGTCTACGTCGAGTCTAAGATCATCATATTTTTAAAACAACAAAAAAGAGTCGTTTTGGGTCGCATACATCCCTTTACTTGGTATATCAAAAGGTGTTGTCCGAACGTTAGGCTACGCCTATCGGGAAGGCCGCACACTTGCGCGAGTGATCTTCGGATCGGTTATGTAACGACCCGAGAATCCGATTACCGGGAAGGCCCGATAACCCGAGACTCGCACCGCCACCCACGAGCCCGAAGACTCGGAAGGGTTAAAAGGATGGTGTGGAAACTACACAAGCATCACAAATAATTGCAGAAATTAAACAGTTATGATATTAAGCAGGAAATGAATTAACATTTTACATGGTCCACAATAAAATAACAACAACAGCAACAGTAGTCCACGACTAGTACAGTGACAAGAAAGAAAAGTACAGCTACACGGGGCATCCCCCGGCTCTGACCTCTGGCACTACCTCTGGGCACCCGCACCACGCTGCGCTCCTGACGCGCTCCCCGAAGGTGGCGCCTCACCTGAAACACGGTGAAAACACGCAGGGAATGAGTCTCGGAACAAGACTCAGTAGGGATCACTCGAACCCTACCTCGAAAAACGAGAAACCACTACTCTAGCGGTAGAAAGGTACCTCGGAAAGGAAAGCCCTGTACTCTACAGAACTAGACCCTAACGGCACGCAAACCGACACACGTGCCACGGTACGAGAAGACCGAAACTCAACGGTCGAACCGTCAAAACCCGAAGGTCGGAAACACACGACTGACAGTCTGACACTCCGTACTCAACAGGAGTACCACCCACTAGAAGCACAGCCGGTAGCGTCCCCTGACGTCTTACACCGCACCGCAGGTGAACCGCCTGACATGGTAGGTCCTACCCGAGGCGCAAACACCGTACAAGTAACTACAACAAGTGACTAGCTGGGGTCACGCCCGTCGACGTGGGTCCAACCGCCCCCAACCACGTGTGCACACACAGACCGCGCGTCCCTGGTCTGGCCCTCTGACCGGTTTTCCCCTCAGCCGGACTCTGGCTGCAAGACGTGGGGCCCAACGGTAACCGGTCCACAAACCGTCTCTAAAGGTCAGCCCGTACACCACTCCCTGGTGCGACTAGCACACGCGTACTAGTAGGCTACGACTAGTGGAGGGTCACAGAGGGAGTAGACTCTCAAGTCTCGGAAAACAACGGTGCAACTGCAGGTACGAGGAACGCTCCTTGTACCAACACCGACGCACGGTGACCAGCTGCCAACAACATCTCCCGGTACACTCTGTACGACGAGAGACACACCGACGCAACCCGTACCCTTGAACGGTCCACACTGGGCCGCTCAGGGATGTGCGGTCACACAGGGACCGCACAAGGATTAGAACGGTCATATCAGGACCGTTCCACCCAGGGTCCAAACGACGGATAAACGGTCAGCACAGGACCGTTCAAACAGATGTGCGGCCAACTCTTGACCGCACGTGGGTGAAGAACGGTCACCTCCTGGCCGCTCGTCTCCCAACGGTAAAAAGCCTGGACGGTTAGTCCTTAGCCGCACTTGGGGAAGGGCGGCTACGGCTTAGCCGTTCAGGTGTTGTGCGGTCAGGGCCAGACCGCACATCCAACCATAGCGCTAGGGGATGTACGGCCAGCACCTGGCCGTGCAAGGGGTTATGCGGTCAGCTCCTGGCCGCACATCCCAGAGCACTGCACAACGGTCACAACCAACGGTCAAAACCCTTGGGGTTGGGCGGTAGCTGTGGGGCCGCACATTAGGATATGCGGTCCCACGATAGACCGCTCAAGCCCACTGCGCGCCAAGCCTCACCCAGAGCGCGCCGAGCCGATGAACGGTCCGAACGGAACCGCATAGGGGTTGTGCGGCCACTGGTTCGACCGCACATCGCTCACCGGCGAGAAAATGGCGAACCTCACCGGAATCGCCCAATCGGCCTCAAAACAAACCCCACGGAGGGGGAAATGGCGAGAGAAGGACCCCCAAGCCCCCTAGCATGCTCCTACGCCCTTAAACCGTGAAATCGGGGCTCAAAACGATGGATCGGACGAACTCACCCCGCGGCATGATCGACCCTTCCCGGCTCAAAATAAACCCCTCTCGACCTCGTCTCGAGCTGAAACTCACGGGGAAGGAAGACATGAGGCTAAGGAACGTCACCCTACCTCCGGTCCGCGACGAAACGCTCCGATCCGAGCTCGAAGTCGCGAAGAACGCCGCTAGAATCTCGCCTCTCCACGCCTCCCACGCTCGCCGTATGCCCGCACGATCGCCACCACGTCACCCACGTCCTCGCGCCGTCGCACCGCCGCCGTCTGCAGCCGGAACGGGGGTCGGCACGGTCGAACGGGAGAGAAGGAGGGAGAGAGCCGGCCACGGTCGCGTGAGTGAGAGAGAGGAAGGAAGAAGAAGAAAAGAGAAAAGAAGAAAAAGAAAAGAAAAGAAAATGGGAATATATAGAAAATCCGATTTTTCGGAAAAATACCGAAAAATAGAAAAATATATTTCCGGAATCCTCGGAACGCACCGATCGCAACGGTACCACTCGTGCCTCGGGGAACTGCCCGGTTCGCCCGCAGCGAGCGTCCGAAGAAAAAGCCGAAACACACACCGGAAATCGGAAAACACGCGCGGAAAAAGCCGCGGAACGCCTCCGGGCCTCCGAAACGACTCCGGATCGCGCCGATCCGAACACGAAAGATGTCCGAAACGAAATTTCGGACACAACGGAGCCGGACGCTCCGAAAACTAGATCCGGGACCCACGAAGAAGGATCCGAAAGGTCCGGGATATTACAGCCCTCCCCCCTTAAGGAATTTCGTCCTCGAAATTGAGAACAACCCAAGGGGAAAGAAGAGGAAGACTCACTCAAACAGATACGGGAACTGCTGACGCATCTCGTCCTCACGTTCCCACGAAGCCTCACCACCAGAGTGTCGTTGCCACACGACTTTGACCAAGGGAATAACCTTGTTCCGCAGGCGCTGCTCTCGCCTATCCTCCACGCGGATCGGAAACTCTGGGAGAGAAAGATCTGGAGTCACCTCAGGCCAAACGGAAAACTCGAGCACATGAGAGTCATCGGGCATATACTTCCGCAACATAGAGACGTGGAACACGTCATGCACCGACGCCAACTCAGAGGGTAACTGCAACCGGTAAGCAACCTCACCGATGCGCTCCACAATCGCGAAAGGACCAATATAGCGGGGACTCAGCTTCCCACGCCGTCCAAACCGCATCACCCCCTTCATCGGAGAAACTCTCAAGAACACATGATCGCCCACGGCGAACTCGAGGGGCTGCCGCCTACGATCAGCATAGCTCTTCTGCCGACTCTGGGCCGCCAACATGTTCTGACGAACCAGGTGCACAACGTCCACACATTGCTGCACCAATTCCGGTCCCGTCAAAACACGCTCACCCACCTCAAACCAATCAAGTGGAGTCCGACAAGGACGCCCATACAATGCCTCATAAGGAGCCATGCCGATGCTCGAATGAAAGCTGTTGTTATAGGCAAACTCCACTAACGGTAGGTGATGAATCCAACTCCCCTGCCACTCCAGGCAGCAGGATCTCAGCATGTCCTCCAAAGTCTGAATGGTCCTCTCAGACTGACCATCTGACTGTGGATGATACGCCGAGCTAAATGCCAACTCCGTGCCAAGAGCTCGCTGGAAACTCCTCCAGAATCCAGAAGTGAAGCGCGGATCCCGATCCGACACGATCGAAATGGGAACCCCATGCAACGGAACGATCCGCTCCACATAAAGACGAGCCAACCTGGACACGCTCCAGCTGACTTTGACCGGTAGCAACCGCGTCACCTTCGTCAGCCGATCCACCAGCAACCAAATACTGTCCTGCCCAGTCGGGGTTCTGGGCAACCCCACCACAAAATCCGTGGTCACATGGTCCCACTTCCAAGCAGGAACATCCAAGGGCTGGAGAGTACCGCCTGGTCGCTGATGCTCTGCCTTCACTTGCTGACAGATCAGGCACCTGGCCACAAATTCGGCAACATCTCTCTTCATGCCAGGCCACCAGAACTGCCTCCGCAAGTTCCGATACATCTTCGTCGCACCCGGGTGCACAGTGTACCTGCTCCCATGAGCCTCGCGTAACACCGCACGACGAACCTGCTCCTCCGCTGGGACGTACAGCCTGCCACGAAACCTCGCAGCACCGTCCTCGCCGAGCTCCACATCAGCCATCGCAAGAATCCGGGGCAACTCAGGGTCCGCATGCTGAGCCTCTGTCACCTGACGACGGATAGCAGGAGTGACAGTCAGACTCGCAAGCACTGCCAACCCTGGCTCCTGGGGAATCTTGAGCCTGAAAGATACTTCGGGCACCTGTTCCCAGAGCCTCCACTTCCTCAGCATCAAGGTACTGACCGCAACCTTCCTACTCAAGGCATCGGCGACGACATTCATCCTGCCCGGCTGATAAGACAGGGTGAAGTCATAGTCCTTCATGAACTCCATCCAACGCCTTTGTCTGAGGTTCAGATCTCTCTGCGAGAACACATACCTCAAACTCTGATGGTCAGTGAACACCTCGAACTTCTCACCGTACAGATAATGCCTCCAGATCTTCAGCGCGAAGATCACTGCCGCCAACTCAAGGTCATGGGTAGGGTAGTTCTCCTCATGGGGCTTTAGCTGCCGAGATGCATAAGCCACCACTCTACCATGCTGCATCAGAACAGCACCCAATCCGACGCCGGAAGCATCTGTACACACCACAAAACCTCCCGATCCAGAAGGCAAAACCAACACCGGAGCCGAGGTGAGCAATCTCTTCAGTTCCCTAAAGCTCTGCTCACACTCCTCGGACCAGACGAAAGGCACATCCTTCCGCGTGAGCCTCGTCATCGGGGTCGCAATGCGGGAAAAATCCTGGATAAACCGGCGATAATAACCCGCAAGCCCCAAGAAACTCCGGATCTCCGTCACCGACCTCGGCCTCGGCCATTGCATCACAGCCTCGACCTTGGCGGGATCCACGGAAATGCCATCACCAGAAATCACGTGCCCCAGAAAGTGCACCTCGCTGAGCCAAAACTCGCACTTGCTGAGCTTCGCAAACAACTGGTGATCTCGCAACGTCTGCAGCACCACACCCAAATGGTACGCATGCTCCTCAGCAGACCGCGAATAAACAAGGATGTCATCCACGAAAATGACCACGAACTGGTCCAAATACGGATGAAACACCCTCTGCATCAAGTCCATGAAGGCTGCTGGGGCATTGGTGAGCCCAAACGGCATCACCAGAAACTCATAATGCCCGTACCTCGTACTGAACGCAGTCTTCTCCACATCGGACTCGCGAATTCTCAGCTGATAGTAACCGGACCGCAAATCAATCCGCGAGAACACTCGCGCAGACTGAAGCTGGTCGAACAAATCATCAATCCGCGGCAACGGATACTTGTTCTTAACGGTCACTTCATTCAGCTGCCGATAGTCAATGCATAGCCGCAGACTACCGTCCTTCTTCTTCACGAACAACACGGGCGCACCCCAAGGGGAAAAGCTCGGACGAATGTACCCCTTGGCCAACAGCTCCTGCAACTGCGCCCTCAACTCCCTCAACTCAGCGGGGGCCATACGGTAGGGAGCCTTCGCCAAAGGTCCCGTACCAGGTACAACCTCGATCACGAAATCGATCTCCCGCTGGGGAGGTAATCCAGGCAACTCCTCAGGAAAAACATCGGGAAACTCGCACACCACCGCAATGTCCTCGACATTCGGCTCCATCCGGTCAGACACAACCACAGACGCGAGAAAACCCTGACAACCTGAATCAAGCAATCGACGGGCTCGAATAGCAGAGATAAGAAATCGAGAAGAGGCGGAACGGATACCTTGGAAATAGAAGGTCCTCTTGCTCGGATGTTGGAAGTAGACCCTCTTCATCCCACAATCCACCACCGCTCCATGAGTCTCGAGCCAATCCATGCCTAGAATCACGTCGTAATCCCGAAGCTGCAACGCATACAACCTGCCTGGCATACTCCGCCCATCGATCCACACCGGAACCTGGTCGAAGCAATACGGAGTGACCATAAAGTCACCCGAAGGCAACTCCACAGCCAAATCACAGGACAACTGGGTCACCGGCTCCTCGACGCTCGACGCGAAATCCTCCGAAATGAACGAATGAGACGCGCCAGAATCAAATAAAACCCGAGCCGCACAACCCAAAATCTGAACGGTACCTTCCACGAGCTGCGACGCTACTGCCTCTGCCCTGGTCAAGTGCGTGATCTGGCCACGAGCTCTCTGCCTGCCTCCCACACTAGCTGACCTGGGTAGCGGCGGATACTGTCCCTGCTGCTGCTGCTGCTGGGAAACCTGCTGCTGCGGCGGCCTCTGAGGACAGTCACGCGCCATGTGCCCTGGCTGGTCACACCGAAAACAGATAATCGGCGCCGTGCACTGCCTGCCTGGGTGGGTCCCACTACACCGTGGACAAGGTCCTCGCGATCCACCCACCGATCCCTGTCGCTGCAAAGGAAACGGCTGCTGCACACTGCCCGATGAAGCCTGCCCCTGATCCTTGGACTTCTTCTTGCCGAACCCCTTCTTGAAGAACTTTTTGACCTTCGTGCCAAAGGACGCAGATCCTGTCACCGAAGCTGCACGTGCCGGCACTCCTGAACCACCCGACGCAGACTGAAAGAAACCCTGCTGCTGAGTAGCAGACTGCTGGCTGCGACCTGACACAGACTGCCCCTGGCTGATCGGTCCTCGAGTCCTCTGCATATCCATCTCCAAGGAAATCGCAACACGAGACGCCGTCTCGAGATCAGTGGCCCCATTCGCGATCAGATGGTGCCTCAGCTCCAACCTCAAGCCCTGCACAAACTGCGTCGTCCTCACCCTCTCATGCTCCATGATATGAGGTGCGTACCGACCCAGCTCGACAAATCGGGCCCTGTACTGCAACACGGACATGTCACCCTGCACCAGCTCCAGAAACTCCCGCATCCGCTGCGTAGCAACAATATCTGGACAGTACGTACGCTCGAAAGCACTGACAAAGTCATCCCACTCGATCTGCTCAAGCGGACGAAGCTGAAAGGACGTCTTCCACTCGGAAGACCACCACCTCCGAGCCGTACCCTGCAACTGGTTGTAGGCCAACACCACTCTGTCCTCGACAGCACTCTTCGCAGAACTGAACACCCGCTCCATCTCATCAAGCCAATCACGAGCCGCATCAGGGTCTGCCTGGCCGCTAAAGTAAGGTGGATGAAACTGCATGAAATCCCTCACTGCTCGGCCTGGCCCACCCCTGACTGACGAGCCCTCACCGGCCTCTCCGCCGAACTGCTGAGCCATGAGATGGTACATGCCACGGAGAAAACCCTCGGCCCCCGGAGCCCTCGCAGCATCCGCGGCCTCGGTAGCTCCCGGAACTCTGCTATGCTCCTCCTGGTCCCTCTGGACCCCCTGCTGGATCTCCTGGCCTCCAGCCGACTGCCCCTGCTGAGAGCGAGAACTCCTCCTCGGCGCCATCCTCGCTCCTTAAGCACAAGACAGAAAACTCAGAAACGGAAGGTCAGAAAAAAAAACACGCGGTGCCCAATGCCAGCGTCACATGTACATCATCGTTGTGGACTAGTGGACCAATACAATTACCTATGATTCTCATGTAATTCCACAACCGCGCTCTGATACCAGCTGTAACGACCCGAGAATCCGATTACCGGGAAGGCCCGATAACCCGAGACTCGCACCGCCACCCACGAGCCCGAAGACTCGGAAGGGTTAAAAGGATGGTGTGGAAACTACACAAGCATCACAAATAATTGCAGAAATTAAACAGTTATGATATTAAGCAGGAAATGAATTAACATTTTACATGGTCCACAATAAAATAACAACAACAGCAACAGTAGTCCACGACTAGTACAGTGACAAGAAAGAAAAGTACAGCTACACGGGGCATCCCCCGGCTCTGACCTCTGGCACTACCTCTGGGCACCCGCACCACGCTGCGCTCCTGACGCGCTCCCCGAAGGTGGCGCCTCACCTGAAACACGGTGAAAACACGCAGGGAATGAGTCTCGGAACAAGACTCAGTAGGGATCACTCGAACCCTACCTCGAAAAACGAGAAACCACTACTCTAGCGGTAGAAAGGTACCTCGGAAAGGAAAGCCCTGTACTCTACAGAACTAGACCCTAACGGCACGCAAACCGACACACGTGCCACGGTACGAGAAGACCGAAACTCAACGGTCGAACCGTCAAAACCCGAAGGTCGGAAACACACGACTGACAGTCTGACACTCCGTACTCAACAGGAGTACCACCCACTAGAAGCACAGCCGGTAGCGTCCCCTGACGTCTTACACCGCACCGCAGGTGAACCGCCTGACATGGTAGGTCCTACCCGAGGCGCAAACACCGTACAAGTAACTACAACAAGTGACTAGCTGGGGTCACGCCCGTCGACGTGGGTCCAACCGCCCCCAACCACGTGTGCACACACAGACCGCGCGTCCCTGGTCTGGCCCTCTGACCGGTTTTCCCCTCAGCCGGACTCTGGCTGCAAGACGTGGGGCCCAACGGTAACCGGTCCACAAACCGTCTCTAAAGGTCAGCCCGTACACCACTCCCTGGTGCGACTAGCACACGCGTACTAGTAGGCTACGACTAGTGGAGGGTCACAGAGGGAGTAGACTCTCAAGTCTCGGAAAACAACGGTGCAACTGCAGGTACGAGGAACGCTCCTTGTACCAACACCGACGCACGGTGACCAGCTGCCAACAACATCTCCCGGTACACTCTGTACGACGAGAGACACACCGACGCAACCCGTACCCTTGAACGGTCCACACTGGGCCGCTCAGGGATGTGCGGTCACACAGGGACCGCACAAGGATTAGAACGGTCATATCAGGACCGTTCCACCCAGGGTCCAAACGACGGATAAACGGTCAGCACAGGACCGTTCAAACAGATGTGCGGCCAACTCTTGACCGCACGTGGGTGAAGAACGGTCACCTCCTGGCCGCTCGTCTCCCAACGGTAAAAAGCCTGGACGGTTAGTCCTTAGCCGCACTTGGGGAAGGGCGGCTACGGCTTAGCCGTTCAGGTGTTGTGCGGTCAGGGCCAGACCGCACATCCAACCATAGCGCTAGGGGATGTACGGCCAGCACCTGGCCGTGCAAGGGGTTATGCGGTCAGCTCCTGGCCGCACATCCCAGAGCACTGCACAACGGTCACAACCAACGGTCAAAACCCTTGGGGTTGGGCGGTAGCTGTGGGGCCGCACATTAGGATATGCGGTCCCACGATAGACCGCTCAAGCCCACTGCGCGCCAAGCCTCACCCAGAGCGCGCCGAGCCGATGAACGGTCCGAACGGAACCGCATAGGGGTTGTGCGGCCACTGGTTCGACCGCACATCGCTCACCGGCGAGAAAATGGCGAACCTCACCGGAATCGCCCAATCGGCCTCAAAACAAACCCCACGGAGGGGGAAATGGCGAGAGAAGGACCCCCAAGCCCCCTAGCATGCTCCTACGCCCTTAAACCGTGAAATCGGGGCTCAAAACGATGGATCGGACGAACTCACCCCGCGGCATGATCGACCCTTCCCGGCTCAAAATAAACCCCTCTCGACCTCGTCTCGAGCTGAAACTCACGGGGAAGGAAGACATGAGGCTAAGGAACGTCACCCTACCTCCGGTCCGCGACGAAACGCTCCGATCCGAGCTCGAAGTCGCGAAGAACGCCGCTAGAATCTCGCCTCTCCACGCCTCCCACGCTCGCCGTATGCCCGCACGATCGCCACCACGTCACCCACGTCCTCGCGCCGTCGCACCGCCGCCGTCTGCAGCCGGAACGGGGGTCGGCACGGTCGAACGGGAGAGAAGGAGGGAGAGAGCCGGCCACGGTCGCGTGAGTGAGAGAGAGGAAGGAAGAAGAAGAAAAGAGAAAAGAAGAAAAAGAAAAGAAAAGAAAATGGGAATATATAGAAAATCCGATTTTTCGGAAAAATACCGAAAAATAGAAAAATACATTTCCGGAATCCTCGGAACGCACCGATCGCAACGGTACCACTCGTGCCTCGGGGAACTGCCCGGTTCGCCCGCAGCGAGCGTCCGAAGAAAAAGCCGAAACACACACCGGAAATCGGAAAACACGCGCGGAAAAAGCCGCGGAACGCCTCCGGGCCTCCGAAACGACTCCGGATCGCGCCGATCCGAACACGAAAGATGTCCGAAACGAAATTTCGGACACAACGGAGCCGGACGCTCCGAAAACTAGATCCGGGACCCACGAAGAAGGATCCGAAAGGTCCGGGATATTACAGGTTAACTCCGCCATGTACCGAGTTTTGGTTATGTCTAGGTGCATTAGTTAGCATCATATTTTGCTTTTAAAACAAAAAAAAATGGCCTTGCATATTCATTCCTAGGGGACCGACCCCCTCTTAGCCACCATGGCCATACCCCGAACCTATAGTCCTGATGAAGTGGGCGCAATGTTCCAAGCCTTGATGGGGCAAGTGCAAAGGTTTAGTACAAGCCTAGATCGGTTTAGTACTAGCCTAGATCGGTGTATCGGGGTAGATTGGTTGTTCCCGGAGCCACCCCAAGGACCCCTTCACCATGAGAAGGACATTCCTTCCTCATCCATGAGAGCTCCAATGACATCACTCTCTATTTCCGAACTTGATTCGGAACCATCTCATTTGGAACCACCCAAGCCAGATCTACCCATATTTCTAACAGGTACACTATACATCGCCGAGCCACTTTTTAGTTGGCTCAAGGATGGCTTGGTCCCACATCCCTTCCCATCCATGGACCCCATTCTACCTCTTGTGTCGGTCAACTCATTCCATACCACATTTTGATCTCGTCACCATGTTGATACATTGGGCGATCTTATCATGGGATTAGATTCACAATGGGAGTTGACGCATCTTTTGGCCCGAGGCTTTGACCAACCCGCTAGTCTTAGCTTCACCCATCTGGCCTTCGGGTCTATTACCTCCGAGTGCACCGTGGGTTGTGTCACCACGGAGGTCCTCTTACTCCTTCCCTTACCGGACGAGCCTGAATTCATACCCTTTTGTCCGAGGGAGGAATCATACTTCTTGCCTACGGTCCCCGTCCCACCCATCACAATTCAAGAAGGTGATTATCCACACCTTCAAAACTTCTACACGTGGGACCGTGACTTGTGGGAACCCACCACAAGGGGTCACACATTCTTTGACCCATTTGACCCCTACTCTAGTGGGCCCCGTGACCCATCACTTCCCTCATACCTTATCGGGGAAGTCCACTTTCATACCCCTTTCCTACGGGCCGGGTCCTCCATACCCACCAAGCCCGTCCACGATACACCTACACCCAACTCTTCCATACCCAGCTTTCCTAGCCCTCTCAAGTCTCCCAAATCCAAAGGGCCGTCCATGCATGACTGGGTCATACTTGGACATTTAGGTGTACCTCATGCCACCCATCTCCGGTTACATAACATGCATGCATGGCACACATTCGGGTGTCCTGGTCCGCCGTCACCCATGTACGGGTCGGACTAACATTAGGTGTGTCTAGGGTCATAGTTGAGTCAATGTGCTTTTCTTCGTGTGGTTTATTTTGTGTGGTTTGTTTGCATACGTGTGTTAGTGCATGGTGAGTCTGCATGTGTCTTGTGCAAGCTCGTTGTCGTTCTCTTATGAGTGTGAAGCGAGTCGACTCACTTGATGAGTATGGGATCGGTTCTACATCTATACCCGGATCAGTCACCTATAGGGACTCAGCGGTGATTCCTAGTGAGTCTTCGAGCTGTTTCCTTCCTTTTGAGAGTGCCCCTTCGGAGTGACCACCTTTAGCCATAGCAGTTCGCATATCGAGTATATATGGAATGAGCAGGTGCCGATCATTTGGAGTGGAGCATACCCGCGTTTCTTGGCACGGTGACGGATCCGTCAGAGTACCGGAGCAGCCATACCCTTACTCGACGGGGTCGAGTTCCTCCCGCCCGAGGAGAATTGATGGGGACATCAACGACAGCCCGCTCACATTATGCTTACATTTACGTCCTTTCATATTTGTATGTACGCCCTTATGTTATATGGGTACGCAATAGTAGGTCTTAGTGGGTTTATGTGCAAAAGGCCATTAGGTTTCTTTGCAAATGTGCATGTAGGCCCTGCAGGGGCCCCCTCCCTCCTCCTTATTGGTCCACCTGGACTCCTGGGCCCAAGGTGGCTGGTCCATGGTCCAACCTTGGACTTGGACCTATAATTAATTAAAGAAGACAAGTCTAATTTGTCTTCTAAAAGGGGGGGGGCGAACCTTGTTGTTTAATGGGGTTTAATGTGGTTGTTCAAACCACATCCCAACCCTTCATTAATCAACCCTTGATCCAAGGGCTTAGAATAGGTTAGACCCCTTGCATATATATACTTGTATTTTTATATTGAATGAATTAATGAATGAAAAAAAAGGCATTTGCCCCAAGTGAAGCTTGCGCCCCTCCCCTCTCTCTCCCTGGTTCCTCCACCCCCTCTCCACTTTCTAGAGTGTAATCCCTTCCCCCTTGATCCCCTCCAGCATCTGAAGCAACTCCGGTGATCGCCGCCGCCATCGACTCACCGCCGACGCGTCGTTGCCAACGGTTTCGGTGTTCTGTCCACTCAGGACAGATCCTTCTTCTCCGAATTCCTGCTATCACTCCCTTCGTCTTCTAAAGCTCAAAATTTCAGGGTTGGTTGCCCTCTAGAACCCTTATCCCCACAAAAACAATCACGTCAAAATTCATCCTTTAGCTATGTTTTGATTTTCGTCCAAGTCCAAGTTCCAGATCTGTCCTGGTTCTGTTCACTATTCATCAGCTCTGAGTCTACCCCATTCGAACCATCTTTTGATTTTCTTTGGGATGCCCAAATTTACTGGGAGTTCTGTCCACATCCCTCTACCACCAGGAATTTTCTTAATTTTTGGTTCACCCTCCAAGTATTTTACAAATTTCGTCCAAGTTCCCAAGAACAGTCTGCCCACAGTTTCCCAGATCCGACCCAGGTCTAGTAAAAACATCCCAGAAAATCCATTTCTTATCCAATCAAAAAACAAAAAATAGTCCCGGATTCCTCTCTTAGAGACCTTCAACTTTACTGAAGAAATCATTTCCAGATTCGGAGGTCTTCTCCCCGGTCAACGTCGATCTTCAGAGAAGTCAGAACCTGCCCCTGTAGTTCTGGCCAGATTCCAGCAAGCTTGTAAAATACATGATCAGAAATACAGATCTGATTAGTTTTTTTGAAGACCCCTACGTCGAATTATTCTGAGTCAGCTTTCCAACAGCGCTAATCTCGTCGCATTCCGACGACGGGGCTGATCGTAGCAGCAGTTTTCTCCGAGTCGCGCGCCAGCAAACAGAAGTTCAGGTTTGTGGCCGAGTTCCCCGCGAGCGTCGTCCGAGGGCCACCCGGCGTCCGGTGGTCGTTCCAGCAGCTCGCCATCCCAGGGGAACGCTTCCCAAGTGTCTCCACAACAGAGGAATCATCAGGCCCCACACGACCCCTCCGGTCAACACGTGGGCCCCCACTAACACGAGTACGCGTGAAGCCGAAGCATCGTCCGGAACCGCCCGTCAACCCGAAACTGGTCTTCCCGGGCCCACTTGTGTCGCCCTTTACCTCCCTGCGTGGAGTGGGCTTAATTGCATTGCTGTAACCATAATGTATTAAGTTCTCGGGGGTACGAGTTTCGGCCGGGTCCCATCTTCGCCACGCCGAGAGCGTGGAGGTATCGCCTTCACCCTTACACTTGGCATTAGCTTAATTCTTTATATGCTTTATATGCCGCTGCTAGAGAGCATGTGTAGGGATACCTAGCTCGCTTTCAATTAATATCACTGCTGCGAGAGAGAGCGAAGCCATCCCGTGACCCGATCCGGCCACAAAAGAGAGCCGACCACCCTAGCTCATTGCCGGTTTCTCAACCGCGCACATCCGACGCTTCCCTTGTTAAGGGACGATCGCGAGCTTGTCGTGTCCGTGGTCCCGTCCCGCATCAGAGGAGATCTACCGGTGATAGGGGGAAGGCCATGGTGGTGGGGGGAGAAGGCCCTTCTCAGGCCGCACAAGACCCCCCCTCTAACGCCAGCACCCCAGCCGATGAACCACCTCCGCCCGCGGCGGTAGGGCAACCACCCACCGAGGACGCTGATGCTTTCCAAGCTCTCAACGCAAAATTGGATGTCCTCGTGGAACTCATGAGGACCCAGGCGGCCAGGGAAGGAAGGTCACGCGTCCCTCCGGAAAGCCCTCCCCGTGGAGGCGTGCCCTAACACACTGTCGGAGGTCGCTTCACCCTCCGAGGACGGTAGCTTATTCGCAACAGGTCAGGAGGATAATCACAAGCCCCTCCTCCGGAGCAAGAGGCCTCCTCCACGCCGAAAAGGGGAAAACCCGGGGCACGCCGTCCGCACGCGGAGATTGAAGTCCCCAGGGAACACCAAGATAGCCTGCCATCGTGTCCCCCTAGCCCCACGGCGCAACGGCAGCCGTAGTTATCCCTTCGTCTGCAAGAGTTCGAGAGGCGGTTCGCAGAGCAGGAGCACGCCATACGTGCCTTGCAGAAGACCTCCCCAGCCGAGGATGAGGAGAAATCCCCATTCTCCAACTATATCTTGAAGGCAGAGGTATCTCCCAGAATATCCATTCCGACCTTCAAGCCTTACGACGGCCAGGGTGACCCGGCCGACCACTTCGACAGCTTCAACACCCTAATGACTCTTCACGGGGCGTCCGACGCCATCAAATGCCAAGCCTTCGTGACCACCCTGGTCCAAGGCACCTAAGCATGGTTCCGGGCCCTCGCCCCCGGATCCATCAGAGACTTCAAGTAATTTGGGTGAGTATTTAAGGAGAGTTTCATCGGCAGCGGCACCCCAAGGTCGGTAGCGGGGCTATTGGCTCTCAAATAGTTGCAAGGGGAGAAACTCCGGGCCTATATCAACTGATTTAAGTCGAAAGCCCTGAGAATCCCCCGCCTGGATGTTGCCTTGGCCATAACCGCGCTGACTGGAGGCACCCGGGACGAGAACCTCCGCCGCGAACTTGTCCTCCACCCTCCCTCGACCCTTGCCGAGCTAGTGACTCTGGCTTTACGCCATGCTGAGTGCGAAGAAGTTCTCAGCTCATGCCGAGGCGCAACCGGCTCTGGTCGGGATGAGGGAAAGAAGCGAGCACCCGAGTCAAGTTCGGGCCAAGGAAAAAGGCAGAATCGAGACGGGGAGCACAAAGAACCGTCCCGGAAGTACGAGCGGTACACTCCCTTAACCGCTGCGGTGTACGATATCTATGAAGACATCAAAGGCTCGAGCCTACTCCACCAACCCGAGCCAATGAGATCGAAGAGCCGCAATCGCAGCAAGCACTGCATGTTTCACAGCGATCACGGGCATCATACCGGTGATTGCAACCGGCTTTAGGATGAGATCGAGCGCCTCGTCTGCCAGGGACACCTATCCCGATTTGTGGCGGGGAAGAAGGAAGACCGAGGCAACCCCAGAGGAGATCGACAATGCCCCTCGCGGGGTCCACATCAATGTCATCACTGGAGGAGCTACATCAGGAGGAGACAGTGGCCGAGGAAGGAAGCATAATGCTGAGCAGGTGAGGCGAGCCATCGAGCCTCCCAAGGCCCCGCCAAGTGAGCCCCAGGTCATAGTCTTCTCCGACCAAGACCTGGAAGGGCTAACCACCCCGCATGATGACGCCCTAGTTATATCGGCCACGATAAACCATTGTAACGTAGATAGAATTTTAGTTGACAATGGAAGTGCCCCTGATGTATTGTCTTATGAGTGTTTTCATAAGATGGGGGAGAATCCGTCTAAACTCCGCCCGATCCGAACCCTCATTTGCGGGTTCAATGCCCAGGCCACTTATCCCGAGGGAGCCCTGAGCCTACCGGTTACTCTCGGCACCCCACCCAAAATCGTTACGGTTATGGTGGACTTCATAGTGATCAAGTGTATGATAGCATACAATGCAATCTTTGGCCGAGGGATCCTTAGCCGAACGAAAGCGGTGCCCTCTACCTATCACCAAAAGATGAAATTCCCCACTAAACATGGGGTGGGGGAAGTCCGGGGCAACCAGGCGATGGCCAGAAGGTGCTATAATATCTCGGTCGAAGCCACAAGGCCGGACGGGAAGAATAAGGGCCCCCGGGAAGTCGAGGAAAAACCCGCAACATCCGAACCTGGAGGCGAGTTGCTAACGGTTTTCCAAAATGACGACCCGACCCTAGGAGTAAAGATTGGAGCCGACCTACCATTGAGGGTCAGCAGTAATACAGAGAATTCCTTTCCAGGTACATCCGAGTCTTTGCATGGTCTGATGATCAACTCCCCGGGATACCGGAAGAGACAGTGATGCATAAGCTCAACCTCGACCCGACCATGAAGCCCGTACAACAACGCAGAAGGAAGCACGCGCCAGAGAAGCAGGCGATCGTCAAGGAACAAGTCAGCAAGGGGCAAAAGACTGGTCTTTTTAGATCGGTCTGGTACCTGACGTGGCTGGCTAACGTCATCCTAGTGCCAAAAGCTTCGGGAAAGTGGCGAATGTGCGTGGACTTCACCGACTTGAACAAAGCCACACCAAAAGATTGCTATTCGTTGCCGAGCATCGACCAACTAGTTGACTCAACCTCGGGCAACGAGATACTCTGCTTCCTGGACGCCTATTCAGGTTACCACCAGATCAAGATGGATCCAGAAGACATCGAGAAGACCGCCTTCATCACCGACTTCGGCGTATACTGCTACACCCGAATACCTTTCAGGTTGAAGAACATTGGAGCCACGTACCAGAGGTTGGTCAACCACATGTTCGAGGGACAGCTTGGCCGGAACGTCGAGGCCTATATTGACGACATGCTCATCAAGACCCCCAAGGCCGAAGACCACTTCACCGACCTAGCTGAGACCTTCGACACTCTCCTGAGGTACAATATGAAGCTCAACCCCACCAAGTGTGACTATGGAGTAAGGTTCGGGAAATTCCTGGGCTTCTTAGTCACCCAGTGTGGGATCGAGGTCAACCCCGAAAAGGTACAGGTCATCCTGGACTTGTGGCCCCCCACCTGCACCAAGGACATCCAACGCCTTACCGGGCGCATTGCCGCGCTCAGCTGGTTCCTGTCCCGTGCGGCCGAACGGTGCCTGCCTTTCTTCAAACTGTTGAGGGGGCCCAAAATGGCATCTGCTACGTTCGCATGGGACGAGGAATGCAAAAAGGCGTTCTCTGAGCTTAAGGAGTTCCTGGCTTCGCCACCGGTGCTATCCAAGCCCGTTCCAGGTGAAGCCCTACATCTCTACCTCTCGGTAACTCCATCCACTGTTAGCTCGGTCCTGGTCAGAAATGACTCGAGAGTCGAGAGACTGGTCTACTACACTAGCAAGGTGCTCAACGAGGCTGAAAGAAGGTATCCCGCAACCAAGAAACTCGTGCAAGCATTGGTTACCTTGGCCAAGCGCCTTCGACGCTATTTTCATGGGCACTCCATCATTGTGTTGACCGACGAACCACTGAAGAGGATCCTCGCTCACCCTGAAGCCTCAGGATGCCTCGTCAAGTGGGTCATTATGCTCGGGGCCTACGATATATCTTATCAGACCCGCTCGACTATCAAAGGACAGGTGCTCGCCGACTTCATCGTCGAGAGCACCATCCCGACTGAAGAAAAATCTACGTCCGCACCCAGGTAGCCTGGGAATTGTTCGTCGACGGATCTTCCAACTTGGTCGGGAGTGGCGTCGGTATCCTCCTGAAGTCCCCTGAAGGAGCAGAGCTGCAATATGCCTTGAAGTTCAACTTACAGGCATCCAACAACGCCTCCGAATATGAAGGCCTTATCTCGGGAGCCCGCATGGCCCGACGGTTGGGCGCTAAGCGAGTCAGAATTCACTATGACTCCCAACTGGTCGCTAGCCAGGTCAGCGGCTCCAGCTGGTCAGGACCGTGGCACAACAGTTCAAGAGTTTTGAGGTAGTCCGAATAGCCTGGGAGGAAAACTCCCGAATGGATGCCCTCTCTCAGCTGGCCTCCTCCCTTAACCTCGAGGGTACTCGATCGGTCCTTCTCGAAGAGCTCAAGCGATCGAGCATCGATTCGGAGCTCATGGCTGTTGACTCGGCCTCCCCAAGCGACTGGCGTAACCCCTATCTGTCGTGGCTCCAAGACTCCCAGGAGCCTCCCGACCCTCGGGAAGCCAAGAGATTGAAGTACCAAGCTCGACAATTTATCGTTCTGGACGGCGCTTTATACAGCAAACCCTTCTCTGGTCCCCTCCTGAAGTGCATCAGTACTGATGAAGCTAGCCGAGCGATTCAAGAAGTTCACGAAGGCCTATGCGGAGCTCATCAAGGAGGAAGGTCGCTCGCCAGGATCTTGCTCTGGCAGGGTTACTGGTGGCCCACTCTGCAGCATGATTGCTCGACCTACGTGCAACAATGTGACCGATGCCGGTGATTTGACCATTTGGTCCATCAGCCCGCAACGGAGCTCGCCACCCTAGCCGAGCCTTATCCATTCGCTCGGTGGGGGATCGACATCCTTGGGCCATTCCCTACGGCTCAAGCCCAGAAGAAGTTCATCATCGTCGCCATCGACTATTTCACCAAGTGGATCGAGGCCGAAGCTACAGCTAGGATCACCGAGACAGTCGTATGGAGCTTCGTCTGGAAGTCAATCATTTATCGCTACGGCATCCCCTGCGTGATAGTGAGAGATAATTGCCGGCAATTTGACTCTCGTTATTTCTGAGACAAATGTGCCAACCTGAACATTCGCAATCACTTCACTTCGGTCGCCCACCCTCAGGCTAACGGGCTGGTCGAAAATGCCAATAAGACTATCTTAAAAGGCATTAAGACTAAGCTCGGTAAAGCCAAGGGCAGCTGGCTCGAGGAATTGCCGAATGTACTTTGGTCGCACAGAACGACTCCCAGAGCGGTAACCGGTGAGAGTCCCTTTAGCTGGTGTACGGCACCGAGGCCGTGATCCCGTTGGAGATTGCCAATCCCTCCCTCCGAGTCATCTGCTTCTCACCCAAGGCAAACGACCAGAAACTGCTCGAAAACCTCGACCTAGCGGATGAACTCCGAGAGATGGCCAACATCCGAACAACAGAATATCAATGCCGCCTCACTCGATATTACAATGCCAAAGTCCGAGACAGACACTTCCAGTCGGGAGACTTCATCCTCAGAAAAGTCGAACTCTCTCTACCACTTGAGGCGGCGGGCAAGTTATCCCTTAATTGGGAAGGCCCCTACCGAGTGGTCGAGACGCTCGGGAAAGGAGCATACCGACTATCTACTATGGAAGGAGAACCCATCCCTCGGACATGGAACGCGACTACACTACGCAAGTTCTATTTCTTAACACCCTAGTTGTGTAAGCAATATGAGATAAAGCAAAAATTTCCTTCCTCTTTCATTCAAACAATTGTTTGTACATCAGAAAGGTCGAAGCCAGTACAATATATGTCAAAAAAGCAAAAATCCATCTACCACCGCCGTACGAGCCCATCGCTCGGCTGACTCGGTTAACCCCCCTGCGTCCAGCCACTGACTCTGCCTCGTGCAGAAATTGGCTCGGATAAAGGATGGTCGACCCCGTTGGCTCGGGTGACTCAGAACAAAGGTGACAGAAGAAGGCTACCTTCCAAGTTGCTCAGGGAAGGAATACAAGTGAAGGCCTCCTCCCTGCGAACTCTTTGGAAGGAAGAGAGTACAGGCACCCTCCGAAGAGTGAAAGCGGGGGGGAGAAAAAGAAACCAGCAGAGCTGGACGAGGAGGCAAGGGAAAGCTCAGAAAGGAGGTAGCTTAAATGGCTTCCTCCTCCCCTCGAGATGGAGTCAGCGGGTCAGGGACAGGAGTTTGACATGCCCCGGCATGTCAAACCTTCTTCCCGAGTAACCTCCCCGCAAGTGCCACCGGAACTGATAAAAGAAGGCGACGTGCTTCCGCACGTCAAACCCCCTTCTAACCTATCCACCGGCCGTCGAACTCCCATCATACCCGAAGCAGCAAGTTACTCTCTGCCCTCCATCATCTGCAGCTTCGTCTTCCAGGGCGTCTTCCATGCTTCAAATCTGACGGCACAACACTTCGTCAAAAATGAGGGAGGAAAGACTGTCAGGGAAACCCTAAGCGATGGAGAGGAAGGGACGCCCTTCAGACCTTTTATTGGCGAAGGGAGGCTACTTGCCTTAAATGATTCTCCCCTCGAAAACACGCTAAAGGGACTTCCCCCTACGAACGATCACCTCAAACTCCTCAGTTCCATCCCAGCGGGACGCACAAAGCGGCCGAACATTTAAAGCATGAGAAAATAGAAAGACACCCTATCAGACGCCCGCCTAACCATCAAGCAAGTTCCTCGCAGAAAGTATCGGCACTTTCCAACTACTACGGATACGTTGGTCAAACCACGGCAATGGCGGTACAAAAGAGTTAAGTCTCCATCATAACGCTACTGCCTTACATTTTTGACTTTCCTTCACATAAAAAGAGAAGTTTCTTCTTCAAAAAAGGCAAAACATACAAGGAGAAAAGGCAAAATATATACATTAGGCCTCTGGCCCATCCTGAGGCTCGAAAGTGGAAGGCTCGGATGGTCTGACCCTGGCACCCTCGGCGACGGCCGACCCTGGCACTGACCCCACCGGCGTGGGAACTGCCTCGGTTGCACGCCCTCCCGAGGCATTCGGAGTTGGTGACCCCTCGGACGAAGAGTCTTCCTGGTCAACTTCCTCCGACGCCGAACCAGCGAAATTGGAGGATGACAAATCCGAGTCATAGCGCTGCCCGGATGGGAAATTGATTGTCTGCCTGTTCCTCCGCATAAGAGATGGCCCGGTCATAACCTTGCCTGAATCCCTTGTGGATGCCTCGGTGAAGTGCTGACCCGTAGTAGGGGAGGTCAACCTCCTTAAGGTCGACCCGGTAGGCCTCCGAGCGTTTGTATTGCTTGAGTGCATCCACCCCGGCCGATTCCACCCTCCAGCGAGTTCGGACTTCTCCCACTCCGCCTCGTCCAACCTCGACTCTGCCTCGGCTGACCGCTTCTTCGCCACGGCCCGATCAGCCTCGGCCTCCCGCCTAAGGCGCATGGCTTCCTCCGCTCGGCCCAATACCTCGGCGCGCTCGGCCTCCCACTGGCCATCTAGCTCGGTAAGGGCCACGCGCTCCTCCTCCAGAAGCCGGCTCTTCCTCTCGAGCGACTCACGGGCCCAAGCCAGTTGTTCTGACAGCGTCTGGGCCTCCACCTGGCTCACCCTCGCCAGCTCTCTAGCCGAGGAGAGCTCCCGCCGAAGCCCGTCACGCTCCTCGGTGAGCCGAGCTACCTTCCCATCGGACGCGCCAAGGGTCCAAGCAAGGTTCGCCCGTTCTAACTTCGACCGAGCGTAAGCTTCAGCCAGAGAGGCCCCCATCTAGGCCAAGATCAAGCCACCCTCCATCACTAGCTCGAGGGCCACGGGCGAGGAGCGTTGCCTGTCTCCTCCCTTCACCACCTTCGCAGCTATACTGCAACATCTCTGATACAGAGGGCCCTGGATGCCCAGCCTCTCCAGAGCCGCTAGAATAGGGACCTCACCTCTGAGCGACATTCCCTCTGGAGCCCCGCCGGCCGGCCTAGATCGAGCCACTGCTTCATCCACCCCTCTTGCCTCGGTCGGTTGGAGCTGCGTCGCCTCTCCTCGCGACCCCCCAGCCTCGACCGGATCGGCCCCGACGTCGCCACCCGGAGCACCGTCGCCACCAGCAGAAGAGGCCCCGGCCCCCTCGGCTCCTGCTGAGGGGAGAGCCGATCCAGCGCCACCGCCACCGGTAGAAGCAGCCCCGGCGCCCTTGGCTCCTGCTGAGGGGAGAGCCGATATAGCGCCGCCGCCACCGGTAGACGCCGCCCCCGCCCCCTTGGCTCCTGCTGAGGGGAGAGCCGATCCAGCATCGCCACCACTAGGAGAAGCTGCCCCGGCCCCCTCTGCTCCTGCTAAAGGGAGAGCCGATCCAGTGCCGCCGCCACCAAAAGTGGCCCTGGCCTCCTTGGCACCCTCTTGCTCGGCGGATGGGAGAGCCAGCCCGACAGGGTCGGCCCTATCTCGCAGGAAAGAGGGGAGAGCCGTCGATCCAGAGTCACCTTCATTTACGGGGACGCCCCTGGCCTTCTTGGCCCGCTTCTTGGCCTTCACGGCATCCCGTATCATGCCCTCCCCGGGATCTTTGCACTTGGACCCCCGCGGCCTGGAAGACCTCTCCTGGGTCACCCCCTTGCCCTTAACTCAGGCTCGGGAACGCCCCTCGGGAGCTCGCGACACATCGGCAGCCAAGTCATCGCCGAGATCGATCACCTCTCGCACGACCGTAGGTTCCTCCTCCACAGCCGGCCGCCTGGCGTCTGCGCAGAAGAAGATATGGTCAGGAAAAGAAAATGGTCTCATCATCCGACGAAGAAGCTGATTCATGGCGCCCGTACATGTCGACCGTAGCCGCATGAGAAGGCACCGCTCGATGTTCTCCGGAGTCACCAGCTCCTCCGTGGACTGGCGACACTTCAGCAGAATGGCCGCATACTCCTCCACATCCGAAGAGAACTCATCCTACCTCGGAGGAATGTTCGGGTGAAAATTGGGGATTACGGGACACCTCCAAGTCTCCTCCACCGAAAAAATCCCCACCCAGAAGAACTGAGTTTTCCATCCCTTGTGAGAGGAGTCCTTCGCAGCTAAGGAGACACAGCTCATGTTCCTCCTCGCCTGAATGAAATAGAAGCCCTTCCCGGCCGAGAATGCGCCTTCAACTCAAAAAAATAATGGAAGAGGTCCAAGGAAGGAGGAACCCCGTATTGGCGATAGAGGATGCGGGAGGCAGAGAGAAGAAGATACGAGTTGGCTACCAACTGTATAGGAACCAACCGGAAAAAATTGAGAAGCTTAAGAACAAAAGGCTCGAAGGGAAGACGGAACCCTCCCTTCCACGACAGAAGGAAGGAGCAGAAATGGCCCGTACAAGAATCCAAGCTCGTCTCGTGTGGGACAGCCGCAGCAAAGTAAAACTGATAAGGCAGGCGAAACTGATGCTCCAGCCGTTTCACCTCCGCCTCCCCCAGCTCGCTGCAGTTCGGAGCCGGCGGTATCACCGTCGCCCTCGCCTCAGGCTCACCCTCCCACTCTTTGACCTCCAAACGCTGGTCCGCCATGGAATCTGAAGAGAATCTTGAAGAGAAATGCTCCCGAGACTCTGAAGACTCTGGAGGAAGAGGAAGCTGTCGAATAACCTCTGCGGTTATCTTCGCCAACTCTGCGAACGCCCCTACAAGCCTCTGCTCTTCCGTCGTGTCCTCACGACGCATCAAAGAGCCCCAAAAGCAAGCACGAAGGAGAGAAAAACCCTAAAACGGAGGGAGTCTGGAACGACAACAAGCGCACAACGCCTATATTCCCACGCGGAAGGCGGCGCGTCGTTCCGACCTCCGAGAAAGGGGGGCCCCTTCATTTCAAATACATCAGGATTATCATTATTACGGGCCCAGGTGACCACGACACGTGGCTTCTTAACGCCGCCAAATCTCCACCCACCCGAGCCACGCTGGTCCAAAACCCTAACAACTACTCTTCCGAGCCTGCCCTAGGGAGTAGGAGGGGGACAAGTGGAGAGGGGGATTTCTATAGCCCATTTAAGAGCAGGCCGAACTAGGTCCATCAAGACCAAACGAGGCCCAGCTCATCTAAGTGACCGCCCGCAGGGCCGACTTAGCATAAAAGCCCAATAAGATCACTCGGGATCAAGCACTTTCTCGGCGGCTATCAGGCTCGGAAGCCCCGAGCGTCGGTCAGGTCGGAGGAAGACCTACGCCCGATCTATCCCCTCGCCGGGATAAAGGTTAGCGCTCAGCATCCACTCCGACCGAGCCTCATCCGAGCTATGCCTATCGCCCGGATAGGGTTGACACTCTTCATGCTTGGATCGACCGATGATTGCTTATCCACACTGTCGTTGAGAGCCCTTCATGAGCAGGAGTTCACAAAGATAAGGGACCCACGACCCCTCAAGGCTATAAAGATCCCATGATGAGGACGTAAAGAGCCCACGTTGAGGACGTAACTCCCACCTGAAACTCCTCATCTTACTGGACTCATGAGGCCGGCGCACTATTTAAACCGGGGACTCCCGCCAGCGAAAGGTAAGGCCAACACACGCCTAAAACTCCCTGAGCAGGAACCACTTCACCACCTTGGTGGAGAGGGATCTCGCGCATCCCCTTCCTCCTCCCTTCATAGCTACCACCACTGCTCTACTGACTTAGGCATCAGAGGGTTTTCCCTAGGGAACCATCCCTGGGCCCCCCCTGATCTGTTTCCCTTCCTTGCAGTTCACTACCCGGTGATCATCTACCTCAGCTCAGGTCTAGCGCGAGATCGCCCCTCTTCACCTTGAATTCCAAGAATCCACGTCCTCTTGGAAGGGCGCTAATTCTTGTGAACAGTAAGGCACGAGGAATTGGTGTCCAACTCGTGGACGTTAATTCAGGCAATTTACGACAACTACACTAGACGCCAATTCTGGGCAGCGTCCGGACATTCACAGAACGTCCAATCTGGAGCTCTTAGGATGGCCGAATGTCATGTTTCTTCAGAAGGACATGACTAAACAGGCTTATGAGTTTTAGGGTACAACCAGCCCAGTGATCAAAGAAGGAATCCTTCGATGTCGGGGACTTACCGAAGTCTTAGAGAAAGAATTTCCTGTCTGACGAGAGGGATTCCCGACGGAGGGTCCTTCTATCTCCAAGAGATAAGGTGTAAAATGTGAAACCACTGAAAACAGGGACCATGACTCGGTCTTGAGACCATGGTGTCAAAAGATCCATGGTCAAGGATCAGAACCATGAAGAAACAGGGCTGAAAGAATTAGCATCAGAGGCAGTAGGCGTTAATTCATAGAATTAGCGTCCACTGTCACGACGTTAATTCTTTAATAACCAATATTCTTGAAATAAAAGAGAAAGAAACGTCAAAGAGGAAGGCGCCAATTTATATGCGTCTCTGCAAAGAGGCGCAGAATCTTAACTTAGCGTCTAGTTCACAGACGTTCCAGGTGTTAAAACAATTAGCGTCAGTTCAAAAGGCAAAACTTCTTTAATTTGCATCCAAGCTCTGGACGTTAATTCTCTTAAACTATCAGAGGACAGATGTGTATAAAGAATTTGCATCTCTGTGGAGAGGCACTAAATTATTTAGAAATGTCTATCATCTAGACGTTAATTCTTTAGAATGCCAGGAGACACATATACATTAAGAATTTGCGTCTCTGTGAAGAGGCATAGAATCTTGAATATGTGCCTATCCTCTGGGTGCCAATTTTAATAAATTCTAGATGTTAATAAAACCAAAGAATTAGTGTCAAGATAGTTGTCGTGTATTAATATGTGTCCTTCTGGAAAGGCGCAGAATCTTTGAACACGCGTCAATTATCCAGACGTAAATTCTAGCATTTAATGCGATTACTGTTCATTTCTTTAGCAAGGTATGAATAGTGCTGCTTTCAAACTAGAAGGCTTTTCAGAAAAATAAACACATGATAATTAAGAGAAAAATACAAGGATCTCAAAAACATGCACATATTGATTTTATTGAATAAGGTTTAATAGATAACGAATTTTAAACATTGCTGATTATCTTAAATAGCTTAAAGAATTTATGTCAGAGTAGTTGACGTAAATTAATTTACGT
The DNA here is from genome assembly GCA_022559845.1 of Amorphophallus konjac. Taxonomy (NCBI): domain Eukaryota; kingdom Viridiplantae; phylum Streptophyta; class Magnoliopsida; order Alismatales; family Araceae; genus Amorphophallus; species Amorphophallus konjac. Next base: position 297,554,181 of record CM040120.1, read on the forward strand.
ATGTTAGCCTGACGCAACTAGAGGAATTTGTGCCTGCTTGGCAGACACAGATTAATTTTTGTCAACTGATGTGGTCGCAGATTCTTCATGAAATAAACACGATTAAACAACACTTAAACATGAAACTAAGCATGAAAGCATGGCTTGCATAGATCGTAAAGCACTAAGGAGCTATGGTTACATGCATGCTTCTATTATACATGGATTAATTAGATGTTCTGCCTGAGAGACCACCTACTTGATCGCACGAAGGGGAAGAAGAAAAGGATGAAGAAGGCAGACACGTAGAGGAAGAAGGAGAGGAAGATGACGACGCTCTCCCACGGTCGCACAACAACCACGAACCCACGCACGAGCACGCCTTCAAGTCCGCGACAATGGGGTTTTGTTGGGCTTGAGGCCATTATTTATAAACATAAGGACGTAAGAGTTCTAATTAGACTCATATTATCATAAGTGATAAATACTACTATATGATAAACTCTAACTACCCCAAACTGCCACCGCTAGCCTTCTTTTGAAAATTTGGGTTTTTCTTAAGATTTTAGGGTTTCACATTTGAGGGATAATTTTATTATTATTATTATTATTATTATTAAGGCCCAAGCCCATTAATGTATAAATGCTCTTCTTAAATTAGCTATTTAGTGACCTACTTAAATTAGGGACTTAATTCATGTAAAGGCTCTTATAATAAATTATTTACTAATTCAAGTTTAAGTTAAATTTTACATACACATATATTTTTGTTACCGTTAATCTCATTTACTTATTTCCCTAATAATTTTATCAATTAAATGCCATCTTATTAACTCAATATTATTAAGTATCACATTAGCTCGCCATATTTTATGAGATTAATTTTAAAGATGATCACCCGAGTTTTAACTCTCATTTATAAATCTTAATTATTCTTGGTGCTTTATAAAATTTAAGTCACTACTGATTAATTAGATTTCTTCTTAAATTTAGATTTGTAATGAGATAATTATTACTCATTTGTCTTTTAATCTTTTCGCATAGATCTCCATTTATTTATTGACTTGATTCTTCGTTAAGTTAAATTCACTTTTTTGATCTATGGTTTTTGGATGACCTTGTCTTATTTAAAGTTCTTTGTTTTTTTATTTATTTCATAAGGACTTACACTGCCTTTAACATTGGTAAATATCTTTTCTCCATTCTTCTTTTCTAAAATATAGATAATTATTTCTATTTTAGTTTTCTATAATTAGACGGGCGTTACAGTTGCCCTTAGCCAAGATAGTTGGCCTGAGCTTTTAGAAGAAAATCTAAGAGGAAGAAAAGAAAAGAGGTGAGCAGCCCAGCAGCTGGTCCGACCCAGTCCAGTGCTGACAAGAAGAAAAGGAGTGCCCTGAGTCCTTAGAGTGAGCAGCTGAGCTTGAGAAGAAAAGAGCAAAACACCCTGAGCATCTCAGAAGAAGAAAAGAGACATGATCTACAGTTATAGCTTCATGACTTTGATCTGAAGCTACATTTGCTTTGTCAGTTTCATTTTGTGTTTTTCCTTTGAAACTCCATATTTGTTTTCCGTGTGTGGTTGCTATTTTGACAACGTTCTTCCAGTGTTCTGTTTTAGAGACTAGAGCAGGCTTTTGCTGCTTTTGCAGCCGTATGTGTGTCGAGGAATATGTTCCTCGTGCAAGCTGCTTCTTAACAGCTTATTTTTTTCCTTTGGGGTTTGTCCCCGTGTTTTGCTACATCTTTGTAGCATGTTTTGTTTTCTTTTTTTGGGGCTCGTCCCCATGTAGAAGCTATGAATCAGCAGTGAGGACTGTGTCCTAGTGTGGAAGCTGTGAATCAGCGGTGACGACTGTGTCCTCGTGTGGAAGCTGTGTCAACGGTGAGGACTGTGTCCTCGTGTGGAAGCTGTGAATCAACGGTGAGGATTGTGTCCTCATGTTAAGCTGTGTATCAGCGTGTATTTGGGACTTGTCCTCGTTGCTGCATTTGCAGTGTGGTTAAGCCTGACTGGGTTTGGGGAGGGGTGGACGCAGGTCTGCGGGTTTGCAGACTGAACCACCATAAAAATCTTTTGTGCAGTTGCATGGAAACGGTGTGATTGATCCATCTCTTCTATCTCCCATTCACAGGGCGGTTTGCTGATTATTGTGTCTATTTGTTATTCGAACTCTAGTGTTTTCCGTACTGAACACATACCCTCTAACTGGCTCGTTGCTCACACGCACTCAAGCACTTGCATGTTGTCCTGTATAGGGACAGTCTTTGAGCTTCAATGTTTTTAACACTGTGATCACACACACAGCTTGGCATGAGCCATCTTTTACATGGTGTGCTGTGATCATCTTTTGTGAATGTAATACCCCGGTTTTAAATATCTGAAATTTAATTGAAATAAATGAATTTTTATTTGAGATAAATGAATTTCAGAATTTAATATTTAATACCTTAGTAAATAGAACTAGTGAAATTTCGACTACCTTATAAAAATCAAGAAAAATGGTAATTCGGTTAAGGACCATTTATTTAACAACTTTGTCTTCTGTGGTCGACCCAACAAAAATCTGTAATTAGGTCTAATTAGTGGATTAAGCCCAAAATGCACACTTACCTAACTCTTACCTAACCTTAACTTAAAACGTGAAATTAGAGCTTAATACTCCACCAAATAAGCCCAAATTGGTGGCAAATGGAAGGCCACGATCTAAGGATCATTTTCCCTCTGTTAATTGATCGAAACCCCAGCCCTAAAACGTGGTGTCGGCCGAGCTTTGGTGAGGTCAACCATGGCGGTGCCGTTTTCAAACAATCAACTTGTTTCGACGAATTCTCCCAGTACCGAAGGCTCCAGAAGGTGTATGAGCTATAAAAATGAAGCTATGCAACCCTAGAATCCTTTGGTAGCAGCGGCGGTTGTAGTGGAGATCGATCTAGGGAGATCTCAGGAGTTTAGTGGTGACGTGTCGGCGTCCGTTCTTCCTCCTTTCTTCTTCCTTTCTTCTCTGATTGAGGTAGGTTCTCTCGGGCTCAAATCGCAAGTAATATATCAAAATGTTCAGCATCCAGTCCTCTTTCTTTTGACATATAAAGTCCGAATTTTCATAGACCATGCTTAGAGTATTTCGTGTTTTATTAGAAGCATGCAAAAACAAGGTTTTCAAGTGTTCTTCTAAGATAGGTTGTGATTTCGATTGATTTTTCGGTAAATTTCGTGTTCCAAACTCTTGTATTATGACCCTAGTACGTCCATCAAGAATCCAGAAGCATGGGGTTAAGATCTCAGCCCAATTAGACCCCAATTGGGTGAGATTAGTTGGTTTACGGAAGTCACGTTCGGTTCTGTGAACCCAGGGGTCGACCCATGGGGTCGACCCATCCTCAAGCAGAACCTGTCTGCCCGAGGGTCGACCCATGGGGTCGACCCATACAGCACCGTGCGGGGGTTGACCCATGGGGTGACCCATACAGCGGGCAGGTGGGGGGTCGACCCATGGGGTCGACCCAAAAGGCAAAATTTGTGGGGGTTGACCCATTCAGCAGACAGCAGTCTGTCTTGCTGGGGTCGACCCCAGGGGTCGACCCACACGCAGGCAGATCCCTGGATTTTTCAGGGGTCGACCCAAGGGGTCGACCCATATGCTGTAAGACCCGGTTTACGTGTTTTCGACCCGATGATCGATCCGGACCGTGAGGGGATCGACCCATTCAACCTAGTCCAATTGAAAACCATATTTTGAGGAACCAATGACCCATGCATGTAACCCTATGATCTCAAATTAAGCCCGGTGTTCCTCAATCTAAAATTGAAGAATAATGGTCCCTGCACTCAATCCAAGTGTATAAACCATTCCGATTACTATCTCCACTTCAACGCACACAATGGTTAATTAGAAACCCACATGATTAGTGGTTAATTATGTAACTAAATTTCTGTTAATTGCATGTTGTTCATTCCTACACGATCTTGTTCATTATCTTATCATCTTGATTCATCTTTTTGGCAAATACATTAAATGTAAAACTTAACCCTTGATGATTTAACATGGAAATTAGGTTTATCATGAACTTTTAGTTGCTGGATAACGATTCTATTCCAGTAGAACATTGACCAAATTACGGACTTCTAGTAGGTCATTAGCCCCTTTAAGTTGCGTTAACTTTGAACTTATCACCGGAAACTCCATCCGGCGAACTTACCATCATCTCGAGATTTCTTTATACCCTTGTTATGAACCTAATGAACCACCAGAACATCGATTTACGTGACCGAATCGCTGGTTTAAGTCTTGGATCGAATTGGGTTAAGAGAGGTATGCGCGGCCCGTAGTGGACCGTATATCCTCATAGGCGGCGCTATAACGACCACATATCTTTAATATGGCCCTGTATGGACCGTATATCTTGTTCATGGGTCTTAATGTCTTCCAGACATGCGTGGCTCAGTATTAACCATATATACCCTTGAGCGGCCCTTGTCTGACCGTTTATATGACAGTTTTTTTAAAAGTGGTTATTTCATGAATTTTGAATTGTGTGAGCTAACCAATGTTGTTCCCCTGTGTGGTTTTGATGATGGCTGACACACCATGAGTCACACTGAGGTGTGCTAATTAATATAGATGACTGTTTGACTGCTTAAATATCTGATTGTTTGCTTGAAGAGCTAATTCATGAATATGGCTAGATTGGGTTAACGTAGTGGCTAATTGTTCATGCAGTGCGTTGACGCTTCAAGGACACTGCGTTGAAGCAGTAGTTGCTGGTTTACTTGCTACGTTGACGCAGTGGAACAGCTGGGTTGACGCCATGCTGCCTTGTCTACTTTTTATGTGAAAGTCTATACACTGTCTCTTTGCTCAAGCATCACCTCGAGAAGTCTGTACAGCGTTCAAGTCTACACCGGTTGCCTTGAATCTGGATGATCAAGTCTATACATTCATGGCTTTTCCTACGTTCTGGCCAAGTCTATACACTCGTTGTTAGAGGCCTGAACTTTACCAAGTCTATACATTGGACCTTGTTTTACCAAATGATTCAGGCCATCAAGACATGGCACGTGATCCAAGAGGCTGAAATGCTGACACGTGGACACAGCAGTTCAAGTATCCATTATTGCAGCCTCTGGAGTACATTGGAAGCATCGACGCTGCAGCTCCATGCGTCAACGCAGCAGTGGAGCATCGTCGACGCAACAGTTAAAAAGGCTAGGCTGGTTGCTCACTGGAATGCATCAATGCGTCAACGCCACAATTCAGCAGCGTCGACGCAGCGGCTTAAGAGACGCCAATATACAAGGCAAGACATGCCTTAATGTACATGTTCGTGCATCAACGCCACCAACAAGCAGCGTCGACGCAGCGGCGGAAGAGAGGCCAATACACACTTCTGATTTTCATCCGTGCGTCAACGCCACCCACTGGCAGCGTGGACGTAGCAGTTCAAGTATCTCCTTGCAACCTCTGGAGTACCTTGGCAGCGTCGACGATGCAGCTCGTTGGGTCGACGCAGTAGCTTGATGGATCGACAAGGTGACCAGAGGGTGGACGCAGCTGCACAATGCGTCAACGCACTCCTTGACGCAAGAGGGCTGAAGCCATCCAATTTCAGCTGCTGGAACACACCAATGCGTCAACGCAGCATGATGAGAGAGTCGATGCAACACGTCTACCTGCTGAAGACCTGATCACTGGATCACCGATGCGTCAACGCAGCAGGATGATGGAGTCAACGCAGCAGACTTGAGTCTTGCTGGTAGAATGCCCTTGAAGGGTGCGTCAACCCTATGAAGCAAGGCACGTGATCCGAGGTGGCTGGCTCGTAGTCCCAGGATGGATGAGGTACCAGGATGCTGACACGTTGAATCTGGGGCCTGCTACTTCACCACGTGGACCAATCAATTGAAGCTCTCTAGGGCATCTCTGCCCTATCCTCCGGAGCCCCTGTTATTGGTATATAAATCCCTCTTCATCTTCAGAAAAGGTGAGCTCACTCCAAGGAAGAAGAAAAGCAAAAGAGGCCATCTGAGAGAGGAAGAGAGCCATCGAGAAAAGCTGAAGAGCAGAGAGTGCCTTCTCGATATAGAGAATAGAGAAGAAAGAAAGAAAGAAGAAGAAGAAAAGAGAGTTCGTGCTGGGAGAAACAGAGAAGCAGAAGAAGAAGCTCCTGCTGGACCGTGGATCAAATCCAGGCCAGCCAACTCCTGCGAGAGCCACATTTGATTTTATCTTTTCAGCTTTCTGTTACTGCGTTTTTGTTTTTCCTTTGAACTATTCACTTGATGTTCTTCCGATCCTCTAGTGTGAGGTCGGGTTCCCTTCGGTGTGAAGGAAGAGAGACTTGCGTCTCTGGTTGCCTTTGACTGGTGTCATTGGTTGTTTTCCTCCGGTTGAGAGGAAGAGAGGTCCGAGACCTCTAGTTTGCAGGTGACTTGGGGTCACTTGTGCTGCCCTCTGGGTTTCAGAGGAAGAGAGACTTGGGTCTCTAGGTTCCCCTCCGGTTTGGAGGAAGGGAGGTTTGGTCCTCTGGTTCTGGGCTTGTGGGTAGCAAGTCCAGGGGTTCCCTCCGGGTCTGGAGGAAGAGAGACCGTGTGTCTCTGGTTTCCAAGTGGCTGGGAGTCACTTGGGGTGTCCCTCTGGTTGGGAGGAAGAGCGGAGGGTGTTCCCCTGGTCAAGCTGTTTGGCAGCATTTGTTGCAGACTGAGTCTGCTGTGCTAGTGTTACTAGTGGAAGCCTCACTCCGGTTGGGAGTGAGGGGTGGACGTAGGTCCTTGGACCGAACCACCTAAAAATCCTTGTGCAGTGGTTTGGTTGATTGCCTGTTTCCGCTAGATGCATGCTAGGACCGTGATTTAATTGATTATCTATATCCTAGAGTTTAATTGAGCTTGCATATATTATGTTTGATCAATTGTCCCCTGATCTTGTTGTTATCATCTCATGCGAATTTTAAATTGGGTAGAATTCATTGAAAGATCCATTCACCCCCCCTCTGGATCTGTGTTTATCAATCGCACCTAGCTAACAATTGGTATCAGAGCGGTTCTCTGATTGATCAGATCCAACGATCTGCAGAGGATCCTGTTGTCCCTTGGTGCTTTTCTGTTTCTACCCTTTGCTACATTAATCTAGTTGCCGATTTATTCAATGGGTTCTCCACCGGTTTTCAATGGCTCTAACTTTAACTCGTGGATTAGCAGTCTTCACAATTATGTGAAAATGATTAATCCGGATCTGTGGAAGTTAATTTCACAAGGTCCCCACAGACTGCCAAAGGAAAAGTCCAAATGGACTAAAAGTCACAAGTCAAAATATGGAGAAAATCAGAAAGCCTTTAACCTGATGAGAGCAGCTACTGACAAAGCTCTACATTCTTGTTTTTATAAATCCAGGTCCGATAAGGACATTCTGGATCAGCTGAAGCTAGCTCAGAGGATGAATGAGGACAACTGCATGATGGCTGACGAGAGCAACCATAGCAGTGATCAAGAGGAATTCCAAGATGCTGAAGAGGTAATCATCCCCTTCTCTAGCTTCACTTTAGATGACTGGGTAGATGCCTATGCTGATCTGTTTCACTCCCATGAAAAAATGAGCAAGAGGTATAGAAGACTGAAAAAGAAGCTGGAAAAACTAGGAGGTGAAAATCTTGAAACTCTGAAAACTGAAAATGAAATATTTAGAAGACAGATAACAGAGTTTGATTCTATTAGTTCAGACTTAGATCATTTCAAATCTGAAAAATAATCTCTTATGAAACAAGTTGGTCTACACAAAAAGGAGAGTCAAGAGCTTGTTTGTGAAATTGCTGAACTAAAGGAAAGGCTTAGCTTAGTTGATCATGCTCACAACAATGATATTGTTCAAAATGAAAAATTTGTGAGAGAATTAGAATGTGTCAACTCTGAATTGAAAAAAATGAAATCTGCAAATGAAATACTCAATAATCAGCTCAAGGAATTTGAACTCAAATCAATAAATTTTGAAAAAGAAAATAGATTGATTTCTGAAAAACTAGAGGCTGGTAGAGTTACAAATTCAGAGATTCACAAAAATCTTGACAAACTTTAATCTAAAAAATAAAAGGAAATGTTTCATGAATGTCAGTCTCTCTCAGATGAATGGGTGCTTGATGCTGATCTCCTAGAGCAGAACAGTAAACTGGAAGAGGAAATCAATGAGTTGAAACATCTAAACACCCAGCTGACAGATAGGCTAATGACAATGGAAAAAGACAAGTGTGTGAGTGTGGATAATTCTGATAGGTTGATGAATGCTGAACAAGAAATTGAGAGTCTGAAAACCATCAACTTAATGTTAAATGGAAATGTCAGTTGTAGTGAACGAAAAATAGCTGGATATGAGCTTACTATCACATCCCTTCAACAAGAAGTTGATGATCTTTATAAGTCCCTATCTGAAGCTGACAATGAAACAAAACTAAAACAGGAAGTTGAAAAACTAAAAAGTCTGAATGATGCCTTGCATCAACAAGTCATTTCCTGTAAAACAGATCTGTCCAAATATGAAGCTAAAATTGCTGATTTGAATTTTGAGATTAAAGATTTGAAAAATTCTCTATCAAAATTTGTCAAAGGTAAGGACAATCTGAATAAGCTTCTTGGAAAGAGTGATAACTTTGAGAGAAAGGGACTGGGCTATAGTCCGACAAATAAAAGGAGTAAGGGGAATGAAACATCTACTATTTTTGTCAAAGCCACCAATCAGAACACAACCTCTACTCCTTCTGTCTTCAAATTCACTGCACAAAAATCCACTGTGAAACCCAAAACTGTGGAACAAAATCAAAAACTGAAAAAGGGTGAAACTTCACAGAAGAAGGATAAATACACTCCTGTTACTATAAAAAAGGCTACACGTAATTCACATGATCTCTCACACACTCATATTAAAAGGGGGTCATGTTATTATTGTAGGAAAGGAGGTCACATAATGGAAGATTGCAGATTGATGTTAAAGGATGAGCATACTAGTGGAACCTTACATTCAAGAAATCTTTCTGATAGAAACCATGCTGCTAGGAACCCTGATGCTTCATGTTATTATTGTGGGAATCATGGTCATCTCATGAATGAATGTTTTATCATGAAAGAAGACGATAAACTACATGCCAGGTCTTCCATGCACTTTCATGATCCATATGGATCTAAACACAATTCTAATCAGCACATTGTGTGCTTTAACTGCAATAAGCCTGGGCACAAGGCTGCTGAGTGCTGGTTTAGATCTACTTGGGGTAAAAATGATTTTCATAAAAGAAATTCTTTTGCTTGCTCTCACTGTGGGAAGAATGGCTATACAGTCAAGAACTGTTGGCATGTTCAGAAGAACACTGTTAACCCCTATGGTGTCAAATTCCCTGCAAAACCATTAGCAAGATTTTCATGCTATAACTATGGGAAGCAAGGTCACAAATCTTCTGAATGTTGGCTGGTTAGGAATAAGAATCAAACTATTCATGCATATAACAGAAAATCTTATAATCATGTTTATAAACCTCATGCTACTGTTACTATGCATCCTAAGAACCAGAAACCAGTCACATCATGTAGATACTGTGGAAAGTATGGTCACTCTATGGAAACTTGCTATCTGATGGATCATGATGACCATGCTATTATGAATTTGCTTAGAACACCTGTTAGGGGTAAGGTAGGACCCAAAGCTGCTTGGGTCCATGCAAGTTCAAAATGATCAATATTTTGCAGGTGTGCCTTGGATGCTGAAGAATAAAAAGGGGGAAATAAACCAAGGCACCCAAGTTGATAAAGCCCCATTAAGGTAAATTCTCTGCACTTCTTGTTCTTAGAATAACTGCATAGCATGTTAAATCCGTCCTTGCATATCAACTCACCATCTGCATTGTTAGATTTAATTTTCTAAACTCTCTTCCTGCATGATTTGCATATTTAATGATAGACTGAATTTGCATATGCTGCCATTGAAAAATCTGATGCACTATCATGCACTTTGTAAGGGGGAGTTTGTCTAGTCTCATGCATTGTCTTCATGTCATATAGGTTGATTCTGTGTTTTTAGATAAGGGGAGTAAATGCATAGCATATCACTCATTTTGAAAAATAAAAAAAAGGGGGGTGATACATTGCATATAGACAGGGGGAGCTTGCTTGATCCCTTCAGCTGTCTTTATCTGAACTCTACCTGTCCACCTATCTGATTCATACAGTCATATCTGTGTTACCAGTAATTTCAACATCAAATGATCTCTCTTGATTTTTTTTGGTATTCATAATCTGAACTTATACCTTATTGACATCTGTCTGCCTCTCCTAAATCTGCTGAAGGAGAGCTTCACTTCAATTCAGTCAAGTCTGAACTTCCTTGCTCAAGGGCAGATTCTTTGCTGAAATTTTTCAGAATCCATGCTGTCTGTTGAAATATCAGTCAGCTCTCTTGAGTTACTAAGCTGAGATATGAAGTAAACCTTCAGTCTGAATACTACTTCATAAATGCTAAAACATCTTTAATGAGGAACCTTCCATTATACATGCTTAACAACATTTGTTAACTGGAACTGGTTTAAGTCTTATGTACTCCTGTTTAGACACAAGGAACTTGGAAATATCTGATTCAATCTCTTAATAAACTTTAACTGTCTGCTTCATGTAAATTCATGTAAGACTTTCTGAAATCTGAAAAGTTGATATCCATGTTTATGTTGTCTGAGATATATAGTGTCTATGATTGCTCCTAAACATCTAAATTGTTCTGAATCCTTTTTGAGTAAAAGTATGGACAGAGCAATAACTGTGGTTACTGAGAAACCTGTCCAAAGGATTGTGTCATGAAGTACCATGGTTAACTCTGCTTAAAGAGATGATTGAAAATACTGTGAAAATTTGGCAGAGCAATGGCATTGTTGTATTGAGTAACTGGGGATTCTGGCCTCTGATCAAGGTGTCTCCTCATGCCAAAGATACTTCCAATGCTACCTATGTTCTCCAAAATGGGAGAAGCAATACGGTTGTCACACTGAGTAACTGGGGATTCGGGCCTCTGATCAAGGTCTCCCCATGCCAAAAGGTGTTGATAAACCAAAATTGTTCATTTAAAAAGAAAATTATGAACAAGTGTAAATCAAATTCTGAAAGAACAATGTAAAATTCTGTTGCATTCTCTTATGTATCTCTTAAAACTGTCATGGAAAGTAAACTAAGTAAGATGAAAGTTGGTTGAACTAGAGTTTTATATGAGCTTGTAGTTCCTTTTTATTAAGAGCTGGTTCAGATATGAGTATAATTCTTTTGAAAAACTTGTTTACATCATTCTTAAACCATATCTGAAAATTAAGGTTTCATAAACTTTTATAATGGAGGACTCTAGAACTTAAAAATTCTATTCTATGAAGTTAGTATCTGCTGAAAAGTTCAATATCTCAATTTTCACTAACTGATGAATCTGCTCATCCTATGGCTCTTTATCACTGTGTTTTGATTCAGTGGTATTAGACTGGTTGTCATTTTTTTAGAAGCACTTCTCTCAGTTTACCATGTGTACTTGCAGTTTTTTGGATAACCAGAGTTCATCCTTGTGGATCTCTCTTGCATCATAGATCATAAGGGCAAGATCCTCTGGTCTGTTTGAGATACTATTTGCATAAGGGGACAATGTGCTAGATTGTCTGATCATGTTGTTTGTCTGCATTAGCTCTATATCTTCTGCCATGTCAAAGGGGGAAGTATTGATTATACCAAATGAGGGAGTTTGTTTGCCAAAAAGGGGGAAATTTGCATTCAATCATTGCATGCTGGCTTCTTTTGATTATCTCTAACTAATGACCTTTTGCTGAAACTCTTAAAGGGGGAGAATTCTGATGACCTGTTATACATGCTTTAATTTCTCCCTATTTCATTTTTTTTTATGAAGGCAAAGGGGGAGAAGAATCTAATCTGAGTCAGTGTAACTTATAGTGTTGCCATCATCAAAAAGGGGGAGATTGTTGTGCCCCTGTGTGGTTTTGATGATGGCTGACACACCATGAGTCACACTGAGGTGTGCTAATTAATATAGATGACTGTTTGACTACTTAAATATCTGATTGTTTGCTTGAATAGCTAATTCATGAATATGGCTAGATTGGGTTAACGTAGTGGCTAACTGTTCATGCAGTGCGTTGACGCTTCAAGGACACTGCGTTGAAGCAGTAGTTGCTGGTTTACTTGCTGCGTTGACGCAGTGGAACAGCTGGGTTGACGCCATGCTGCCTTGTCTACTTTTTGTGTGAAAGTCTATACATTATCTCTTTGCTCAAGCATCACCTCGAGAAGTCTGTACAGGGTTCAAGTCTACATCGGTTTCCTTGAATCTGGATGATCAAGTCTATACATTCATGGCTTTTCCTACGTTCTGGCCAAGTCTATACACTCGTTGTTAGAGACCTGAACTTTACCAAGTCTATACACTGGACCTTGTTTTACCAAATGATTCAGGCCATCAAGACTTGGTACGTGATCCAAGAGGCTGAAATGCTGACACGTGGACACAGCAGTTCAAGTATCCATTATTGCAGCCTCTGGAGTACATTGGAAGCATCGACGCTGCAGCTCCATGCGTCAACGCAGCAGTGGAGCAGCGTCGACGCAACAATTAAAAAGGCTAGGCTGGTTGCTCACTGGAACGCATCAATGCGTCAACGCCACAATTCAGCAGCGTCGACGCAGCGGCTTAAGAGACGCCAATATACAAGGAAAGACAGGCCTTAATGTACATGTTCGTGCGTCAACGCCACCAACAAGCAGCGTCGACGCAGCGGCAGAAGAGAGGCCAATACACACTTCTGATTTTCATCCGTGCGTCAACGCCACCCACTGGCAGCATGGACGCAGCAGTTCAAGTATCTCCTTGCAACCTCTGGAGTACCTTGGCAGCGTCGACGCTGCAGCTCGTTGTGTCGACGCAGCAGCTTGATGAATCGACAAGGTGACCAGAGGGTGGACGCAGCTGCACAATGCGTCAACGCACTCCTTGACGCAAGAGGGCTGAAGCCATCCAATTTCAGCTGCTGGAACACACCAATGCGTCAACGCAGCATGATGAGAGCGTCGACGCAACACGTCTACCTGCTGAAGACCTGATCACTGGATCACCAATACGTCAACGCAGCAGGATGATGGAGTCAACGCAGCAGACTTGAGTCTTGCTGGTAGAATGCCCTTGAAGCGTGCGTCAACCCTATGAAGCAAGGCACGTGATCCGAGGTGGCTGGCTCGTAGTCCCAGGATGGACGAGGTACCAAGATGCTGACACGTTGAAGCTGGGGCCTGCTACTTCACCACGTGGACCAATCAATTGAAGCTCTCTAGGGCATCTCTGCCCTATCCTCCGGAGCCCCTGTTATTGGTATATAAATCCCTCTTCATCTTCAGAAAAGGTGAGCTCACTCCAAGGAAGAAGAAAAGCAAAAGAGGCCATCTGAGAGAGGAAGAGAGCCATCGAGAAAAGCTGAAGAGCAGAGAGTGCCTTCTCGATATAGAGAATAGAGAAGAAAGAAAGAAAGAAGAAGAAGAAAAGAGAGTTCGTGCTGGGAGAAATAGAGAAGCAGAAGAAGAAGCTCCTGTTGGACCGTGGATCAAATCCAGGCCAGCCAGCTCCTGCGAGAGCCACATTTGATTTTATCTTTTCAGCTTTCTGTTGCTGCGTTTTCATTTTTCCTTTGAACTATTCACTTGTTGTTCTTATGATCCTCTAGTGTGAGGTCGGGTTCCCTCCGGTGTGGAGGAAGAGAGACTTGCGTCTCTGGTTGCCTTTGACTAGTGTCATTGGTTGTTTTCCTCCGGTTGAGAGGAAGAGAGGTCCGAGACCTCTAGTTTGCAGGTGACTTGGGGTCACTTGTGCTGCCCTCTGGGTTTCAGAGGAAGAGAGACTTGGGTCTCTAGGTTCCCCTCCGGTTTGGAGGAAGGGAGGTTTGGTCCTCTGGTTCTGGGCTTGTGGGTAGCAAGTCCAGGGGTTCCCTCCGGGTCTGGAGGAAGAGAGACCGTGTGTCTCTGGTTTCCAAGTGGCTGGGAGTCACTTGGGGTGTCCCTCCGGTTGGGAGGAAGAGGGGAGGGTGTTCCCCTGGTCAAGCTGTTTGGCAGCATTTGTTGCAGACTGAGTCTGTTGTGCTAGTGTTACTAGTGGAAGCCTCACTCCGGTTGGGAGTGAGGGGTGGACATAGGTCCTTGGACCGAGCCACCTAAAAATCCTTGTGCAGTGGTTTGGTTGATTGCCTGCTTCCGCTAGATGCATGCTAGGACCGTGATTTAATTGATTATCTATATCCTAGAGTTTAATTGAGCTTGCATATCTTATGTTTGATCAATTGTCCCCTGATCTTGTTGTTATCATCTCATGCGAATTTTAAATTGGGTAGAATTCTTTGAAAGATCCATTCACCTCCCCCCCTCTGGATCTGTGTTTATCAATCGCACCTAGCTAACAACCATGCCAATGTAGGCTATGGTATTTTGTGAATTTACCTATTGGTAGATCTATTGATCATTAATTATAGTCCTTTAGGATAATTATTCCTCTCAGTTATGGAGCTTATTGTTTGGACTCTTAAAGAATCACTATTCTTATGTTCTTTACCTTGACTACATGAACTTGACCTTGGAACCCTTGGCCATTAAATATTGTGGATGTCTAGTCTCGTGGGATCTACGATCCAAAAAGAAATCAATGCCAAGACAAACAAATAAAGGGCACAGTCTGGTCCTGGGAGGAGCACCCGAAAAGTACTTGATCCCCGGGGAGGTGAATGATTAGGTGTGACATTTGGCACCGACACTAGCTAGCGTGTTGGGTCTACGACATTCCACATTCTCATGAAACTTATTATTATTCATGCTTAAAGTATGAAGTACTTGCTTGCTTGCTTACTTGACATGACTTGAAATTGACTGCAAATGGCCATTCACTAGAAAATCTTGTTAATCTTGCTTGATATCTCGACATGCAACTATTTCTTCCATTTTAATTATCGTTACTCTTTCTATCTTAGTGATTATTTAGTTCTGCTTATTTTATCGTGTTAATCATGCATATTCATTAATTGGTTAATCACTTAAATTATGCCTGATGATAGAGTATAACTCCTACTGAGCTTCTTGCTCACCCCTACTTCCAATCCTTTTCAGGTAATGCGGTAAAAGGTACGTTGCAATTGGGAATCGGATCAGTGTGATCGAGTGAACCTGGAACCTAGAGATTGGAGTCTGTCTTTTTCTTCTTGAGTCTAGCTAGTGTCGTGAGTCTGGCTATTTCTTTTTGTTCTTTCTTCCTTTAATTTGAATCTAATATTGTAAGAGTGGGTCAAAATTATACCTTTTTAATATTAATAAGAGCTCGTATTTTCAATACGTGTGTTTATGGCCTCCTTGTGTTTAGTCGTGGTTATTTATCTTCCGCTCTTATTATCATGACTGTTAACTGCTACGTTCCGAGCATCGCTTCCCACTGCTATCGGTTCGGGGCGTGACAGAGGTGGTATCAGAGCCTCCTTGCCGGAGTCCTTGGATTTTGTCCAAGAGTATAGGTTACACTAAGTCTTAAGACCCGTGTCATCCCTTGTCACCTGGTGAGATTGGGTAATATCTTGGGTTAAGTAATAAAATATATGCAAGATTGTGTTGCGTTACACGTAAGGGTAATGAAAAAGTTAACCATATAACTATCTTGCAGGTCTCTAAGCCTTTCTTAAAATGAAACCGAGTGGTTCCATGGGTAAGCTAAGATTCGGTTCCGCTAGAGGCTGGCGAGTCCGTCGTAAGGAAACCTGACGTAATAAGAAGAAGAAGAGTAGTATTACGCAAAAGAAATGTTTATACTGTCACAAACTTGGTCATCTCGTAAAGGAGTGCTGGCGAAGGAGCGGAGCGTGTCTGCGTTGCGAAAATCAGGATCATACAATGGCTAACTGTCCTAACTTACTTCCACAAGCAAAACTACAAGAAGAATTGGAACTAACTTCTATCGAATGAAGTATTATATATGGTATCATTCTCTTTCATCCCTAACTATAGCTAATTTCTTTCCTCATTAATTGTATAATTAACATGTTGTTTTGATAGGTAATATCATCTTAGTTCAAACATTCACATAATTGGTAATACCCGATGAATTTGGGGACCAAATTCCTTAAAGTGGGGGAGGGTGTAATACCCCGGTTTTAAATATCTAAAATTTAATTGAATTAAATGAATTTTTAATTGAGATAAATGAATTTCAGAATTTAATATTTAATTCCTTAGTAAATAGAACTAGTGAAATTTCGACTACCTTATAAAAATCTAGAAAAATGGTAATTGGGTTAAGGACCATTTATTTAACAACTTCATCTTCTGTGGTCGACCCAGTAAAAATCCGTAATTAGGTCTAATTAGTGGATTAAGCCCAAAATGCACACTTACCTAATTCTTACCTAACCTTAACTTAAAATGCGAAATTAGAGCTTAATACTCCACCAAATGAGCCCAAATCGGTGGAAAATGGAAGGCCACAATCTAAGGATCATTTCCCCTCTGCTAATTGATTGAAACCACAGCCCTAAAACGTGGTGTCGGCCGAGCTTTGGTGAGGTCAACCATGGCGGCGCCGTTTTCAAACAATCAACTTGTTTCGATGAATTCTCCCAGCACCGAAGGCTCCAAAAGGTGTATGAGCTATAAAAATGAAGCTATGCAACCCTAGAATCCTTTGGTAGTAGCGGCGGTTGCAGTGGAGATCGATCTAGGGAGATCTTGGGCGTTTAGTGGTGACGTGTCGGCCTCCGTTCATCCTCCTTTCTTCTTCCTTTCTTCTCTGATTGAGGTAGGTTCTCTCGGGCTCAAATCGCAAGTAATATATCAAAATGCTCAGCATCCAGTCCTCTTTCTTTTGATATATAAAGCCCCAATTTTCATACACCATGCTTAGAGTATTTCGGGTTTGATTAGAAGCACACAAAAATAAGGTTTTCAAGTGTTCTTCCTAGATAGGTTGTGATTTCGATTGATTTTTTGGTAAATTTCGTGTTCCAAACTCTTGTATTATGACCCTAGTATATCCATCAAGAACCCAGGAGCATGGGGTTAAGATCTCAGCCCAATTAGACCCCAATTGGGTGAGATTAGTTGGTTTACGGAGGTCACGTTCGGTTCTGTGAACGCAGGGGTCGACCCATGGGGTCGACCCATCCTCAAGCAGAACCTGTCTGCCCGAGGGTCGACCCATGGGGTCAACCCATACAGCACCGTGCGGGGGTCGACCCATGGGGTCGACCCATACAGTGGGTAGGTGGGGGGTCGACCCATGGGGTCGACCCAAAATGCAAAATTTATGGGGGTCGACCCATTCAGCAGACAGCAATCTGTCTTGCTGGGGTCGACCCCAGGGGTCGACCCACACGCAGGCAGATCCCTGGATTTTTCATGCTGTAAGACCCGGTTTACGTGTTTTCGACCCGAGGATTGATCCGGACCGTGAGGGGATCGACCCATTCAACCTAGTCCAATTGAAAACCATATTTTGAGGAACCAATGACCCATGCATGCAACCCTATGATCTCAAATTAAGCCCGGTGTTCCTCAATCCAAAATTGAAGAACAATGGTCCCTGCACTCAATCCAAGTGTATAAACCATTCCGATTACTATCTCCACTTCAACGCACACAATGGTTAATTAGAAACCCACATGATTAGTGGTTAATTATGTAACTAAATTTCTGTTAATTGCATGTTGTTCATTCCTACATGATATTATTCATGATCTTATCATCTTGATTCATCTTTTTGGCAAATACATTAAATGTAAAACTTAATCCTTGATGATTTAACATGGAAATTAGGTTTATCATGAACTTTTAGTTGCTGGATAACGATTCTATTCCAGTAGAACATTGACCAAATTATGGACTTCTAGTAAGTCATTAGCCCCTTTAAGTTGCGTTAACTTTGAACTTATCACCGGAAACTCCATCCGGCGAACTTACCATCATCTCGAGATTTCTTTATACCCTTGTTATGAACCTAATGAACCACCAAAACATCGATTTATGTGACTGAATCACTGGTTTAAGTCTTGGATCGAATTGGGCTAAGAGAGGTATGCACGGCCCATAGTGGAGAGTATATCCTCATAGGCGGCCCTATAACGACCGCATATCTTTAATATGGCCCTATATGGACCGTATATCTTGTTCATGGGTCTTAATGTCTTCCGGACATGCGCGGCTCAGTATTAACCATATATACCCTTGAGCGGCCCTTGTCTGACCGTTTATATGACAGTTTTTCAAAAAGTGGTTATTTCATGAATTTCGAATCGTGTGAGCTAACCAAGCCAATGTAGGCTATGGTATTTTGTGAATTTACCTATTGTTAGATCTATTGATCATTAATTATAGTCCTTGAAGACAATTATTCCTCTTGATTATGGAGCTTATTGTTTGGACTCTTAAAGAATCATTATTCTTATGTTCTTTACCTTGACTACATGAACTTGACCTTGGAACCCTTGGCCATTAAATATTGTGGATGTCTAGTCTCGTGGGATCTACGATCCAAAAATAAATCAATGCCAAGGCAAACAAATAAAGGGCCCAGTCTGGTCCTAGGAGGAGCACCCGAAAAGTACTTGATCCCCGGGGAGGTGAATGATTAGGTGTGGCATTTGGCACCGATACTAGCTAGCGTGTTGGGTCTACGACATTCCACATTCTCGTGAAACTTATTATTATTCATGCTTAAAGTATGAAGTACTTGCTTGCTTGCTTACTTGACATGACTTGAAATTGACTGCAAATGGCCATTCACTAGAAAATCTTGCTAATCTTGCTTGATATCTCGACATGCAACTATTTCTTCCATTTTAATTATCGTTACTCTTTCTATCTTAGTGATTATTTAGTTCTACTTATTTTATCACGTTAATCATGAATATTCATTAATTGGTTAATCACTTAAATTATGCCTGATGATAGAGTATAATTCCTACTGAGCTTCTTGCTCATTCCTACTTCCAATCCTTTTCAGGTAATGCGGTAAAAGGTACGTTGCAATTGGGAATCGGATCAGTGTGATCGAGTGAACCTGGAACCTAGAGATTGGAGTCTGTCTTTTTCTTCTTGAGTCTAGCTAGTGTCGTGAGTCTGGTTATTTCTTTTTGTTCTTTCTTCCTTTAATTTGAATCTAATATTGTAAGAGTGGGTCAAAATTATACCTTTTTAATATTAATAAGAGCTCGTATTTTCAATACGTGTGTTTATGGCCTCCTTGTGTTTAATCGTGGTTATTTATCTTCCGCTCTTGTTATCATGACTGTTAACTGCCACGTTCCGAGCATCGCTTCCCGCTGCTATCGGTTCGGGGCGTGACAGTGAAGGTCTACCTAATTCTGGTTTAGCATATCTTGTTTGGGAACCTTAGTGTTCCATTACTCCACATTCCTTTGAGTGATCGGATCAAGTTTTAAATTGAGCATTGTTTCCAAAAGGATCTATTCACCCCTCCTCTAGATCCTATTTCGTAACCAATAATGCGAAAACTTTAAGCATTGATGGTTCGTAGAGGGGACGGCATCAAGTGCCTTAATGTATGGCTGGCCCAGAATTCCTTTAAAAGTCGTATCCAAATCTAGAATGTGAAAATCAGTGGTAACATAGATAGGACCTAGCTCTATTTTCAAAGTGATCTTTCCCATCGGAGGCTTTTTGCTATTGTCATATGCTACACAATATTGGTTGAGGGACGCACTTCTCTTTTAGATATGCCGCACATTTTTGGAGTGCTAGGAGGCAGCACATTAATGGAGGCACCAGTATCAATCAGACATTGACTAACGGCCACCTTATTAATATTCATGGTGATACACAAAGCAAACTTTCGAGCCTTTTTGGAGCTAGCTCATGTTCATGAAACACAATAGCTGGCCGATCACTCTCCGAAGTCAGGACAGATGTCATCTGTTCAATGGGAAGGTCTTCATTCACCATCACTTTTTACAAATATTACATTAACGCTTCTTGATGGGTCCTGGATCTCTTGATCGATTCTAATATGGAAATTCTTGCCGAAGTCTTGTCCAAATACTTGAGGAGATCATATTGAGTGCCTGGGATAGACTCTTGCTCTTGCTCTTCTTGCGTCGGTCCGGGACCTTTCTCCTGACAATGTGAAAATACACGATGGAATATCCTTTCACTTTGAAGCACCATTGTCTGTGAGTTTTGCACCTTCGTCAGATTGGGTACGGGTCTAGAAGGTGGAGGGTTGGTGGAGGAAATAAATCGGCAGCATAACGATATGTTCTTTATCTTCCATTCATTATATTAGGTTTCTTGATCAATATGATAAGTTCTAGATCATTAATAGTCCATCTAGAAACCTTGGAATATCAACCCTTGGTCCACCTTGGGTTAAAATACTCAAGCAGTGTGACGGTCGTGTACTGGACCGTTACATGATGTGACGCTCCAGTATTGGGCCGTTACATTAGTCTGAATCCAGAACCAATAAATCGGACTCAGTGGAATGTGACGGTCGTATATTGGGCCGTTACTTGTGCCTGACGGTCCAACATAGAGCCGTTACATTATTGATAACCAAAAACATCGATAGTGTAATCTAATCAATGGGCTTTAATGGTACAACCAACTCGGCATCCTAGTGGGAATCCCAGGCTCGCGGAGAATTACGGAGGCCTTGAAACAAGATTTCCTAGTCCATTGGAAGGAATGTCCAATAGAGAGGTCCTCATGTCCAAGAATAATGTTCCTATAGTGCAAAGTGAACTAACGGACAACATACTGGAATATGTGCCATAAACTTAAAGAAATGACTTTATAGATAGGAAAGAATGTGTAACATTATGAAACCAAGATAAAACTCCGTCAATACAACTTTGGAAAATCATGATTTAGAATACAAAACTATAGAGTTTTAGCCAATGAAATTAGCATAACTTAAAATAACCTAAGACACATTAATCATGCAATTTGATTATGAATCAGAAACTAAACTCAAAGTCATGATAATAGGTCCAAACTTAACTATCTAAGCTTATTTATTAGTAAACTTGACTGGTTATTATTCGGCCTTGGGCTGACAGAACACAGGTGTCTGACAATCTAGGATAGGCGCGTTACAGTGTGTGACGGTTTATCAAGGGGCCGTTACAGTGGTGTAACGCTCCTGCTAGGGTGCGTCAGAGATAATAGAACAAATAAATGCACGACAGGATGTGACGGTCTATCGTAAGGCCGTTACATTCATGTGACGGTCTTACGTTGGTGCGTCAGAGAATCTGCTGGCAGTAAACTAAGTAAAGGTTTATGAAAACATAACATGCCTGGAAATCAACATACTACCACTGTCCTAGTCATGAAAACGAAGTATAGGCCAACTATATGCATAGGTTTAGTGAATAGACAAGATAATATCTTTTAATTTCCATTTAGGGCTAAGAAATGCATGAATGTATAGAACTAGGAAATCATGAAATTCTTAGTCTACAATGCATGAAATCAAGCACAATCAGAGGGCTTTTATTTCTAACATATTGTTTTTGCCAATCATGAGATAACCTACATCTTCTAGAACCTTAAACTTCGAATTTGATGCTAGGTGCTACCCTTAGTCCCTTGTACTTCTTGTGATAAATCAGCAGCTTCAATCTGCTCTATTTCCTCAGCCTCTTGACCTAAGGATGTGAAATTTTGAGGGTAAGAAGATGAAACTATTGGAACAAAAAGTTCTAAAGGATCGTACTCTAATTACCTCGTTTAGTCGTCCTAATCTCTGGATCTTCAGGGGACTTGCGTTTAGATTCCTGGGTTACTAAGGTTGAATCAGCAACTTTGGAAGCTTCTATCTCCTTGGTTGCTTGATCTCCTAGCACGAAATTTGGAGAACCATTAGTCTAAAGTATACTAAATAAAAGCTTCTAAAGAACTTACCCGAATTTATGACTCCTTACCTTGATTCTTCAAAAGCCAAAAGTAAGGGTCGCTCAGTTCAGAACTAGGTCCTATTTATATGGTTTTTACTAGGGTTTGAAGATTAGATCAATGCTAGAGTCCTTAATTTACCAGAACATAATCCCTAAGAGTCCTTAGTAATGTTATAAGCTTCCCTAAGTCGATCTTTTGTAGATAGGATTTCAAAGTTCCAATCTTTTTACAATTTCCTCACCTTACGGAATCTGCAGGATGTAACGGTCGTGTCTAGGTGCGTTACATGGCTGTGGCGGTCGCCCGATAGACCGTTACATTCAACGTATATAGAGTTTTAATTTAATCAAACTCTTTTATTCGTTTATCCACATAATTATCTTATATCAATAGTATTCATCCTTAAAATACGTGAATATTCTAATTACCCTTCTAGAATATGGGCCAAACTTAATGGGCTTAGTCTATTAACCTTTTGGATAATAATTAGATAGGCTAGGTTAACTAATTAGCCTAATTGAGCCTTATAATGACTTATTAATCTAATAATCCTTCATTAATTTATTTAGGCCTTTATAATTTTCAGAAAACTATTTTATAATTCAAAAATTATATATATAAATTCTGGGGTACTACAGCATCAACCTATATATCAGGCCTGTTGAACGCATGAACCAAAACACATCAATTGCTTCGACCTGTATAGCAGACAAGTCGACCTTTCAGAACAACAGCTAGTACCGCAGGTACTGCTGCATCAATGCGCTAACTTATTGCATCGACCTTACATAATGACCACATGAACTGCAGCATCCACCTAAATGCACTAAATGCATGTGTATGCATCGACCTGCTTGACCGTGAATGCATGGATGCATCGACCGATCTGCCTTCTCAACAACGAATGCATCGACTTGATAATATAGACGCTAGCAACCTTTGTACCACAGCATCGACCTAATTGTCTAACACATGAATATGCATCGACCTGATATTCTTCAAAATAAAGGTTGCATCGACCTGAAAGAACATAACACTACATGTGCATCGACCTAATAGAAGAATCAAGACTTATTCTCAGAAATGCAACTCAATCAAACATCGTGAATGCAATTGTGCACACATCATAAATCATAGTATGACATCATCAAAACCAGGATTCTAACAATCTCCCCCTTTTTGATGATGGCAATACTATGATGGCAATACTGAGAATGCAATGAGTCAGAATATGCAGATGACATAAAAAATATATGCAATATGCTCAAATGTAGAGTCAGACGATCTCTCCCCCTTTGATACATATCTCCCCCCCTTTGATAGTGGATAGGACTCAAACAACTCAAACACCTGACAAGCTCATGTTAGACTCATGAATTGACTCATGAATTGCTCATGACACCATGACACTTACTTAACTATCCCCCTTTGCGATCAGCAAAAATAATCAATAGAAGGAAGGAGATCTTAGACACAGGGAGTAACAGGAATGGAGAGGACATTTAAGAGAGATCCAATGGAAGAGAAGCACAGAATGAACATGTTTACAATCTGAATCAACCTTCATTAACTAGGCATTCAGAGTTCAGATTCTTCTGGTATAAGAGTTTATATAATGCAACCCTGATAGAGATTTGGTTTAAGAATGATGAATCTAGAGTGTAGCAATCAAACTCTTTGAATAATTTTACATTAACACTTAATTGCAATAAACTAGAACAACATAGATGATGTCAAGTTGAATCTCACTTCATCTTACTCATTCAAAATCAGTGATGTTCTTAGGAGTGACTAAGGACATGTATTGAGATTAAACATTTTTGACAGTTCTGAATCTTCACCTTATGGAAACAACATGTTTTTCTTTAATAGTTTGCTCACAATTTTTTAGAACAGTCAGGTATAATCCATACCTTTTTTCGTAAAGGTACACATTGATTAGACACTAGTACCCATAGTTACTCAATAGGATTTACCATTCTGTTTCATTTTTCATAACATTCAGGTATAATTTACACATTTTTACATAAGGGTACATGTTGATTTGACGCCAGTACCCTTAGTTACTCAGTGAAATTAACCATTCTATTTCAATTTTTGAATAGAGATAACTAGAGCACTTCATGACATAGGTTAACTTCATTTCTTTGATGAAGGATCCAGTTTCTCGGTGCAACTTAGCCATTGCTCTGCCTATTAAGTTTTTGACACATACTTTTGACATTTACTGACCTTTGGTTTTCAGAAAATTTTATGTTTAAAAATAATACACAATCCACGTTTCTCAACCAAGCTTATCGTGAACTTTAAAACTTTTAGATTCTGAGAGATGGTACAAAATATACCATGTGAGATATGGTTGAGGGCTATTAAGTGTGAACTACAGCCTTTCTCATTAGTTCAATCGTTAAACTCCTTAATTTAGTAGACTTAAACCATCAATTTATTCATGGTACATCACATATTCTTATAAGGGAAGATTTCTTATTTCAGTAGCTCAGAGTAATAAATTGAAGGTCAGATTGTCATTATTTTAATGTTCAAATGAAGTGAAAGATTTTTGTAAGATACCAAGTGACACGATGGGTATGAGGGATATAGATGACATGTGAAGTGATGAAGACATTGATCCAACTAGGATTTAATCAATTCTGGAGACAATGAAAACTTCGGTTGACCGAAATGGATATTTTCGGTCAACCAATCAAGACAAAATACTCAAGACAAAATCAAACCAGAGAAATACAAGGAATAAGCCTAAAGAGGTGTCAACACTTGGTGTCGCCATCTATTTCACAGACAAGCAGACAGAACCCCTGTAGAAAAATGTCGACTCGTGGTGTCGACACTTCTTACGAGAAAATGCAGAAGAGTGGTTGTTCAGATCGATGCGATCAATATCTATCTTGAGTTAAACAATGAGCTTCCAGACTTAAACTCTCCCTAACAACATACAAAGTATGCAAGGGACACAATGCTTTCTTACATGAACTCCCCCTATCTTGGTGCACTGGTTGGTTCAACATAGAATGTGACATGTGCATGAATTTTGGCAAACCTAGTTCAAAGACAAAATGCAAGTCCTAGACACATCATTGACCCATGGTACATGGCAGAGGACTAGCCTCTACACATAGCGTAGGTTTTCAAACAGAAGATATCTGCCTTTCTCCTAACATACCATTTGATATACTGATGAGGTCAAGGTTTATTGATGCAATGCACTATATGCAATGACAACCACATGCTACATATGTTAACAACCGGGATCATATGCATTTCAATAAAGAAAGCATTTATTTTCGAGCAACGAAACTCAATCAATCAGTTATCATGCTGAAATTTCTATAAACTAAGTTCTCTTCTTAAATATGTGAATCTTTCATTATTAAGAGGCTTGGTGAAAATATCAGCAATTTAGTTTTCTGATGCAATAAAGTTCAATTCAATTTCATTTTTAGCTACCTCATCTCTCAAGAAATGGTGTCTTATTTCAATGTACTGAGTCCGAGAATGATGAACAGGGTTCTTAGTCAATGAAATAGCACTGGTGTTATCACATACGATGGAAATACATCCAAGTTTTATGTGATAGTCATGAAGTTGGTGCTTAATTCAGAGTACTTAGGCTGCACAATTTCCTGCTGTAACATATTCTGCTTCAGCAGTAGAAAGAGCAACAATGTGTTGCTTTTTAGATGCCCAAGACACTAGACAACCACCTAGGTACTGATAGTACCCACTAGTGCTTTTCCTGTCTAATCTACACCCTACATAATCTGCATCAGTGTAGGCTATCAGATCTAGCTCACACCTAGTAGCCCATAAGCCTAGTTCAAGGGTGCCAGATAGATATCTAAAAATCCTTTTCACAGCAGTCATGCGAGATTCCCTAGGACTAGCCTGAAATCTAGCATAAAGACACAGAAAAGTGAATATCTGGACATGATGCAATAAGATAAAGTAAGGATCCAATCATACCTCGATAAGTTTTGGAATCAACCAATTTACCTTCTGGATCAGCATCAAGGCTAGTTGATGTACCCATTGGTGCAGTGATTGCCTTGAGGTTTTCCACCTTGTACTTCTTCAACAGATCATTGATGTATTTTGCCTCAGTAATGAAGTTTCCCACTGATGTTTGACATATCTACAATCTAAGAAAAAACTTCAATTCTCCCATTAAACTCATTTCAAATTCATTAGTCATTAGTTTAGAAAATTCCTCACACATGGATTGTTTAGTTGACCCAAACACTATGTCATCTACATATATTTGAACAACAAGAATATCTGTGTTGTCTACTTTAGTAAATAGAGTTTGGTCAACCTCACCTCTTGAAACTCTTTTACCTGTGAGAAATGAGCTCAGCCTGTCGTACCAGGCTCTGGGAGCTTGCTTCAGTCCATATAATGCCTTGTCCAGCTTGTATACATGGTCAGGGAAGTCAACACATTCAAAACCGGGGGGGTTGTTTGACAAAAAAACATCCTTTTTTATTAAGCCATTTAAAAATGTAGATTTGACATCCATCTGCTAAAGTTTTATTCCTAGGCTACATGCAAAAGCAAGAAGTATTCTAATGGCTTCTTGCCTAGCCACATGAGCAAATGACTCTTCAAAATCTACCCCAAACTCCTGATTGTACCCCCGTGCCACTAGCCTAGCCTTATTTCTAACATTTTTTCCTTATTCATCAGTTTTATTTTTAAAAACCCATTTTGTGCCTATAATGGAGCCATGTGTAGGTTTGGGAACTAGGTTCCATACCTTGTTCCTTTCAAATTGATTCAATTAATCATGCATGGCATTAATCCAATGTTCATCTTTTAATGCATTTTCAATATTTTTGGGTTCTATTTGTGAAACTAAAGCAAATGAATTGAGTTCATTTTCAATTCTGAAGTGAGACCTAGTTCTAGGGGGTTCATGCAGATTACCAATAACATTTTCTAATGGGTGATCTCTAAGCACTATAATGTTGGTAAGCTGATTACCTGAGCTGCCACTTACCTCCCCCTAACATGTTGAGCCTTCAGTCTCATCTTCATCTCCTTGTTCTGCACTTTGATCTTCTTTAGTTTCCAAAATTTCTCCTTCCTCCTTGTTCCTGCAAAGATCAGTTTCAGACTTGTTCGATATTTCATCAAATACAACATGTGTGGTGGGGACACACGTTGTAGTACACACCGGTGAACGAGGACACACTAAAGTCTCTTCGGCTCAAGGAGGACGTGGACGCGCTGACCAAGTTATCACCTTTGTATCACAATTTTTTGGCCTTGTTGGGCCCTATTTGGAACTTGTGGACAATTAGTGGGTTGTAATATTGTGTAAGGGCTAATGCACCTATTGTCTTGTAATGGGCTACATTAGTGAGCTATTAGGCTTTTCTATTTTCTATTGGGCTTTAAAACGGCCAAGTGTGAAAAGGCCCATGGGCTAGGTATGAATGGGACATGGGAGATGAAGAGGCGTAATCTCACACTGATCCTGAGCCGTGAGATTCACGGAGAATCTTTGACCACGGTCACCCCATCTGTATGAACTGCAAGGCAGGAAACAGATTAGAGGTGCCCAGGGGGGGAATCCCTGGGGAAAACCCTTCGATGCTTAAGTCAGCAAGTGTGATAGAGCATGGGTGTGAAGAGAGATAGTAGGAGAAAGAGAGGGAGCGAGATTATTCTCCACCAAGAGGGGTGGTGATTTTCTCTCAAGATTCTTGCTTACCTTCTCGGAGGGTCTCCCTGGAGTTTATATAGCAATCCATTTAACGTAACAGTCCAGGGAGCTGAGGGGATTTCAGGGAGGTTACATCCTTGTAGTGGACGCTTGGATGTGTAATGGACGCTTGGATAAGCTTCCGACAGTGGGTCCAAGCCAGAGGAACTTGCTCGGGTTTTTACCCTGAGCGATGAGTGTATAGCTCGGGTAGGCCATGTTGGGTCCCTGCAGGGGATCTCTTGACCGATCTATCGCTCGGACTTTCGGACCTGAGGGCTACCTAGGAAGTGCTGCTCCGAGTGGGTTTTGGGCTTGAAGTAAGTGGGCCTAAAATGGGGCTTTCACTTTGGGGAGCTGGGCCTGGTTTGGTCGAATTGGACCTAGTTGGGTCGTGCTCTCGGGCGGTAGATTTTTCCCCTCTCCACTTGTCCCGCTCCTACTCCCGAGCCATGATTGGACTCGGATGAGTAGTAGTTATGGGGATGACGTTGGTGCCTCGGTTTGGGTAGCGAATTATCTTCTGTAGGGGCCACTTAGTGCGGCTATCTTGGGAGTATGCCCGTAATGATGACTCTTTTGAGCCGATGCGAGGAGTTCCCTTCTTGGGGTTCAGAACGTCGTGTCGTTTCTTGCCAAGTTCATGGGGGGATAAATATTGCACGTGCTTGCACTCCAAACCACCTTCGTTTAGGGTTTTTCTGTTTCTACCTAGCCGATATTTCGGAAGGGCTCATGCGCCACGAGAGTGATCAGGAAGAGCAACGACTTGCGGAGGCCTTTGCAGAGCTAGCGGAGATTACAACGGTGGCGATTCGCTAGCTTCCACCTCCTCATGAATCGTCTGATTCGACGCTCTTTTCCTCCTCTTCCAGTTCCTCTCTTTTTTCCATGGCAGAGCAACATCCTTCGACCGAGACGTGCAAAGCCAGATCAGGCACGGAAAGTTTGGTGCCGCAGCATGAGCGCCCATGCGCAGTGAGCTGGGCGAGGCTGAAGTAAAGAGGATGGAAAAGCGGTATGGGCTGCCATGGAAGTATTTTTTCTCTCCATCGCAGCCTCATGAATCCAGCTTGTCCTATCATCCGGGCCTCTTCTGTACTTTCCTTTTGGCTTAGAAGTGTGGGTTTCGCCTCCCTCTACACCCTTTTGTCGTGCGGTTGCTTCAATTTTACCGACTGGCTCCTATCCAGTTGGTCTCCAACTCATATACTTTTATCTTTCTCTGCCGCTCGTGTGCGCTTCACACTTCATTGGAGCTTTTCAATTCTTTCTTTGAGTTGAAGGAGCAGACCCACGCGGGTAAGGGCTTCTTCTACCTTCAGGCGATGAGGGGAAGGAGCTGCATGTCCCTATCTGCCAAAGATTCTTCTCACAAAGGGTGGAATACCCAGTTTTTTTGGGTGGGCTCGTCCGTGGATGACGCCCCCTGGGATTTCCCAGCGGTGGTTAATTTCCATCCGTCTATCCCTCCGAAGCAGGCGAAGGTTTCGTCAGAACTGGAGGAGGAGATAAGGGTTCTCTAAGAGAATCACCGGTCGACCGCCGAGTTGATGACTGCAGACAATATCGAGGATTATCCCTCCCAGGAGTTGCCATCTCAAGGTAAGAACCTTAAGGTCCCGCGTTGCTACTTTCGGGCCGAGCAGGTAGGCTCTCCTCTGACGTTTTGACTTCCGCTGTTCAGATTCTAGGTGGACGAATGACGAGGGGGAACAGTCGTCAGAGCAGGAGCTCGTCGATCTGGAAGAGACGCCTGCTTCGAGTGAACCCCAAGCTTCTAGGGGCCTTTCCAACGCGCGAGACCGGGGCAAGCAGACTGCTCGGGGAGATGCACCCGAGCATTGCGGGGCCAAGCGCAAAGACCCAGGGGAGCGTCTGCTCTTGTCTTCAATGAAGGCTCGGACCACCGAGAAGAAACGATTAAAGAAGGCGGGGGTCTCCCGTCAGGTCAAGAAGCATGCTCGCCCGGTCGAGGAGCGTTCAACCGAGGAAGTCCGCCGTCAGGATCTCCCGTCCATCGAGCCAGAGACGGCTGCCGCTGGTGGGGGAGGTGCTACCGAACTTGATAGACCGCGGACCGAGGTGATGGCCTCTGAATTCCTGACCGAAGTTGGTGGGGCACAGGACGGGGCGACATCCTAGTCCGTGCCGAGCGTTGTCTTCCAGAAAGTGGCGACGCTCGGGGGAGATGCTCTGGTCCCAGCTCTTCCAGAGAGGATTCCTCCTTCTTCGGTTGGTGCACCCGTCGTTCGAGCTTCTCTATATCAACTGTGCCGATCCTTGGTGGCTTCATTGAATCGGGAATAAATCAGATGCGGTCCCCCCTGTTTACTTTTTGATAGGGTTATGGAGGGCGGTTTGATCATGGCCCAGCTAGGGGCCGAGATAACCGATCTCTTTCCTCGGCTGGACAGCAAAGAGAGGTCCCTCTCTCGGGTTTATGCTGAGTCTGATCGGCGGATCAGTCAGTTGACTTCCGAGCTTGAAGTCTCTCAACGGGAGGCAACTTTGTTTCGGGCCCAGTTTCAGTCGAGCCAAGAGGAGGCTCGGACACTGGCAAATCAGCTGGCCCAGGCTCGCTATATGGCCGACCTAAAGGGCAAACTTCTGGAAGAGGAGCGCCAATGTCACGCCCCGAGCTTTTATTACAGTGGAAGATGATCTCAGAAAACGTGAACAGCTGACATGGTAAGCCTCTTGCAAGTAAGAATAATCATAGCGCAATAACAATCATACATGAAAATGCAATTGCACAATAAGTTACTCAACCTTCACTTTTATTGGTCAGGAAAATAACTCAAATACATCAACTAGTCAACTCTTTCAAATCTACTTGACTCAATAAAAATGGAAAATTACATGGACTCGATCTAGACATTATTGACTCCTAAGTCTTCACTCTCAATTTCATGTGACTTTCATTCGCTCTCGGACCCATCACTTGAATAACTTGAATCCAAATCCGAACTACTTGCATTTCTTGAAAAGATTGAAAATAGGTAATGAGCACACTTGCCCAGTAGGTATCTTCGCATCAACATGATTGGAAATATTAATGTGATTAGCATTTTAGCTCCAAGGAATAAGGTAAAATCATGCGAAATGTGATCAAACATGCGATTCCAAACCAAAATAACAAGATATAATCAAGCTTAAAATATGAGAATATGAATCGATCAAGTATAATCAAGTAAGAATGTAGTACTGGCCTTTCCTGAACAAGAATGTTCTAGAATGTCATGTAACAAGCAAGAATGTACTCTTCACTTAGTAACAAGTACTTCGTGAATTTCTGTGGAATATCACTTTGAGGATAATTCCGTGATTACCGTGATACCGTGATGCCGTGGATTTTCACTTATTTATAAAGAAAGTACTCCCAGCGCAATGCGACGCCAGTAGCATCATACCCCATGGTTTATAATAGTATGTTTCCGATAATCAACCGAGGGGACTATCATAGAGCCCTTGAACACAATCAGTGCTCGATCTGCATCTTCAAGTATAAATCAAGCTACTTCTACGCATGTAAATAATGTGACCAAGAATGTTCAATTTCAAGAATAATTCATGGTAAGATAACCAAAAATACGAACGCTTGTACAAGGAAATAAGGAATTTCAATAAATACTTTAATGACTAGGTTATGCCATGGAAATAAACCGGCGGCATAACGGTATGTTCTTTACCTTTCATAACTTAGTCAAATCATTTTGATAAAGGTGATATGTCCCAGAGATTCAATAGTCTTTCTAGGATCATATGGATATTAACCCTTGGGTCAAACCTTGGGTTAACTAAACTCAAGTATTTTAGCGATCTATAACTGGGCCGTTACCTGAATATAGCAGTCTAGTTCTGGACCGTTAAGTATAAGACTTCGATATTTGAAAACAAGTTTTCTGGAGTCTTTTGCGGTCAAAGGTAGATCCGTCAAGGTCCCTTTAGCGGTCTATATAAGGCGCTGGAAGACTATGGCAATCGACTATTGTGCCGCTAAGATCCAGAAATGCAAAATGTTGGTAGTGCTTTCTAGGCAAATGGGCTTTAATGGTACAATCAACTCGGCATCCTAGTGGGAATCTCAGGCTCGCGGAGAATTACAGAGGCCTTGAAACAAGATTTCCTAGTCCATTTGGAAGGAATATCCAAAGGAGAGGTTATCATGTCCAAGATTATGTTCCTATAGTGCAAAGTGTGTAACTAATGGTCATATACCGGAATATATGCCATGAACTTATATAAATGACTCTATAGATGAGGGAGAATAGGTTCAGTGATTAAATACACGTTGAAAACTCATCAATGTAGCATTTAAACTATAGAGTTAGTACAAAATTATATAGTTTTGGCTTGAAATTATCATATGCTTAAAATAATCTAATTAGGATAAAGAACATGAAATCAACCGTTATGAATACTAGTTAAGTCTCAGAGTCATAAAACAATACTTTAAAATAGGTTTGGACATAATTATCTAGGCATAACATAGGCTAAAGTGGACTATTTTTAAGACTGTCTTGGGTTGACAGAACATAGAACTGTAGCGGTCTAAGGTAGGCGTGTTACAGTGTTGTACCAGTTTATCGTAAAGCCGCCAGAGTGATTTTAGCGCTCTACTTCTGGTCCACCAGAGATTACATAGAAATCACGTTTGCAGGGTATCTTGTGGTTTATCGTAAGGCCGCTATATTATGTTGGCGGTCAAACTTTAAGCCGCTAGAGCACGTCTGACAGTAAATATAATAAGAAGATTCTAAGGTTCTTAACTCACATCATATCTAGAAATCATATACCTATCATGATAGAATGAAGGTTAAACTAATCAATATGCATGGTTTTCTGTGAATTGACAAGAAAGTTCCTTTTTAACTTAGTTAGGACTAAGAATATGCATGCATGATATACTAAGTGCATAGGTCCTATTAAAATATGAAATTCTTCACATATAAAGCATGAAATCGAGCAAAATAAGAGGGCTTTTAATCCTAACATGGTGTTTTTTTCGTGCATGAGATGACCTAGCTCTGTTCAAGCTTTGAATCTCTGAATTTGATGTTAGAATGGAGCTCTAGTCTCAGCTCCTTCCAATGATAAATCAGTAACTTCGCGCCCTGATATCTCCTGATCCTCTTGTCCGAATGGCGTAAAATTTGGAGGGTAAGAAGTAGATACTAAGGGGAACGAAAAGTTCTAAAGGCACTTAGGCTAAATACCTAGATTTGGTTCTCTAATCCTTTGATCTTCACCGGACCTTAGCACAGTTCCCTGGGTTTCTAAGATGGAACCAACAACTTTGTAAGCTTCTATCTCCTTGTGTGCTTGATCTCCTAGCATGAAATTTTGGAAGATGTTAGTCCTATATATTATCAATAAAAACTTCTAAAGAACCTACCTGAAATAATATCGTCTTATCTTGATTCCACATGAGCCAATGTAGGGGTCGCGCAGGTCAAAACTAAGTCCTATTTATAGGGTTTTTGCTAGGGTTTGAGGATTAGATCGATTCTAGAGTCCTTGTTAGCCTTAGATCGACTTCTGAGAGTTCTATAGATGTTTACTAGTCCATCCATCTCGATCTCAAAGAGATAGAGTCTTAAAAATCTAATCTTTTTGCTCGTTCTTTCATTCACAGAACTGACAGAATGTAGTGGTCGTAGATTGGACTGCCAAAGTCCCTGTAGCGGTTTTACGATAGACCGCCACACGCATTGAGTGCCGAATTTGAAATGAGTTCAAATTCTAATTTTGATTTATCTACTAAATTATCTAAACAATTAGTATTTATCCTTAAATTCCATAAATAAGCTGATTAACCTCTAGAATATGGGCCAAACTTAATGGGTTTGGTCCATAAGTCCTTTGGGCTTTATTTAAATAGGCTAGGTTAATAGTTTACCATAATTGGGCCTTAATAATGATTTATTTAGCCTGATATTTATTTATTAATCCATTTTGGTATTTAAAATTTTCCAAAAATACTTGATTATTCCAGAAATAATTTATAAAAATTCTGGGGCATTACAGCCAATCTCAAGTCGAATGCTCAGAGCAGTGGAAGACCGAGCGGGAGGAGCTCAGCAGCCAAGTCCGATCGGTCGAGCGAGTGCGGGAGGAAGCCGAGGTCACGCGGATTGAGGTGAGGTGAAGCTGTCCGAGACCAAGGGGAAGTTGCTCGAGGCCGAGCAAAGAATAGCCAAGCTTGAGAAGGAGGCTGAGCGAGCTGAGGCGGAGGTGATCGAACGATACAGAAGTTTGGAGGGCTATTACACAACTCTTGAGAAGGCCACCTTCTTGTATTATGAGCCAGGCTACTGTCGGGGGCTGCGGAAGGGATTCACCCAAGGTTACCATCGAGCGGTCGTTAAGGCCCAGCAGCAGGTGACCGACGAGCTTATCTTTCCCTCCGGGCAACGTTACGACTCGGACACGGATACTACAAATTCTCCTTCTTCGACGTCGAGTGAAGGCGGCGGTGGGGATGCTTGCAGCTCGGCAGAGGGATCGCCAACTCCGGTCACCTCTAGAGGGCACGCGGTCAAGGTAGTTGCCACACAAGTGGGGTCAGTGTCTAGACCTGTAGCATCCCGGCTAATTATAAGACTAAATTAGAAATAAATATATTTATTTACAATAAAAATGAAAGAATATGTATAAATTATTCTTGTAAATTAAGTTTGATATTTTAGAATAAATAGTAAGGAATTTAGATAATTATTTATGTAAATAAATAAAAGAGAGATTAGTTAAAATATAGTAAATAAATAACGAATTAAGGATTCGATTAAATTAAGAATCAATAGATTAAAAAGGAACCCATCTAATTATGTAATTATCCATTTGTTTCTTTATAACATACACATTAATATAAACTCAATTTGCTATTTAGAATATTTTAATGTTGATTACCAAAAACAAAAAGTTATTAATTTAATGACATTTTATCCTCTTAAAAGGATCTAAAATAAAGTACAAAAATCAAAGATGCAATAGTATTAGTATATGAATTCCCTCATTTAAGTTAGTTAATTAATAATATTATTAACAAATGTTATGAAGAGGGGCGATCTCGCGCTGGTCCTGAGCTGGAGAAGATGATCACCGAACAGTGAACTGCAAGGAAGGGAAACGGATCAGGGGGCCCAGGGATGGTTCCCTGGGGAAAACCCTCCGATGCCTAAGTTAGTAGAGCAGTGGTGGAAGCTACGAAGGGAGGAGGAAGGAGATGCACGAGATCCCTCTCCACCAAGGTGGTGAAGTGGTTCCTACTCAGGGAGTTTTAGGCGTGTGTTGGCCTTACCTTTCGTTGGAGGGAGTCCCATGTTTAAATAATGCGTCAGCCTCATGAGTCCCGTAAGCTGAGGAGTTTCAGGCAGAAGTTACATCCTCGTCGTGGGCTCTTTACGTCCTCATCGTGGGATCTTTATAGCCTTGTAAACTCCTGCTTATAAAGGGCTCTCAACGGCAACACAGATAAGCAATCGTCGGTCGACCCAAGCAAGATGAGTGCCAGCCCTATCCGGGCGAGGGGCATAGCTCGGGTGAGGCTCGGTCGGAGTGGGCACAGGGCGCCAGCCCTTATCCCGACGAGGGGGATGAGTCGGGCGTGGGTCTTCCTCCGATCAGACCGACGCTCGGGCCTTCCGAGCCTAATGGCCGCCGAGGAAGTGCTTGATCCTGAGTGAACTTATTGGGCTTTTATGCTAAGTGGGCCCTACGGGGCGGTCACTAACATGAGCTGGACCTCGTTTGGTATTGTTGGACCTGGTTCGATCGCTCTTAGATGGGCTACAGAAATCCCCCTCTCCACTTGTCCCCCATTCTACTCCCGAGCCTTGGTAGGCTCAGAAGAGTAGCCGTTAGGGTTTCAGACCAGCGTGGCTCAGGTGGGTGGAGATCTGGCGGTGTTATGAAGCCACATGTCGTGGTCACATGTGCCCGTAATGATGAAAATCCTGGCGATTTTGAACTGAAGGGGCTCCCCTTTCTCAGAGGTTGGAATGACGCGCCGCCTTCTGCGTGGGGATATAGACGTTGTGAGCTTGTTGTCGTTCCAGACACCCTCTATTTTAGAGTTTTGCTCTCCTTCGTGCTGGCTTTCGGGGCTCTCTGATGCACTGCGGAGATACGACGGAAGAACAGAGGCTTGCATCAGTGTTCGCAGAGTTGGCGGAGAAAATCACGGATGCGGTCCGGCAGCTTCCCCGTCCTCCAGAGTCTTCGGAGTCTGAGGCGCCTTCTTCTATAAGTTTCCCTTTAGATTTCATGGCGGACCTTCGTTCGGAGATCAAAGAGTTTAAGGCCGAGCCTGAGACGAGGGCGATAGTGATACCGCCGGCTCCGAACTGTAGCGAACTGGGGGAGGCGGATGTAAAGCGGCTGGAGCACCAGTTTCGCCTACCCTATCAGTATTACTTTGCCACGGCCACCCCGAACGAGACGAGATTGGATTCTCGTACGGGTCATTTCTGGTCTTTCCTTCTGTCGTGGAAGGGAGGGTTCTGCCTTCCCTTCGACTCTTTTGTTCTTAAGCTTCTCGATTTTTTCCGGTTGGCTCCCATACAGTTGGTGGCCAACTCTTATCTTCTTCTCTCCACCTTTCGCACCCTCTGCCTTCAGTACGGGGCCCCTCCTTCCTAGGAGCTCTTCCATTACTTTTTCGAGTTGAAGCGCATTCTTCGGCCGGGAAGGGCTTATATTTCATCCAGGCGAGGCGGAACAGGAACTACGTCTCCTTGGCTGTGAAGGACTCTTCCCACAAGGGGTGGAAGACTCAGTTCTTCTGGGTGGGGATTTTTTCGATGGAGGAGTCTTGGAGGTGTCCCGTAATCCCCAATTTTTACCCGAACATCCCTCCGAGACAGGATGAGTTCTCTTCGGATGTGGAAGAGTATGCGGCCATTCTTCTGAAGCGTCGCCAGCCTACAGAGGAGCTGGTGACCTGAGAGAACATCGAGTGGTGGCGTCTCCAGTGGCTACAGTTGGCAGGTACGGGCACCGTGAATCATCCTTCTCTCTAGTTGATGAAGCCACATTTTTCATTTTCTTGACCATATCATCTTTCGTGCAGACGCCAGGCGGCCAGCTGTGGAGGAGGAGCTTGCGATCGAGCGAGAGGTGATGGATCTGGGCGACGATTCAACTGCCGATGAGTCGGGAGCTCCCGAGGGTCATTTTCGAGCCCGAGAAAAGGGCAAGGGGGTGACCCGGGGATGGTCTTCCAGGCCGCGGGAGCCCAAGCGCAAAGATCCCATGGAGGGCCGGATACGGGACGCTGTGAAGTCCAGGAAGTTGGCCAAGAAGGCCGGGGCCGACCCAGCGGTCGAAGGTGACTCTGGCTCGGCTCTCCCCTCTTCTGAGCTTGATAGGGCCTACTCTTTCGGGCCGGCTCTCCATCCACCAAGCAAGAGGGGGCCGAGGAGGCCAGGGCCGTTTCTGCGGTTGGCGGTGGCGCTGGCCCGGCTCTCCCCTCAGTAGGAGCCGAGGGGGCCGGAAACGAAGCGGGTGACTCTAGGGCCGCGGCCGAGACTGGAGCGTCGATCGAGGTAGGCGATGCTCCAGGTGGTGACGTTGGGGCCGAGCCGATCAAGGCTGGGGGGTCACGAGGAGCTGCGACGCAGCCCTAACCGACCGAGGCAAGAGGGGCGGATGAAGCAGCGGCTCGATCCTGGCCGGCCAACGGGGCTCCCGAGGGGGTGTCGCTCGGAAGGGAGGCCCATATTTCGGTGGCTCTGGAGAGGCTGGGCATCCAGGGCCCTCTGTACCGGAGATGTCGCAGCATAGCTATGAAGGTGGTGAAGGGAGGAGACAGGCAGCGCTCGCCGCCCGCGGCCCTCGAGCTGGTGAAGGAGGGCGGCTTGGTCCTGGCCCAGATGGGGGCCTCTCTGGCTGAGGCTTACTCTCGGTCAGAGTCAGAATGGGCAGACCTTCCTTGGGCCCTAGGCGCATCCGACAAGAAGGTAGCTCGACTTACCGAGGAGCGTGACAGGCTTCGGTGAGAGCTCTCCTTGGCTAGAGAGCTGGCAAGGGCGAGCCAGGTGGAGGCTCAGACGCTGTCCGAACAACTGGCTTGGGCCCGCGAGTCACTTGAGAGGAAGAGCAAGCTTCTGGAGGAGGAGCGCTTGGCCCGCGTCGAGCTAGATGGCCGGTGGGAGGCTGAGCGCGCCGAGCTGGTGGACCAGGTGGAGGAAACTGCGCGTCTTCGAATGGAGGCCGAGGCTGATCGGGCCGAGGCGGAGAAGCAGATGGCTGAGGCCGAGCAGAGGTTAGCCGAGGAAGAGCGGGAGAAGTCCGAGCTCGCAGGTAGGATAGGATCGACCGGTGCCGAGGCACTCGAATAGTACAAATGATCGGAGGCCTACCAGGTCGACCTTAAGGGGGCTGCCCTCCCCTACTACGAGTCAGAACTTCACCGGGGCATCCGCAAGGGATTCAAGCAAGGCTACGACCGGGCCATCTCCTACGCGGAGGAGCAGGAGTCCGAGACCATCAATTTCTCTTCCAGGCAATATTATGACTCGGATTTGTCATCCTCCGATTCCTCTGGTTCGGCATCGTCAGAAGAAGGAGATGAGGGGGACTCTTCGTCCGAGGGGTCGCCAGCTCCGGATGCCTCGGGTGGGCGCGCAACTGAGGCAGTTCCCATGCCAGTGGGGTCAGTGCCAGGGTCGACGGTCGCTGAGGGCGCCGGGGGCAGACTGTCCGAGCCTTCCTCTTCCGAGCCTCAGGATGGGCCAGAGGCCTGATGTATCTGTTTTGCTTTTTATCCTTGTATGTTTTTCCTTTTTTGAAGAAGAAACTTCTCTTTTGTGTAAAGGAAGGTCAAAAACGTAAGGCAGTAGCGTTATGATGAAGACTTAACTATTTCGTACCGCCGTTGCCGTGGTTTGACTAGCGTATCGCAGTAGTTGGAAAGTGCCGATACTTTCTGCGAGGATCTCGCATGATGGATAGGCGGGCGTCTGACAGGGTGTCTTTCCATTTTCTCATGCTTTGAATACTTGGCCGCTTCGTGTGCCCCACTATGGCGGAGCCGAGGAGTCTGAGGTGACCGTTCGTAGGGAGAGGTCCCTTTAGCATGTTTACGAGGGGAGAATCATTTAAGGCAAATATCCTCCCTTCGCCTATAAGAGGTCTGAAGGGCGGCTCTTCCTCTCGATCACTTAGGGTTTTCCCTGATAGTCTTTCCTCCCTCCTTCTTCACGAAGTGTTGTGCCGTCACATTTGAAGCATGGAAGACACTCTAGAAGACGAAGCTGCAGACGATGGAGAGCAGATAGTAACTTGCTGCTTCAGGTCTGAAGGGGGTTCGATGGCCAACGGACAGGTTAGAAGGGGGTTCGACGTGTTGAAGCACGTCGCCTTCTTTTATCAGTTCCGGTGGCGCTTGCGGGGAGGTTACTCGGGTAGAAGGTTCGACATGCTGGGGCATGTCGAACTCATGTCCCTGACTTGCCGACTCCATCGCGAGGGGAGGAAGAAGCCAATTAAGCTCCCTCCTTTCCGGGCTTTCCCTTACCTCCTCGTCCAGCTTTGCTGGTTTCTTTTTCCCTTTCACTCTTTGGGGGGTGCCTACACTCTATGCCTTCCAAAGAGTTGGCAGAGAGGAGGCCGACTCTTGTATCCCTTCCTCTTCTTCTTGTTGTTTCCCCTCTTTTCTTTTTTCTTCCGAGCTTTCTCAAACCAACGAAGCCGGTGGTCCCTTATTCGAGCCAATTTCTTCACGAGGCAGAGTCAGTGGCCGAACGTGGGAGCGCCTACTGGGTCAGCCGAGCGTTCTGCTCGCATCAGGGGATGTGATTTTTTCTTTTCTGTACATGCATATTGTATCGACTACGGCCTACTTGATGTACATCACAGTTTAATAAGAAGAGAAGAATGACATTTATTCTATTTTGCTTACATGTGTATGCTTGCCAAATGTTCAAAAATAGAACTTGTGTAGTGTAGTCGCATTCCACATCCGAGGGATGAGTTCTCCTTCGATAGTAGATAGCCAGTATGCTCATTTTTCGAGCGTCTCGACCACTCGGTAGGGGCCTTCCCAACTAGGAGATAGCTTGCCCGCCGCCTCAAGTGGTCGAGAGGCTTCAACTTTTCTGAGGACGAAGTCTCCCGGCTGGAAGTGTCTGTTTCGGACTTTGGCGTTGTAGCATCGAGTGAGGCGGGGTTGATATTACGTTGCACGGATGCTAGCAATCTCTCAGACTTCATCTGCTAGGTCGAGGTTTTCGAGCAGTTTCTGGTCGTTTGCCTCGGGCGAGAAGCATATGACTCGAAGGGAGGGATTACCGATCTCCAACGGGATCACGGCCTCGGTGCCGTACACCAGCTGAAAGGGACTCTCACCGGTTGCCGTTCTGGGAGTCGTTCTGTGCGACCAAAGTACGTTCGGTAATTCCTCAAGCCAGCTGCCCTTGGCTTTGCTGAGCCTAGTCTTAATGCCTTTTAAGATAGTCTTATTGGCATTTTCGACTAGCCCGTTAGCCTGAGGGTGGGCGACCGAGGTGAAGTGATTGCGAATGTTTAGGTCGGCACATCTGTCTCAAAAATAACGAGAATCCAATTACCGACCATTATCGCTCACTATCACCCGGGGGATGCTGTAGTGACAAATGATCGACTTCCAGACGAAACTCCACATGACTATCTCGGTGATCCTAGCTGTAGCTTCGGCCTCGATCCACTTGGTGAAGTAGTCAATGGCGACGATGATGAACTTCTTCTGGGCCTGAGCCGTAGGGAACGGCCCAAGGATGTCGATCCCCCACCGAGCGAAGGGATAAGGCTCGGCTAGAGTGACGAGCTCTGTTGCCGGCTGATGGACCAAGTGGTCAAATCACTGCCATCGGTCACATTGTTGCATGTAGGTCGAGCAATCACATTGCAAAGTGGGCCACCAGTAACTTTGCCGAAGCAAGATCCTAGTGAGCGACCTTCCTCCTTGATGCACTCCGCATAGGCCTTCGTGAACTTCTTGAATCGCTCGGCTAGCTTCATCAGTACTGATGCACTTCAGGAGGGGACCGGAGAAGGGTTTGCAGTATAAAGTGCCATCCAGAATGACGAATTGCCGAGCTTGGTACTTCAATCTCTTGGCTTCCCGAGGGTCGGGAGGCTCCTGGGAGTCTTGTAGCCATGACAGATAGGGGGTACGCTAGTCGCCTGGGGAGGTCGAGTCAATAGCCATGAGCTCTGAATCGATGCTCGGTCACTCAAGCTCTTCAAGGAGGACCGATCGAGTACCCTCGGGGTTAAGGGAGGAGGCCAGCCGAGAGAGGGCGTCCCCTCGGGAGTTTTCCTCTCGAGCTATTCGGACTACCTCAAAACTCTCGAACTGTTGTGCCACGGTCCTGACCAGCTGGAGGTATTTGACCATCGGTTCATCCCGAGCTTCCTAATTGCCATTGATCTGGCAAGCGACCAGTTGGGAGTCAGTGTGAATTTTGACTCGTTCGGCCCCCAATCGCCAGGCCATGCGGGCTCCCGAGATAAGGGCTTCGTACTCGGAGGCGTTGTTGGATGCCTGGAAGTTGAACTTCAAGGCGTATTGCAGCTCTACTCCTTCGGGGGGCTTCAGGAGGATCCCGGTGCCGCTCCCTATCAAGTTTGAGGATTCATCGACGAACAATTCCCAGGTTGGCCCGGGTGCAGACGGAGATTTTTCTTCGATCGGGATGGTGCTCTCGGTGATGAAGTCGGCGAGCGCCTGTCCTTTGATGGCTGAGTAAGGCCGATACGATATATCGTAGGCCCCGAGCATAATGTCCCACTTCATGAGGCATCCCAAGGCTTCAGGGTGAGTGAGGACCCTCTTCAGTGGTTCGCCAGTCAGCACGATGATGGAGTGCCCTTGGAAGTAGGGTCGAAGGCGCTTGGCCGAGGTAACCAACGCTAGCACGAGTTTCTCGATTGTAGGGTACCTTCTTTCAGCCTCGTTCAGCACCTTGCTGGTGTAGTAGACCGGTCTCTCAACTCCCGAGTCATTTCTGACCAGGACCGAGCTAACTGTGGATGGAGTCGCCGAAAGGTAGAGATGTAAGGCTTCACCTGGAACGGGCTTGGACAGTACCGGAGGCGAAGCCAGGAACTCCTTAAGCTCAGCAAATGCCTTTTGGCATTCCTCATCCCATGCGAATGTAGCATATGCCTTTTTGGGCCCCCTCAACAGTTTGAAGAAGGGTAAGCATCGTTCGACCACACGGAACAAGAATCGGCTGAGCGCAGTAATGCGCCCGGTAAGGCGTTGAACGTCCTTGGTGCAGGTGGGCGGCCCCATGTCCAGGATGGCCTGGACCTTGTCGGGGTTGGCCTCGATCCCACGCTGGGTCACCAAGAAGCCCAGTAATTTTACGGACCTTACTCTGAAGGCACACTTGGCGGGGTTTAGCGTCATATTATACCTCAGGAGAGTGTCAAAGGTTTCAGCTAGGTCGGCGAAGTGGTCTTCGGCCTTGGGGGTCTTGACAAGCATGTCGTCAATGTAGGCCTAGACGTTCCGGCGGAGCTGTCCCTCGAACATATGGTTGACCAGCCTCTAGTACGTTGCTCCAATGTTCTTCAACCCGAAAGGCATCCGGGTGTAGCAGTGTACGCCGAAGTCAATGATGAAGGCGGTCTTCTCGATGTCTTCTGGATTCATCTTGATCTGGTGGTAACC
Source organism: Amorphophallus konjac (assembly GCA_022559845.1). NCBI lineage: Eukaryota > Viridiplantae > Streptophyta > Magnoliopsida > Alismatales > Araceae > Amorphophallus > Amorphophallus konjac. Next base: position 297,596,487 of record CM040120.1, read on the forward strand.
TGAGTAGGCGTCCAAGAAGCTGAGTATCTCATTGCCCGAGGTTGAGTCAACGAGTTGGTCGATGCTCGGCAACGGATAGCAATCTTTTGGTGTAGCTTTGTTTAAGTCGGTGAAGTCCACGCACATTCGCCACTTTCCTGAAACTTTTGGCACCAGGACGACGTTAGCCAGCCACGTCGGGTACAGGACCGATCAAAAAAGACCAGTCTTTTGCCCCTTGGTGACTTGCTCCTTGATGATCGTCTGCTTCTCTGGCACGTGCTTCCTTCTGCGTTGTTGCACGGGCTTCACGGTCGGGTCAAGGTTGAGCTTATGCATTACTGTCTCTCCCGGTATCCTGGGGAGTTGATTATCAGACCATGCAAAGGCTCGGATGTACCCGAAAAGAAATTCTTTGTATTGCTGCTGAACCTCGGATGGTAAGTCGGCTCCAATCTTTACTCCTAGGGTCGGGTCATCGTTCAGGAAAACCGTTAGCAACTCGCCTCCGAGCTCGGATGTTGCGGGTTTTTCCTCGACTTCCCAGGGGCCCTTGTTCTTCCCATCCGGCCTTGTGGCTTCGACCGAGATATTATAGCACTTTCTGGCCAACGCCTGGTTGCCCCGGACTTCCCCCATCCCATGTTTGGTGAGGAACTTCATTTTTTGATGATAGGTAGAGGGCACCGCTTTCGTTCGGATAAGGATTCCCCGGCCAAAGATTGCGTTGTATGCCATCATACCTTTGATCACGATGAAGTCTACCATAATCGTAACGGTTTTGGGCAGGGTGCCGAGAGTAATCGGTAGGCTCAGTGCTCCCTCGAGATAAGTGGCCTAGCAATTGAACTCACAAAGGGGGGTTCGGATCGGGCGGAGTTTAGACGGATTCCCCCCCCATCTTAAGAAAGCACTCATAAGACAATACATCAGGGACACTTCCATTGTCAACTAGAATTCTATCTATGTTACAATGGTTTATCGTAGCTGATATAACTAGGGCATCGTCATGCGGGGTGGTCAGCCCTTCCAGGTCTTGGTCGGAGAAGACTATGACCTGGGGCTCACTTGGCGGGGCCTTGGGAGGCTCGATGGCTTGGCTCACCCGCTCAGCATGACGCTTCCTTCCTCGACTGCTATCTCCTCCTGATGCAGCTCCTTCAGAGATGACGTTGATGTGGACCCCGCGAGGGGCGTTGTCGATCTCCTCTGGTGCGCCTCGATCTTCCTTATGCCCGGCCACGAACCGGGATAGGTGTCCCTGGCAGACGAGGCGCTCAATCTCATCCTGGAGCTGGCGGCAATCATCGATATGATGCCCGTGGTCGCTGTGGAATAGGCAGTGCTTGCTGCGATTGCAGCACTTCGACTTCATTGGCTCGGGTTGGCAGAGGAGGCCCGAGCCTTTGATGTCTTCATAGATCTCGTACACCGGGGCGGCTAAACGAGTGTACCGCTCGTATTTTCGGGACGGTTCTTTGTGGTCCCCATCTCAGTTCCGCCTTTTTCCTTGGCCTGAGCTTGGCTCGGGTGCTCGCTTCTTGTCCCACTCCTTACCCGAGCCGGTTGCTCCTCGGCATGCGCTGAGTACTTCTTCGTACTCAGCATGGCGCAAAGCCAGAGTCACTAGCTCGACAAGGGTCGAGAGAGGGTGGAGGACAAGTTCGCGGCAGAGGTTCTCATCATGGGTGCCCCCGGTCAGCGCGGTTATGGCCGAGGTAACATCCAGGCGGGGGATTCTCAGGGCTTCCGAGTTGAATCGGTTGATATAAGCCCTGAGTCTCTCTCCATGTTCCTGTTTGAGAGCCAATAGCCCCGCTACCGACCTTGGGGGGCCGCTGCCGGTGAAACTCTCCATAAATACTCGCCCGAATTGCCTGAAGTCCCGGATGTATCTGGGGGCGAGGGCCCGGGGTTGACACCCCTTTATAGCCCGCAAGTTGCGTCATTTTTCTTATTCATCATTTTTGATGTCCCGAATTAGCCATTATTTTGGAGCCTTCTTGGATGGATTTCGAGCCCATTTTCATTGTTCTCTATCCTTTGAGCCCAAGAGATCATGATTTCTTAAAGTCCCTGGAGCTTATCTTATCAACTTCCGGCTTCTAAGTCGACTTACGACCCATTTAGGTCGGCTTCCATCAAGCAATCGGCTCTCTCTCACTACGCAGTCCTGAAAGTTGTTCTTTTTTACCCTCTTCCAGTCCTCTATTCAAAATATTTCCTTCACCAAAGTTGTTCGATTTGTAAAGATCTACAATTTCTTTATCTACGCCATTGGCCAGTTCTGCCCCGATTGTGAGCTATTCGCGTTGTTCCAGCAGGCTGTGCTGTTCACCTACATCCCAGAATTTTCTCTCTCTGTTCTATCCCCATTTTCTTCTTCTTATGATCATTTTCTCATCTTGCTCTCTTCATGAAAGTTGTTCCTCTTTCACTTGTCTACAATTTCTTATTCTGCCACTTTCGCTAGTTATGCACTGTTTGAGAGATATGCTTCAATTTCTAAAGTTGCACGCAGTCTGTCCAAAATGTTCCTTCATCGGTGTGAAGGTCTATTAGTAGACCGTCAAAGACCATGTGAAGGTCTATCGTAAGACCGTCACAACCCAAGTGACGGTCTCTTAATAGACCGTTACACCCAAACTTGTCCGAAATCGCCCCGTTCGACCCCCAGAGCCTGACGGAGCTACCCTAGGCCGTTACATCACTCTGGCGGTCTCACGATAGACAGCCAGATGACACGGAGAGTCCAATTCATGCTGGACTCTGCTCCATTTCTGTGTGTTGTGGCCCTCCTGCAGAGCCCATAACTTCTTGAATTCTAATCCGAATTGAGCGACATTTGTTCCTATGGTTTCTCTTTTATATTATCTTGAATTTGATCCATAGATCTCATATTTTCATTGGCTATCTTGCTCAGAAACACGATGAAAGTCGGGGGTTTATGCGTCCTCGTTCAACACAAACTCTGCAGATTAAGCTCCGGGGCTCCCTTCTAGAAGCCATATCTTCCCAATCCTTCCACCAAATTGAGTCCCACTTGTTCTTACCTCTTATCCTTTGTATTATCTTGAGATTGATCCATAGAATATGACTTTTGGTGGACTCTATCCTCTAAAATCGTGGGAGAACTTTCTGGGTTTTCTACAACCTCTATAAAAACTGCCCAGTTCGCAATTGCAAAGGGGGGCTCTTTCTTGGTCCGGGGCGAAGCCATGCTGCACCGCCGACTCAATCCTTCGACCCTGGCTTGAAGAGAGAAGTATTGGCTTTTCATTCCATCCTTCTAGGCTTGATTTTGTAGTCTATATTCTTAGTTCTCCTCTCATCAAAATCATAAATCATCACAAAACACTGCACTTTTCTGCTACACATGCGTTTTTCTCCATTTTGCATCATTGTTTTCTCTCTATTCTCTCAACCAAATTTCATGATTTTAAATCCTATGCTTGCACAACACACACACCTATTATTTCCACTCTTCCACAGGGGTTAAAAACCTCCCCCCGGTGCGTTCTCTCTCAATTTCTACCCCTATTTTATCACTCTGGGATTGATACTACACATGCATGTTCTAATGGGTTTTTTTGTCCTTGTTTTGGCTTTGTTTTGCAAGAGAGCATGAACACAACGTGAGGCCTTCTTCATCTAGCCGGCTGGAATGAGAAGAGGTTTGATTCCACAAGTTCCCCGCATCCCGTTCTTAAGCGCGATCAATTCTTCATATTTCCAAGGTTCACGGCGCCCTTTCCTTTATCTCTTCATCCCTTTGGCGTTGTTGTTAACCCTTGGTGGCGATCACGGTCAGTTCTTCTATCTCTAATCGCTCTTTATTCATCATCTTCCATGCCTTTTCATGCTATTATGCTATTAGCATAGTTAGGGGCGGGGTAAAGGAAGGAGAGATAAAATTATCAACACTCGGAACCATACTTGGGTGCCTTGGACCAGGGTGGTCACGAAGGCACGGCACTTGATGGCGCCGGACGCTCCGTGAAGGGTCATCAGGGCGTCGAAGCTGTCGAAGTGGTCGGCCGGGTCCCCCGGGCCGTCGTAATGCTTGAAGGTCGAGAAGGGGATTCTGGGAGAAATCTCCACCTTCAAGATGTAATCGAAGAACAGGGATTTCTCCTCGTCCTCCGCCGGGGAGGTCTTCTGCAGGGCACGTAAGGCACACTCCTGCTCTGCGAAGCGCCTCTCAAACTCTCGTAGCCGGAGAGATCCGACTGTCGCTATGCCGTGGGGCTGGGGGGGCTGTCCTGGCGTTCCCCAGGGACTTCGGTCTCTGGGTGAGGACGGCGTCCCCAGGTTTTCCCCTTTTCGGCGTGGAGGAGGCCTCTTGCTCTGGAGGAGGGGCTTGTGAAGGTCCTCCTGACCTGTTGCGAATGAGCCGCCGTCCTTGGAGGGTGAAGCGGCCTCCGGTAGTGTGTTAAGATGTGTTGGGGGGGGTTCTCCGGAGGGGCGCGTGACCTTCCTTCCCTGGCCGCCTGGGTCCTCCTGAGTATCACGAGGACGTCCAGTTTTGCGTTGAGGGCTTGGAAAGCGTCAGCGCCCCCGTTAGATGGTGGCTCCACTTCCGCAGGTGGAGGCGGATCATCAGCTGGGGTGTTGGCGTTGGAGGGGGGATTATGTGTGGCCTGATAGGGGCCTTCCCTCGCCACTACCATGGCCTTTCCCTTATCACTGGCAGACCTCCTCCCTGAACTCCTTCGCACCATACTGACTCTTTGATCGTTTCCCACAGACGGCGCCAGATGAAGAGGGGCGATCTCGCGCTGGTCCTGAGCTGGAGAAGATGATCACCGAACAGTGAACTGCAAGGAAGAGAAACGGATCAGGGAGCCCAGGGATGATTCCCTGGAGAAAATCCTCCGATGCCTAAGTCAGTAGAGCAGTGGTGGAAGCTATGAAAAGAGGAGGAAGGAGATGCACGAGATCCCTCTCCACCAAGGTGGTGAAGTGGTTCTGCTCAGGAAGTTTTAGGCGTGTGTTGGCCTTACCTTTCGTTGGAGGGAGTCCGAGGTTTAAATAGTGCGCCGGCCTCATGAGTCCCATAAGCTGAGGAGTTTCAGGTGAGAGTTACGTCCTCGTCGTGGGCTCTTTACGTCCTCATCATGGGATCTTTATAGCCTTGTAAACTCCTGCTCATAAAGGGCTCTCAACGGCAGCGTGGATAAGCAATCGTCGGTCGACCCAAGCATGAAGAGTGTCAGCCCTGTCCGGGAGAGGAGCATAGCTCGGGTGAGGCTCGGTCGGAGTGGGCGTGGGCCGCCAGCCCTTATTCCGGCGAGGGGGATGAGTCAGGTGTGGGTCTTCCTCTGATCGGACCGACGCTCAGGCCTTCCGAGCCTAATGGCCGCCGAGGAAGTGCTTGATCTCGAGTGAACTTATTGGGATTTTAGGCTAAGTGGGCCCAACGGGACGGTCACTTAGATGAGCTGGACCTCGTTTGATCTTACTGGACCTGGTTCGACTGCTCTTAGATGGGCTACAGAAATCCCCATCTCCATGTTATATTATGCTGAGAACATGTTTAATGTATAGAACCTCTTGGAAATATTATAAGATAATAACTAGAGAAGTTTTTTTTAAAAAGATAACATTATAAAATAATATTATCGTAATTTTATTAATGAAGTGTTTAAAGATTTATTTAATTTATAGAATCCATCGAATATGTTTTTGAAATGTATATTTCAATTGTCAAAAAAAAGAAACTCTAAAGATGAAGGGTAATAATTATCACATTCAAATTGTAGTTCGCTGATGATATTTTGTCAAATTACTTTTTTATTAGTGGTGCTTTAACTTAAGAAAACACTCAAGTATATTTAGGAAAATAAATAAAGATAAATTAATAAGTAAGGATAAAACTAATTACTTGAGAAATAAGGAGTAAGTATAATTAAGGTAAAGAAAAAGATAAGATTCGTAAAGGTGAAATATGGCGAGTTAACATTTAAATATAATCTCTTTAAAGATATTTAAGAAACAAAATAAATAATACTAGTGGGTTATCTATATATTTTTAATAATTAAATTGTGTCCATTGTACCATGTGACTAATGTTGAAGGATGCATAATATAATAAGATCTTAAATGGACTTTGTTCGATTACTAATCAAGAGTTATAGATAACGTACGCTTGCACTAAGGAATGTTAAAAATAAATAAATAAAATATTTATATGCTCATAATAATGATAACAAAATAAAATTGCAATGTACTTTTTTTATTTAAATCTCTGGGTTAAATGATCCATTAGAATATTTATTTGTTTTTGCTAATTAAATTAGGCCCATTAAGACTCTATAGATAGCAATTAGAATTTGTTAATTGTTAAAAAAAATAAATTAGATAAATTAATAGTATTAAAATCTAAAATGCAATCCACTAAATTCAAAATTAAATTGAATAAGCGGTCAAGACAGAGGCCGTCGGTTCTGGACGGTTAAACGTGGGGGAGGTTTTGTTGTGATCTACTCATTAACTTAACTTAGGATAAGATTTCTGAGAGGGTTAATATATATGTATATATATAATAAAGCCTTGTGATAATCTTTTGTTAAAACTTAATTAGCTAAACCCATCTTGAAAGGACGAAGGCGGCTGTAGCTTTTGATTAGAGTTTTATCTCCCAATAGCCTCACCTATTAGGACTATATTAGAAGGTTACCCTATATATAAACCCTCCTAAGCCTCATACGTTTTAAAACCTAAACCCCATCTTTCCAACGTGATGGGCGGCCGTAGCAGGGAAGCTTCTTAGAAGGCCCTTTGTGGGTGTTGGAGGATGATGCTTGTACGTGAGAAGGTAGCATGAAGGCTCGTGGGTGATGAAGGCTCGAGGATTAGTTAAATTTGATGAGTCTTGTACGAGATGACCGGAAGAGAAGAGATGGATTTCACAAGGATTAGGCCAAGGGTGTATGTTCTTCATCTAAAATTGATTCTATTATCCTTGCAATCCTAGGCCTTTAATCCCCTGCAAACTTGTTAGTGTAAACCTGTAAATTCTAAGTTTAAAATCTAGCAAAACAGGACTCCTTATCTCTTACAAATCGGTCCCTCCTAGACCTATAAATCTGTCAACGTTTAAATCCGGTGATTGACCATTCAATCCTCTATCCATCTGACCGTTGAAACCTACAAATGAAAATCCCATAAAATCTACGTCTGATTCCTTCCCAGACCTGATTTCAATCTTTATCAATTGTGCATTTTAATCTCTTTCAAACATGGCTTTGATTCTCTTTCTTTTACCTGCATTTTAATGTCTTTTTTACTAGCGTTTTAATCTCTTTTAACCTTGCAAGAATAAGAGCCTTAAAGCGTACAATTTCTGATCCATGTTTCCCTGTATTTAAACCCTTCTTAACCCTCTTGGTATAGAGACCTTAAACCTGATTTGATCCTTCTAAATCTGAAAAGTTGAGGATCTAAAATCAGCACAAAAGTTTATTATTAATTAAATCTTGCATGCATGTTTCTCTTTAACAAATTTCCAGTAGGTTATATTAAGGTTTACCAATGCATGCATAATCCCGTTCTTTTTACGATTGTTATGTTTGTCGTAAAGATAACACACTATTAAAAATTTTATAATCACGTAACCATGTATCAAAAATTCTGAAAAAATATATTTTTGAGATCCTCACATTTTTATCTTAATTTTCATATATTTAGATGCATTACAAGATTTAAAATTGGAAAGTGAGTCTATTCACGAGGTTAACAACCGTATCATCTTCGAGGATTTTTATCTTTTTAACCTGATCCAATAAAATTACGACATTTCATGAGTATAGTCTTTAGATTTTTCTCTTATTTATCATGTAAATTATTTCTATAAAATCTTAATAAATAAAAAATGGCACTGTTCATGCTTAAATGAATAGTGACATTAAAATAACGTTAACAGTGGCACAACGTGACCCTCCAAATCTGTCCATCGGACCTTAAAAATCTGTAAACTAAGAGGTTTAATCCTGTATAAAACAAGTCCCTATTTTTTTTGTTTTAACCTCCTTTTAAATCTGCAAATTTGAGGTTTAAAACCTAACGTTTTAATGTCTTTTGACGCCTTAAAAATAGCATTAAAACACTGTGTTTTAACCCTTCCAAACCTGGTTTTCATTTTTTTTAAAATTTACAGTTCTTATCCCTGTTAACCCTGTTATTCGTCAACCTTGAAACATAAAAATTTGATCCACCAGAAACCTATAAATCTGAAATTTATAAACTTGAAATTTGGATCACCCTTAAACTTGTAATCTAGTTTCTTTAAACATGAAACTTGAACTCCTTAACTCCTACTAGATTTATGGAGAAATAAAAGAAAAGAAAAACAAAGAGAATTCTAATTCTTTAGCCTTAGAAACCAGCATGTTTATATCTTTGAAATCCGAAGTACTTACTTGCTAGTTTGATCTAGACAATTCACATGATACTCGTTACTTGCTACTTGTACATGATTGATTGATTGACTTGTTATATGACATGCTTGACTTGCTACTTGATATTTTTGATCCGAAAGGATAAATTCAATTGTTATATTACCAATCTATAGTTATGTTCACTTGTACCCATTCTTCATTTGTTATACATACCTTTTATATTAGTGTTCATTGAATCATGCGGGGTAAAGTACTACGATTATACTTCATTGACATCTATTGTTCTCATGGTTACATCCTTATACTTGATTTTATTATATCTCTTTCCTAACTTAAATTGTAATGCCCCAGATTTTTCGGATCATTTTAGTGGGTCTCGGAGTGTATTTTACGTTTTACACGTGTTTTTCCCCGATGCGCCTTCGGAACTCTGTGCAGGGAGAACCGTGACGTTCTTCGACTCCGTGATGTTACCATTACGTTGTGCTCTTCCCGAGGATCGCGGGGGGAATTTTTCGTAATTTTTTAAATTTCTGAAATTTTTAAGTTTTTCTATATATATTAACCCTTTCTCTCTCTCCTCTCTCATTTCTCTCTTCCCTCCCTCTCTCTTATCACGCTCTCTCCTCTCTCCCTCTCTCTCCGACGGCCGACGGAGTGGAGCGCGGGCAAGGCGGGGATGGCGCGGGCGAGGCACGGGCGAGGATCGAGACGGTGGAGGCGTGGCGAACCTCGGGGGCACGTCCGTGAGCCGACGAGGGTTTCGCGATGATTTCTTCGTGGATCGGCGTCCACGGCGTGTCGTTTCTTCGGTGGAGGTAGGGAGATGGACCCCCAGCTCGTACATTCCATATCCCGCAAGTTTTGTAGGCCGCGGTGAGCCGAGCGGGCGCATTTGGGGATTTTGAGAAAAATCCATATTTTTAGGATTGAGCATCGATCTGCCGTTTCATTGCATTTTTTGCCGATCCGAGGTCGTAGATGCATGTTAGGGGCTATTTGGGGGCTTCCCCCTTGTTTTCCCCCTCTTCCGTGGAGGTACGGGGGCGTGAGACGATTTTTGGGTCATTTTCCACTATAGCGTTCTCGGGACGGTGTGACGGTCCTTCCAGTAACCGTCACAGTCTGTAACGCCCCAGGGTGGGTGCATTACATGCTGTGACGCCCCAAGGAGGGTGCGTCACAGGGTCCTATTCTGTCGGCAGGGTGTCGGTTGCTCTGGCGGTCTTATGATAAACCGCCAGAGAGTGTGACGCGCTTGGGTTCGACCGCTACGTCTATTTTCATGTTTTCAGACCGTTGGGGTCACAAGTCTCTGACGCGCCTAGGTAGGACCGTCAGAGCACTGTGATGCCCCTGAATGGGAGCATTAGAGCTGACGCAGCCCATTCTTCGGATGCGCCTAGGTTGGATCGTCAGAGGCTGTGACGCCCCGAGGGGTGTGCGTCACAACCTGTTTCGTTATGTCTTCTAACGCACCAGGATTGGTCTGTTAGAGACTGTCACGCCCCAGGGTGGGTGCGTCACAGTCGGTGGTGCCCCTCTCGCGTGACGCTCCTGTGTTGGACAGTTAGAGTGCTGTGACGGTCTAGCCTTCGACCGTTACAGCTGTGATGGCCCAAAGGTAGACCGCCAGGCACTGTGTTGCGCCGAAGTGGTTCTTCATGCTTGCCGCGATTGTTTCGCATTGTGTAGGTCCCTAGTCGACCCGGTTGAGACCTAGCGGTCGACTTGCGGTCTTGTGAATGCCCCAGACACCCGTGGGATTCTGTGTCCCTGTTTTGAGGGTGTCGGGAGGACCGTGCTACCTCGTTTAACGTGCCCGTGAGTTTGAGAGTCCGGGTGACTCCTCGTGTGCCGGGCTTTTGTGTTACGCTTGACCGAGTCACCGTGTATCGGTGTGTGTGCGGTGGGGTCTCCCCCGCATGCCGTGAGTTCTCCTGTAAGATGATTCTCGAGTGGGCTGTGTGTGTGGCCTTGGACCGCGAGTCCAGTTGTCTAGCCTGGAGCTGGAGGGTTCCCGCTTTTCCCAGAGAGTGGGATTCGGTTTGGCGGCCTGTGAGCTGCCTTGGGAACCGTACTTCTGCGCTTCTTTGTGGACTGTAAGTCCAGTTTCTTCTCCGACTGTTGTCACCGTGCGACGGTGATGGTATGTGGGACGGTCCCCGTACTTCGTTGGGTTTGGACGTTGTTTTCTGTTGACTTGAGAGTCTACTCTCCAAGCGACCCTCCACTAGTTGTAGCATGCTTACACGTTTCGTTGTCTCACCTGGGAGTAGGTGGAGAGGCTTACCCTGAGGACGCTTTTGGACTGGTTTCTGTCGGGCCCCGCGTCTAGCAGCCAGAGTCCGGCTGAGGGGAAAACCAGTCAGAGGGCCAGACCAGGGACGGACGGTCTGTGTGTGCACACGTGGTTTTGGGCGGTTGGACCCACGCCGACGGGCGTGACCCCAACTAGTCACTTGTTTGTGATTACTTGTACGGTGTCTCCGTTTCCCGCTGGGTCGGAGGGAGACACCTGAGGCGTGGTCTAAGATGTCAGTGGACGCATCCGGCCTTGCTTCTAGTGGGAGGTACTCTTGTTCTGGACAGAGAGTGACATACTGTCAGCTTCAGTGACTTCGACCTTCAGGTTTTTGGTCGTGTTAACTGTTGAGTTGCGGTTGTTTCGCAGTGGCATGTGTGTTGGTTTTCATGTTGTGAGACTAGTGCCAGTGGCTTTACCGAGGTGGCATCTTGTTCTGCGGTACCCGCGACCGGATGGTCGGGGTTGCACCTTGGACAGCATGTCCAGGTTGGCCGTGTCCCAGGAGACAGGCCTCTACGGCGGGGTTGCCGTAGGTTTTACTTCGATAAGTGATGCTAGTATGGTCCAGTTCCTGACTGTGAGATCGGGATTTCTCTTTCTGCTTGACCATTACAATAGTAGTTGTAGTGCCGAGTTTTGACCGGCCACCGGGTTTACTGTTCCTGCTGTTACTGTTGCACTTGTGGTTACAGCTTTCCGTGTCATCGTTGTTCTCAGTTGGGGATTCCGCGGGATCCCTACTGGGCCAGTGACAGGAGGCTCACCCCTGCTTTTTAGGTGCGACGGTTCTTTCTCGTGGTTCGAGGATGCGGTTCAGGTGTTCTTAGCTGCCAGCTCGCTGGGCCGAGTGTTCACTCAGCATGTGATATATTTTACTACTTTAGACTATACTTCCTGTTAGACTGGACTCTGTTGTAGTAGTAGTTATTTATTTATGTTAATTGTTGACTACCTTATTTCCTATTTCTTTGTGCCTCCACACTCCTTTTAGCCCTTCCGAGCCCTCACGGCTCGTGGGCGGTGGTTCGAGTCTCGGGTTATCGGGCCTTCCCGGTAATCGGATTCTCGGGTCGTTACATAAATGGACTGTTAAAAGATGTTAATCACTTAAATTTGCTTGTGTTGAGATGTAATTCCTACTGGGCTTTATGCTCATGTAGTGTTAATTGATATTTTTCAGGTTGTCTCGAGGATAGCTAGCGGGAATGGGCAAGAGTGTTGGAGTGCTCCAAGATGTCTTAGTGAACTTCTAATTTCTTAGTTTAGAATTGAGAGTAATTTATTATGAGAGGTGTCTTGTAATTATAAAGAGTTAGTGTTATGAAATTGTCTATTGTGTAATTGGAGAGTTTTGATAAGAAGTTGAAATTTATAGTTGAGATTTTTATATCAAGTGATGTAATTAGAATTTTTAGTCTTGATTGAGTGAGGGGTTTTCTCCCCTGTTGTGCTCTAATATTTCGCGTTGGGGCACGACAGGACCGGCCGTCACCGAGGGTACCGGGGGCAGATCCCTTGGCACTAAGGATCCTCTAACTGTCGAACCTCAAGAAAGGATGCGGGCCTCTTGTAGTCCCCCTACTTCCATACTCTAGGAGGAAGACGAGTTAGAGGTGCCAGCTCTTTTCTCTATTTTTTGTTGCCATGTAAGGTTGGCCCTTTCGATATGTAATGGCAGTAGTATTTAGTACAGTGTTGACTATTTCTTACCGCCTTTGGCGTAATTTGACCACCATATCTGCAGTTGCTAAAAAGGTGGGGATTTTATTCGTGAATATCTTACGTGCGGCGATTGTCGCGGTACTAGCGCCTTTCTGACTTTCCATGTCTTGAATAACTTGCCATTTCGCGCGTCCCCAGGGGAGAGGTCATTGGAGAGAGAGCAACCGCCCCTTGGGGAAGGGTTGCCGCCTTTCGCATTTTTTTGAGGGGAGAATCACTTAAGGCAAGCGTTCTTCCTGCCGGCCTATAAGAAAGGTCCCGGAGGGCGCTTTCACCTCTCTTCAACACTTAAAGCTTTTCTTGCAGCTCTTCCTCTTTCTCCCTTCTTACGAAGTGCCTGTCTCTGTGCTGGGGAGTTATCAGCGAAACATGGAGGGCGATTCAGAAGGCGATAGTCCTGGCGCTCGCCAAAGGCATTCGTGCTACTCCGACATGGAAGAAGGGACAGCGATGGGCGGGTGGCGTGCAAGAAGGGACAAGGCGTAGCAGCGCGCCTGTTCTCGACCCTTGGATCGCTGCCACCATCTTACGAAGAAGCTAGAAGTGGAGGGAGGTTGCCGGAAGCAGGGCGTCCGACACGGCGGCCTCGCCCTGCTCCTTCCTCACCTTGGCCCGCTTCTCCCTCCTCTTCCATCCCCGTCGCCCTTCTCACCTCTTCGAGGGGGGTTCTTTCTCCCTCTTCTGCTCTTCCTCCAGCTTCTCCCATCTTCTTTCACTCTTTGGAGGATGCCTTTATCCTTGCTCGCCCCACTTAGAGGCGTTTGCTTTCTGTTTGGCTTCCGTCCTCCTTCTAGAGAGTTGGCAGAGGTGGCCTTCACTTCCTTTTCTTCCTCTGATACCTTTTTTCTGAGTTTCTCGAGCGAACAATGTTAGCTACCCCATTATCCGAGCCAATTTCTACACTGGGTAGAGTCAGTGGCTCAGCCTGGAGGTGCTAGCCACATCCGCACCGAGTAGTCAGCTCGTGTTGTAGTACCAGTGGATGTAGTATTTTTGCTTTTGATACGCACTGTACTGGCTGTGGCCTATCTGATGTATGAAGAAGCATTAATGGAAAGAAAATTATCACCATTTGTTGCTTACATGTCTGTGAAAAGCTCAAAAATAGAACCTTCGTAATGTTGTTGCATTCCATGTCTGGGGGATAGGCGTTCCTTCCATGGTAGATAATCGATATGCCCCCTTCCCGACCATCTCGACCACTCGGTAGGGGCCTTCCCAATTAGGGGCCAGCTTCCCTGCCGCCTCTAGTGGTCGAGAGGCTTCGGCTTTTCTCAGGATGAAGTCTCCTGGATGGAAATGTCTGTCTCAGACTTTGGCGTTGTAATATCGAGTGAGGCGCCGCTGATATTCCATGGCTCGGATGCCCACGATCTCTCTTATCTCGCTTGTCATATCGAGGTTTTCTAGCAGGTTTTGCTCATTTGCCTCAGGCGAGAAGTTGATGACTCGGAGAGATGGGCTGCGGACTTCCAAGGGAATCATGGCGTCCGTGCAGTACACCAACTGGAAAGGAGTCTCACCGGTAGCGGTTCTAGGAGTAGTTCGGTGCGACCATAGTACGCTTGGAAATTCCTCGACTCAGCTACTCTTGGCCTTACTAAGCCTGGCCTTAATGCCTTTTAATATAGTTTTGTTGGCATTTTCGACCAGTCCGTTAGCCTGAGGGTGGGCTACTGAAGTGAAGTGGTTGCGAATGTGAAGGTCGGCACATTTGTTCCCAACGTAATGAGAATCAAATTGCTGACCATTATCGCTTACAATCACTCGGGGGATACCAAAACGACAGATGATCGATTTCCAAACGAAGCTCCATACGACCAACTCGGTAATCCTAGCGGTGGCTTCTGCTTCATTCCATTTGGTAAAATAATCGATGGTAATGATGACGAACTTCTTTTGGGCTTGGGATGTGGGAAACGGTCCCAAGATGTCGATCCCCCACCGAGGAAAAGGGTATGGTTCGGTAAGGGTGACGAGCTATGAGGCAGGCTGATGGACCAGATGATCGAAACGTTGGCATCGGTCGCACCTTTGTACGTAGGCCGAGCAGTCGCGTTGCAGAGTGGGCCACCAGTAGCCTTGTCGCAGTAAGATCCTGGCGAGCGCTCTTCCTCCTTGATGTGCGCCGCAGATGCCTTCATGGACCTCTTGAATTGCTCGGCCGGCCTCCTCGATACCGAGGCACTTGAGGAGGGGACTGAAAAAAGACCTTCGGTACAAAGCGTCATCTAAGATGACGAAGCGCCGAGGTTGATACTTCAGTCTCTGAGTGTCCCGAGGGTCAGAGGGCTCTCGAGAATCCCGGAGCCAGGATATATACAGGGTCCTCCAGTCGCTTGATAATGCCTGATCAACGGTCATGAGCTCCGCTTCTATGCTCAGCCGTTCTAGCTCTTCGAGGAAAACCGATCGTGTACCTTCTGGGGCAATAGAGGAGGCCAATCAAGAGAGGGCGTCCGCTCGATTGTTTTTCTCCCGAGTGATCCGGATGACCTGAAAATTCTCGAATAGTGGGGCTATTCCTCTTACCAGTTGGACATATTTGACCATCGGTGTTTTTTGAGCTTCGTAGTCACCGTTGACCTGGCTAGCGACCAATTGAGAGTCAGTGTGGATTCTGACTCGTTCGGCCCCCAGTCGTCGTGCCATCCAGGCTCCCGAGATGAGGGCCTCGTACTCGGAGACGTTGTTGGATGCCGGGAAGTTGAACTTTAATGCGTATTACAGTTCTGCTCCTTCCGGGGATCGGAGAAGAACACCGGCGCCGTTGCCGATGGAGTTGGAGGATCCGCCGACGAAAAGATCCCAGGTGGGCCTGGGCATCAGCGGATGGATTTCCTCGGTTGGGACAGTACTCTCTGCGATGAAATTCACGAGTGCCTGTCCCTTGATGGCCGAGCGGGGGCGATAAGAGATATCGTAAGCCCCGAGCATTATAGCCCACTTGACGAGGTGACCTGAAGCTGCAGGGTGAGCAAGGATCCTCTTCAGGGGCTCATTGGTCAACACGACGATGGGGTGCCCTTGGAAGTAGGGCCGGAGGTGCTTAGCCGAGGTCACCAATGCTAGCACGAGTTTCTTGGTTGCGGGGTACCATTGTTCGGCCTCGTTGAGCACCTTGCTGGTGTAATATACTGGTCTCTGCACTCCTACGTCATCTCGAACTAGGACCGAGCTCACTGTGGAAGGAGTCGTCGAGAGGTAGAGATGCACAGTTTCACCCGAGATCGGTTTTGATAGCACCGGGGGCGAGGCCAAAAACTCCTTTAGCTCTGCAAAAGCTTTCTGACATTCCTCATCCCAGGAAAACGTAGTGGATGCCAATTTGGGCCCTCCTAACAATTTGAAGAAAGGCAGGCATCGTTCGGCCGCTCGGGATAAGAAATGGTTGAGCGCAGAAATTCGTCCAGTCAGGCGTTGGACGTCCTTGACGCAAGCACGTGACTGCATGTTCAGGATGGCCTGAACTTTGTCGGGGTTGGCCTCGATCCCACGCTGAGTGACTAGAAAACCCAGGAACTTTTCGGATTGAACCCCAAAGGCACATTTAGCTGGGTTAAGCTTCATGTTGTACCTCAGGTGGGTGTCGAAGGTTTCTGCTAGGTCGTTGAAGTGGTCTTCGGCCTTGGGTGTCTTGACAAGCATGTCATCGATGTAGCCTTCGACGTTTCGACCGATTTGTCCTTCGAAAATGTGGTTGATCAGCCTTTGATATGTTGCCCCAGCGTTCTTCAGCCCGAAAGGCAATCGGGTGTAGCAGTATACGCCGATGTCGGTAATGAAGGCTGTCCTCTCGATGTCTTCAGGATCCATTCAGATTTGATGGTAGCCGGAGTAGGCATCTAGGAAGCTGAGCAATTCGTTACCGAAGGTCGAGTTGACTAGCTGGTCGATGCTCGGCAGTGGGTAATAGTCTTTCGGAGTGGCTTTGTTAAGGTTGGTGAAGTCCACGCATATTCGCCATTTGCCCGAAGTTTTTGGTACTAAGATGGCATTAGCGAGCATTGTCGGGTAAAGGACCGGTTGAAATAGGCCGGTTTTCTTCCCCTTGAGAATTTGCTCTTTGATGATCATATACTTCTCTGGGGCGTGCTTTCTTCTGTGTTGCTGGACGGGTTTCACCGACGGGTCAAGGTTGAGCTTGTGTACCACCATCTCCCCAAGGATCCCGGGAAGATGCTCATCGGACCATGCGAAGACTTGAATATACTCCGAGAGAAAATCTTTGTATTGCTTTTGTACATCAGGTGAAAAATCAGCTCCAATTTTTACTCCTAGAGCTGAATTATCTTTGAGGAAGACCATCAACAATTTGCCACCAGGCTCAGATGTTGTTGGTTCGTCCTCGACTCCCTTGCCCTTTTTCTTTTTTCCCTATGGCTTTATGGCTTCGACCAGGATTATGTAGCACCTTCGAGCCATTGCCTGGTTGCCTCGGACTTCCCCGATACTGTGTTTAGTGGAAAACTTCATTTTTTTGGTGATAGGTGGAGGGCACTACCTTTGTCCGGTTGAGGAAACCTCGTCCGAAGATGGCATTATAGGCCGACATCCCCTTAATCATGATGAAGTCAACCATAATAGTAACGATTTTGAGAGGGGTACCGATGGTGACTGGCAAGCTTAGGGCTCCCTCAAGATAGATTGCCTGGCCGTTGAACTCACAAAGGGGGGTTCGAATTGGGCGGAGGTTGGAGGGGTTTTCACCCATCTTGAGGAAGCATTCGTACAAAAGTATATCAGGAGCACTACCATTGTCAACCAGTATTCTATCTACATTACAATGGTTTAAAGTAGCCGACACTACAAGATCGTCATCGTGCGGGGTAGATAACCCTTCCAGGTCTTGGTCGGAGAATACCAGGGCCTACTGCTCGGTCATCGGTGGGGCTTTGGGGGGCTCGGAGGCCCTGCTTGCCCGTTCAGTGTGACGCTTCCTTCCTCGGCTACTATCTCCTCCTGATGCCGCGCCGCCAGAAATGACATCGATGTGGACCCCGCGAGGTTGATTGTCAATCTCCTCTGGAATGCCATGGTCCTCCTTCTGGCGCTCGAACACGTACCAAGATAAGTCTCCCTGGCGGATGAGACACTCAATCTCATCCTTGACCTGGTGACAATCTTTGGTGTGGTGCCCGTGGTCGTTGTGGAATTGGCAATAGTTGTGGCGATTACGGCGCTTGGCCTTCATAGGCTCGGACTGGCGGAGAATGCCCGAGCCCTTGATGTCTTCGTATATCTCATAGACGGGAGCGGATAGAGGAGTGTATCGCTCGTATTTTCGAGGGGGTTCCTCCGGTCTCCGTCTTGATTCTGCCGTTTTCCTTGGCCTGAGCCTTGTTCGGATGGTCGCTTCTTATCCCCCTCCCGACCCGAGCCCGTTGGGCCACGGCAAGCGCTGAGGACTTCCTTGCATTCTGCGTGGCGCAGGGCTAGGGTCACCAGATCGGCGAGGGAGGTGGGGGGATGAGGGACCAGTTCTCGCCGGAGGTTCTCATCGCGGGTGCCTCCGGTCAGTGCGGTGATGGCTGAGGCGACATCCAGGTGGGGGATACGTAGGGCCTCCGATTTAAATCAGTTGATGTAGGCCCGGAGTTTCTCCCCATGTGCCTGCTTTAGTGCCAATAACCCCACTACTAATATAGCAACCCTGGTAAATTAAAGGACTAGAAAGTCTACATAAATTAAAACTAACAAATAGTCAAGGCCAAGACCTTGTACACAACCCCATGATCCTCTAATGAGCCTTACAATTGGATCTCATAGACCCTACCCTTAAATTCTAATGGATTAAGAATAGACCACCATGTTTAAGTAGGCTTTTAAATCATATTATAATTTTATTTGAATTAATAATAAATAAATCTTGGAGAAAACATCAATTTATATTTTATTACGAATTTAGGAAATTTAATATTTCATATTTATTACATTATATCTTTATTTGAAGGAATAGGAATAAATAAGATGGGTTTTAAGAAAAATTAAGGAAAGGGATGGCATATATAGAATTTTGGTTAAACCGAGGGTGATAGGAAAAGCTATAAAAAGGAGGTACGCCCCTTATTCAGGCGCGTATCACATGTAAACGACTTAATAAAAGTCGTTAATTCTAAAAATATGAATAGTGCCACTTTTTATTTTAAAGGAATTCTGTAAAACAAATTATATGGAAAATTGAGGAAAAATGGAAGGTTCTTACCCATAAAACTTCACAACAAGATTCCATCAAATAAAAATGGTAAAAATCTTTAAAGGTTGCAATAGGAACAATCAAGTGTAAACTGGTGAATAACGCCCGTATGAGAGTCGTTATTTCTTAAAAAGCGACTGTTAAATAGACGTTAATTCTTAAAAGGAGACTTTGATATGGACGCAAATTCCTTAAAGCTAAAATAAGGAAACCCAGTGGCCGTATTTCACTCGAACTGGGAATTAGATACCGTCCGGGAAAGTATTAATTTAGTAGGATTAATATATGGGGAAGTTTCAATACTAATAGGACTATTACGTATGAATTTTAAACCTATTGGAACTCCAACTCTCTAGTAGTCTCTCTACACTATAAATGCCATGCCCCATCGACCAAACCCAACTATTATTTCTCTGTTGCCATACCCCATTAACGGGCGGGTTGTTCTGATTGCTTCTTCCCCGACGTATAAGAAGCCTGAGCAGTCTGCTACTATAGCATCGAATTTCTCCTTCCTGACTTCTCGTTCGTCTCAGTTGACGGACTATTGCTTCTTCCTCTTCGATATGCTACTATCATCGTCTGATTGTTGAAGGGCTGCAGTTGTTGTATCTTTTCCTCGGTTTCATGAAGTTACAGTTGCAGACAGTGTTATTGCAGTTCTTATTTTCTCTTCAAAACTCTTCACGTTCTGTCAACCAAATCAATCCACAAGGTAGGTGTTCTCAAGTATTAAGCCTAATTAAGATAATTAAATTCCTACCACGAGCATGCATATAGTGTTTTAGGGATGGATTTTGTTGGTTTGACATGGGTTTTTTTGAGTTTTTGAGTAGTGCGCCCATCTATGGGGCGCTATTCATCATCATACGACTGTTAAGCAGTCGTTAATTCCATTTAATTAGATAAATCATCATGTTTAAAATGTAATAACTATGAACCATTACCTCTAAACCAATGCATGGTCTTACTATTGAATTCTTGATATTTTTCTCTATCTATCCATATACTTGTTTCTAAGAAATTATTTTTAATCAAAAAGTGACACTATTCATGCCTTATTTTACTGGATTGAACAACGCCTGATGTCATGCCACCCTTTTGAACAGGGCGCCCCTGACATGGGCACTAATTCTTGAACCATGGCTTTGCCATGGGCGCTATTCAACCCATATTAGAAATGCCCAGGACTTGTTACGTAAATGAATATATAACACATGGAATATGATAACACGACTTAGCATAAATACCTTATTTAGTTAAATCAAGACTTGAGACTGGGCACTATTTCTTGAATCGTGGCTTAACTCAGGGGGCCATTTTCCCTGACCATGTAACTAAACAGAATTCCAAGTTTTATTTACACTAAAAGTTGAATGGGTTTTGCGAAATCATGGCTATATAGTAGGCGCCAATTCCCTGCTTACCGTTTTTCCTAGTTTTACTATAAACCCATCACGGTGGGTTAACTTCTGGCACTATATTCCAGTCCGTGAGTATAGTCCCACATTTCTCGGTGTTTTTGATTACCCACTATATTTCTCGGTGATAGATGAACCCTCCGCGGGATATTCCTTCCTTCGGACTGGTGATCTTATCATAGAGACCTCCGTAAGTCTCCTCGTAGCCTTGGATTCCCTCAAGGCCGATTGAGCTTGTTATACCTCATTACCTAGATTTTCTGATTATTATGATTATTACAAGTTCTATCCTTGAACTCTATGTTCCATGAAATCTATCTTAATGTCTTACATGCTTGATCCTTGAAATTCTTGGCCATTAATATGGAATTAGTCTAGACAAAATGTCAGGGGCTATGGGTCCCACAAAAATGACATTTTTAAATACTATGGGTCCTGATCTGACCTATTGGATGAGGCAAAGTCCAAACGTCACTGGTATACGATGATCGGGTGCTGGTATTCACCACCTATAGTCGTCTATAACTTATTTCCATGAGGGGTGGTCATATCGTCATGATTTTCCCCTTAGTGCATTGGCCAATCCTATGTAGTGCTAGATGTGGAAACGCTCTCGTGATAGTGATGATCGGGAGTAATTACCATCATAGTACACAATCCTATATAGTGCTAGGTGTGCAAACGCTCTCGTGATAGTGATGATCGGGAGTAATTGCCATCATAGTACACCTTTCTACAACTAATTGTTCGTCATGAAAAGATCTTGAATTGCCTTATTGGAGGGGTTATCATATCGTCGTGATATTCCCTTAGTGTCTTGGCAAATGCTATACAATGCTTGTAGAAGTAATTGTTCTACTTCTATATCGATCATCATAAAAGTTCTTGAATTACCCCCAATGATAGTACACGTTATCTTGTCATGAAGATCCTTCATAATAATGGATACATTGAAGCTCTAGTCATAGTGTTCGTCATAGAGAGATGAATGTTATATTTCCTCATGAATGCTCTTGACCTAGCTTGAGAAAGTACTTGTTAAGATCTTGCTATACTCTCTTGATTGTCATTGTCCTAACTCTTCATGAGTGTATCTAGCATCTTGCTTACTCGTTTTTTTTTATAGTTCTTGAATTTATCTCGTGTCATTATAGTTCTTGATTTTTATATCTCGCATGACCTGCATGAGCATGTTAAATTATAATTGACTTAAAGCTAGCTTGACACTTGAGATATAATTCCTACTGAGCATTCGCTCACGCAGTTTATTTCCAACCCTTTCAAGGTAATGACCTTAGTGATGACGAGATCGAACATCACGGGCAAGGGCAAGAGTGAAGAGTACTTCGGCAAACTTAGATAGACCAACTAGTCTTGTTATCTTGTGTCTTATGTTAAGTCTAGTCAAGTGTCTCATTGTAATTTTTCCTTATTCAGTCTTCTCTTTTATTGGGTCCAATTTGTAATAAACTTATGTTTGAAATAAAATTCTATTTTTGTTCAAATTACATCTTGTCTTGACTATGTTCTGATTGACAGGACTGTTTAACTGTCACGTTCCGAGCAAACAAACACATTCCGTTGCTATCGGTTCGAGGCGTGACAGAAGGTGATATCAGAACCTAGACTTTCTAAATCCCTAGGTCATCTAGTCCAAGTCCTAGATTGAGTTCTCCTTGTCAGTTATCCTATAGGAACCCCGTGAGATTTGGGTAGAGCTAAGGGCTAATCAATAAAATATGTCCGGCTACGCTAGATTAATGTTAAGATATGGGTAATCATTAATTTAAAAACTTATTTTATAGGCTAGAATGGCCGCTGAGAGAGCTCAGTGGAGAGAGATGCAACGCACTGTCCAGGGTTTAACGCAAGCCTTGCAACAAGTTGCACAAGGTGGAGCACGACATAGAGCCGGGGATTTGCATCGGAAGTTTCAAAAGATGAATCCCCCTAAGTTTAGTGGGTCGACTGACCCGGATGAAGCAGAGAATTGGGTGCAAGATATAGAGAGAACCTTTAAGGTAATGCAATGCACCGACGAAGAGAAGGTACTA
Organism: Amorphophallus konjac; assembly: GCA_022559845.1. NCBI lineage: Eukaryota > Viridiplantae > Streptophyta > Magnoliopsida > Alismatales > Araceae > Amorphophallus > Amorphophallus konjac. The sequence continues at coordinate 297,618,566 of CM040120.1, forward strand.
CTAGGGACCTATCAACTAGAAAAGGATGCCCGATCATGGTGGGGATCCATCGAAGCAATCTTGCCCAATGAACAAATTACATGGGACGCGTTCTTGGAACATTTTAATGAGAAGTATTTCTCGGAAAGAATCCGAGAAAAGAAGGCCATGGAGTTCGCGACATTAAAACAACGTAGCTTATCCATAATAGATTATGAAGCGACGTTTTCTATATTAGCTCGGCATGCACCACACCTAGTTTGTACGGAGAAGATGAGAGCAAGATGATTCATGAATGGATTAAAGGTGGAGTTTATTCCTCAATTGGCTCCACTGGAGATTCAAACTTATATGGAGATGGTTAGGAAAGCACAACTTCTAGAAGATGCTATGGATATGATGGAGTGAATCAAAGGGAAAGTCGCGAAGAAAGAGTTAGTCAATGGATCCAAGAGCAAGGAACCCGTGAATGACAAGAATAGGTTCAATAGAGGTAACGGTTTCCGTAAGAACAAGAAGCCCCGGAATGATGACCAACAAATTGTTCCGATCAAGGAAAAATGTGAGCATTGCAAGAAAGGAAGGCACAACCCAGATGAGTGTTGGTATAAACTTAGGAAGTGCATCCATTGCAGAAGCATAGATCATAAAATTACATATTGTCCACTCTTAAAGAAGAAAGCATCGCAAGAATTGGAAGGTAACTCTATAAACCAATCTCGTCCATGATGGCATAAATTGGATATGGTGATCTTAGCACTTAGCATAAGTGCATAGTTTGAATATGTGATGTTACCCCATTATTATGGGGAAAAAATCATGTGAATTTGGAGATCAAATTCTTTTAAGTGGGGGAGGATGTAGCAACCTTAGTAAATTAAAGGACTAGAAAGTCTACATAAATTAAAACTAACAAATTGTCAAGGCCAAGACCCTGTACACAACCCCATGATCCTCTAACGAGCCTTACAATTGGATCTCATATACCCTACCCTTAAATTCTAATGGATTAAGAATAGAACGCCATATTTAAGTAGGCTTTTAAATCATATTGTAATTTTATTTGAATTAATAATAAATAAATCTTGGAGAAAACATCAATTTATATTTTATTAAGAATTTAGGAAATTTAATATTTCATATTTATTACATTATATCTTTATTTGAAGGAATAGGAATAAATAAGATAGGTTTTAAGAAAAATTAAGGAAACGGATGGCATATATAGAATTTTGGTTAAACCGAGGGTGATAGGAAAAGCTATAAAAAGGAGGTACGCCCCTTATTCAGGCGCGTATCACATGTAAACGACTTAATAAAAGTCGTTAATTCTAAAAATATGAATAGTGCCACTTTTTATTTTAAAGGAATTCTGTAAAACAAATTATATGAAAATTAAGGAAAAATGGAAGGTTCTTACCCATAAAACTTCACAACAAGATTCCATCAAATAAAAATGATAAAAATCTTTAAAGGTGGCAACAGGAACAATCAAGTGTAAACTGGTGAATAACGCCCGTACGAGAGTCGTTATTTCTTAAAAAGCGACTGTTAAATAGACGTTAATTCTTAAAAGGAGACTTTGATATGGACGCCAATTCCTTAAAGCTAAAATAAGTAAACCCCGTGGCCGTATTTCACTCGAACTGGGAATTAGATGCCGTCCGGGAAAGTATTAATTTAGTAGCATTAATATATGGGGAAGTTTCAATACTAATATGACTCTTACATATGAATTTTAAACCTATTGAAACTCCAACTCTCTAGTAGTCTCTCTACACTATAAATACCATACCCCAACGACCAAACCCAACTATTGTTTCTCTGTTGCCATACCCCATTAACTGACGGGTTGTTCTAATTGCTTCTTCCCCGACGTATAAGAAGCCTGAGAAGTCCGCTACTATAGCATAGAATTTCTCCTTCCCGACTTCTCGTTCGTCTCAGTTGACGGACTACTGCTTCTTCCTCTTCGATCTACTACTGTCATCCTCTGATTGTTGAAGGGCTGCAGTTGTTGTATCTTTTCCTCGGTTTCGTGAAGCTACAGTTGCAGACAGTGTTATTGCAGTTCTTATTTTCTCTTCAAAACTCTTCACGTTCTGTCAACCAAATCAATCCACAAGGTAGGTGTTCTCAAGTATTAAGCCTAATTAAGATAATTAATCTCCTACCACGAGCATGCATATAGTGTTTTAGGGATGGATTTCGTTGGTTTGACATGGGTTTTTCTGAGTTTTTGAATAGTGCGCCCATCTATGGGGCGCTATTCATCTTCATACGATTGTTAAGCAGTCGTTAATTCCATTTAATTAGATAAATCATCATGTTTAAAATTTAATAACTATTAACCATTACCTCTAAACTAATGCATGGTCTTACTATTGGAGTCTTGATATTTTTCTCTATCTATCCATATACTTGTTTCTGAAAAATTATTTTTAATCAAAAAGTGACACTATTCATGCCTTATTTTACTGGATTGAACAACGCATGATGTCATGCCACCCTTTTGAATAGGGCACCCCTGACATGGGCGCTAATTCTTGAAACATGGCTTTGCCATGGGCCCTATTTAACCCATATTAGAAATGCCCAGGACTTGTTACGTAAATGAATATATAACACATGGAATATGATAACACGACTTAGCATAAATACCTTATTTAGTTAAATCAAGACATGAGACTGGGCACTATTTCTTGAATCGTGGCTTAACCCAGGGTGCCATTTTCCCTGACCATGTAACTAAACAGAATTCCAAGTTTTATTTACACTAAAAGTTGAATGGGTTTTGAGAAATCATGGCTATATAGCAGGCGCCAATTCCCTGCTTACCGTTTTTCCTAGTTTTACTATAAACCCAGCATGGTGGGTTAACTTCTGGCACTATATTCTAGTCCGTGAGTATAGTCCCACATTTCTCGATGTTTTTGATTACCCACTATATTTCTCGGTGATAGATGAACCCTCCACGGAATATACCTTCCTTCGGACTGGTGATCTTATCATAGAGACCTCCGTAAGTCTCCTCGTAGCCTTGGATTCCGTCGAGGCCGATTGAGCTTGTTGTACCTCATTACCTAGATTTTCTGATTATTATGATGATTACAAGTTCTATCCTTGAACTATATGTTCCATGAAATCTATCTTAATGTCTTACATGCTTGATCCTTGAAATTCTTGGCCATTAATATGGAATTAGTCTAGAGAAAATGTCAGGGGCTATGTGTTGGGTTCGGTGCAAGTATTCAGAGGGGGGGTGAATGAATATAACCCTTTCAAAATTTCGCCCAAATAAAAACTTATGCTCACAAGATAGATTTAGACAATCTAAAGATCTAATTGAATTCTCTTATAATCCACTAAGCAGAAAAGTATGGAATCTCAATATCACACTCAAGTATATAATGGGCACAGTTCGCTTAACTAAACAAACTTGAAGTCTAATAAGCGATGGCAGAAATAAACAAACACTCAGTGTGCAATCAAACTAAGATTTCGCTCACTTGATAACTGGAATGCTAACAAGACAAATTAGACACTCATCTACTGAACCTATGATCAAACACATGGAGCGCCCCTATGCAATCATCTAGCGGAAGCAAACAGATAGAAACATCAAACCACTGCACAAGGGGTTTTTAGGTGGTTCGGTCCAGTAGACCTACATCCACCCCACACTCAACCCGAGTGTGGCTTCCTGCTGACTCACAGCTTGAACAGCTGGGCATCACAGCTTGCCATACATCAGCTGGGCAACACAGCTTACCGTCCGAGGAATCCTCCTCGCCCGCTGAGCAACACAGCTTGCTGTCCAGTGGAATCCACCACTGCAAACCGCTGGGGATTACAGCTTACCCGTCCAGAGGCAGCACCTCTGCAAACCGCTGGGCAATACAGCTTGGCCGTCCAGTGGAATCCTCCACTGCAAACGCTGAGCCTCACAGCTTGCTCCGCTGACAAACAGCTTGAAGAAATGTATAAAGGAAAATAAAAGATAGAACAAGACAGCAACGGAAAGCTGAAACAATGAAGCACAAATATAGCTCTCGAATGGAGCAGATCTGGCTTAGATTTGATCCAATGCCAGAGAACCCAATCTCTCTCTCTCTCTCAGCTAGAGCTCTCTATTTCTCTCTTTCTCTTCTTTCTCTTCTTTCTCTTCTTCTTCTGCTCTTCTTTCACTCTATGCTCTTCTCTTCTTTTCTCCTCTCTGTCTGGATCGTGGCTCTCTGTATGGACTTCACCTCTCGCCAATTCGATCAACCTCCTTCAGACAACGGAGACTACCCTTTATAGCAGCTCGAGCAGGGGCAGCACTGGGCGCGTGTGGCCTCCACATTTCCCGCCCAATCGACTCTGTCACGTGTCAGCATCTCAGCTCCTTGGATCACGTGCCAGACACCTGCAAGACAAATGAGGAGTTCAGTCGATTAACAAAATCAACTGAAGACAGTGTATAGACTTTATAACTCATACTGTAAAATGCAGTGTATAGACATAAAATGAACGCTGCATGATCGAGCCTAACCAATGTATAGACATTACAATGCTCATCCACTAAATAGACTTCACAGTGCTCAATCAGACTTCACGATGCTCAATCAGACTTCACGATGCTCAATCAGACTTTCACGATGCTCAATCACCCTTGAAGATGTGAGCGAGACAGTGTATGGACTTCAAAAGCTTGAAGGCCCAATGTACAGACTTTGAAGAGTCTGAACCAATGTACAGACTTGTAACGCTTGAGGACCGATGTATAGACTTAGGAGCATATGAAGTCTCAGGGGAGCATCTATGGCCTCTGGACAGCATCAACAGCGTCAGGGGAGCATGTGGAGCACATGCTGTCTCTGGGGAGCAATCGCTGCTCCAGGGTAGCATCCTCAAAGTTAGGGAAGCATTAGCAGTCACTGGAGGGCATACTCGGTCCCAAGAGAGCATCCGGGGGGACAGGCGAGCATGCACGTCTGATGTACAGACTCTACCAATGTATAGACTTGGTGGATAGTGATGCATAGCCAAACGGATGTACAGACTTCACTATGAATGCATGAACAGTGAATGAGTGTATAGACTTGATCAAGAGAGACGCTGCTCAATCGGAGCATTAACAGTCACTGGAGAGCATACTCGGTCTCGGGAGAGCATCCGGAGGGACAGGCGAGCATGCGCGTCTGATGTACAGACTTGTAAAAGACTTGAATGCACGACCGATGGATGCAATGTACAGACTTTGCAAGATGTGAAGGAGTTGAGTGTATAGACTTCACGATGTGAAGACTTGTCCACAAATGATTGTACAGACTTGAGGTGAAGACCGATGTATAGACTTCATGAAGACACTGTGAACTCGAGTGCAGTGTATGGACTTCACTATGCAGACTTTGAAGAGCATTCAGCAATGTGCAGACTTCACTGCATATGAAGTAGCGTATAGACTTAACCAAGCATTGTACACACTTGAAGAGCATTCAGCAATGTATAGACTTATAGATATCAATACAGCAAGTATGAACAACATGAGAGAGTATACACTTGAAGGCCTTCAGCATCCTCAGTGTATAGACATTAATGTGATGCACAAGTACACAGTCCAATGTATGGACTTATGAAGTTCAACTGGTGAGTGTACAGACTTCACCAATGAAACGCTCACTGTACAGACTTGCTGGCTGCAACGTGAGACGCTGTATAGACTTCATCTTCCAGCGTATAGACTTGATGAATGCATAAGTCGCAAGACCGACAGACTTAGCCTGTATAGAATTAGCATGAAGCACACATGCGATGTACAGACTTCAAGTCATGTAGTGCAATGTACACACTTCAGCTAAGCAAGCTTCAGTGAATGTATGGACTTTATGAACGATGCAAGCAGCTCTGTACACACTTTAGCCAATGCAATGCAGTGAAAGCAATGCAACAATGTCTAGACTTGGCGTGTGCTGTGCAAACATGCTAAGATGCAATGTATAGACTTATAGAGTTAACGCTGTAGACTTGAGAATGCTGTGTATACACTCACAGCGTTGACGCTGCATGAGACACTAAATAAGAAATAAATAGAGAAGCTAAATAAGACGCAGGATGCACTGTTCAGACTTGGCCAACGATGTACAGACTTACTCGAGTGAGACGATGACCAAGACGATGCAGCTACAGTGATGTACAGACTTGGCATGAGACGCAAATTGAGACGAACGTTGTGCAGACTTGCTGTGCCGTGCATGAACAGTGCAATGTATAGAGTTCATGTGCTGTGCAAACGGATGTATAGACTTGAGCTAAGCAAGCTACAGTGCCGATGTGTAGACTTGGCCAATGTTCGGACTTGATGGTGTGCTGTGCAAACATGCTAAGATGCAATGTATAGACTTATGCGAGCATGCTGCAGACTTGAGACACACTCACACATTCAAATCAACATGCCATCATAAAAAAAAAAAACATAATATCATAATGCACTCACTGTGTTGTAATCATGAAAACAAAACAGCATTGCTATCATCAAATCAACATAGCACATGCTTGTGCCTAAGGGGCACAACATTCTCCCCCTTTTTGATGATGGCAACACACTGTGACAGTGAGTCACACACAAAATTTTCTCCCCCTTTGACATAATCAAAAAGAGAAAAAACAGTATAAACAAGAGTGCAAAGTGCATTATGCATGCAAATTCCTCTAGAGCAGTAAACTCCCCCTGAAGATATGACTCCCCCTGAACTGGTTCTCTCCCTTAAAAATTACTCCCCCTTTGAGAAGGAATATGAACAGATAGGTAAAGGTAGAGAAGGTAGGAGGGTCAATAGACAACAGCTGAATCATTGGTTCAGAAAATAAGCCTGATTATAAACAGTAGTTAAAGTATAAGAATCAGCAACATACATGTTTGACAAAAATTCAGGTTTAACAATGATAAATCTAGAGTAAAACACCTGACCCCTGAAAAAGAGTTTATAGACTCCATTTATAGCAATGAATCTATGGCACATGGTATTAATAGATAATTCTGAAATAATACCCTTTTGTGATTAAACAAAGAAATTCAAGAAAGGCAACTTGAATATGTATTAATAAAAATAATTTTCACTCATTGACTTTTGATTTTCAAAGGGTTACAGTAGTTTGTATTTCACTTTTGAATTTTCAGAAACTGAACTAAGTGAATAGACCAGTGGCATTTATGCTGTTGACATTAGGTGTACACCTTGATCAGAGGCAGGTACCCCTAGTTACTAGGCATAAACTACAAGATCTACTTCAGGTCAATGCCTACAAGAAACAATCTTCACCTTTGACATTAAGGGCACACCTTGATCAGAGGCCAGTACCCCCAGTTACTTGGTGAGGACTCCCCCTATAGATTCGACCCTATGAACAGAGTTAGCTTGAAGCACTTCATGACATGTGAATTTTCCTGCTTTATTGGAGGAGTTCACAGTTTCTCAGTGCAATCAGCCATTGCTCTGTCACTATGTTCAGCTCTTTTACATTTATGATCTTATTTACTGCTGCCCTTATTTCTTTTAGAGTGATTGTTTAAAAAATCATTACATACTCTTATTCACCTGTTCTAGACATTTCCAGTTCAACACATTTAGGCATTACAAAAAAAACTTTTTCTATTTTAGCCATGAGACAAAGATTAAGAGCTATAAAAGTTTTCTTTTATCTCAAATTCTGAAGTGCAGACACTTAACTCTCCAATTTATAAAGGTTAAACCTTTAGTTCTTTTCAATTTGTAAGAGTGATTCTTATAGAAGAACAATTGAAATAATCATAACTCAATGTACTACACCAGATACAGAACTGTTGTTCAGTGAAAATGATAGGGCAAAGATTGCAATTGGTAATATGGTCCAATGGCATCTGATGTCAAAAGATATGAATCAATTGAATGGGGACAATGAGGAGTAAATAGGATTCAAGAATTGAACTACACTCACAGCTCCCCCTGACACCATGATGCAAGGATTATGCTATGCAACACAATGTTCTACATGCAGACTATGCACCAAGGATACATGAGGTAAGTATGCAATCAATTCAGGTTTATGCATCCAAGTCATGAACATTTTTATCCTTTTTTAAATTTTTTTTTTCAAAATATGATGCAATGCACTGTTCTACATGAAGACTGGACCCATGGTACTAGGCGGAGAGCCTGGTCTCAAAGACCATCTCACACATGGTAAGAACCTCCGGGTAGATTTCCCTGCCTTTTAGTAACATACCATTTGATATACCAAGGTTATGCAAGACAATGCAACATAAAGCAGTCCTACATGCATTGAACAGCATCATTGACAGTCATGCAAATGATGTATGCAGACATAAGACACATGCATTGACTGTGTACACCAAGTGAATCATTCACAATCAGCAAGTTATGCATTTAACAACAAGCATGCAATGCATTAACACAAAACACATGCATTGACACAAAGTCTATATAGTGCATCAACTGAATATACTAAAGAAGCATTCAAATTCAGTTCAACATATAGCAAGAGAAGATCATCAGATATGCAGAATTGAATTCAATAGCTGAGTCTGGAATGCAGACTGATCAGCTAGACATGAAGAGATCATCAAAATTCAGACAAGCATATCAACATGAAGTTCACATTTTTTCATACTCACAAATTCAGATGATGAGTTTTAAAGCAAAGTTCAGAACTGACCTGAAATGGAGTATCCTGGGGTTTTCTTGTTGAGTGCCTTGGTTAACTCCTTTTATTTCTCCCACCAAGGCACACCTGCAGCATGTCAATCAATTTGATCCTGCAGGGACCCAGGCAGCCTTGGGTCCTGCATTAGCCCTAACAGGTGTTCTAAACAGTCTTTTAGCAATGTGATCATCAAATTCCATTAGGTGACAGTTATTCATGAAATGACCAATCTTTCCACAATATCTACATGATATAACAGATTTTCTGGTCCTATGGTGCATGTCAACAGCAGCATGAGACCTATGATTATGAGCATGAAGTGTTCTGTTATATGCATGAAATTTTGACTTACCATTACCTGCCCACCAGCATTCAGAAGCTCGGTGGCCAGGTTTTCCACATTCAAAACATACAAAGTTTTTCTTTTTATCACTCAAGTTATTTCTATCAGAATCATAGAAAGCAGGGAATTTCACAGATTTAGAAGTCAATCTATTTCCCTGAACATGCCAGTAGTTATTGACTGCATGCCCATACTTACCACATTCGAAGCATTTAAAATGCTTGCTTCTTGATTCATTTTTACCCCAATGATTTACTGACCAACAATCATTAGCCTTATGCCCAGGCTTATTGCAAGTGAAACAGATAGTATGCTGGCCTAAAGTAGATCTGTGTCTATGTGGGTCATGAGCATGTGCAAAAGATCTAGAATTCACATTGTTATCTTCTTTCAATTTGAAACATGCATTCATTAAATGACCACGCCTACAACAATAATAACAGGATGCATTAGATTTCTTAGTGGCATGGTTTCTATGCAATGTTTTACTAACATGCTCATCTTCTTTCAGTATTCTACAATCATCCATGATATGCCCTTTCTTGCCATAATAATAGCATGATAATTTCTTCTCTGATGCATGTGAGTGAGTGGATGAATTGTGAGTGACATGTGTCAGTCTATCAGACTCCACACTGCTAGCAGAATTCACATCACATGCAGGGACAATTTTGACTTTATTCAATTGACCATTCTTTTTCAATTTATTGCCCCCTTTCATAATTTTTGTTTGCTTTTCATTTTTCTGGGCTTTGAACTGAAATACAGATGAAGATGATTTCAGATTTTCATTTTGTTTTGGGGATTGCATTGACTAGCTACATCTGAACCTTGCACAAAGGTGTTGTATAGCAGGTTTCTAGTGATTTTCTTGACATCAGAATTACAGCTTATCCCCCTTTTAGAGTTCTTATTCTCACTTTTCATAACATCTTTCATTTTTCCTTCACTCTTAGCAGACTCAATTGCTAAAGTTTCCAGATTATGAATTTTATCTTCCAAGCTAGCAATGTGAAGCTCATAACTGGCTATCTCCTGTTCACTACAATTTACACATTCACTTAAGACTTTATTTACAATTTTATACTTCTCAACTTCTTGTTCCAGATTGATCAAAGTTTGTGATTCTTCATCATGGACACCTTTTCCTTTTTCTATGGTGAGAAGTCTTTCAGATAAGCCAGTATTTAACCATTTCAATTTTTCAACTTCAGCTTTTAATTCAGTATTTTCTTCCTCAAGACTTTTATCCTGGATTTCATTATTAGCACATCTCTCTCTTCCAGACATTTGCTCTAATATTTCAATTAGTTCCTCTTCTCTTCCTTCCACATTAATTTTCTCAGCAACCAAGTTTTTGTGATCCTCTTTAAGTGAGACTATTTGTTTGTTCAGCCATTCATTTTCACTATAAAGATCCTCATTTCGTTCTCTTAGAGCTGAGCACATATCACAGTTTAATTCAGCAGAAGAAGAATGTGAAGCCTTCCCATTGATTTCATTTATTCTACCCATAAGATTTTCAATTTTCTTTTGAAATTCTTCATTCTCAAGTTTCAATTTATCCAATTCAGAATTAACTTGAGTCAGTTCTTGCATGCTTTTTAGATGTTCATTTTTCTTCTCATTCGGCTGATTCTCAAGTTCTGATATCTTGTCCAGATATGTTTGATTTTCAAGTTTTAGAGAACCATTTTGCTCCTGAAAATTCTGAACATCTAACATACATGCATCATAAGATTGTTTCAGATCTGGACAATTTTTACAATGAACTTTCAAAGTTATCTGATCAGATTTCTTTTTCAATCTCTTATTCTCAGATTTCAATTGTTCACATCTATTATTAAGTTCCTCATTTATATTCCATAGGTTATCAATTGAAAGTTCTCCAGATTCAGAGCTTACCTCGGATGAAGTTTCATCATTAACATTTCTCCAATCAGCCATCAAGCATTTGCTGTGATTCCTGATTAGCTTTAGTTTTTCCAACATGTCTTTGGCAGACCTGCAAGAAGAAATGCATTCAATTAGAGATCTGTCAATTGATTCTTTTAATAAAACTACAGCTCTATTATTGACAGAGTCTTTCAACTTATCCTTCTTGGTCCATTTGGATTTATCCTTCGACAGTTTATATGGACCGTGAGCTATTACCTTCCACAAGTCAGGATCGGTTGTGCTTACATACCGATGCAACTTTTCCAGCCATGGGCCAAGGTCATCACCTCTGAATATCGGAGGATTAGCCATAAAAGCAGATAACAAGCAGACTCAAAGCACAAAGCAATCGACAAGAAAACATCACAACCAGATAAGCACGGCAAAGCACTAACTCAGTGAAACTAAATAACGAGCATAGAAAGCACACTCTGAAATGCACCAAACACTACCAAAATCCTCTGCAGATTGTTAGATCTGATAGATCAGAGACCTGCTCTGATACCAAGTGTTGGGTTCGGTGCAAGTATTCAGAGGGGGGGGTGAATGAATATAACCCTTTCAAAATTTCACCCAAATAAAAACTTATGCTCACAAGACAGATTTAGACAATCTGAAGATCTAATTGAATTCTCTTATAATCCACTAAGCAGAAAAGTATGGAATCTCAATATCACACTCAAGCATATAATGGGCACAGTTCGCTTAACTAGACAAACTTGAAGTCTAATAAGTGATGGTAGAAATAAACAAACACTCAGTGTGCAATCAAACTAAGATTTCGCTCACTTGATAACTGGAATGCTAACAAGACAAATTAGACACTCATCTACTGAACCTATGATCAAACACATGGAGCGCCCCTATGCAATCATCTAGCGGAAGCAAACAGATAGAAACATCAAACCACTGCACAATGGGTTTTTAGGTGGTTCGGTCCAGCAGACCTACATCCACCCCACACTCAACCCGAGTGTGGCTTCCTGCTGACTCACAGCTTGAATAGATGGGCATCACAGCTTGCCATACATCAGCTGGGCAACACAGCTTGCCGTCCGAGGAATCCTCCTCGTCCGCTGAGCAACACAGCTTGCTGTCCAGTGGAATCCATCACTGCAAACCGCTGGGGATTACAGCTTACCCATCCAGAGGCAGCACCTCTGCAAATCGCTGGGCAATACAGCTTGGCCGTCCAGTGGAATCCTCCACTGCAAACGCTGAGCCTCACAGCTTGCTCCGCTGACAAACCGGTTGAAGAAATGTATAAAGGAAAACAAAAGATAGAACAAGACAGCAATGGAAAGCTGAAACAATGAAGCACAAATATAGCTTTCGAATGGAGCAGATCTGGCTTGGATTTGATCCAATGCCAGAGAACCCAATCTCTCTCTCTCTCTGAGCTAGAGCTCTCTATTTCTCTCTTTCTCTTCTTTCTCTTCTTTCTCTTCTTCTTCTGCTCTTCTTTCACTCTATGCTCTTCTCTTCTTTTCTCCTTTCTGTCTGGATCGTGGCTCTCTGTATGGACTTCACCTCTCACCAATTCGATCAACCTCCTTCAGACAACAGAGGCTACCCTTTATAGCAGCTCGAGCAGGGGCAGCACTGGATGCGTGTGGCCTCCACATTTCCCGCCCAATCGACTCTGCCACGTGTCAGCATCTCAGCTCCTTGGATCACGTGCCAGACACCTGCAAGACAAATGAGGAGTTCAGTCGATTAACAAAATCAACTGAAGACAGTGTATAGACTTTATAACTCATACTGTAAAATGTAGTGTATAGACATGAAATGAACGCTGCATGATCGAGCCTAACCAATGTATAGACATTACAATGCTCATCCACTGAATAGACTTCACAGTGCTCAATCAGACTTCACGATGCTCAATCAGACTTCACGATGCTCAATCAGACTTTCATGATGCTCAATCACCCTTGAAGATGTGAGCGAGACAGTGTATGGACTTCAAAAGCTTGAAGGCCCAATGTACAGACTTTGAAGAGTCTGAACCAATGTACAGACTTGTAACGCTTGAGGACCGATGTATAGACTTAGGAGCATATGAAGTCTCATGGGAGCATCTATGGCCTCTGGACAGCATCAACAGCGTCAGGGGAGCATGTGGAGCACATGCTGTCTCTGGGGAGCAATCGCTGCTCCAGGGGAGCATCCTCAAAGTTAGGGAAGCATTAGCAGTCACTGGAGGGCATACTCGGTCCCAAGAGAGCATCCGGGGGGACAGGCGAGCATGCACGTCTGATGTACAGACTCTACCAATGTATAGACTTGGTGGATAGTGATGCATAGCCAAACGGATGTACAGACTTCACTGTGAATGCATGAACAGTGAATGAGTGTATAGACTTGATCAAGAGAGACGCTGCTCAATCGGAGCATTAACAGTCACTGGAGAGCATACTCGGTCCCGGGAGAGCATCCGGAGGGACAGGCGAGCATGCGCGTCTAATGTACAGACTTGTGAAAGACTTGAATGCACGACCGATGAATGCAATGTACAGACTTTGCAAGATGTGAAGGAGTTGATTGTATAGACTTCACGATGTGAAGACTTATCCACAAATAATTGTACAGACTTGAGGTGAAGACCGATGTATAGACTTCATGAAGACACTGTGAACTCGAGTGCAGTGTATGGACTTCACTATGCAGACTTTGAAGAGCATTCAGCAATGTGCAGACTTCACTGCATATGAAGCAGCGTATAGACTTAACCAAGCATTGTACACACTTGAAGAGCATTCAGCAATGTATAGACTTATAGATATCAATACAGCAAGTATGAACAACATGAGAGAGTATACACTTGAAGGCCTTCAGCATCCTCAGTGTATAGACATTAATGTGATGCATAAGTACACAGTCCAATGTATGGACTTATGAAGTTCAACTGGTGAGTGTACAGACTTCACCAATGAAACGCTCACTGTACAGACTTGCTGGCTGCAACGTGAGACGCTGTATAGACTTCATCTTCCAGCGTATAGACTTGATGAATGCATAAGTCGCAAGACCGATAGACTTAGCCTGTATAGACTTAGCATGAAGCACACATGCGATGTACAGACTTCAAGTCATGCAGTGCAATGTACACACTTCAGCTAAGCAAGCTTCAGTAAATGTATGGACTTTATGAACGATGCAAGCAGCTCTGTACACACTTTAGCCAATGCAATGCAGTGAAAGCAATGCAACAATGTCTATACTTGGCGGTGTGTTGTGCAAACATGCTAAGATGCAATGTATAGACTTATAGAGTTGACGCTGCAGACTTGAGAATGCTGTGTACACACTCACAGTGTTGACGCTGCATGAGACACTAAATAAGATATAAATAGAGAAGCTAAATAAGACGCAGGATGCACTATTCAGACTTGGCCAACGATGTACAGACTTACTCGAGTGAGACGATGACCAAGACGATGCAGCTACAGTGATGTACAGACTTGGCATGAGACGCAAATTGAGACGAACGTTGTGCAGACTTGCTGTGCCGTGCATGAACAGTGCAATGTATAGAGTTCATGTGCTGTGCAAACGGATGTATAGACTTGAGCTAAGTAAGCTACAGTGCCGATGTGTAGACTTGGCCAATGTTCGGACTTGATGGTGTGCTGTGCAAACATGCTAAGATGTAATGTATAGACTTATGCGAGCATGCTGCAGACTTGAGACACACTCACACATTCAAATCAACATGCCATCATCAAAAAAAAACATAATATCATAATGCACTCACTGTGTTGCAATCATCAAAACAAAACAACATTGCTATCATCAAATCAACATAGCACATGCTTGTGCCTAAGGGCCACAACACTATGGGTCCCACAAAAATGACATTTTTAAATGCTACGGGTCCTGATCTGACCCTATTGGGCGAGGCAAAGTCTAAATGTTACCGGTATACGATGATCGGGTGCTGGCATTCACCACCTATAGTCGTCTATAACTTATTTCCATGAGGGGTGGTCATATCGTCGTAATTTTCCCCTTAGTGCATTGGCCAATCCTATGTAGTGCTAGATGTGCAAACGCTCTCGTGATAGTGATGATCGGGAGTAATTGCCATCATAGTACACAATCCTATATAGTGCTAGGTGTGCAAACGCTCTCGTGATAGTGATGATCGGGAGTAATTGCCATCATAGTACACCTTTCTACAACTAATTATTCATCATGAAAAGATCTTGAATTGCCTTATTTTAGGGGTTATGATATCGTCGTGATATTCTCTTATTGTCTTGGCAAATGCTATAGAATGCTTGTAGAAGTAATTGTTCTACTTCTATATCGATCATCATAAAAGTTCTTGAATTACTTCCAATGATAGTACACGTTATCTTGTCACGAAGATCCTTCATAATAATGGATACATTCAAGCTCTCGTGATAGTGTTCGTCATAGAGAAATGAATGTTATATTTCCTCATGAATGCTCTTGACCTAGCTTGAGAAAGTACTTGTTAAGATCTTGCTATACTCTCTTGATTGTCATTGTCCTAACTCTTCATGAGTGTATCTAGCATCTTGCTTACTCGTTTTTTTTATAGTTCTTGAATTTATCTCGTGTCATTATAGTTCTTGATTTCTATATCTTTCATGACCTGCATGAGCATGTTAAATTGTAATTGACTTAAAGCTAGCTTGACACTTGAGATATAATTCCTACCGAGCATTCGCTCACGCAGTTTATTTCCAACATTTTTTAGGTAATGACCTTAGTGATGACTAGACCGAACATGACGGGCAAGGGCAAGAGTGAAGAGTACTTCGGCAAACTTAGATAGACCAACTAGTCTTGTTATCTTGTGTCTTATGTTAAGTCTAGTGAAGTGTCTCATTGTAATTTTTCCTTATTGAGTCTTCTCTTTTATTGGGTCCAATTTGTAATAAACTTATGTTTGAAATAAAATTCTATTTTTGTTCAAATTACATCTTGTCTTGACTATGTTCTGATTGACACGACTGTTTAACTACCACGTTCCCAACAAACGAACACGTTCCGTTGCTATCGGTTCGGGGCGTGACAACTAACCTTGGAGGGCT
The DNA here is from genome assembly GCA_022559845.1 of Amorphophallus konjac. Classification (NCBI taxonomy): domain Eukaryota; kingdom Viridiplantae; phylum Streptophyta; class Magnoliopsida; order Alismatales; family Araceae; genus Amorphophallus; species Amorphophallus konjac. The sequence continues at coordinate 297,634,577 of CM040120.1, forward strand.
GCTGCCAGTGAAGCTTTCCTTGAATACTCGCCCAAATTATCTGAAGTCGTGAATGCTGCTGGGGGTGAGTGCTCGGAACCAGGCTTGAGCGGCTTGGACCAAGGTGGTCACGAACTGATGCGGGACGGACACGCGACTCGACTGTAAATGGATATGCGATCCTCGGACTCTAAGGAAGCTCGCGATCGTCCCTAACGAGGGAAGCGTCGGACGTGCGCGGTTGAGAAACCGACAAAGAGCTAGGGTGGTCAACTCACAAATTCGTGCCCGGATCGGGTCACGGGATGGTATCTCTCTCTCGCTCGCAGTAGTGAATAATAATAAATAGCGAGCTAAGTTACCCTATCATGCTCTCTAGCAGCGGCATATAAAGCATATACGAATAAAGCAAATTACGGGTAAAGGAGCGAACACGATACCTCCACGCGCCTGGCGTGGGGAAGACGACCCCGGCCGATCTCATACTCCCAAAACAGTAAGTAATTAAATTACAGCAATGAATATGAATGCCCATTCCATGCAGGGAGGTAAAGGGCGACACAATGGGACCCGGGAGTAGCAGTTTCGGGTTGACGGGCGGCTTCTTGTGTTGCTTCGGCTACACACGTACGCGTAATCGTGGGGCCCACGTGCTGGTCAGTGGGGCCGCGTGAGACCGGGGTGGCACCACTGTGGTGGGGACGCCCGGAGGTGCGCTCCCTGGGACGGCGGTACGCTGGTTCGCCGGCCGGAGGTCGGGCGGCTCCGATCTTCACTCGTCAGAGTTGCTGCCCATTGATCTGAATTCTGTTTCAGACCCGCGCTTCCCGACAAAATCCACTGCTGCGGTCACTCCCGACGTCGGATCGAGGCACAAGAGATACCGATGGAAAGCTGACTTGAAATCTTTCGATCTATGGTTGGAGAAAGAAATTTGAATTTCCCGTTGATGGCCTTTATCGAATTTTCAAGCTGCTGGCTCACAGGATCTGAAAACTCAGGATAGAACCAAGTTTTTCTGAGAGTTGGCATTGACCGTATTGTAGAGGTTCGATTTAGCCTTTAAGCCCTTCATGAAAGTTGGAGAGGCCGAAGAGAGGAAAACGGTGATATATCTTATGAAAGGTTCGGTGGAAGTGTCGATGTTTTGGGGATTTTATACTGACCCGGGGTCGGATCTGGACAGCAGAAATAGAACTGAATTTGGAGGAAAGACACAATTTCTAAAAATAAGTAGAGGGCTTTTGAAATTCGGTGAAAATTTATGGAGGATGGAGAAGGTAGACAGAACCTCCAATAATGTTTGGGATTCCAACAAAAATCAAAAAGTGGGTCGAAAGGGGGAAGAACTAAGTTTCTACTACACAGATCTGAAAAGGGACAGATCTGTAAGATAGAAAGACATGAAAATGGAAAAATATAAAACGAAGTATAAATGATGTGATGTTTCTACTGGAGGTTGGGAATCAAGATAGGAACCAACCCTCAAAATCTCAACTCCAGATGATGTCGGAGTTGGGAGTTAAAATTCCAGGAGTGGGACTCTATCCAGCCAAATAGAACCTTGGACAAAGCTTCGGAGGCGGCTTCGCGGCGGCTCGATGGCGGCACGAACGGCGGCGGCGGCACCAGAGATGAAATCAGAGATTGAGGGGATCAGGTAGAAGGGGTTCTCAACCCTGAAATGCAGAGGGAAGAAGGGGAACCAGAGGGAGAGAGGGGAGGGGCGCACCAGCTCTAATGCATTCAACAAATTTTCTTCTTCATTAATTCTTCAAAAATGGAAATACAAGGTACTTATAATAAATGACAAATGACCTAATCTACCCTTAGATCTAGGGTCAGGAGGGGTACTTAAGGGACTTCACATTTAAATGTGATCAAACAAAAAAAATAAAATTTCTAATTATTTCTAATGGGGGGCGCCCCCTTGACCAAGGGGTAAGGGTAGGTGGCCAACTTTGACATTTTACACCACTTGTCTCCCCCATGTGTCAATTGACTTGTCAAACCTTCTAGATGCCACATTGGCCTTTGACCAGCTCCACATGATGAGGTGGACCAATGGGATAGGAGTGGGGGCCCCCTTGTAGGTCCTACTGGCATTTTGCACATAAACCCACACAATCCTAAGGAAGAACAAATAGGCTCATAAGGCCTTACAATTGCGAATCTACTTCCCCTAGGATATAAAAATAAATAAAAGGACACAAATACAAAAATAAAATGTACATGCTCGGAGTTGATTCCCATCAATTCTCCCCGGGTGGGAAGAACTCGACCCCGTCGAGTAGGGGTACGGCTGCTCGAGTCGCTCCGATGGATCCTTCACCGTGCCAAGTAACGCGGGTACGTCCCACTCCACGTGACCGTCACCTGCTCATTCTGTATATACTCGATATGCACAAGCTGCTGTGGGAACAAGGCCGGTGGTGGACACTCCGGGGTGGGGTCACCCTCAAAGGGAAGGGGGCGGCTCGAAGACTCACTAGGAATCACCGCTGGGTCCCTATAGGTGACTAGATCCGAGTATAGATGCAGAGCTGATCCCATACTCATCGAGCGAGTCCACTTGCCTCTCACTCATAAGAGACCGACAACGAGCTCGCAAAAGACACATGCAGACTCACCATGTACTAACACACGTATGCAAACCACACAAATAAGAAACTGACTCATGCATGTCTCTAGACAAACCTATTGTTAGTCTGACCCGTACATGGGTGACGGCATACCAGGACACCCGAATGCATGCATGTTATGTAACCGGAGATGGGTGACATGGGGAACACCTAAACGTCCAAGTATGACCCAGTCATGCATGGATGGCCCTTTGGATTTGGGAGACTTGAGAGGGCTAGGAGAACCGGGTGTGGAAGAGCCGGATGTGGGTGTATCGGGGATGGGCTGAGGTGGGCCGGGGGAACCAAAGTCTTCACTTCATGATGGTTCGGACCTATTGCTATGTGGAGGTTGCTTGGCCCGAGTGGAAAAGGTGTGATAGTGAAATCCATGGAAGAAGTGGAGTGAATATGAAAGCTCGGGAGGTTCACTAGTGAAGGGGTCAAAAGGGTCGAAGAAGGTATGGCCCCATGAAGTCGGTTCTCCCATGACTCGGTCCCAAGTTAAGAATTCATAATCACCGTCATACATTGTGATCAGTGGGACGACAGTCATGTCTAGAAAATAGGATTCCTCCCTTGGGAAAAAGGGAACGATGTCGGACTCGGTCGGCATCGGAAGGAATAGAAGAATCTCCGTGGTGACACAACCCACGGTGCACACGGAGGTAATGGGCCCTATGGCCGGATGGGTGATGCTACGACTAGCGGGTTGGTCAAAGCCTCGGGCCAATATATGAGTCAACTTCCATTGCCAACCTAAACCCAAAATAAGGTCACCCAATGTGTCAACATGGTGACTAGAGCGGAATGTAGTGTGGTAGGAGTTGACGAGCACTAGGGGTAAGGTGGGGTCCATGGAGGGGTAAGGAGGTAGGACCAAGCCATCTTTGAGCCAACTAAGAAGCGGCTCGGCTATGTATAGCGTTCCCGTAAGAAACACGGGTGGCTCGGGCGGAGGTGGCTCCCAATATGATGGCTCCGGATGAGGATCGGAAGGTAAGGGTGGTAACGGAGCACTCACGGGTAGTGAAGGCAATGGGGTAGGCAGTCCGATCGGCTCGGGACTCGATTGGGAGTTAGATGTTTACCGAAGGGCAGCATCGGCTCGCTGTAGGTTGTCATTAAATGGAGACTTAAATGGCTCGACCTCCAGAGCGACCTTATAGGACTGTGCCAGAGAGAATGCATCGCGGACAAGACATTGGATTCGAAATTAAAGCCGCAAACCTCTCCGAAACTGAAAGGCAGTCATGCTGCACTCCTCTCCAACTCCATATTCCAATCGGTACTTATCATAGTCCCGAATGTACTCGGACACGGACCTATCTCCTTGGACGGGTCGGCATGGGTTGGCCATAGGTGCCGAAAAGATGGGAATGGATCCCTAGGAGTGGATATGCAAGGCCATTTGGACAAGACACTAGACCGACTATGCAAGGTTGGAATGCATGCACACTAAGGATCCAAGACTTAAACCAAGACTCGGTACGTGGCGGAGTTAATCGATCCGAAGATCACTCGCGCAAGTGTGCAGCCTTCCCGATAGGCGTAGCCTAACGTTCGGATAACACCTTTTGATATACAGATTAATGGTGTGCAAATGTGACACTTAGACTCGACTTAAATGACTCTTTTTTTTGTTAAGCAAAGACTAATGACTACCCTAGACGTAACTCGCTCTGATACCAAACTGATGCGGGACGGACACGCAACTCGACTCCAAATGGATATGCGATCGTCAGACTCTAAGCAAGCTTGCGATCGTCCCTAACGAGGGAAGCGTCGGACGTGCGCGGTTGAGAAACCGGCAAACAGCTATGGTGGTCAACTCACAAATTCGTGCCAGGATCGGGTCACGGGATGATATCTCTCTCTCGCTCGCAGCAGTGAATAATAATAAATATCGAGCTATTTTACCCTATCATGCTCTCTAGCAGCGGCATATAAAGCATATACGAATAAAGCAAATGCCGGGTAAAGGAGCGAACACGATACCTCCACGCGCCTGGCGTGGGGAAGACGACCCCGGCCGATCTCGTACTCCCGAAACAGTAAGTAATTAAATTACAGCAATGAATATGAATGCCCACTCCACGCAGGGAGGTAAAGGGTGACACAATGGGACCCGGGAGTAGCGGTTTCGGGTTGACGGGCAGCTTCTTGTGTTTCTTCGACTACACGGGTACGCGCAATCGTGGGGCCCACGTACTGGTCAGTGGGGCCGCGTGAGACCGGGGTGGCACCACTGTGGTGGGGACGCCCGGAGGAGCTCTCCCTGGGACGACGGTATGCTGGTTCGCCGGCCGGAGGCCGGGTGGCTCCGATCTTCACTCGTCGGAGTTGCTGCCCACGGATCCGAATTATGTTTCATTCCCGCGCGTCCCGACAAAATCTGCTGTTGCGGTCACTCCCGACGTCGGATCGACGCACAAGAGGTACCGATGGAAATCGGACTTGAAATCCTTCGATCTATGGCTGGAGAAAGAAATTTGAATTTCCTGTTGATGGCCTTTATCGAATTTTCGAGCTACTGGCTGACAGGATCTGAAAACTCAAGACAGAACCAAATTTTCCTGAGAGTTGGGGTTGACCGCATTGTAGATCTTCGATTCAGCCTTTGAGCCCTTCATGAAAGTTGGAGAGGCCGAAGAGAGGAAAACGGCGATATATCTTATGAAAGGTTTGGTGGAAGTTTCGATTTTGCGGATTTTCTACTAACCCGGGGTCGGATCTGGATAGCAGAAATAGAACTTAATTTGGAGGAAAGACACAATTTCTAAAAATAGGTAGAGGGATTTTGAAATTTGGTGAAAATTTGTGGAGGTGGGGAAGGTGGACAGAACCTCCAATAAATTTGGGGATTCCAACAAAAGTCAAAAAGGGGGTCGAAAGGGGGAAGAACTAAGCTTCTGCTACATAGATATGAAAAGGGACAGATCTGAAAGATAGAAAGACACAAAAATGGAAAAATATAAAACAAAGTATAAATGACGTGATTGTTTTACTGGAGGTTGGAAATGAAGAGAGGAACCAACCTTGAAAATCTCAACTCTAGATGATGTTGGAGTTGGGAGTTAAAATTTATGGAGTGGGACTCTGTCCAGCCAAACAGAACCTTGGACAGAACTTCGGAGGCGGCTTCGCGGCGGCTCGATGGCGGCACGAACGGCGGCGGCGGCACCAGAGATGAAATCAGAGATAGAGGGGCTCAGGTAGAAGGGGTTCTCAACCCTGAAATGCAGAGGGAAGAAGGGGAACCAGAGGGAGAGAGGGGAGGGGCGCACCGGCTCCAATGCATTCAACAAATTTTCTTCTTCATTAATTCTTCAAAAATGGAAATACAAGGTACTTATAATAAATGACAAATGACCTAATCTACCCTTAGATCTAGGGTCAGGAGGGGTACTTAAGGGACTTCACATTTAAATGTGATCAAACAAAAAAAATAAAATTTCTAATTATTTCTAATGGGGGGGCGCCCCCTTGACCAAGGGGTAAGGGTAGGTGGCCAACTTTGACATTTTAAACCACTTGTCTCCCCCATGTGTCAATTGACTTGTCAAACCTTCTAGATGCCACATTGGCCTTTGACCAGCCCCAAATGGATGAGGTGGACCAATGGGATAGGAGTGGGGGCCCCCTTGCAGGTCTTACTGGCATTTTGCACATAAACCCACACAATCCTAAGGAAGAACAAATAGGCTCATAAGGCCTTACAATTGCGAATCTACTTCCCCCAGGATATAAAAAGAAATAAAAGGACACAAATACAAAAATAAAATGTACATGCTCGGAGTTGATTCACATCACGAACGCTCGACATTTGACAGCGTCGGAGGCCCCGTGCAAGGTCATCAGGCCGTCGAAGCTATCGTAGTGGTCGGCTGGGTCTCCCTGGCCGTCATACGACTTGAAGGTTGGCAGCAAGATTCTGGGGGAGATCTCAGCCTTCAAGATATAGTCAGAGAATGAGGATTGCTCCTCATCTTTCTTGGTGGAAGTTTTCTGTAGGGCGCGGAGGGCACACTCTTGTTCTACAAATCATCGCTTGAAGTCTAGCAACTAGAGGGATAGCTCCGATTGCCGCTGAACCGAGGGGCTATGGGGGCGTCCCTGCAGGCTGCCGTGTTGTCCCTCGAGGGGATCCATTTTTGAGAATTATCGTCCTGTCCTGGTCCCTTCTCTCCTTGGGGTGGAGGACGCTTCTTGTTCTGGAGGAGGGGCGTGTGAAGGTCCTCCCGACCGATTACGTATGAGCCATCGCCCTCGGAGGATGAAGCGGCCTCCGGCTGTTTGTTGGGAAGCTCCACCTCGCGCGGGGGGGGGGGGGGGGGGGGGGGGCTCTCCCCGGGAAGTCGTGACTTCTCTTCCCTAGCCGCCTGGGTCCTCATCAGTTCGACGAGGATGTCCAGTTTTGCATTGAGGGTTTGGAGAGCGTCAGAATTCTCGGTGGGGGGTTGCACCCCCGCGGGTGGTGGAGGTGGCTTATTGGCTTGATTGTTGTCGTTGGAGGGGAGGTTTTCCGCGGGGTTGGGAGGCACAGGTCCTCCGTCTATCGCCACAGTATTTCCCTTGTCGTCGGGGGTACTTCTACCAGAATTTCTTCGCACCATGATGGCTCTTTGCTCGTTTCCCACAGATGACGCCAGATGAAGAGGCGTAATCTTGCGCTAATCTTGAGCTGTGAGATTCAGGTAGAATCTTTGACCACGGTCACCCCGTCTGTATGAACTGCAAGGCAGGAAACGGATCAGAGGTGCCCAGGGGGGAATCCCTATGGAAAACCCTCCGATGCTTAAGTTAACAAGTGTGATAGAGCATGGGTGTGAAGAGAGATGGTAAGAGAAAGAGAGGGCACGAGATTATTCTCCACCAAGAGGGGTGGTGGTTTCTCTCAGGATTCTTGCTTACCTTCTCGGAGGGTCTCCCTGGAGTTTATATAGTATTCCATTTAACATAACAGTCCAGGGAGCTAAGGGGATTTCGGGGAGGTTACGTCCTTGTAGTGGGCTCTTTATGGCATAAGGACTCTTGCTCTCCCCTATCCCTTGGATTTCCCTGCTCCCACTGGATGTGTAACGAACGCTTGGATAAGCTTCCGACAGTTGGTCAGAGCTAGAGGCACTTGCTCGGAGTTTTACCCTGAGCGATGAGTGTATAGCTCAGGTAGGCCAGGTTGGGTCGCCGCAGGGGATCTCTCGACCGATCTGTCGCTCGGACTTCCGGACTTGAGGGCCGCCTAGGAACTGCTGCTCCAAATGGTGTTTGGGCTTGAAGTAAGTGGTCCCAAAATGGGGCCATCACTTTGGGAAGCTGGGCTTGGTTTGGTCGAATTGGACCTTGTTGGGCCGTGCTCTCGGGCAGTAGAATTTCCCCCTCTCCAGGAGACTAATGTGAAAGGGGCTAGAAAAGGAGGCTTGAATGGGCAAGTGGAAGGGGGCGCCCCCCCTTCTTGGTCCAAGGAGGAGTCTGCCACCTACCTTCCTTGACTCCCCCCCTCTCATTTTTTTCAAATTAGGAAGCTTCCTCCCCCCCCCCCTCCTTGGTCTTCCTCTCTCCCCTTTAGTCAAGGGGGCGCACCCCCTCTCTCTCCTCCCTCCTCCACCTCCCATCCTCTCCCTAAGGGCTGTCCCTCCCCTATATATCATCTCTTGTAAACCCATTTCATAAGTTAATGAAGAAATTTTGAGTGAAAATTGTGTAAGAGAGTGATTCTCTTTTCCTTCTTGGGTGTGATGCCATAGACCCCAAATCCTATGATGGGATTTCCTTAGTGTGTGACTCGCTCCCCGTATCGTTCCCTTCCTGCTCGTATCTGGTTCTGAAGATTTTATCAGTGAAGCATCTGCAAGTTAGGAACGATCCAGCACTGGTTTCACCTCGATCGAAACTCCAGATCTCCGGCAACAATTCCATTTGTGAAGTCGCGCAACTCTGTCCGAGCATGCTGTCCAGATCCTCAACTCCCTGATACAAAATTTCTTTGGATCTACTCTCAGATCCTTTGAATCTAATATTCTGAGTGGTCGTACAATTTTTTGTCCTCTTCGCGCCGCCACCAAGCTTGTGTCGTTCTAAGGTCCGTGCTGGTCGTGGTGAGGATTTTCATGAGACTGCGCCGACCACCCTGTGCAGGTCTGACCAAGAATCAGAGGCAACTTACATAAGCTACCTCGTCTCCCTTCTCTCAGATCTGCTCGAGCCCTTTGGCCTGAGTCTTCCTCTGGAGGTCACCGACAGTCTCCAACAAGCAACAGTCCACTCCGACACCGGAGCTATTTTTCCCGTAATGTTTAACTTTCCTGTGCAGTTCTTTGTGAGCAGAACCTGAGGCTTAGTACAGTTTTTGTCACGCCCAGATCTGATCACGCCGTTTAGACCCGGCATTCCTCACCCTGTCACCCACATTCTCTAACAAATGGCATCCCGATCAGACGTCGGATCTAGTCATACCAACTTTCTGCAAGTCTATTGTGCTGGGTGACCTACGCGGTCAGAGCCCAGTTGGCTTCCAATCGGCTCACCCGATCGGCCCCGACTCGCCTCCCTCGCCTCCTGCGAGTACGGCCCGTCAACCCGAGTCCCAGCAACCCCAAATTTATGTTTGTAGCCCTTTACCTCCCTACGTGGAGTGGGTATCATGTTCTGAAATTGTACGGTTAATAATTGTGTGTATCGAGGTTGTCGGACTCAGCCAAGATTTCTTCCCCACGTGCTAGTCATGGAGGTACGCACTTCGTTCCTACACTCACATTGCGTATTTAGTATATTTTCTATGATGCTGCATTTGTGAGAATAGAGTCGATAGCTATCTTCAAATCACCGTGGTTGTGAGTTGTGAGCACCCGTTCCATAGGCCCAATGACGGGATCTTCATCGACATCGGACTTGATCTTCCATCTTAAAATATTTGTAATTTTTTTTATTTTACATAATGGTCTTTGAAGTTTGTCTTTTGATATCCCTAAGTGTCTTTATGGGAGTTATAATGAGTCATAGGTGTCTTTTCATATTTCTAGGCATCAAAGAGTCTTAGAGTTTTTAAGGGAGTTATAATGAGTCGTAGGTGTATTTTCATATTTCTAGGCATTAAAGAGTCTTAGAGTTTTTAAGAGAGTTATAATGAGTCATAGGTGTCTTTTCATATTTCTAGGCATTAAAGAGTCTTAGAGTTTGTCCTTTGATCTTCTTTGTGAAGTCTATAAAAAGAGTCTTGTAGTCCTTATTTGAAGCAATAGAATGAAGAAAAAACCAGTTTAGCTTTGGCTATGAGTGTTCTTCCAGATTTTTGGAACCCCGGGTGAGAGGCCCAACCCCACTTCGCCCCGCCATGGAGGTCATTCGTGAAGCTCTGGTGCATCGTCTTCGAGAAGAGGACGGGTGTGAAGCCCCATCGAAGCTCCATGATCTTCCTCCTTCACTGTTCAACCGCCGTCATCATCCATCACCACCACCATGCCAACTGCAACGCCTGCAACCGCCATCACTGTAGAGAAGAATTGAAGAGCGCGACTGCGTCGTCCCTGAGATGGGGATGGGTGTGAGGCCCCGGCCGAGCTTCTCCATTCTTCTCTAGTCACCTCGCCTTCCTGCTCTCCGGCAAACAGTTTGAAGTCCTTCCTCGACCTCGTGTCACATTACCCAGTCGAGCACCGACCCCGAACTGGAAACCCCTAGGTGATAATGGTTCCTTAACCGCTGCGATCCCACGTTTCCCTCGCAAGGGACGATCATCAGGCTAGTTAGAGTTCCTATTGAGAGACGTCTCCACCCGGAGAATGCCACGGTAGTCAGCCGCTCGGCTTACCTTAGTGTGCTAGTGTTGGCCGCACTTTGAGTCAGTCGTACCTCTCAGCCCAGTCGCATCACCCGTCCCACACCAAATTGGTATCAGAGCGTAGTTTGAGTCTAGAGTAGCGTCGCATTCTATTCCTATACCCGATATATTAAAAGGTGTTACCAGAACGATGGGTCACACCTATTGGAGAAGGTTGCACACTTGCATGAGTTCGATCTTCGGATCATACCTTCGCCACATACCAGATATTGGAGTCTAGGTTCCTCAGTTTGCATTAGTCAGTGCATTCCAACCTTTGTGTCGTTGCATGCCCACCCGGCGAGGTACCCAATACCATCGCCCCACATCTATGGAAAACCCACGGGATGCCGCCTCGGGAGACTTTCACTGCTTGCATGAGGCGATGATGGCCATCATGGCTCGGTTGGACTAGTCCGAGGCTACCTTTCGGAGCTTCTCCGATAATATGGATGGTCGCCTTAGAGCCATGGAGGAGCATATGGAGCCATTCGATAGATCTATCCAAGGTCTGGTCGGACAGTTGGATAGGATGTCACACGGAGATCCTCCCGGAGCAGCCCAGGGCCCACCCGGCTCCCGCGGCAGCCCAATCCGCTCCCATGGTCTAGGTCCAGCCCGCTCCCGTGGCCCAGGACCAGCCCGCACCCACTCCTCAGCCAGCCCCTCACCGAGCCATCGAACCACAACATCGTGACCTTGGTCTAGAGGACTATGGGTCTGATAATGCTTATGAGGGGTATGGCCAATGTCGTTGTGGCTTTCATCAGCCAAGGGATGAAGAGGATGATAGAGTCCTCAGGACCGTGCGAGCAGACCCTCCCACATTTGACGGGTCCTTGGACCCAAAGGTCTATCTTGATTGGGAGGTTGGCATGGACCGGTACTTCGAGTGGTTCGAGATGACGGATCTTCAGAGAGTCAAGTTTGCTAAAATGAAGCTGTTAGGGCAAGTGCAAACTTATTGGCGCAATGTGGAGAGCTTGCTATTTGAGCGTCGGGAGCCCCAGGTTGAGTCTTGGGATGAGATGAAGGATAGACTTAGAACTAAGTATCTTCCTACCACGTACCGTCAGAGGCTCATTGATAAATGGCAGAATCTCAACCAAGGGGACCGGTCTGTGTCCGAGTACATCGCAGAGTTTGATGAATATTTTTTGTGATGTGATGTCTCGGAAGAGAGCACGATGCCTATTTCTCGCTTCTGTCGTGGTCTGCGGCCCCACTTTCAGTATGAACTCTTTCGCCGCAATGTGACCACCTTGGAGGCCGCATATCAGGTTGCTCTCGAGTTAGAGCAGTTTGAGTCGGAGTTCACTCCCGTCCAGCGACCGGGGACCATCCATCAGCGTGGGTCTGACTCTCGTACCACGCCCAGTTTCTATAGTTGATTTCTGGTGGTTCATCCTTCGAAACCCCCTCGCTAGGACCCCACAGCTCTCGGACCTCGCTTTCTCCCTCCAAGGGACCCTCCCCCTCGCCAGCAAGCATCATTCCCCACTCCCCGCCCTCAATAGCCCACATTGCCTGCCTGACCTCAGCTCCCCCCACCCCCGGCCCGTCGAGAAGACAAGGGAAAGGGGCCGATGACTGGTGGAGCATCTTCTAGCACAGGGCTGCTTGATCAGCGCTATATGTGTGGTGGGATTGGCCACTTCACGGCCAAGTGTCCCACTCAAGAATCGTTGGTTATTTCGGAAACTCCAGCCTGCGACCCCACACCGGAGCTAGTGCCGGTCAGCTATGAGCCGGATCCAGAACTCGCGGAGGAGTTCTTTGATGAACTTTTAGAAGAGCACGCTACCGTCTCGAGTACTCAGTCCCAGGACAATGTGCAATTGGGTGTGATCCTCCCAAACCTCTGAACCCCCATTAAGAAGTTAGTAGGTGCATGTTAGATGTCTAGGAGTCCAAAACTTTGGGTTGCATCATTTGTATGCGAATATTACTATGGGTGTCTAGGTTTGTCTAGGGTCATGTATGAGTCAGTTTTGCTTATACTGTTTGTTTGTCATGCATATGGAGTTTGCATAAAGTCGTCCCAACAAAAGGCCAGCAATGCATGTATAAGGAGTTAGCTGATGCACGTCGATGTACTCGTGAGTTCCAAAAGGGAAAGTACGTCATGATCAGGGTCATACCTGAATGGTTTCCCCTCGAGGACCGTAAAGAAACTCCAAGGCCCGCGATGCCAGCCCTTTCCGATTTGTGAAATAAGTGGGTTCGAATGCGTACGTTATTGAACTACAAGACGGATAGGGTGTCAGTTCGACGTTCAGAGTTTTAGATATGGTAACATATCGGAACCCCGCGGTGATCCCTAGTGAGTTTTTGGGCTTTCTCCTCCTGTTGTGAGTGACACACCACCCGAGAGTCCACCTCTTCTAACCTCAATGCAAGCATATAGATTGTATACTGGATGAGCAGGTGATCACCACCAGGAATAGAGCCTACCAACACTTCTTTGTGCGTTGGAGAGGACGCCCTGCGCCAGATGATGCCTTGATCACACGCGGAGAGCTCAAGCATCGGGACCCTTACTCGACGGGGTCGAGTTCCTCCCACCCGGGGAGAATTGGTGAAGACACACGCCGTAGTATACACCGGTGAATAAGGACACACCGAAGTCTCTTCGGCTCGAGGAGGACATGGACGCGTCGACCAAGTTATCATCTTTGTTTCACATTTTTTCGCCTTGTTGGGCCCTATTTGGAACTTGTGGACAATTAGTGGGTTGTAATACTGTGTAAGAGCTAATGGGCCTATGGTCTTGTAATGGGCTAGATTCGTGGGCTAGAGTTATTGGGCTTTTCTTTTTTCTATTGGGCTTTAAAAAGGCCAAGTGTGAAAAGGCCCATGGGCTAGGTATGAATGGGACATGGAAGACTAATGTGAAAGGGGCTAGGAAAGGAGGCTTGAATGGGCAATTGGAAGGAGGTGCCCCCCCTTCTTGGTCCAAGGAGGAGGCTGCCACCTACCTTCCTTGATTCCCCCCCTCTCATTTTTTTAAATTAGGAAGCTTCCTTCACCCCCCTTGGTCTTCCTCTCTCCCCTTTAGTCAAGGGGGAGCACCCCCTCTCTCTCCTCCCTCCTCCACCTCACATCCTCTCCCTAAGGGTTGTCCCTCCCCTATATATCATCTCCTGTAAACCCATTTTAGAAGTTAATGAAGAAATTTTGAGAGAAAATTATGTAAGAGAGTGATTCTCTTTTCCTTCTTGGGTGTGATGCCCAAGACCTCAAATACTGTGACGAAATTTCCTTGGCATGTAAATATCCCCCTTATCGTCCCATTCCTGCTCGTATCTAGTTCTAGAGATTTTACCAGTGAAGCGACTGCAAGTCAGGAACGATCCAGCGCTGGTTTTGCCTTGATCGGAGCTCCGAATCTCTGGCAACAATTCCATTCGTGAAGTCACGCAACTCTGTCCGAGCCTGCTGTCCAGATCCTCAACTCAATGATACGAAATTTCTTCAGATATACTCTCAGATCCTCTGAATCTGAGATTCTGAGTGGTCGTAGGATTTTCTGTCTTCTTCGCACCGCCGCCAAGCTCTTTCATTCTGAGGTCCTTACTGGTCGTGGTGAGGATTTTTGTGGGACTGCGCCGACCACCCTATGCAGGTCCGACCCAAAATCAGAGGCAACTTACAGAAGTTGCCTCGTTTCCCTCCTCTCAGATCTGCTCAAGCGCTTTGGCCTGAGTCTTCATCTGTACGTCACCGACGGTCTCCATCAAGCAGCAGTGCACTCCGACGTGGGAGCTACCTTTCCCATAATTTTTAGCTTTCCTATGCAGTTCCTTGTGAGAAGAACCTGAGGCTTAGTACAGTCGCTGTCATGCCCAGATCTGATCAGATCTGATTACGCCGTTCGAACTAGGCATTCTTCATCATGTCGCCGACATTCACCAATAAACGGCACCCCGATCGAACGTCAGATATAGGCGTACGGATCTCCACAAGTCTGCTGCACCGGGTGACCTGCGCGGGCAGAGCCCAGTAGGCTTCCAATCGGCTCACCCGATCGGCCCCGACTCGCCTCCCTCGCCTCCTGTGAGTGCGTCCCGTCAACCCGAGTCCCAGTAACCCCAAATTTGTGTTTGTAGCCCTCTACCTCCCTGCGTGGAGTGGGCATCATGTTCTGAAATTGTATGGTTAATAATTGTGTGTATCGTGGTTGTCAGACTCGGCCGGGATTTCTTCCCCACGCTCTAGTCATGGAGGTACGCGCTTCGTTCCTACACATTGCTTATTTAGTATATTTTCTATCATGCTGCGTTTGTGAGAATAGGGCTGATAGCTAGCTTCAAATCGCCGTGGTTGTGAGTTGTGAGTGCCCGTTCCATAGGCCCAGTCGAGCACCGAGCCTGAATTGGAAACCCTAGGTGACAGTGATTCATTAACCGCTGCGATACCACGTTTCCCATGCAAGGGACGATCATCGGGCTAGTTAGAGTTCCTATTGAGAGACATCTCCACCCAGAGAACGTCATGGTAGTCAGCTGTTCGGCTTACCTTAGTGTGCTAGTGCTAGCCGCACTTTGAGTCGATCGTACGTCTCAGCCCGGTCGCGTCACCTGTCCCGCATCAATGTGGAGATTCTTCATATGTCTCAGATTTCAAGTTATATATTCTATAGGCTCGAGAGATTTCAGAGTATCCTAGAAAACTACCTGTTTCACTCTTAGCCTCAAATTTATCAACATCCCTTTTTGAATTAACATGTATAAAACAGTTTGATCCAAAGATCTTAAAATAATCCAGTGAGGGTTTCTTACCTTTCAATATTTCATAAGGAGACTTTTGAGAGGAGGGTCTTACCAAAGCCCTATTGATAATGTAGAAGGAGGTGTTCACAGCTTCAGCCCAAAACCTTCTAGGCAAGTTACTCTCCACCAGCGTAGTCCAAGCCATCTCCACGAGGGTCTTATTTTTTCTTTCAACTACTCCATTTTATTCTGGAGTTCTTGGTGAAGAAAATTTGTGGCTTATCCCATTAGTCCTGCAAAAATCATCAAACTGTGAGTTTTCAAACTCACCGCCTTGGTCTGAAAGAATTTTGGATATGGAATGCTTACCATCCTGATTTATTTTGTTAAAGAAATCCTGAAATTTACTGAAGGCATCATTTTTGTGAGTTAAGAAGAAAACCCAAGTGAACCTAGAGAAGTCATCTACAATAACAAAACCATACCTCCTACCAGTTAAACTAGCTGATCTAGTAGGTCCAAACAAATCCATATGAATCAGCTCAAAAGGTTTAGAGGACATGTTTTCTGTTCTGGACTTAAATGACTTCCTAGTTTGTTTACCTTGAGTACATGCCTCACAGATTTTATTGTTGTTCTTGAAGGAAATTTCTGGTGAGCCCTTAACCATGCTAGATTTATTCAGTTTATGCATCACTTTATGACTTGCATGACCAAACCTACGATGCCAAAGCCAGGCTAAGTCATCTTTATTCACAGTAAGACATAAATTTATATGTGTAGCATCATCTAAGTCAACCATATAAATGTTATTGACCCTTTTTCTAATGAATTTCAATGTTTCAGAATTAGTTTCATATATAGTGCATGCATGTGAGTCAAAGACAACTCTATGGCCCTTATCACAAAGCTAACTAATGCTAAGAAGATTATATGGAAGACCTTCTGTTGAGTCCCGGAGGGTGGCAATCAAGAGGGGAGGGGTGAATTGATGGCCCAATAAAAACTAAAAACGAGCTACACGGAACCAAGGCAAGATAAACAACAAACTCAAAACTAGCATGAACAAAAACACACACGTGAATGTGTGATGATGGGGTGATTTATTAACAAGCAATTGAATTCTCTCCTCACCGTGAAGCCCACACGGTTTAGCAGAAAATCAAACCACAAAGTGCACACA
Organism: Amorphophallus konjac; assembly: GCA_022559845.1. Lineage (NCBI taxonomy): Eukaryota > Viridiplantae > Streptophyta > Magnoliopsida > Alismatales > Araceae > Amorphophallus > Amorphophallus konjac. Next base: position 297,650,891 of record CM040120.1, read on the forward strand.
GAATTTTTAGGTGGTTCGGGTACACATCGTGTCCCCTACGTCCACCCCTCACACGGAGGACTAACTTCCACTAGATAGTGAAACACACACACCCGCTGTTTACAACAGCAACCACACACACACGCTGTGTAGAACAGCAAGCACAAACACACACACACGTTCGTGTTGTCGAACACGAACACACACACACACAAATCTCGGATTTACTGATTACAAACAGATGATGAAGTTAAACTCAAGGTATTCAAAGTGAGAAGAGTGAAAAGAGGTTGGATTATCCTGGTTGGAGCTCCCCCTATCACTTCCACGAATTTAATTGAACACTTTATGCAGCACGGTGACGATCTTGGCTTGAATGAAGCTTTGGGTTGATTTTGGATCGCATCCAGCAGCTGTGGCTTGTATGGAAGTAGTTCTCCTCCTCCCTCCCTTCACTTTCACGCACTCTTCAAGCTGGAACCAGGTCAGGAGGTGGCGACTTCAACCTGCCAACACAAGGGGTTAGAAAGAAAGCTTACAGCTCAACATACGATTTTTCCCCTTAGGGTTTTCATCAACCAAGCGACATTATATATGCTAAGAGAGTTCTGGGGACGGTCAAGGGACCAGATCCGCAAAATGTGGAGCAAAGCATGGGCCCCCAACCTAAAACAAATGACCCATGAGGTCAAAATTCCAAGGGTCAACAAATACGGCTCGGCCCGGAAATGAAGGGGTCGACCCTTGGGGTCGACCCTCGTGGGTGGTTTTTCTGCCCAGAAGGCATGGGTCGACCCCTGGGGTCGACCCTCTCAGGAACGCTTGCTGTTTAAGAATTTATACTGAAGGGGTCGACCCTTGGGGTTGACCCACAGCCTGAGGGGTCGACCCTCGCAGTCCAGAACCAACAACCAGCGGGCCAAAAAAAATAAAGACAACAGGGGGCGACCCCTGGGGTCGACCCTTGGCTAGGGGTCGACCCTTGGGGTCGACCCTTTCAGCCAGAACACGAATTTGCCGAGAACGCGATCCAAACGATCGAGTCAAGTTCCAGAACGTCTAAAATAAACATGCAAACCATGAGAAGTGTTCAAGAACAAGTTTATGAGCTACAAAAATGGTTTTTAAAGCATGTCAATCAATTAAGCTTAAACCATTTCATACTTAGACATAATTCAAATGAGAGACGATCTTAAAGGACTTCAATCACAAAATTAAAAATCAAGGTTGAAGTCGATCTCACCAAACGTCCCAGAGCATTGAAATTCTTGTCCTTGAAGATTGGCCTGTCAAAATATCTCGCAGTTCATTCTTTCATCCAAACTGTCAAATTAACTCACTTACCCTCAAGAAGATTGCATTGAGCCTTCATAACACGTCAAAACCTCATATGACGGAGTTGGGATTCAAGACGTTAGAAGGACTCATTTTCAGTTCAAGAAGAATTTGGTCAACATCAAAACCATAAGGCATTTTACATGAGGAGGGGGTTCAACAATCTCCCCCTTTTTGATGATGACAAAATTTAAAATTGCATTTTTGATCAATGTAAACTACCATTCAAGAATAAATGAAACCACATAATTATGAACCATATCAACCACAAATATTGAACTGAATTCACCATGCTGAATCGATATCAAAGGCAACTTAACAAAACATGTGAGATTGAGTAGCATTACCACAAGGTGTGCCGACAACAAGAGGAAATAGGAAGAGTTCAAATGCAATAACAATGAGACATGAAGGAACTTGAGACTCACACAATATGATATGACACACATGACTCTAAAATGCAAAACTAAAATGCAAACTAAAATGCAAACTAAAGGCAACTGAAAATGAGCACACATGCATGCAAGCATTCATCACACATACATATAAGTAGCCGAAATAGTCTTTTCTCCCCCTTTGGCAACATCAAAAAGGAGGGGGTGAAATAAGTAGTAGATAAAGTCCAAGCTCCAAGAGCAATGTCATCTAATCTTCATCGGACGACGGGGAGTTGTGCGGACGCCTCATATAGCCCAAGATTTCTTCAAGCAAGTGGGTTTGATTATCAAATGTGTCTTGAACATACTGGGTGTGCTCTTGATGACTAAGTTTCATATCTGCAAGTTGTTGTTGCATGCCCTCCAAAGTCTCCCCATAACTGTCTAACCGGTCATCTATCGAGTCCAACCGATCCATGAGTAGCTGAACCGCCTCGGAAGGCATATCTTCGGCAGGTGGGGCCTGTTCATATTCATCAGATTCATCCTCAGAACGGATCTCATGTTCTGTACTTTTCAGAGTGCGAACTAAGTTTCCATCAAGCAGCTCATATCCCATATTATGGCAAATAGAATGAATTGTGAAAATGTCAGCCTCTCGTATAGTTTGTGAGATTTCGGTGGAGAGATCAATACCCAAATGTGTAAACACGGCAGTGAGTGCAGCAGCATATGGAATGGTGCGGTTCTTGTGCTTCATGCTATTGCTCATATGAAATAAAAGCATGGCTGGGAAATTCACAGGAATACCACTTAAAATGCAGTAGAAAAGAAACATGTGAATTTCAGTGACCTTGTCATGACCGCCGCCCCGTGGAAGTAGAATTGTGGTGATCATTCTGTGTAAAATGTGTTGCATGGGCGAAAAATGATTTGCATTCAGTCCTGCCACAGAACGGTTACCCCTTTCTTCACCTTTCATCATTTGAAAAACTACATCTTCAGGAATTTCAATATCTCCAAGCATAAAACCTTCAGTCGGGAGATTAAATGCTACTCCCAAAAATTCTGTAGTGAGAATTAACCGATGGCCATGAACCATTGTAGTTGGGTGCTCCCCGGACATGATAAAATTGCCATAAAATTGATGTACCAAGTTGGGATATATACGTCGATGTGCAGACATGAAATATTCTAGATTCGGCTGACTGCATAACATATCAACGAGTCCCGGAAGATGACGATGTAAGTTTACAAGAGATACCGACCGCGGCCGGAGGACTTTTCTATCCAATACTTTGGGTGGCGGCGCCTGTCCTCTGCCTTGGATGCCCGCCCGACCATGTCGTGCTGGGGCCGCACTCGACTCTCCACGGCTGCGAGAAGCTTGCCTCTTTGGCGCCATCTAACCACAAATCGACGGAACCGGAGATGAGGGAATAGATCAAAATGGCTCAACTTGGAGAGAGATGCTTCCACGAGAGAGAATGGGGATCCTCCACACATCAAGAACTTACCTCAGTGAAGGGAAGAACAACGAGACGCGGTGCTAGCGTCGGAAGAATGATCCGCGCGGGTAGCCACCGAGAGGGCCGCGCTAGGGCACAAAGGGGGATGCCAAGGAGGGGTGTAATGTTTGGAGAAAGAGGTGGCTTTAGGCTAGAAGGGGGCTTGAGGGGTTTTAAGGGATGGGAGGGGAGGAAACTTAGGGTTTCCTCCCTTATTGGAGCCGGTTCGGACGCGGCGAGGCCGCCCGACCGGAACGGGTCGACCCTATGGGTCGTCCCCTTTTAAACCCCGCCCCTGAACATTACCCGTTAGCGAGGGTCGACCCTTGGGGTCGACCCTTTCAGGGTTTGCTGCAAAAGCTGAAGAAAACGTAAGTTTAAGGAAGCGAATGATATGGCTCGAGTCCCCAGTGATTATATTGAGTTGGAATCAAGAAATTGGAGTTATATGAATGGGTATACACACTGGGGAACTTGTTTCAAGAATGACTTAGACCATAGAAGGTGTTCATTGTTTCCCATCTCCGAAAATTCAGATTTTGATATCAATTGCTCTTTTGCTGGCCTTAAGAAAATTCAAGGAATTATCGGCCATAGAATTTGCAAAGCCAATGGTTGTATTCTATAATAAGAACATGCATACCATGCAATCAAGGTTTTCATGCAAAAGAAATAGAAAATTTTTGTGGTTTTTCAAGCACGACTATGCACATGCATGACAAAAAAAATGACACACTACATGCAATGCAATGACATTGATGCACATGATTAAGACTCAGATTGATCTATCCTACAAACCCCTAGTTCCCTTCTAAATGATGTGAACTTGTCTACACTAAGAGGTTTGGTGAAAATGTCGGCAATTTGATGATCTGTCTCAACAAAACTGATGTTAATATCACCCTTACTCACATGGTCTCTGATGAAATGATGTCTAATTTCAATATGCTTGGTGCGGGAGTGATGAACTGGATTTTTGGACAGATTTATGGCGGATGTGTTATCACAAAGAATTGGGGTGTTTTTAAAGGAAATACCATAATCAATCATTTGCTGTTGGATCCATAGCACTTGGGTAACGCAACTACCGACAGCCACATACTCGGCTTCGGCTGTTGATAATGCCACTGAATTTTGTTTCTTGGAGGCCCATGAGACCACACAACCCCCAAGAAAATGGCAATAACCACTAGTGCTTTTCCGATCCATCTTACAACCCGCGTAATCGGCGTCAGAATAAGCGACAAGTTCAAAGCATGAATTCCGTGGAAACCACAATCCTAAGTTAACTATACCAGCAATATATCTAAAAATCCGTTTCACAGTCGAAAAATGAGATTCCTTTGGATTTGACTGAAATCTTGCACATAGACAAACAGCAAATTGTATGTCAGGCCTGCTGGCAGTTAGATACAATAGTGAACCTATCATACTTCTAAAGAGTTTTTGGTCCACTGATGTACCTTTCTCATCTTGATCAATTTTTAATGAAGTGGACATGGGTGTTGGTTGTGGCTTAGTTGATGCCAAACCGAATTTTTTCAGCAACTCCATTGCATATTTCTTTTGGTGTATGAACAACCCGTCCACCGTTTGATGTACCTGCAATCCCAAAAAGAAGGTTAACTCTCCCATGAGGCTCATCTCGAACTCACTTTGCATCAATTTTGCAAAGTCGTTGCTAAGGGCATCTTTAGTGGAGCCAAAAATAATGTCATCAACGTAAACTTGAACAATCAAGATTTCCTCACCATTCAATTTTGTGAAGAGGGTTTGATCAACATTACCTCATTTGAATTCATGTTGAATGTGGAATTCACTTAACCTTTCATACCATGCACGAGGTGCTTGTTTCAGACCGTAAATTGCCTTGTCCAGCTTGTACACATGGTCTAAATGCTTTGTGTCTTCAAACCCCGGTGGTTGTTCCACATACACGTCCTCCTGGATATAGCCATTCAAAAATGCACTCTTAACATCCATTTGAAATAATTTGATGTTATGACAACATGCAAATGCTAAGAGAACCCTCACTGCCTCAAGTCTTGCTACTGGAGCAAAAGACTCATCGAAGTCAACTCCTAATTCTTGGCTATAACCCTTCGCTACAAGCCTGGCCTTGTTCCTAATTACCACTCCTTGATCGTTTGTTTTATTTCGAAACACCCATTTGGTTCCGATCACGGAGTGATTCTTAGGACATGGTACGAGGAACCACACCTTGTTCCTTTGAAACTGGTGTAGTTCTTTTTGCATGGCCATGATCCATGACTCATCTTTCAAGGCCTCTTCAATGGAGTGAGGTTCAAATTGAGAGAGCAAGGCTAATAAGTCATGAGTTTCAACTTCCCTGAAGGAGGCTCGTGTCCTTATCCCTTCTTGTACATTTTCCAATACATTCTCCAGAGGATGGTCCTTTGCAAATGTCCATTGCAACGGTAGCTCATGTTCAAGTTGAGTTTCCTGATTTACATCTTCTTCTTTTGGTTCTTCCTCTTCTTGTTTTTCTGAATTTTCTTGCTTCTTCTCGATATTGTCATCTTTCAACACATCATCCTGCAAAATAGATTTTTCATCAGTTCTAAATGGAGATGATTCATCAATAATAACATGTGGACTTTCTTCAACTACGAGAGTTCTCAAATTATATACTCGATATGCTCTCGAATTGAGAGAGTACCCAAGCAATATGCCTTTGTCACTTTTGGGATCAAATTTAGCCAAGTCCTTCTTACCATTGTTATGAATGTAGCATATTGAGCCAAACGGTCTCAAATATGAAATGTTTGGCTTCTTACCTCGGTATAGCTCATATGGAGTTTTCTTCAACAACGGTCTTACCATGGCTCGATTTATGATGTAGCAGGCCGTGTTCACTGCTTCAGCCCAAAAGTACCTTGGTATTTTATTCTCATTCAGCATGGTTCTTGCCATCTCAACTAACGTTCTGTTCTTCCTTTCCACAACTCCATTCTGTTCCGGAGTTCTAGGTGCGGAGAAGTCATGCATATAGCCTTGAGCCCTGCAAAAATTGTTGAACTCATGGTTATCAAATTCTCGGCCGTGATCACTCCGCACAGCTTTGATGCAATACCCTTTATCATTTTGAACAAATCTGCAAAATGCTTCAAATTCCGTCAGGGCATCATTTTTATGAGAGAGAAAATAGACCCAACAGAATCTTGAATAATCATCCACAATCACAAATCCATATAGTTTACCACCCAAGCTGTGAGTTCTACTTGGTCCGAAGAGATCAATGTGGATGAGTTCAAGAGGTCTTGATGTGGTCACATCTTGTTTGGACTTGAATGATGTCCTTGTTTGTTTGCCCATGCTGCAAGCTCCACAAATTCCATCATTGACGGCCTTTAACTTGGGCAGTCCAACCACCAAATCCTTTCTGGATAATTTCAACAATACATTGAAGCTAGCATGCCCAAGCCGTCGATGCCAGAGCCAAGCATCATCGTTGCTCCTTGCAGTTAAACATAAGTTTTCATGAGAAGCATCATTCAAGTCTATCATGTAAACATTGTTATACCTGAAACCAATGAATTTGATCTCTTGAGTATTCCTATTCAAAACAGTGCAGTGGTTAGAATCAAAAATCACATTGCATCCCTTATCACAAAGTTGACTTATGCTTAAAAGATTATGTTGCAAACCCTTCACAAGCAATACATTTTCAATGGTATGATTTTGATTCTTACCTATCTTACCTTCCCAAATAATTTTACCTTTGTCTTTACCACCGAATGCTACCGTTCCACCATCCTTTTCTTGCAGGTCCACAAACCATTCCTTGTTTCCCGTCATATGTCGAGAGCAACCGCTGTCCAAATACCATTTGTTCCCTTGAGCTCTCGAGTGGACGTGCAATTCAACCAAAGTTCTTATGGAGATTTTGGTACCCAAGCAAGCTTGGGTCCATGATGGTTAGAGGCATGATGCATATATGATCTTTTTCTGAATCCAACAGAATTTTCTTCATCATATTTCAGAATTTTACAATCATACATATCATGACCCATTTTTCCACAATAGAAACAAGTGATGGCTCTATCTCTTTTTCTCCATCTACCAACATTCGAAAAGGAGTTATGCATGTGTTTCTTTGGTTTAAGAGATGCTGAACTTGATCTTTCAAGGATGGCAAGGGCATCCTTCAACATTTTTATTTCAGCCAATTGAGATTGACTTTGTTTTTCAGCCTTTTCTTTGGCTTCATTACAAGCCGAGATTTGAAGCTTTTCTTGTTCCATGTCATCTTTCAATTCTTCATGCATTTTCAGAAATGTAGATTGTTCTTCTCTCATACATGAAATCTCTTCTTCAAATAGTTCAATTTTAGATGAAAGAATTTCATTTTCTGATTTTAAAGCATGGCACTCTTCACATGATTTTTTAGTATGCACAAAATGATCAATTTTCTTTTTCAAATTTCTGTTTTCAGATTTGAATCTCTTACATTTTTCATATAAAGATTCATATGCAATTTGCCATTGTTCAGAGGTGAGAGTTTCAGTTTCAGAATCTACCTCATTTCCTTCGTCGTCATTTGCCATGAGGCATAGATTCTGGACTAGCTCCTCTAGTCCATCTTCATTTCCGGACTCCTCTTGATCTTCATCGCTCCATGTGGCCATCATGGCCTTGGTTTTCTGAACTTGCCTTTCTTTACCTTCTTGATGAGATCGGGGCACTCACCCCGCATATGGCCGGGTTTCTTGCATTCATAGTAAATCACTTCTTCTCTCTTGCTATTTTCTCCTCTGTTTGGACCTTGCCTTCTTAGTCCTTTTCTGAACTGACCACCAAAATTTCTGGTTCGTTTCACAAACCGTCTTGCCCTTTGTGTGATCATGGCAACTAATTCTTCATCTTCAGTGTTGCCTATTGAATCATTTTCACTGCCCTCTGAGTCGTGTGGATTCATCTTTAGAGCCATTGTGGTAACAACTTTCTTTTTCTTGTGATCCTCCTCACTCCTTTTGATGTTTATCTCGTAAGTCATCAGCGAGCCAATTAACTCGTCAAGGGTTAAGGTACTTAGATCCTTGGAGTCTTCAATTACAGTGGCCTTTGTATGCCACTGTGGAGTGAGGGATCTTAGGACTTTTCTGACGAGTTCCTTGTTGGAATACTCCTTGCCAAGTCCCTTTAGTCCATTGGTAATCTCGGTTAGCCTTGCAAACATGTCAGAAATTGATTCTTCTGACTTCATTGCGAATAGCTCATAGTCCCGAACTAGGAGGTTGGCTTTTATTTCCTTGACTTCCGATGTTCCTTCATATATAAGCCGTAGCTTATCCCACATCTCCTGCGCAGAGGCGCACATAGATATTCGTGAGTATTCGTTAGGATGAACGGCACATTGAATTATATTCATAGCCTTAAAGTTCGTTGAACACTTCTCTATATCTTCTTCATCCCATTCATCTTCTTTTTCAGATAAAACATATGGACCCTTACTTATGACACGCCAAACATCATAGTCCTGGGCACGTAGGAAAACATACATTCTATTCTTCCAGTAAGGGTAGTTCGATCCATCAAAGAACGGAGGTCTTTGAATGGAATGCCCTTCGGGCATCATCCCTCTGTTTTTCATTAAACGGGATCTGCTCTGACGACCGTGAGATCGTAAATCAACCAGAGCACAAGGCTCTGATACCAATTGTTGAGTCCCGGAGGGTGGCAATCAAGAGGGGAGGGGTGAATTGATGGCCCAATAAAAACTAAAAATGAGCTACACGGAACCAAGGCAAGATAAACAACAAACTCAAAACTAGCATGAACAGAAACACACACGTGAATGCGTGATGATGGGGTGATTTATTAACAAGCAATTGAATTCTCTCCTCACCGTGAAGCCACACGGTTTAGCAGAAAACCAAATCACAAAGTGCACACGGAATTTTTAGGTGGTTCGGGTACACACCGTGTCCCCTACGTCCAGCCCTCACACGGAGGATTAACTTCCACTAGACAGTGAAACACACACACCCGCTGTTTACAACAGCAACCACACACACACGCTGTGTAGAACAGCAAGCACAAACACACACACACGTTCGTGTTGTCGAACACGAACACACACACACAAATCTTGGATTTACTGATTACAAACAGATGATGAAGTTAAACTCAAGGTATTCAAAGTGAGAAGAGTGAAAAGAGATTGGATTATCCTGGTTGGAGCTCCCCCTATCACTTCCACGAATTTAATCGAACACTTTATGCAGCACGGTGACGATCTTGGCTTGAATGAAGCTTTGGGTTGATTTTGGATCGCATCCGGCAGCTGTGGCTTGTATGGAAGTAGTTCTCCTCCTCCTTCCCTTCACTTTCACGCACTCTTCAAGCTGGAACCAGGTCAGGAGGTGGCGACTTCAACCTGCCAACACAAGGGGTTAGAAAGAAAGCTTACAGCTCAACATACGATTTTTCCCCTTAGGGTTTTCATCAACCAAGCGACATTATATATGCTAAGAGAGTTCTGGGGACGGTCAAGGGACCAGATCCGCAAAATGTGGAGCAAAGCACGGGCCCCCAACCTAAAACAAATGACCCATGAGGTCAAAATTCCAAGGGTCAACAAATACGGCTCGGCCCAGAAATGAAGGGGTCGACCCTTGGGGTCGACCCTCGTGGGTGGTTTTTCTGCCCAGAAGGCATGGGTTGACCCCTGGGGTCGACCCTCTCAGGAACGCTTGCTGTTTAAGAATTTATACTGAAGGGGTCGACCCTTGGGGTCGACCCACAGCCTGAGGGGTCGACCCTTGGGGTTGACCCTCGCAGTCCAGAACCAACAACCAGCGGGCCAAAAAAAATAAAGACAACAGGGGGCGACCCCTGGGGTCGACCCTTGGCTAGGGGTCGACCCTTGGGGTCGACCCTTTCAGCCAGAACACGAATTTGCCGAGAACGCGATCCAAACGACCGAGTCAAGTTCCAGAACGTCTAAAATAAACATGCAAACCATGAGAAGTGTTCAAGAACAAGTTTATGAGCTACAAAAATGGTTTTTAAAGCATGTCAATCAATTAAGCTTAAACCATTTCATACTTAGACATAATTCAAATGAGAGACGATCTTAAAGGACTTCAATCACAAAATTGAAAATCAAGGTTGAAGTCGATCTCACCAAACGTCCCAGAGCATTGAAATTCTTGTCCTTGAAGATTGGCCTGTCAAAATATCTCGCAGTTAATTCTTTCATCCAAACTGTCAAATTAACTCACTTACCCTCAAGAAGATTGCATTGAGCCTTCATAACACGCCAAAACCTCATATGACGGAGTTGGGATTCAAGACGTTAGAAGGACTCATTTTCAGTTCAAAAAGAATTTGGTCAACATCAAAACCATAAGGCATTTTACATGAGGAGGGGGTTCAACACCTTCTACAAGTAAAACATCTTCAATGTTGCATGATAAACACTTACCAACCTTACCTGACCTTATGATTTTCCCTTTAGTATTTCCACCAAAAGTAACATGACCTGTGTCCTTCTCGACTAGCATGCATAATTTTTCTTTGTCCCCAGTCATGTGCCTGGAGCAGCCACTATCAAGATACCATCTATTGTGGGTGGCTGCTAGACATACTTGCAAACGCAATCAAATAGAAAATTGTGGAACCCAAAACGGTTTGGGCCCCATAACAGCAGATAGATAATTCAAATAGGACAGTAATTGTTTTGGTATCCACATTTGTTTTTTTTATTCTCTTTGTATTGTGGATTTCTTGTTTTTTTGTTTATTCTGGTTTTTGTGCTCAGTCTGAAATTTTGTTGATTTCTGATTTTTGACAGCTTGGTGATTTTTAAAGACATAGGTATTCTTGTGCACATTGTTGAACCAGAGAGCATTGGATTTAGTGGGTGCACTAGAGAACTTGGTTTGAACAAACCTAGGATGGACAAGGCTGTAAAAATAATGATCCTTAATTGTTTGGAACCTTGACTGTGTTGAAGCATTCCTAGTATAGCAATGATGAACCCAGTGAGAATATGGATAATAAGAATTCTGTAAAACTTGTGGTGTCGACCTCACTGGGTAACTGCCTCGACCTATCCTACCTAGGATATGATATCTGCTCTGACCTTGATTTCTAAAAGGTTGAAACCCAGATGAGGAGGACATTGGTGCAGTGTAGTAAGCTTGTCGACCTGACTGTTGTGGCTGGGTTGTTCTGGTCTTGGGTCTCCCATGCATTTGGGTTCTATCTGCTCTGACCTTGATTTCTAAAAGGTTGAAACCCAGATGAGGAGGACATTGGTGCAGTGTAGTATGCCTGTCAACCTGACTGTTATGGCTGGGTTGTTCTTGTCTTGGGTCTCCCATGCATTTGGGTTCTATTGGGTTAACTTGTATCCTGACCTTTGGATTTAGATGCAGTAGTGTGTGTGATGGGTTCTCTAGATGCATCCACCTTCCCTTTACCCATGTCCTTGGCACTTACCTTATTTTGTTTGTTATTTTTTACAGTTTTCTCATTGTTGTTTTCCTCACAACTCATTCTTATCAACGGATTGAATTTCGTTTTTCCTTTCTCAGTAACAAATGAAATTGTCTTAACTTCTCAAAGCTTTTCTTACTTGTTGGATTGAAACCCAACCCTTCTCTTCTGAAATTTACCTTAGTTCCAAGAATTGTATTCATATTTTCTTTTCCTTCAGTCATGGCCTCAAGGGAGTTTTGCTTATCATTGGCTTCCTTTTCCAAGCTACCAATGGTTTTTCTCAATTCCTTATTTACACCTTGTATAGCCTCATATTTTTCCATTGCCGTTTTTGTGTCTTCTTTAAAGTTTTGCATTCTGATTTTAAGCTCATCAATGACATTTTTCAGATTCCCATTTTCACATCTTAATCCATTCAAAACAATTGTATATTCATCTGTTTTAGCAATCAAATTTTTCAATTCAGAGTTTTCAGTTTCTAAGCATGCAATCCTATCATTCAGAGAAGTATCATTGACTAGAGAGTTTATTTTCTTTTTCAAGTGTCTATTCTCCCTACGAATATCATCATATTTATCTAGAATTTCTGCATATGCCTCTTCCCAATCACTATGAGTGTAATGTTCGAATGGGGAAGTTACCTCATCATCATCGTGTTCTTCATTCTCTCTTCTGGCCATCAGGCATAGCTTATCATCATTCTCACTGTCAGATGAGCTCTCTTGGCTGTCTTCTTCTTCATCGCTCCAAGTGCTCACCATAGCTTTGGCCTTCTTGTTTTTCCACCCGGGCTGTTTTTCTTTTTGCAACTCAGGACAATCAGCCTTCAAGTGTCCTGAATTCCTGCAATTATAACAAACAACACTATCAGTCTTTTTGATATTTTCAGACTTATATCTAGATTATCTTCCACCAGAAGAGTACTTCCTTCTGAAGCTCTTACCTTCCTTCTTTAAAAATTTCTTAAACATTCGGGTTTGTATAGCAAACTCACCTGAGTGTTCTTCAGAACTAGAAGAACTGTGCTCGCTAGAAGATCCTTTATAGCTAGAACTTACTTTGAGCGCCAGAGGCTTTTTCTTCTTCTCAGTGTCTTCGACCCTCTTAAGATTCAGCTCATATGTCATCAGAGGGCCGATAAGTTCATCAACCATGATAGTAGCCAGGTTCCTTGACTCCTCCATTACTGTGGCCTTGGTGTGCCAAATTGGAGTCAAGGATCTAAGTATCTTCTTGATCAATTCATACTCACTGTAGACTTTGCCTAGACTCTTCAAACTGTTAGTGACCTGCATCAACCTATCGTACATCTCAGAAATGGTTTCACCAGATCTCATCTTAAAAGCTTCATACTCAGACACTAACATATTTGCTTTTGTTTCCCTTACCTGAGAGGTTCCCTTATATATTACCTAGAGGCGATCCCACATCTCCTTCGTTGTAGAGCAGGATGATACCCTAGAGAACTCGGTGGGATGAAAAGAGCATTGCATGATGTTCATTGTGCTCCAGTTGATGTTGGACCTTCGGATCTATTCTCGAGTCCAGACATCTTCATCTTCTGGAAGCTCGAAGGGACCTCGGCTGACCACCTTCCAGATCTCATGGTCTTTGGCTCTTAAGAAAACATGCATTCGATTCTTCCAATATGCATAATCAGTTTCATTAAAGAAGGAAGGCTTGTTTACGGAATGACCTTCAGCTATATATCCTCTAGTATCTATTTCACTAGATCTCTCCGGGATGTTAAGCCCTTAAGGAGAGTTAGGCTCTGTACCACATGATAAGATAGGTGAAACAAGTGATCTAGAGGGGGGTGAATAGATCAACCCCAAATTGTACTCTAAAGCAGCAAATAAATTGCAGAATGAAATCTACTGTGAAGTGAGCTACTAATTCAGTCTAAGAAGACGAACTAGAGTATCTATAACAGAGAAATGATCCACCACATAGAACGAATGAAGGAATTTGTATAAGCACCGAGCTAATAGATTCGACAACTCAGTCTGGTACGAGGCGGAGGTTCGATTCAATAATCTCCTCACGTAAGAGGCAGCGTTCCGGATAGGCTTAACCTATCTTTCTGGCTACTTCTTTTGATATGCCACTGAGTTATCGCACAAGGTGAAGATGGGTTATCAGACACTAAGAGAGAGCAAGCAATCACACACAAGGCAAAGCAATTTTTAAGGTGGTTCGATCTCAACCTTGAGATCTACATCCACCCCTCACTCAATCGAGTGAGGCTTCCGCTGAAACACAGCTTTAGAATTTCGCTGATTCCACAGCTTATAACCACTGAGCATCACAGCTTGCTGTCTGAGATGGAGTTCCTCGCCACTGCCTCACAGCTTGTTCCGCTGACACAGAGCTTACAGAAGTTTAAGATGAAATAGATAAAAAATAGCAAAAATAATGACAGAAATGAAAGAACAATATAGCTCAAAAGAGCAGTCGACTTTGGATTTAATCTAGAAGTCGAATCACCAATAAATCCTAGAAGAACACCTAGCTTCACTCCAATGCTTCTAACACGATCCTCTCTCAAACTTCTTCCATTTTTGATACTTTGTTTTCTTTCTTCTTCTTCTCAGCTCTTTCTCATCTTAAGCTCTCTTCGCTCGAACTCTGCTCTTCTCTAACTTTTCTCTTCTTTTGCTTCTCCTCGATTCTTCTCTTCTTTGATCTCGTACGCTCGATCCCCTTTTATCCTGTGAGCATGAATCTTGTGGTCCCCACAAGATTCCATTTGGGCGTGTGGAGGGAACACTCCCTCCAAGAAAAGTTCTGGAGTGTGCTACTCGAAAGTCCACGTGTCAGATCTGGAGAAAAGTTTATCCACGTGGCTGATCATTTCGTTGGACTATCCGCCTTGGATCACGTGCTAGACATATTGAGTCTTCGAGCCATGTGACCACACTAATTCTGTAGTCCAAAAGTTTGATCAATTCATTAAACCACTATGGGATGTTCTCATTCTGACATTCCTGTCAAGACAAATATGAAAATTCATTATCATCCTCATTATTGTGTAGTTTATTAGATATCATGATATGTGCTAAGAGAATGCAGATGTAAGATTTTTCATGAGGATTAGACAAACACATGTCAGAAAGCATGAGAAAGCATGAGATGATGCAGATGCATTGATGCATGCATTGACCTGTCTATTTATCATGGTGAGCAAATGTAGCAAGATAGCAATGATAGCAACAACTTGTATAAGATACAGGTTGACTTGATAACATGATAACAAGAGATAAATGCACAAACTTGTATAAATGTGGCGATGCATAAACTAGGTGCATCAACCTATATATCAGGCCTGTTGAACGCATGAAGCAAAACACATCAATTGACTCGACCTCTATAGCAGACAAGTCGACCTATCAGAACAACAGCTAGTACTGTAGGTACTGCTGCATCAATGCGCTAACTTATTGCATCGACCTTACATAATGACCACACGAACTGCAGCATCGACCTGAATGCTCTAAATGCATGTGTATGCATCGACCTACTTGACCGTGAATGCATGGATGCATCGACCTATCTGCATTCTCAACAACGAATGCATCGACCTGATGATACAGACGCTAGCAACCTTTGTACCATAGCATCGACCTAACTGTCTAACACATGAATATGCATCGACCTGATATTCTTCACAATAAATGATGCATCGACCTAAAAGAACATAACACTACATGTGCATCGACCTAATAGAAGAATCAAGACTTATTCTCAGAAATGCAACTCAATCAAACATCATGAATGTAGTTTTGCCCACATCATAAATCATAGTATAACATCATCAAAACCATGATTCCAACAGTTCCTCCATATTCATGAGCTTGTTCATTGCAAGGATGTATCTAAATTGTGGAGTAGCATTAGACACAATCATTTTAACCTGCTCTTGTCCTCTTCCGATTTCATTTTCTCGGCAACCAAGTAAGTAACAGACAAGGAAGGACCCACCCGGTCTCTATACATCTGCAATAATTTTCTTTGAACTACATCAAAATCGCTAGCTTCCCTTGGCTCTAATGATTAAAACCATTCAAGCGCCAAGTCATTTAAGGACCTCCAAAATAGATATGTTAGGGATGTTTATTATTTTTCCAAAAGGATGGCTCATATATGAAATCTTTCAAATGAATGAATGGATTGCTCGTGCTATTATAGGGCCTAAAGCTGGGCATCTCCGATGGAGGCAAGTGGAAAACCACCAGAGTAGGAAAAGTAACTTTCAGAGTGTCCTTGGTTTTAAACCTTCTTGAGCTGATTCTCCATTTGGTTGATTTTTTTGAGGAGGGTTTGGGTAACAGAATCAGCAGGGGTTGAGTAGTTATGCACTTGGGTTGCCATAGAGCTTCTTGAAATGTGAGACAGAGATGGGTATTGTGGCCAAACAATTGAATGGCTTACTGGATGCACTGGTGCAGAGGGAACAATTGGTGTTTGGGGGCATGATGGGTGATGGGATGGGGGTTGTTGCTGAATCACCTTGTTATCGGAAACAATAGATTCAAGGCCACCCACGGCCTGAGGAGGATTAGAAGAAGAAGAAGGGATAGATTTCCCCTTAAGAGCTGTTTGAACCGCTTGGAGTTGTTCGGGGTCGAGATTAGATAGGACATTAATAAGAGTATTTAAATCAAAAGATGGGGAAGCTTTCCTAGATGTAGCTTGATTTTTGGGTTGAACCGAAGGAGAAGGATCAACCACTTGATTATTATCCAGTACATAACCGTGTGAGGCATTGAATGGAGAGGGAGGGTAGTGTCCCTCATATTGGAGAGATTCTTGGGGAGGAACATCATAAGATTGGTCGAATTGACCATCCTCATAACCATCATATGTGTAACCATAGTTTGCCAATTTAATTACTTTTCCTGAATGGAGCATCATGATGAAATTTGAATCAGACAACTACTCACACAAAAGCTCTTACAATGGTAAGACAATCAAGTAAGTTAGCAAACAAGTTGATGATTACACAATGTTCAATTTTCTTATATTAGTCAAGTGTTTTAATGAAATTTAAGTTCTCTCCTCAATGTGGAACCTAGTTTCAATTTGCTTTTTCTCTGGGATAACTAGATTCTCTCTCTATTCACAATGAATGGGATATCTAATTTCCATGGTGCTTTTAATGGTACAACCAGCTCAGTGATCGAAGATGGAGTCCTTCGATATCAGGGACCTATGGAGGCCCTGGTTAAAGAACTTCCAATCCGATGAGAGGAGTACTCAATTGGAGAGTCCTTCCTTTTCCAAGAAAGTGTGAGGGGTCCTAAAAATGTAGAGAGAGGTCTCTCAACCAGAATGTCCTAAAATGCAGCCTAATGTGAGCATAAACAGTAGATCAGGTAAAAATGAACAAAAATGAGTAGAAAAGGACAGAAAAAGAGTACTATGAAAACAACAGAAATTGGCGTCTAAACAGTAGACGCAATAAGGAAAATTTGAAATCCTGACTTGCGCCTTTCTGGAGAGGCACTGATTCAAGTGTGAATAGTAACCGACATAATTGGCACCTTAGGGTCAGACGCTAAATTTCAAAATAACGCATGCCTAAGCAGATGCGAATTTTCATAGAATCTTGAACTAAAATAGAACACTTCAATCAACTATCTAGCAACTCAAGATATCATGAATGTTTTTTTTATGCTTTTGAAACAAGCTCAAATTGGCAATTCATTGAGAAAAGGGAGTGCACGTAGTGCACAAGGGAGTAAAAGGAAAAATAAATGTGCTACGTGGAGCAATAAGGAGGGGCATACATGGATGCTGAAAGGAGGGACATGCGTGGGTGCCAAAAGGAGGGGCACACATGGGTGCCGATGGAGGGGGTAATCAACATAAAAACAAAAGTGGTCCCTCCGTGATCACCAATTTGTAGATGTCGCAAAGAAAAAAGAAAAAGAAAGAATTATTATGATGAGGTGGTAAATGTAGATTGCATGGAGATTAAGCAATTAATTATTGATGGTGGGGAGGGCAGCATGTAGATGCTAAGGGAATTGTAATCGCCAGAGGTGAAAACCTCAAAGAGAAAAGTAGGAGTGATCGCATAAATACCTTGATAACAAGGAAGATTGTGAGTTGCACTTCCTCTTCCAATTGGCCAGTCGATGGAGAGGGTCTACTTTGATTACCCTGAAAAGACAAGCAAAAACAAAGAGGATAGCAATGGATTAGCAATTTAGTAGTCCAACATCAAGTTCTTAGTGCAATAAATATTAGAGATCATGGGCAAGAACACACCTTGTGTGTCTTTTAAACCCCTCTATAGTAAAGGGAAGGAGATGAATGTAATGGAAAGATGCAAAAGGGTGTAAAAGACACCAAAAGAATCCTCAAGAGAGGATCACAGCAGAAAGATGATATGTCTAATGCAGATAAACTATAGAAAGAAGAAGCTGGGAGGAGAAGGGAGGTTGGTCCTCCAAAATAGGGGAAGAGCACTCCGGGTGGTGAGTTATCCTTTATAGTGGGTACTCAAGGCAATCCTTCTTGTAGAAATCCCAAAGGAATTCTTTGCCTCTTTGTTCACGGCACCTTCCAAGAGAGAAAGAGGGAGAGAGAGATTCAGCAGTTCGGCGTGTTCTATTTTGAGAGAGTCCAGAGATCTTCAGAGACTTCGGAAGGCTTTCAAACCTTGGTAGCCTAGGGTATTTATAGGGTCATTAATATGTGTTTCAATGGGATTTTGACACGAGAAATCCTTCCATAACATGTCTTACTTGCCACCGGAGGCCGCTAAAGCCCAATCCTGATCGGAATGCCATGCGAAAGGAGGTAAGAGACGAATCCGACACGGAACAAAAATGACGTCAACAACAGATGGCGTTAATCAAATTAGCGTTCATGCTGAAGATGTTTCTTCTACAATAAAATAAGGAAATAAAAAGTTTCCTAAAAATAAAAAAGGAATTAACATCTATGACCCAGACACATATTAATATGCGACTTTGCTGAGAGGCACGAGTTCAATGAAATATGAAATTTGAATTTAAAACAAAATTCAAAAATAACAAGGAAATTACCGACTGGATCATAGACGCATATTAATATGTGCCTCTCTGAGAAGGCGCTAGTTCCTTGAAAATATGAATTTTAATTCGAAATAAAATCCAAAAATAGCAATATAATTTGTGCCTCGATTGCAGACGCAAATTAATATGCGCCTCTCTAAGAAGGCGCAAGTTCAAAGAAGTGGCATGCATGTCGAAGACGTGACTTCTAAAATTTCCAAAAAAATAGAAAAATCACCCCATTAAACCAATAATGAGGTCCACTTCAGTGCATTATAATGTGACATGAGATTTACTCAACTTAGTGTCAATTTTACCGTGTCTACAATTGGATCAAGAAAATAGAAAGAATATTTTGAGTCATGCAATGCTCAGACCAAGATAGGGTCTTGCTGGCGACTTTCCAACTGGAAAGGGACACTATAACTTCTTAGAAATCAGTGGAGGTGACCTTGCCCGACCCCAAATCACTTGGGAAAAGTTTTTAGAATATTTCAACATCAAGTATTTCTCGGAAAGAGTCCAAGAAAGGAAGGCAGTGGAATTTGTTACTTCTAAAGAATGGAGCCTCTTTGTAGCCGAATACGAGGCCCAATTTTCTTGACTAGCCCGTTATGCTCCACATCTTATTAGCACAGAGAGAATGAAGCCAAAAGATTCATGAATGGGCTTAGACCCCAATACATTCTCCAATTGCCACCCATGGACATCCAAAGTTATGCCGAGATGGTCCGAAAAGCCCAATTACTAGAAGATGCCATGCAAATGGCATATAAAGTCATGGGTAGAGTCATAAAAGAGCAAGTTGTTGGGTCCGGAAGCTTCAAACTAACATTTGGAAAGAAGATGTCAAACAAAAGAAGAACTCTTCAACAAGATAAAAGGCCTCAAGAAGGAAATAAGGAAGCCACCCTTATTATATCTTAATCATCTAAACATATCTGCAAGTATTATGACAAGGTTGGCGACAGGACTGAAGAGTGTTGGAGAAAGAAGGGAGCATGCTTGTGTTGTGGAAGTATGGAACATCGGATTTCCGATTGCCCCCTCATGAAGGAATCTTCACCAGAGAAAAGTCAAGAAGGACTAAGGTGTCAAGGAAGACTCTGAGCTCTGATGGAACCTGCACCTACTGAAGAAGGAGGAGTGATAGAAGGTACTCTCACCATCAATTCTAGAACTACTTTCGTTCTATTTGATACTGGAGCTACCCATTCATTCATATCCTAGAATTTTGCTGTCACCTTACATGAAAAACTTGTTCCTTTGAAAACTAAACTTGTTATTTCCACACCTTTAGGAGCAGATACTAAGCTTAAACGTTATTTCCTCTCTAGTGAAGTATTAATTAGTGGCCATAACTTAGCCGCTGATTTGATATACATGAACATGGAGGGTTATGCTGTAATCTTAAGTGCTGACTGATTGGCCAAGTATAATGCTAAGTTGGATTGCAGGTGAGAAAGTATAACATTTGGTGA
This sequence comes from Amorphophallus konjac, assembly GCA_022559845.1. Lineage (NCBI taxonomy): Eukaryota > Viridiplantae > Streptophyta > Magnoliopsida > Alismatales > Araceae > Amorphophallus > Amorphophallus konjac. The sequence goes on from CM040120.1 coordinate 297,671,083, forward strand.
ATCGGAAAACCCTGAACTCTCTTTCTCTAGAAATAGCAATCCCAGACACCATTTTCTCATCAGCTCGTCAAGCCTGAAAAATGATGAAGAAAGGACGTGTTTCATTCTTGGCATCTGTCCTCGTAATCGAACCCAAGAAACCCCTTCTGGAAGAAATTTCTCTTGTTAAGGAATATCCTGAGGTATTTCCTGAGGTGTTATCTGGCATACCACCCGAGAGAGAAGTTTCATTCTCAATCGATTTGATACCAGGAGTAGCCCATGTATCCAAAACTCTTTATAGAATGTCACCTACTGAGTTGAAGGAACTAAAAGAACAATTGATGGAATTGTTAGAGAAGGGATTCATCAGATATAGTACATTACCTTGGGGAGCACCCGTTCTCTTTGTGAAGAAGAAAGATGGATCTATAAGGTTGTGTATTGATTATAGGCAGTTAAACCAATTGACTATCAAGAATAAATATCCTCTATCATAAATTGATGAATTATTTGATCAAATCTCTGGAGCTTATTATTTCTCCAAGATTGACCTCGAGTCTGGTTATCATCAATTGAGAATTTCGGAGGAAAACATTTATATGGCAGCATTCAGGAGTAGATATGGTCATTGTGAATTTATTATCATATCTTTTGGGCTGACTAATGCACCTGCCACCTTTATGCAGTTGATGAATAGTGTGTTCAGACCATATTTAGACAAATTTTTGGTGATTTTCATTGATGATATATTGATCTAATCCAAGACCAAAGAAGAATATGAAGCTCAATTAAAGATTGTCTTACAAATCTTAAAGGATAATCAATTATATGTCAAATTAAGCGAATGTGAGTTTTGGCTGGAAGAAGTTTCATTGCTCGGCCATGTGATCTCTAAAGAAGGTATATCTATTGATCCTTCAAAGGTAGAACTTGCCAACAATTAGGAAAGGCCTACTAATGTGACTGAAATCTGAAGCGTTCTAGGATTGGCTGGTCATTACCAAAGATTTATTAAGGATTTCTAAAAAATTGCCATGCCATTGACTAGATTAACAAGGAATAAAAATTCTTATGTGTGGACTGATGAATGTGAGAAGAGTTTTCAAACTCTAAAGGAGCGCTTGACAACTGCACCTATTCTTACTCTGCCTATTGAGGGAGGAAGATTCGAGATATATGATGATACTTCTAGAATTGGCCTAGGTTGTGTATTAATGTAACAAGGCAAGGTGATAGCCTATGCATCTAGGCAATTGAAGACCCTTGAAGTAAATTATCTTGTGCATGATCTGCAGTTGGCGGCAGTAGTCTTTGCTCTCAAGATATGGAGACATTATCTATATGGTGAGCAATTCATTGTCTATTCTGACCATAAGAGTTTAAAAAAAAAATTCTCAAAAAGAGCTCAACATGAGACAAAGAAGATGGTTAGAATATTTAAAGGACTTTGACTTTACCAGTCAATATCATCCTAGAAAAGACAATGCTATGGCTGATACTCTTAGTAGGAAGTCGATGGCTTTAATAGCAAATATGATGATTAGTGAATGACGTTTGTTGGAACAATTTGCAAGGTTAAAGTTGAATGTGGAAGAAAAAGAAGAGCGAGTGTTGATTGCCAATGCTAGAGTACAACACGATATGCTTTCTGAGATTAAGGAGCAACAAGGTAATGATCCCCTACTAGTTGAAATTAAGGAAAATTTGAATCAAAGACTTGATTTTCAGGTAGCCAATGATGGAAGATTATTATTTTAAGGAAGGACTTGTGTGCTTGATTGTGTTGAAATCAAGAAGAGGATAATGGAAGAAGTGCACCAATCCAAGTATACACTACAACAAAACAAACCTTTACCTATGTTTCTAAAACGTAGGTATAGGTCCAAGAAACGTAGGTAAAGCCTTTACTTACATTTTCTTGCCACACTTTCAAAACGTAGTGCTTGCCCGCGTGACTATAAATTTTACCTACATTTCTATGAAACATAGGTATAGATCGACCTATACCTATGCTTCCAAAGCGTAGGAATAGTCCAACAGAAGCATAGATAAAAATCATCTACACACACACATATAAGAGAATATACCTACATTCTAAAAAACATAGGTATTACTTTTGGCCACGGAGTGAAAGAAATGTAGGAAAAAGTATTGGCATCATTATTTTATAAACGTAGGAAAAAGAACTAGTCTCAATTAAAGAAAAACATAGGCATATTGTTCTTTTTTTTTTCTACATACTCATTGTGAAATCATATTACACCTGTATACATTCATGTAATGTTTCTTATACGAATCTCACATTGAACACATCAATATTAACAAAAATCTCACATTCAACACATCAATATCAACATGTACGGGCAGAGACACTAATAATCACAATATACCCTATTGCTTCAATGTGCTTTACATGTATAGGCGGAGACAATGGTTGAAATAAAAAAACGTAATGATAATATAATTGTTTTTGTAAGGACTTTTCCTTGAAACTCTCATACTGAAATCTGAAGGTCCTCACATACCTGACAAAAATCTCAAAAAATCTTCCTGACATGAAAAACTGACAACACCAGTATCCAATGGTTGGCTTTGAAGTTCATGAAGTGTAATCTTCTTTTGGAAATCCAGCAGAGTATCCCCAATCATTCTCAAATTGTCTCCATTGCAATCTAGAGACTTTTCCAACATCTTGTAATCACTTGTCACTACAAAGCTCTCATTTTTTATTGTCATGACATCCTTTGCCATGAAATATCTTAGATCTTCCCTCACATCCTACAAAAGCAGATAGTCATATATTGATTAATTTTGGTGGGGAAAAATGGTTGGAAGTTATTGTGCTAAACAAAGAAGGGGTTTTATATTGCACTCACATTTAGGAAGGTGATCACTTACTCCATGAGTGCCTCAATGAGCTATTGATAACAGGTTGGATCTACTAATGTTCCACTATTTGTCAAATGAAGCTTCATATATAGCACCAATGGTAAGGTATATCATTGTTAATTAACAGAAATAGCTACATGCAGAAGCTTCATACATAGCACCAATGGTAAGGTATATCATGGTGTTTACGTTAACCAGATATTTACACATGGGCTAACAAATTTGCTAAATTGTAGCTAAGATATACAAAATGTAAAATGCAAAGCATTTCAGCTTTGAATATGAAATAAATGAACATATAGATTATCAGTTCATACATTGAAAAAAATAATTAACTACAAGGAGTCCTACCCCCTCCAAACCAAAGAGAAAAAAAATAAATTGCAACAAGTGTTCACAGCCAGTGGAAAAGCAAAAGTTGGTCAAAGAAGTACAAGATAAAAATGTAGATATCAAACATCATCAACAGTGGTAGTATGGATTTAACTAAAGAAACAAATATTGTAGAAATCAGAACAAGTTAGCACAGATAGTCAAAGCCCTTGAAGATCTTCTAAAGTATGAGAATGATGTTCAAAATTAAATGTAACATAGCTCACCCCAATCCTAACAGGCCCCCTCCAATTCTCTCTCCCTCCGCTTGTTCCTAGAATCCTTAACCGACCTCTATCTACAGCAGTTGTTGTCGCTATAGCAACTGTGTCCTCAGATCTGTCAGATAAGTTTTCCCACCCCAAAGATGCAAACTCATTTCCAACACATACACCATCCAAGACCATGGTTTAAAATTTGGCAAGGGGGTTGGATTTTCGGGTATCCCAGATTTCCTTCTCTAACATCTCTTTTGTGTCAAGGATTCACAATTGGATGTGCAAGGTCAAGCATCCTTCCTCAAAGCCATATTCTCAACTTGCACATGAATTCCTTTTCAGCTCATTCTCCTAGTTGCTTGCTGCTTCTCCTACCCTTCTCACGCTGCATGAGTATGCCAAGTTAGCCAAGACCTCTAAACCTGTCGACATTACTTCTGTAGACCATTCTTCATCCTCAGAGGATGTTATGTGCAACTGGCACCTCCCAAAGTCAAGTAGTTATATATGGGGCATCTGGAAATCTAGACTGCTCGATTTGCCATTCGATCTTAGGCTATGGCTGTTTTGCTAGGGTGGTTTGGGGCCAAGTAGAAGCATCTTAAAACATATGCATATTGGTACACATAAAGAGGGTTCAATGTAATTACCTTCACACTTCTTATGACAGACATTCTGAGCTATATAAGGATGGGGGGAAAGCTGAGCAAAATCTTGACTTGCTCGCAAAACATCTTGCTGATTGTGTGTCAAAGGAGCAAGGGAAGAATTTGATTTTTCATACTTTCAACAATACAGGCTGGATAATATATAGAGTTGTTCTTGAGAATTTTCAAAAGCAGGATCCATCATTGATGGGGAGGATTAAAGGTTGCATTGTGGATTCTACTTCGGTTGCTGCACCTGACCCTCATGTATGGGCTTCAAGTTTCTCTGCTGCATTTTTTAAGAAGCATAGTATTGCAACAAAAGGAGCAGTGAACATGGATGATTCCCATGCTCCCAAGGAAAAAAGGAGAAAGAAAAAAAATAGATTCTCCACTCCATCTTTTGCAGAAACAATTTTTCAGTCACCTTCTTTCCAGGCAATCTACTATAAAGTTTAAGCATGCAAGTCCCATGTGTAAACATCATAAAAATAGGGGAGACAAAATTAAGAATATCCCCTTGCATGTTTCAAAATTACTTCAAAAGCAATAGTTCAAAACATTTAAGTGAACTTTCTACCATACAATAAAAGATCAAACCATACATAAAGTAAAAAAAGACCATTCTATCATCAACCGACATGACAAGAATCAAGTATTTTGCAACCTATATAATATTCATATGAATACCTAAACCAGGCTCTGCCTTAGGTTACTTGCCTTGTCACCTAACCAAGGAATTTGTCTCTTCACAATTCTACTAAAGATGAAGTGTGCAGCCAGTGGTGGTCACTTCTCTGTCAATTCTCTTTTAGGCTGATAAAGAGATTCATATGGTTTGGTGACAAAGAGATTTGTCACCTAAAAGAGATTTGACAGAGAAGTGACCACCACTAGCTGCACACTTCATGTTTAGTAGAACTGTGAAGAGACAAATTCCTTAATCTCATCTTTGAGATTCCAATAGACTACGATGTTCCACTGCACAGTATCATTGCTAATCACACAACAATCACTCACAATTAGCCACTTACAAACAACAAGTCCAAAAATGGTGAGAAGTTTATCCTTAAGACAAAAATTACCTGGCCACCTTTCCCACCTGAAAAATTTATATTTTCCATCTTTTAATTTAACCCTCAGTCCTTTCTCCACCCAACTAGCCGATTTCAATATTCCTTTCTAGAAGAGAGATTGAATGTTGGCTCTCCAACGAGAGAGAAAAAATAGAAGAGGATTTATAGTGCTTGAACTTGATCACTTGTTTATATAAACCCGTTAAGTAGCACAGCTTCCATAGCCACTTCCCCTTGAATGCAATATTCATAATCTTTAGACTCTTAATTCCAAGACCCCTATATTTTAGAGGTTGGCAAACTATATTCCCTTTGAAGTAATGAACTACCTTTTCCCCCTCATGATTACCTCCCCACATAAATCTTCTGCAGATAGAATCTAACTTATGCAATACCGTCCAAGGCACAAAAAAGGACATAAAAAATTGGGGCATTGCAGATAACACATCATTCAAAAGACTGAATTCTACCACCACTGGATAGATTCCTGGCTTTCCATACATCAAGGTTTTTTTTGCATGCTAACCATGAAAAGGTTCCAATCAGCAGGCTTGATGATCTTACGATGTAATGAAAGGCCCAAATACTGTAAGAGGAACATTCCAATTTTACAGCCCATTAAGTCTAGCACCTCTCCATAGCTCCTCTGACATATTTGGGCTAAGGATCTCTTATCAAAGTTTGACTTCAGACCCAAGACATGCTAAAAGACTGAGGAATAAAATGAAGTACTACAGCTACTCCACTTTTCCTTACAAAAGGATCATTGTATCATCCGTAAAATATAAACAAGATATTGCAAGGGGAGAATTTTGGATTTGCACTCTGTTATTCTAGCCTGCTTGGTCAGCATTCTGACACATCTTATGGAAGATATTGACAACCAGAGCAAACAAAAAAGGGGACAAGGATCACCTTGCTGCAAACCATGAGAACTGGCAAAACGTACATGGATGTTAAACAATAGTTGTTATAGAAAACTTTGCAGTGGAGATGCATTTTTTCGCAGGTTCAGTTTGAATAGATGGAAAGCCATGTACCTGATGACCACATATATAAAAGAATCAATCCATTGTTCATCAATGGCGGGTTGGGGGGAAGAACCAAAAACAGCAGAATCAGTCCATTGTTTATTTGGAATAGTGGAGAAGATGGGAAAAAAATCATTGGACCTGTAATTCCAAAATATATGAATGTCCCAGCTATTGAAGTCATTTGAAGCGTAGGGCACTTAGAAAAAAAACCTGAGTATTCTCTTTTTGGGGGGGGAGCTAGTGGGAGACCTTGGGAGAGAAAAAGATAAGATTTGCATTAAGAATAAGCATCGAGCATTCTTCATTACAAAATAAAGCATTAAGGTAACTAAAATTCTATTAATTTTTACCTCATTTGAGCTTATGGAAACATGTAGAAACCTAGATCCCAACAACATTGGACAGGAGGCCATATGCAACAAACTCAAATGAAGCTGGACGGTAACTAGTTGGGATATACGGAGTGTAAAGAAGAAAATTAAAATATAAGTATGGAGAACCCTCCAATGATATAGCAGTTTTGCATAAAATATTTCAGGGACAGAGGTAGCAACTTACTAAGTTGTGTACCACTTTTAGTCGGTCTTATCCCTTGTCATATTTACTTGCTCCAACAATCCTACTTGAGTGAATGACATGTCATCATAAGAAATGATTTCTTTGTATGACTTCAAATTAAAGCAACACACCCATGACATTTATGAAATAATAGCATTGAAAATTGAAACCCCTAACAATAAAATGATTTCTTTAAAAAATCATGAGGAACAATAAATTAAGGAAAAGCATAACAAATGAAATTTCATCAGAAATATCAATGATATTTGATAGAATGTTCCAAAAAAAGGAGCATTGCAAGCTAATTTTCTATCATCGATCATGCACAGGTTTGAGGGAAACTAATATGAGAGTAATCACAATCCTTACTGATGTGACACACTAAGGGGCATGCAGCAAATGGACAAAGACCCTTGACCTATTCCGCAAACACAATCACAAAGCAACAAAGTCCTAGATTGGGGCCGAATCGCCGTCGCACACACACGAGCCCGGGGTGACTAAGTGATGCTAAGTGGAGGTGATGGATCAAGACCCTTGCTGGTAGAGTGCCAGCAGGGCTAGGGTTGCCCTCCCGAAGGTACGAGGCCCAGACTTAAGGGGCTGGCCGGGTGCCACTTGGGGCACTAGGTCCCTCTCTCTCTCAGCCCACGGTGACCGCTCGTAAGTGGAACACGCGGGGTCGGGCGCTCTCTCTCTTGCTCAACGGAGCAAATTTCACGGATATTAAATGAACAAACACCAATAGTGGAGCAAAGGTCAGAGCTTACCCTGGTTGGTTTGAAGAAACCAACCCCGTTCGGAGACGAGGGCGAGCGGGGAAGTGTGGGTTCCCCGCACACTGCGGCGATGAAGCTTGACCCTGTTTAATAGTTACAATCACTACTCACACAGGAGGGTGGACTTGGGGTGGGGATTTCAGTATTACAAATCAAACACTACCTCCACGCAGGGAGGGGCGCTAAGCCGGCCAGGCGGGGAGGGGAGATTAGCGTGGATCGCGCCGATGTAGCACCTTGCCGATTCTGTTCCGGTCTGGAACAGCAGAACAGGGGATCAGAGTGGTCACCGCCGTGCACTCCTCCGAACTCAGAATTCGACGAGACTGGCGCCAAAACGTCACTGACAGACCCAGGTACGCTTGTGAATTTTGGTGGGCAGTTCCTGCGTCGCCTCTGGTCTGAGCGGACTCTGGAGCAGGTACCCGGCGTTCTGGTTCAGGCAGGTCCAGAGGGTTGCAGCTGCTTGTAGAAGGTACCACAGTCACTCCCGAAGTCTGAATGAGGCGAGACCAAGTCGAGGACGTCCGTGGATGAGTATTCTTCGAGCAGCAACCAAGAACAGCGCCATAGGATGTCGGGGTGGTGAGGAGGAGTCCGTTGAGTGAGGCAGTGTTGGGGCAGGACCCAAACGGACTGTCTGCGCACCGGGGGGAGAAAAATTGGAACATGCACTTCCTGATGCCGAACGGGATGCCGCTGGTTGGTGGTGGTGGACGACTCATGGTAGCAGCTCTCAGCCAAGTGGTTTCTCCATAAGTTGAAGGGTGTGGCCGTGGGAACTCCTGCAAGTCACTTCTGGTTGCAGACTGGACTGGATCTGCACAGTTGGCGAAGAACGGCTCTCCCAGGCAGCTCCGACCTCGGATTGAGACGAAACTGCCTCGTCTGCGAAGACGACTGGGAGAGCTTTCCGTAGATGTAGGCCACGCCCCCAGGAGCTCCGGGATGTGGTCGCGGGCGGCACTGCAACAGGGTGTCGATCTGCAGGGCTTCAGCTGCACACTGATTTGAAGAGAAAAGGGTAAAGGGGGGGGGTCTCTTTGGTGGAAGGGTAGGGAATATGGTTGCTTTGGTGGTGGGGAATGGTTGGGAGGTGGCAAGGGGAGGTGAGGGAGGAAGGTAGGGGCGGAGCTAGCAGGGGAGGGGGGGTTGGTGCGCAAGTGGCCAAGGGGGTGGAGGTGGGTGCGAAAATGGCTTGGGGAAATGGGGGGAATGGCCTTTGAATTGGGTGGAGGATTGAATGATAGTGTTAATGGATGCCTAGGGAAGGGGAGGGGTTTCCTTGGGGAGGGGAAGAGGTGCTTGGGAGAGGGGGATTCTCTCTTGGGAAGATGGAAGGTTGTATGGGGAAGGAGAAGGGTTGCTTGGGGAGTGGAGGGAGCAAATGGGGTTTATGAGTCTTGGGAGGTGAAGGGTTGTGTTTAATGGGGTGGGGCTGATGTAACAAGTGGGGGAGGTGAAGGGGCAGGTTCGCCCAAGGGAGAGAGAGAGAGGAGGAGAGAGAGAGAGAGGGGTTCGCCCCCTTTAGTGTGAGAGAGAGAAGAAAGAGCTAGAGAGAGAGAGAGAGCTAGAGAGAGGGGGGGGCACAATTCTTGTGGCAAGTTTTTACTCAAATATTCATTAACCATCTCAAGTGGAGTTGGGGTCCTATTTATAGGAATCCCAACTTTTACAAGAAGTCCCTGAGAAAAGTACTAATAACAGATAACCGAAGGAGCAGGGGACGGGAAAGGGCGCCCCTGGGCCAGGCCCATCTAAATGGGCCCATCTGACTCTCTAGCCTAACATGAAGATACAAACATAGGTAAATAACATGATAACCTAGGGACATGACTCAAAACAAAGGGGAAATTACATCAAAATGACTCAAGAAAGATATGAAAATTACATAGCTAAACTCAGAAAATCAAGCTGAACATAATGGCGAGCATCCGGACCCTTGGAGAAGTGGGAAGTGGTAAGCGATGTCCCCATCATACTCCCGGGATACAGAGAACTCGACTCTGTCGAGTAAAGATCCATCGTATGCGGAGGAAGCCACAGCGAGGTTGCTCTCAAGTCTACCAAAGGTAGCTGGCCCTTTCCACCAAGCGAGGTAGTGCCCATCCCATTGCTCCAGATGACAGTGACCTATTCATACAATATCCGCTCCAATTGCTCACGTTGGCCCCTCTGGGTTGGTGGAACTCTCTCATGGGTGGTGGCTCTCTAAAGGGGTGGAACAAGCTCAATTTCCTTACTAGGTGTCACCGTGGGACCCCTATATGGCACCAAGTCAGCCACATTGAATGTGGGACTTACTCCGTACTCCTCGGGGAGGTCCAACACGTAAGCATTTGTGCCGATCTGCCTCGAAACCTGGAAGGGACCTGATCCACGCGACCTCAGTTTGGAGACATTCCCAGGGAATAGTCTCTCGGTTCTCACCATCACAAAGTCACCTACACGAAATTCTCGGTGGTGTCGGTGGGAATCGGCCGATTTCTTATACGCCTCATTGCTTTTGTTAACGTGTTTGCGGATGTTACCATGCAGAGTTGTGAATGATCCTCTAGTGATGAAGGGAGGGCCTGGACAACCATATTTAGCCTTATCGAGTGTCATGTTGATTTTGATGGTCCTAGGAGGGCCGGGGCATCCATAGATGAAACCATCATGCAAAGGGGTGTTTGGGGGTCCGGGACATCCATGAATGCTTCCTTCATGTTTTGACTTCATAGTGATTGACCTAGGGGGGCCTGGACATCCAAATGGGATTCTAACATGTGAGGGTTTCCTAACAAGGTTGACTGCTAAAGAGGGTCCTGGACACCCAGATGTAAACCTATCGTGCCTCGGTCCTAGTGTGTGAGTGACACAAATGACGTGACTAGCCTGACCACATGATGCAAAAGGTTGTGAAAAATGTGTTCCTATCAAGATGGTCCCATCTTTGAGATTTGGGGGTTTCCACTCATGGGGGTCGAAGTGGTCCCAAGAGGGGGACAACTTGGGATGAGTCACTCCTTTATTTCCAAGGTGGATGTCACCCTTGTCCTTGACTCTCATAGTGTGGGCTAAATTTTGGAATGGGTGAGTTAGGTCTGACATGGTGGGTGAGGGTAGGAGGGAGTGGGTGGTGAGTGAGGAGTTCTTGGAAGTCCATAGGAAGTGGCCAAACAGATCAAGATGGGTTAAGGGGTGAGTGACGTGGAGGTGGATTTCAATCCAAGTGACCGCCCTAGGGTCCCTAGCACACATAGGGAAGTGGAAATCATGACCCTGGTGGGGCCCAATGCAAGGCTCCTTGTAGGAGGGCAAGGGGGTGATGTAAAACTCATTAGGCTCGGGTAGAAACAACACGAGCTTACTCATGCAAGGACCCTTGGTGTAAATGGAGGTGATGGTCCCGATAGAGGGGTGTGAAAAACTAAGGTACCCCATGTTGCTTGCTTCTAAGGCCCACATGTTTGTCACCTCTATTTGCCAAAATACACTCCTAACCAAGTCCCTTATGGCTCCTACAAAGGAGAACGATTGGAAGGTTGTGTGGAATGGAGAGGTGGGCACAATTGGGTAATGATTTTCCATAGGGGGGTGCATGATGTGGAGGAGGAGGTCTTGCTTTAGCCACTCAATGAGGGGTTCCCCTAAAATCACAATTTTCATGGAGGGAGGGGTGGGGGGACTTGGTTGGTCATCTAGCAACTCTAGGGGGATGATGTTCCTAGTTAGGCTCGTTGTGGTCTCTTTGGATAAAGATGAGCCTTCTTGACCCAACCCTTGGCATTGGGCTTCATATTCTTCCTCCCAATCTAGGGGAGCCTCGTGGATTTCAATCACATTCTCCAGTTCCCTTTGGATAGGGGTAAGTATTTCTTCAGTTAGGGTGTTGGACATCTCTCGTGAAGGGCATTGATGGATGAAGTGTCCAAAGCCTCTACACTTAGAGCATTGTTGTCTACTTCCCTGAGTGGTCTCACCCACACTTGGTCCATTGGAACCCCCTTCTTGCCGGGGCATGTTTTGACTAGGGGTGACTCTTGTCGAAGGAGGGGTGGGAGGAAGATTAATGGGCCGAAATGGGATACTCCTATGCCCGTAATGTTGGGGCCTCTCATAGTCATAATAGGGGTCATAGTCTAACCTTTTCCTATCAAACTCATCCCGAGGTGACCAAGCTCTAGGGCCGTGGTTCCCTTTTGCCTCAATCTGAGGTCGGAGTTGCCCGGGAGAGAAAGGGGAAGTGGGAGTGCTCCTCGGGTTATGGTTCTCAAGGTAGGAGTGGGAAGGTCGGGGAGCATAGATCTTCCTAAGCTCAATCTTCATCTCTTTCCATGATTCTATGGGTTCTTGCCTCCAAATCCTTCTTAAGCTCACTATGCGTTCCCACTCCTTCTTGGCTTGTCCCCGAAGCCGCCCTGTGGCCCTGCGGACTCTAGCGTGTCCATAGACCCTAGTCCTATCAAAGTGATTATCCATGGTAGCTTCCCACTTTAGGTAGACATTAGGGCTAGATCCGTCAAAACTAAGGTCCCCTTCTAGGATGATGTCCATGAGGAGAGGGTCAACCGGACTCTTGTGGAAGGCCGTGTTGGGGGGACTTAACCAATGGGGAGTATACATGATGATGCACTGGGTGGCCCAATGATGACTCTAAATGTGAATGCACCCTAGGACCAACTTGTAGAGAGACAAGTTGTGAACCTGTCTCTGATATCACTTGATGTGACACACTAAGGGGCATGCAGCAAATGGACAAAGACCCTTGGACCTATTCCGCAAACACAATCACAAAGCAACAAAGTCCTAGATTGGGGCCGAATCGCCGTCGCACACACACGAGCCCGGGGTGACTAAGTGATGCTAAGTGGAGGTGATGGATCAAGACCCTTGCTGGTAGAGTGCCAGCAGGGCTAGGGTTGCCCTCCCGAAGGTACGAGGCCCAGACTTAAGGGGCTGGCCGGGTGCCACTTGGGGCACTAGGTCCCTCTCTCTCTCAGCCCACGGTGACTGCTCGTAAGTGGAACACGCGGGGTCGGGCGCTCTCTCTCTTGCTCAACGGAGAAAATTCCACGGATATTAAATGAACAAACACCAATAGTGGAGCAAAGGTCAGAGCTTACCCTGGTTGGTTTGAAGAAACCAACCCCGTTCGGAGACGGGGGCGAGCGGGGAAGTGTGGGTTCCCCGCACACTGCGGCGATGAAGCTTGACCCTGTTTAATAGTTACAATCACTACGCCTCACACAGGAGGGTGGACTTGGGGTGGAGATTTCAGTATTACAAATCAAACACTACCTCCATGCAGGGAGGGGCGCTAAGCCGGCCAGGCGGGGAGGGGAGATTAGCGTGGATCGCGCCGATGTAGCACCTTGCCGATTCTGTTCCGGTCTGGAACAGCAGAACAGGGGATCAGAGTGGTCACCGCCGTGCACTCCTCCGAACTCAGAATTCGACGAGACTGGCGCCAAAACGTCACTGACAGACCCAGGTACGCTTGTGAATTTTGGTGGGTGGTTCCTGCATCGCCTCTGGTCTGAGCAGACTCTGGAGCAGGTACCCGGCGTTCTGGTTCAGGCAGGTCCAGAGGGTTACAGCTGCTTGTAGAAGGTACCACGGTCACTCCCAAAGTCTGAATGAGACGAGACCAAGTCGAGGACGTCCGTGGATGAGTCTTCTTCGAGCAGCAACCAAGAACAGTGCCAGAGGATGTCGGGGTGGTGAGGAGGAGTCCGTTGAGTGAGCCACTATCAGGGCTGGACCCAAACGGACTGTCTGCGCACCGGGGGGAGAAAAATTGGAACAGGCACTTCCTGATGCCGAACGGGATGCTGCTTGTTGGTGGTGGTGGATGACTCGTGGTAGCAGCTCTCAGCCAAGTGGCGCCTCCAGAAGTTGAAGGGTGTGGCTGTGGGAACTCCTGCAAGTCACTTCTGATTGCAGACTGGACTGGATCTGCACAGTTGGCGAAGAACGGCTCTCCCAGGCAGCTCCGACCTTGGATTGAGACGAAACCACCTCGCCTGCGAAGATGACTGGGAGAGCTTTCCATCGATGTAGGCCACGCCCCCAGGAGCTTCAGGATGTGGTCGCGGGCGGCACTGCAACAGGGTGTCGATCTGCAGGGCTTCAGCTGCACACTGATTTGAAGAGAAAAGGGTAAAGGGGGGGGGGGTCTCTTTGGTGGAAGGGTAGGGAATATGGTTGCTTTGGTGGTGGGGAATGGTTGGGAGGTGGCAAGGGGAGGTGAGGGAGGAAGGTAGGGGCGGAGCTAGCAGGGGAGGGGGGGTTGTGCACAAGTGGCCAAGGGGGTGGAGGTGGGTGCGAAAATGGCTTGGGGAAATGGGGGGAATGGCCTTTGAATTGGGTGGAGGATTGAATGATAGTGTTAATGGATGCCTAGGGAAGGGGAGGGGTTTCCTTGGGGAGGGGAAGAGGTGCTTGGGAGAGGGGGATTCTCTCTTGGGAAGATGGAAGGTTGTATGGGGAAGGGGAAGGGTTGCTTGGGGAGTGGAGGGAGCAAATGGGGTTTATGAGTCTTGGGAGGTGAAGGGTTGTGTTTAATGGGGTGGGGCTGATGTGGCAAGTGGGGGAGGTGAAGGGGCAGGTTCGCCCAAGGGAGAGAGAGAGAGAGAGAGAGAGGGGTTCGCCCCCTTTAGTGTGAGAGAGAGAAGAAAGAGCTAGAGAGATAGAGAGAGCTAGAGAGAGGGGGGGCACAATTCTTGTGGCAAGTTTTTACTCAAATATTCATTAACCATCTCAAGTGGAGTTGGGGTCCTATTTATAGGAATCCCAACTTTTACAAGAAGTCCCTGAGAAAAGTACTAATAACAGATAACCGAAGGAGCAGGGGAAGGGAAAGGGCGCCCCTGGGCCAGGCCCATCTAAATGGGCCCATCTGACTCTCTAGCCTAACATGAAGATACAAACATAGGTAAATAACATGATAACCTAGGGACATGACTCAAAACAAAGGGGAAATTACATCAAAATGACTCAAGAAAGATATGAAAATTACATAGCTAAACTCAAAAAATCAAGCTGAACATAATGGCGAGCATCCGGACCCTTGGAGAAGTGGGAAGTGGTAAGCAATGTCCCCATCACTTACCTTGGCTATATTGAAAGTAGTATTCTTGCAGTCTGGAAGTATGCTGGTGTCCCCTCGTTAATTGTATTCTTGTGAAATGGTTACATATAAGCAGAGTACACTGCTTATGTTATGATATTACAAATACTTAAAAGGAAGTATGCTTGGATTTACCTGTAAAGGGTTAACATAAATTGGTCTACCTTGTCCATTATGAATGTTTAAAGGAAGAGTTACAAGTCTTCCTATAAGTGTAGTCGAACCAAGAACAAAGTTTGCTACAGAAAAGGTAGGGAGTAACAACAAACTTGGCATGTTTATTTAGTAAAAAATGAGGATACATAATAGATAGGGAGAGAGAAAAACTATGGCATACTTTGGCTTCATGAATGTTCAACTATTTAACTTCTTAGTGCACATAAGGATAGGCATGTTGCTTAATTATCACCTTAACCAGAATTATTGAAGCACCTTAAAAAATAAGGTTCCCACATCAAAAAAATATCAAACTTCTGACAATATTTCGTGAACAGAACCCCATCCCCACACCCCCGACCAAAAAAAAATTCATTAGCACTTACACTTACTGATCAATCATAGAAGAAAGGATATAGTAGGAGAAAAAATTGAAAAGTAAAAGATACCAATGAGAAAAAGATAAAAAGATCCTAAATGGCAAATCTTCATATACTTCAAATTTATGGCAACCTATAGCTATAGGTTATGATAGAAGAAAATTATAGTATATGCATAAGCACTTTATATTAGAATGCAAAAGAGAAAAGAAAATTATGCTCCAAAAAACTTGTGATCCCCACCATGCCCAAGTGATAAAATCAAAATTGATTAGTCATAAAGTTTTACATACTCATCAAATTTCTATAGTCATAAGTTGTTCCTCAAGTAGGAGATTAGAAATAACACAACAGACTGGCAGGTCGACACACCTGCATCTATAAGAAGATAACCTTTATCATCAATCAAGCTATTATCTTCTCTAGGTTTGAAGCTAAATGGGTGCAAGAAGCATGACCCACCTAGATAATTTGGACTATCATATCAATAAAATGAGATGCAAACCTTGGATGTGCTTGTGATTTAGTCACAATATAGCAAAGGCCCTTAAGAAAGACCAATCAGATGTAAAGCCTTTATGCTATCACTCTTGGTCAGCTGAGTTCAGGTCAGGTGAGGAATTTAGAACCTATATACCAGAGAAAATTGGATTCCTGTGTCAAAAGAAGTGACTAGAGTCATTTTGAAGAGGTTGGCTTATAGATGTAGTTATAGGAGGCTGACGAATCTGTTTCAGCTTCAGTTTGTCAATAAGAAAGCATAAGATGCTGGTTATCTACATCAACAAAAATGTAATTAATGAGAGACTCAATCAATTAATAAGAAAGCCTAGCTAGGAACATGTGGACAAATAGGAGAAATGCCACGCCCACTCATCAGGATTGAAAAGATATTCTTCACTTCCATTGGTTTCACAGATTCATACTGAATCCTAGGGCAAAAAAAAAAGACCTCAAGACCAGATATATTACATACTAACCTTAACAGTAAATCTTGAGAGCAACATTAGGAAGATAGTGTTTACTCATCTGGAACACATGCTTGGTTAAGCAACTTTGTGAAACTAATCCCAGATCTCTCTCACATATTCGCTTCAGATCCCTTGCCATGAACACACATATAACACCAGTAGTTAAGAAAAATGGTGCTTCCCGCAAACCAAAAGAAGAAAACATATATCGCTCACCTTTCACAAAGGAGTATGTTTTATGGCTTCAAATCACAATGTATGATACCGACAACTGTCATGATAGCCAATGCATGCATTATCTAAATAGCCAAAATGGAAAAGAGAAAAATAATAGGAGACCATTCACACAGATTTGTCAATGACAAATAACAAAAGCAGAGGCCATCCATCCATGCAAGTGCTGTGTGCAACAAAAAAATATAACATACAATGCAACATTAAGCGAAAAAAGATATTAAACTGTCTCTGATAAGAATGACACATAGTAGCCCAAAAGTCATTCCTTTCAAATCCACCTAGGGGTTACACTTGGTTACATCAGAAATAACTAAGGATGTGGAAAAAACAGATAGCTGACAAGCATCACTTTTGGACCAACACCTGAAAAGAGAGAAGATGATAGTCAAGTTTCCTCTAATTCAAAATAAGATCAAAAGATATGGCAGTGTATAATTAGAAATGATCTTACATAGTCCTTAAGCCACAAGATGTGACTCCCAACAACATCTTTCATTCTTTTATATTCTTATCCTTCACAAACAATGGTGTGTCTGGATGGCGAGCACAGTGCACAGAGACTTCACAATACGCATATCCTATTTTCCTACCTATGACGACCTTTTCTTTGTTGATGCACATGACCATGCCAACTGTTACGTGTTGTCCCTCGAGGTCTAGCAAGATCACTCTGCGACCTTGTAACTTAACACAAAAGATATGCACTTGGGTGAGTATTTTCATACAAAATTCATCAAAAGAATAAGCATCACATAGTTATTATTTAAACATTATCTGAGTCCATAACTACATGACACACCACATGAGGGACGCATGTGTTCCCAAAATTTAAAAATGAGTCAAGACATGTCGGGACATATGCTCCCTACATTCCAAACACCCAAAAACTGTTAAACACTAGATACTTGACACATTATGCATACTAAATCGAACATATTCTATGGTAGCAATATAATATCTTCACCTTCGTTGGATCGCCAAGGGTGTTAGCATTTTGCATGTCAGATGTGTTGACACCCGTTTTATGACCAATAAGTTGGGTCATCTCCTTGTTCACTCTATATGATGCTCCGAGTTGTTCACCTTTGTTGAGCCTTCTTGATCAGTTTGAGGTCCATTTCTTGAGTCATGTCTCCTTGGTTGAGTCTGGTTCCTTGCCTTTTTCTGTTGGACGAAGCTTAGCAAGCTTTCATTTTTTGGCACTCTATTGTCTCTAACGGTCCTTTGATGGGGCGTTACAGTACTCTAACGCATCTACCCTGGTGCGTTACATCTTCCAAAGTCCTTAAGCTTAAGGCTTCTTTCCAAAGCTTATCTTTTTGCCTGCCCGTTGAGTGTAACGGTCTATCGTGCGACTGTTACCTTGTTGTAACGCATCTACACTTGACCATTACATCCATCTAGAGTCCAACGTTTGAAAACTTCCCCCGTTGATCTTATCTTCTTAAGGGATAAGGTTGTGTGACAGTCTCTTCCTAGAGCGTTACATCACTGTGGCGGTCTATCGAGCAGCCGTTACATCAAACAGAGAGTCCTGACAAGCCTGGCCTTTTCTCTGCTACTCCGTGGCCGACTTGAGAGTTTGTTTTCTTTGATTTCTCTTCCAAATCTCATCCTCAAAACCTTCTGTTTGTTTCTATGGACTCTTGGGAGTATTATCTTCAAGAGTTTGCTAAGAAACGTCCTCCTTTCTAGCTGGATTATCCTCAACTCGAACCAAGACTTTGAGGGCCTATAAATAGAACCCTTGACTTCATGGCTTGAAGAGGAGAAATCTGGATTTTACGTCGAAGTGCTGCCGCATCCTGGAGCTAGAACCAACCAAGGAGAGCTGCTTCCCACGTCCATCTACTTCCAAAGTTCTAGGAGTATCGGTTTCAAGGGTTTAATTCAGTCAAGTCATTGTTCTTAGTGCTTTTCCCTCTTCTAAGCAATCATAGCATTGTCCCTCTCCATCTTCCACGTTCTTTCATCGGTTGCCTTCATTTAAAACATCCTCCCATCTTTTAAAAAGCCCAGAGGGGTTTAAAAAACCAATCTCCCCGATATTTCCCTCTCCTTTTGCATGTTCATAAGTTCTTTGGATTATTGATACTACTTTGTGAAAGGGTTAATCTGGGTTATTTTTCTTGTGTCTTCCACTCTTTTGCAGGTTTACAGATTCCTTAGCGCGAGGCCCAAGCTCTCTGGCCGGCTGGAAAGCTTGGAGATCAAAAGATTCCCAATCTTATTCTGCAGAAGCTCTGACGGTCTTTCATAGGCGCGTTAGAGTGTTGTAGCGATCTATCGTGGGACCGTCACAGTCCTGTGACGCACCATCCTTCGACCGTTACATCTGACGGAGCTGCAGTTTCCTGATTGTTTTTCTCTCCCGTGGGCGGGGTGCATCATCCTCCTATTCCAAGGTATTTATTAGGTCTTTGGCTTGTTTTTACCTTGGTGGCGATCACATCTTTCCTTAGTTTGGGCATTAGCTTTCTCTTTCGTCATATCTCTTCTTTACTTTTGCTTGTTCCACCTCTACGGTGTGTTTTCCTTTATTCTTTATTCCACGCTCCGGCGTGTGTTTTTCTTTCCTTGCTTAGTTTAGTTTTGATTGAGATAGCATGCCCCTACTAGAGCTTATTTTGGTTGCCTAGGTCCATGATTCGCATGTTCATAGGTTGATTGATTTCATTACTTGGCTCATTATCTGCTCATAGTTGGCGTTATAGCCCATCTCGCAAAAGAAGGGGCACATTAAAACCAACAGTTTTTTTGGCGATCACGGTGGGACATCTAGTGCCAATCGTGCTTTGATCTCTGTTAAACCTGCTATCATCTCCTTGTCTTTGGTATTCGTGTTTTCACCGGATTTTCCTTTTACCTCCTGTTGTTTCTGGTTCTCTGGATCCTCTGACGGTCATGCGTCCCCGCGTTACACTATTCTGACGGTCTGGTCTTCGACCGTCACACTTCTCTGACGCAGGGGTTATAGACCGTCACATTCTCCAGATAGGTACGCATCTCGAGGTGCAGTTTGCTTCCGCAGTTTTTGCTGTGATTTTCATGCTTGGATGCTACTTGGTCTCGTCCTTGGTTGGTTCACATATTCATATCATTGTGTGCATAGTTGATTGTTAGATCTTAGGCTAGAATTCGCATGCACCCCGATGCACATAGGTTCATGAATATTTCCATACACTAGATTGCATTCTCCTACCTTGGTGCGTGGACCTCTCGTCTCCATATTCCTTGGGGCCGACTAGGAAAACACATCAGGGACCTCCATAAGTCCCCGTGAGCCGTGGATTCCCACACGGACACCGGCCGGTTGTACCTTTCCTACCCGTGTCTAGGATTGCATAAGTGAAGGAGTGATTACATTTAGAGTCAACCAAGCCACACGTCCTTTCCTATTAGGAACCTACTTGTGGAGAGCACATCTTAATCAAGTCACTAAGGTCCTAAAGGAAGAAATCACAAAAATCTTGTTGCATCATCTAAGTAACTTGGTTGAATTTGAGTGTTGTCATCTCGTTTTCACTAGCATCTTTGTCAAAGTTATCTAAGTTTGATCACTCATTGTGTGTTTGTTGTGTGTTGTTTGCTATTTTTTCCAAGGATTTCCGTTGCATGTGGAGTTGTCTTCATCCATTAGAGTCATCTCCTAAGGCCAATTCCTTCTCCAAGTTCTACTCCAATCCGCTCTTCGAACCCATCATGGCTTCTTTCAATCCTCCCCGTTCCCAAGAGGAGTCTCTCCCTCAAGGGCTTCTTGAAAACCCTCCTAGGGTTGTCTCATTCTCTTCTGGAGAGGGCTCCGCCCCTCTTCCATCCTCCGTTCCCATGGAGAGCGGCCAGACCACTCCTTCCTTTTCTCCTCCTTCTGCTGGCTCCATTCTCCAAATGATGGCCCAGTTGGATCCGGCCCAACTCCAGGCTGTCTATCAGGCCATGCAAGGGTCCAATACCCCACCTCCCACGATGTCACAAGGCCAATCCAATCTTTCCATCGACCAATCTAGAGTTGGTGGGCCTTCCATTGGGCCCATTCCAATTGATCTTACTCCGGTCCCACCGCGGACAATTACCTTTTCTGGCATGAAAATGGGCCAATCTTCCGCTTCGGCCCAGCAGTTCTCTGATAAGGGAAAGTCCGCTCTCCCTTCTTTTGTTCAAGTGGATCATCACATGTCCAGCTCATCGGTGCCACAAGTCCTTGTTAGGCCTTCGGATTTCTTGTGCCCTCAACAAGGGGTTGCCCAAGTCTATTCTAATCTGGGTCAGTCTCCGGCCCAATACCCTTCTCATGGGCTTCCTACCTTATCCGTTTATCCTTCTTCTCCTTCTTATGGGCTTCCACCTCCTATGACAGTCCATCCTTCCGCTCCTCAAATCCAACCTTCATCTCTCACTACCCCTACTCCATCTAGGGAGCATGAACTCCTTGACAAGTGGGCCGCCATGCAACAACAGCTTGATTTCCTCCAAAAACGGGTTGGCCCACAATCCTTGGCAGACGTTCCAGTCCCCAGCTTCCAAAACATCTGATTCCCTCCGCAATCTGAGCTCCCCAACTATAGGAAATATGATGGGAACGGTAATCCCTTTATTCATGTGAGGGACTTCTTATATGAGTCGGCCCAATTTCAATATGATGATCGCCTTATGGCGTATTTGTTCTGCCGATCATTAGATGGTGTTGCACTGGAATGGTTCTACTCTCTGTCATTGGAGGACACCGAAAGCTTCAAGATAGTGAAAAACAAGTTCATCCAGCGGTTCCAAGATAGAGTCGGCCCAGAATATTCTTTCACAGATTTGGTGGCCGAAAAGATGAAGCCAGATGAGGAGTTTGCAACTTACACTGACAGGTGGAGGCAGATGGCCGCCAGGGTACCAGGCCATATTTCGGAGGAAGAGAAGGTCAAGTTACTCATCTCCAATGCTACTCCGACCTTCCACAATATTCTGGCCATGAATGATATAGCCAACATGCACCAACTCTATAGCCGGGCGCGGTTCATTCAAACACAGTTCAAGGACTCCCCCATCCACTCGCTCTTTGAGAACCAAAAGCTAAAATACCACAAGAAACCTCAAGGGCCTGTCATCGAGGGGGTTCAAACCAACGAGCAAGTTCAAGCCGTTAACTTCCCTTTCCAAGCCGTACCTTTACACTTCCAGCAAAACCCCCGCACTCCGCAAAACTCCGCTCCACAAAACTTCCCAACCATTCCACAAAATCCTCCGCCTACCTTTGCCACTCTACAAAATACCTTCACCGCTCCACAGTAACCTCCACAACCTCCACAATACCATAATGTCCCTCCATTTAACGGCTATATAAACAACAACAACAAGTGCCCGGGACCTAAAAGAGCCCAGTATCCTCCTTTACCCGAGTCCCTCACGGACATATTTTCAGCTCTCATGTCAGTTAGTGCAATCCAACTCCCTTCGGAACGGCCCGTCTGGAACACGGCTGTTGATCAAACGAAGTACTGCATATTTCACAAGCAGCCGGGCCATACAATCGAAGGGTGCTTTCAGTTCCGAGACTTGGTCTATGACCTCCATGAAGGACAAAGGATTGATTGGGCCAAAATGCATAGGGCCATCACGGAAATCAAAGAGAAAAGAAGGCAGCCGCCGAGGCAGCAAGTGCAGCAACAACAGGCACCGCAGTCGCAGCAGCAGCCGCAACAGCAACAGCAGCCAGTTCAAGACTTGGGGATCCACCAGAACCCGATGCCAAACCATCCTCCCGCTCCACACCCTCAGCCGCTGGCACCAGCTCAGGTCAATGTTGTTCAACCCCCGGCTCCTAACGCCGGGTGGTCCTTTGACGACGATAGCTCCACGCCACAAGTTATGGCCCTTCACCACAACTACCTTAGTTCCCCCGCTTCCTCCATCCTCATACCTACGCACCAAACACCCTCTCCACTTGTTCTCCCATACACCCCCGTAAATACGTCATCACCCACACCTCCATCACGTCCGCCATTGCTCACCCCCGCTTCCATCGCTACCCCTCCGCTCACCTTTTCAGCCGCTATCACCACGCCTCCATCTAACCCTCCACTCATTACACCTCCGCCTACTTTTATCTCCCCACTTCCGCTCGCACCCGCTACTACCAACCCCTCACCCATCATCCCTTCTACCACACCCTCTTCTGCACCACTCAACCAATCCACTGGGCCTACTAAGTCACTTATCTTGAGCCCATCTGAGGCTACGACAGCCTATAACTTCGCCCTGCGGAGCGGGCGCATGTTTCACCGCAATTATCCTTCCACCTCCAATCCCCAGTCTTCCTAACCGGCTGCTGAGTAGGAAGAAGCCGAGCCATTACCAGGAACCCAATACGATCTGTTGCATCACTTGGATAGGGTCCCCGCTAAGATATTCGTGCTAGAGCTTATCAAAAGATCTACCCTTCACCAGGATGCTCTCAGAAACTTCCTTCAAAAGGTGATGGTTAGTGAAGACGTGGCCACCGACAGTTTACCTACGGCATTGGCAACTATCTCTAAGGGACCAGCTATAACCTTCTCTGAAAACGAGCTAGCACCACCAGAAGCTTGGTAAATGCCACTTTGCATCACCGTTATTTTGAATAAAATTAGCATTGATGCGGCATTAGTTGATACAGGGACATCTATCAATGTGTGCCCGCTCAGCACTCTCAGAGCCTGCAATCTGTCAGAAGAGCTTCTACGCCCGACCCCCACTACTATAGCTGCTTATGTGATGGGGACATCACCTCCCATGCCCACGTTCACAGCTCGTCTCCTCGCCCCGGTTGCATCTGGAATGTTCTAGTCATTTAATTTTGAGTCCTATGTAATTTTTATTTGAGTCATTTGATGTATTTTCCCTTTTATTTGAGTCATGTTCCTAGGTCTTGTGTTCATTTCCCTAAGTTTGAGTGTCATCAGGTTGTCTAGTTAGCTATTGGGCCCAATTCATTGGGCTTGGCCCAAGTGCACCCCCCTACCCCCTCGGTTATTTATCATTGAGTCAATTGTCAGGGACTTTTGTAGAAATGTGGGTTTCCTATATATAGGACCCCATTCCCCCCATTCCAACTTAATGAATCAATGAATGAAAGAACTTGCCATTTTGAGAGTTTACACTTCTTATCTAGTGGAGAGATTCCATTTTTTGGGTGAGAAATCCTAGGGGAGAGATTCCCCACCCTTCCCTCTCTTAATCTCTTTTTTTCACTCCACTTTCTCTCTCCTCAACACCCAAATTCGAATTTTCTTCTCTCTCCTCCCTTCCCAACCACCTCCACTCCCCACCTACCCCATTTAAGCCTCTTCCCATTCCCCACAACCCTCATCAATACTCCATCCCTTCCCAAGACCCCCTCCACCAATCCTCTCCTCACCATCCAACCCCCAACTACCCCTCCCACTTTCCCAAGCACCCTTCCCACTACCCCAAGCACCCATTCCCTTCCCCAACACAACCCCCCCCATTCCCAAGACAAACAAATTAACCCCACCCTTAAACCCATTTTCAAATACCCTTTCCCTCTCACCCACCTTCCCAAATTCGTAGCCCCCACTACCACCATCTGTTGGACCCTCTTCCAGACCTTATTCTCCACCTCCCACACCTTAGAACATCCCCTCCAAGACCCCCTTACAACCAGGGGTCACTCCCACACTCATCTACCCCCTTCCCCTTCTTCTTTCTTGGTCATTGGAAGCTACTTCGAAGTTACAGTTTGCTGTCCAGAGGTTGCAGATGAACCAGCAAATTGCAGCGGCCACCACAACTTCCTCCGGATGCGTTTGAAGATCCAAGAGCCATCGTCGGAAGCGTCTACCAGTCTCCTTCGCAACAGAAGTGGTTTCATCTTCTTCCGATCTCCGAGCCATCCAAGAGGTCCATTCTCTCACAACTGCGCAGTTCTGTCTCGGCTGAGGACCTGAGCCAGATTAGAAGCTCTGACACGACGAACCCAGAAGGAACCAGTCCACGAGTTCTTCTTCAAAGTTCTTTATCGCCCAGTCTACTTCCAGAATCAAGAAACAGAATTTCATTCGGCGTTTGTGATCCAGAGTTCTCATTTTTCTCCCTCAGCTACGCAGATCTGCTACTCACAGTCTGCACCGACCAGTCGCTATTGTTCTACATCCCCTAGTCTACTCCGACATTTTTTGGCTTCCCCGTCAGTTTTCCTACGAAGAGGACTCGTCCACGATTCCAACGACTCTGACGGCGCTTGATTCCGAGGTCGGGAGCTGCTGGGGCATTCTCTTCAATCTTCTGTTAGAAGTCTGCAGCTGCCGGTCCAAGAATCTGAGGCTCTGTTCAAACCTCCATCCTGGCCAGCAGCGACTCCAGAAGAAATTAAAGAAATTCTGAGGCATTCCTTTCCCAGCTACGAAGATTTCCCCACCAGTCTCGCCACCAGAAAAATTCCTGAGCGGGTTCTACAGCATCAACACCGACTATCTATCCCTGTTCACAGACAGCAGGCAGATTCGGTGCCGTCACTTAGTCATCCCTCTTTACTCTAATTTCCCCGCCCCGCTTGGCCGGCTGAAGGCCCCTCCCTGCGTGGAGGTAGTATTGTTTGTAATCTCATTAACCCCCACCCCAAGATCCCCCTCCTGCGAGAGGTGTAGTAGTGTAACTTGTTTGGGCAGGTCAAGCTACCCCGACGCGGCGTGTGGGGATCCACTCGCCTCCCCGCTCGCCCTCGTCTCCGACCGGGACCAGTTTCTTCAAACTGGTCGAGTAAGTGCTCAAACCTTCACTCCATTTAGTGCTTGTCTTTCAATATTAGTTCTTAA
Organism: Amorphophallus konjac; assembly: GCA_022559845.1. Taxonomy (NCBI): domain Eukaryota; kingdom Viridiplantae; phylum Streptophyta; class Magnoliopsida; order Alismatales; family Araceae; genus Amorphophallus; species Amorphophallus konjac. The sequence continues at coordinate 297,696,297 of CM040120.1, forward strand.
TTCCGCTGGTTATGTGAGTGAGAGCCCGATCCTCAAGTCCCGTTGTCTTGAGTGATCACCGTGGGAGATTTGCAACCGGTGCCATTGGCACTTTGTCGGCCCCCTTGAATTGGGCATCCACACCCATTGGGAATCACATATTGGCCTTGCTGGCCCTCTACCAGCAAGGGCCCAACCCCTCAATCTCACCTTGGCATTGCCAAGTTACCCCGGGCTTGGGTGAGCGACGAGAGAGCGGCGGCCCAAATTGGCCCGTTTTGATTGTGAATGTGCTTGTTTGCCTAAGTCTTAGGTTGTGTCACATCAATTGGTATCAGAGCCAGGTTATTGACTTGTCTCTATCAAGTCAAGTCCTAGGGCATGCTTGCATTGGAGTCATCATCAATCCGACCCTTGCATTGATTCTCCCGATCATCATGGCCACCTACTTAGCCTACTCACCACCCATGGACTTCATCCTAGATAGGGATATTACCTTTGACGGATCGCATTCTAGTGACTATCTTAGGTGGGAGGCTACCATAGAAAAGTACTTTGAAAAGACTTGGGTATATGGATGCGCGAGAGTCCTAAAGGCCAAGGGACGACTTCGGGGTCAAGCCAAGAGTAAGTGGGAACACATAGAGGGCTTAAGAGGGTTAGAAGACAAGAACCTATTCACTCATGGGAAGAGATGAAGGTAGAACTTAGAAAGATCTACATCCCCAAACATTTCCACCCCTCCTACTCAAGCACCCCTAACCCGAGGAGCACTACCACTCCTCCACCCCCACCCGGCCAACTTGAGACCGACCATTGGTCTCCACCCCCACCACCCCCAACAATTCATCTCTCAACCATCATAACAACACTTCGCGACCAAGTCCTCTCCCTTAAGACCCAAATAAACCAAACAACCACCTCTCCACCAAATCCCATGAGGATCCCCACACTCCAACCAAAACCTCCTTCCGCAAACCTATCTATCCAAACTCAATTGGCCCCCACTACCACCCCTCCACAACCAGCCGATCCCAAGGGGAAGAGACCCCTAACTGACCCGGTTTCCCCAAAAGGGACCACCACTCACCCTATTCTCACCATTCAAACCCAAGTAGACCCCGTGTCCATCCCTCCACCTAGAACCATGACGGCCACCACCACCCAACCCAAATCCTGTCACCCAACCCACCTTCCACTTCCAAACCCCATCCTACCCCAACCTAGACCTCCACTACTTCCACTCCCAAACCACATCCTACCAATCCCAATCCAAGTTTCCCTTTACCCTCTACCCTGGGAACACCACACACAAACCCTCATCACCCCAAAAGACTCTCTCACCTCCTTGGTAGCAGAACTCATACCCAATCCAATAGTTGTGAGCACTCCAAACCCACCACCCACTTTGGAGGAAACCCAAGTCCAAGCTGAAGAAGGAACCTCACACGATGGTCTTTACCTTACACCACCCTCTCTAGTTGAGGCGGAGCTCATCTTAGGAGAACCCATTGTTAGTTGGCTAAAGGAGAGTCCAATTCGAGAGACCTCGGCCCATGTTTTCCCGCCCATAGAATGAGACCTTCCCATAGTGCCCTTCTTCTCCTATCACACCACAATCCAAGCATCCTATCAAGTGGAGACCTTAGACGACCTTCTCAAGGGCATAGCATGGCAATTAGAGATGACTAGCATGATGACCCCTATGGTCGAACAACCTAGGAGCCTTAGCCTCCTACACCTATGCATAGGGTCTATCACCTCGGTTTGCACCATTGGTTGCTACACTAGCGACCTCCTTCTATTCCTCCCTACACCCAATGAGCCCAACCTTCTCCTCGATTTAGAGCTTCTTATCTCGGGTAGAAAGCCAAGCCCTCCACTCATGGCTGACCCACTTGTCAAGAACATTGGCCCAACTATTATGGAGAAGGATGACTTAGCACCATTTAATGATCTTGAGGACATGGAGTTCCTCCCCCTAGGTGACCCATTTTATGATCCATATGATCCATTCTAATGGGAGTCAAGGGACTCATATGACCCAACCATCTTACCAACCACCCACCCTTTCCTACCCTCACCCACCATATTGGGCCAAACCCACCTCATCCATGACCCGGGTTACACCTTGGGAGCCATGACCTTGGGCCACATTTCCCTAGGTAATGAGGTTGTGCTCCATCCCATGATGACCATATTCTTAGATCCGTTCGATCCTTTCCAATGGGAGTTCAAAGGTTGTCCCACACCTATACACATGGAAGTCACCCTTAGGAAAAACATGCATGTGTCTAGGCCTACCACACCACTTGGCATGAACACTATGTTGGGTCCATTCATTCATACCACCCACATGTCAAGTAGAAGGCATGAGTGGCCCATATTCGGATGTATTGGTCCACCTTCATTTATCATGGGTCTTAAGCATGTCAAAAGCATCTACGGATGTCCAGGTCCCCCTACATTCATCACCACTTTGCATGATAGGTTCACCTACGGGTGCCCCGGCCCACCTAGGCCCACCAAAGTCTACATGACAACATTACATGATAAGTCCACATATGGTTGCCCCGGCCCTCCAAAATCCATCAAAGTCTTCTTGGCATCAAAGCATGATTGGTCTACTTTTGGTTTACCAGGCCCACCCATCACCCCTAGAATGTCAACATTCATAAAATTGCATGAAAGCCTTTGCAAGCACATAAGCAAAAAGAATGAGGCTTATAAGAAGCGGGCCGACTCTCATCGGCGTCACCAAGAATTCCATGAGGGTGACTTTGTGATGGTAAGGACGGAGAGGCTCTCCCCGGGAGCCAACTCTAAACTGAGACCACGTGGGGCTGGTCCCTTTCAGATCTTGAGGCGCATTGGTGCAAATGCCTACGAGTTAGATCTCCCTGAGGAGTATGGAATAAGTCCCACATTCAATGTCGCCGACCTAGTGCCATATAAGGGACCCACGGTGGTACCTAGTGAGGATATTGAGCATATTCCCTCTGTTGAGAGAGCACCCACCCGTGAGGAGAGTCCACCAGCCAAGAGAGCCCAGCGTGAGCACATTGAACGAATATTGGATGAACATGTCACTACCACCAGGAGCAAGGTATACGAGCACTATCTCGGCAGGTGGATAGATCGGTCTCGTTCGGAAGACTTGAGGGAAGTACCACTTCTACACCCTCCGAGGAGGGAAGGACACTTACTCGACGGAGTCAAGTTCTCCGCACCCCGAGAGTATGATGGGGACATCACCTCCCATGCCCACGTTCACAGCTCGTCTCCTCGCCCCGGTTGCATCCGGAATGTTCTAGTTATTTAATTTTGAGTCCTATGTAATTTTTATTTGAGTCATTTGATGTATTTTCCCTTTTATTTGAGTCATGTTCCTAGGTCTTGTGTTCATTTCCCTAAGTTTGAGTGTCATCAGGTTGTCTAGTTAGCTATTGGGCCCAATTCATTGGGCTTGGCCCAAGTGCACCCCCCTACCCCCTCGGTTATTTGTCATTGAGTCAATTGTCAGGAACTTTTGTAGAAATGTGAGTTTCCTATATATAGGACCCCATTCCCCCCATTCCAACTTAATGAATCAATGAATGAAAAAACTTGCCATTTTGAGAGTTTACACTTCTTATCTAGTGGAGAGATTCTATTTTTTGGGTGAGAAACCCTAGGGGAGAGATTCCCCACCCTTCCCTCTCTTAATCTCTCTTTTTCACTCCACTTTCTCTCTCCTCAACACCCAAATTCAAATTTTCTTCTCTCTCCTCCCTTCCCAACCACCTCCACTCCCCACCTACCCCATTTAAGCCTCTTCCCATTCCCCACAACCCTCATTAATACTCCATCCCTTCCCAAGACCCCCTCCACCAATCCTCTCCTCACCATCCAACCCCCAACTACCCCTCTCACTTTCCCAAGCACCCTTCCCACTACCCCAAGCACCCATTTCCTTCCCAAACACAACCCCCCCCCATTCCCAAGATAAACAAATTAACCCCACCCTTAAACCCATTTTCAAATACCCTTTCCCTCTCACCCACCTTCCCAAATTCGCAGCCCCCACTACCACCATCTGTTGGACCCTCTTCCAGACCTTATTCTCCACCTCCCACACCTTAGAACATCCCCTCCAAGACCCCCTTACAACCAGGGGTCACTCCCACACTCATCTACCCCCTTCCCCTTCTTCTTTCTTGGTCATTGGAAGCTACTTCGAAGTTGCAGTTTGCTGTCCAGAGGTTGCAGATGAACCAGCAACTTGCAGCGGCCACCATGACTTCCTCCGGACGCGTTTGAAGACCCAAGAGCCATCGTCGGAAGCGTCTACCAGTCTCCTTTACAACAGAAGTGGTTTCATCTTCTTCCGATCTCCGAGCCGTCCAGGAGGTCCATTCTCCCACAACTGCGCAGTTCTGCCTCGGCTGAGGACCTGAGCCAGATTAGAAGCTCTGCCACGACGAACCCAGAAGGAACCAGTCCACGAGTTCTTCTTCAAAGTTCTTCATCGCCCAGTCTACTTCCAGAATCAAGAAACAGAACTTCATTCGGCGTTCGTGATCCAGAGTTCTCATTTTTCTCCCTCATCTATGCAGATCTGCTACTCACAGTCTGCACCGACCCATCTCCATTGTTCTACATCCCCTAGTCTTCTCCGACATCGTTTGGCTTCCCCGTCAATTTTTCTGTGAAGAGGACTCGTCCATGATTCCAACGACTCTGACGGCGCTTGATTCCAAGGTCGGGAGCTGCCGGGGCATTCTCTTCAATCTACTGTTAGAAGTCTGCAGCTGCCGGTCTGAGAATCTGAGGCTCTATTCAAACCTCCATCCCGGCCAGCAGTGACTCCAGAAGAAATTAAAGAAATTCTAAGGCATTCCCTTCCTAGCTACGAAGATTTCCCCACTGTCTCGCCACCAGAAAAATTCCTGAGCGGGTTCTACAGTAGCAACACCGACTATCTATCCCTATTCACAGACAGCAGGTAGATTCGGTGCCGTCACTTAGTCATCCCTCTTTACTCTAATTTCCCCGCCCCGCTTGGCCGGCTGAAGGCCCCTCCCTGCGTGGAGGTAGTATTGTTTGTAATCTCATTAACCCCCACCCCAAGATCCCCCTCCTGCGAGATGTGTAGTGGTGTAACTTGTTTGGGCAGGTCAAGCTACCCCGACGCGGCGTGTGGGGATCCACTCGCCTCCCCGCTCGCCCTCGTCTCCGACCGGGACCGGTTTCTTCAAACCGGTCGAGTAAGTGCTCAAACCTTCACTCCGTTTAGTGCTTGTCTTTCAATATTAGTTTTTAATTCCGCTGGTTATGTGAGTGAGAGCCCGATCCTCAAGCCCCGTTGTCTTGAGTGATCACCGTGGGAGATTTACAACCGGTGCCATTGGCACTTTGTCGGCCCCCTTGAATTGGGCATCCACACCCATTGGGAATCACATATTGGCCTTGCTGGCCCTCTACCAGCAAGGGCTCAACCCCTCAACCTCACCTTGGCATTGCCAAGTTACCCCGGGCTTGGGTGAGCGACGAGAGAGCGGCGGCCCAAATTGGCCCGTTTTGATTGTGAATGTGCTTGTTTGCCTAAGTCTTAGGTTGTGTCACATCATTATGACAATTCTCGGAGGGCATGTCACGGGATTGTTACTATTCAAGTTGAGCTTGGGCCTCTCACCATGCCCATTGAATTCTATGTGCTGGACATCGACCCCATGTTCAAAGCTATCGTGGGTCGTCCGTGGATCGATACTCTTAGTGTCGTACCCTCCACCGCGCATCAACGTCTCAAATTCCCTTTTCAAGGGAGGGTGGTTAAAGTAAAAAGCTCAGCCACGGTCCAGTCAGTCAAGGTTATTTCAAAGAAGATTCTGCCCACATTATGGCCCAGCAGTCGGCCCGCTATTTCTGTACTAGATCTGGATTTCCCTTGGGCTTATGCACCACGCAAGCCTGCCACTGCACCCGTCAATGTCAAAGTGAAACCCCAGATCCGAGATTCCAAGGGTTGGGATATCTTATTGAAGCTGGGTTATCAACCGGGGAGAGGCCTCGGTGCATAGTTACAGGAGCGTACTAAGCCAGTACCCAAAGGAAGAAAGATGAGCAGGCGTGGTCTCGGTTATCGGGAGTCCGCATTATCAGTTTTGGGTGATTCAACGCCACTTACCTGGGACTATCGTCAACACTTTGTCAAAGGTCCTCTCCAGCCAGGTACCCTAAATTCACAATCAGCACAGTCAGAAAAGGAAGATACAGCTTGCACGATTGCCGGTCCACCTCTTCTACCAAAAGGACCTATTGATGATATGCTAGACTTCAGTCGATCATTTGCTAGAATGTTCAGCAAACCAGATGGCCATGATCAAAAGAAGAATCAAGAAACCCGGCTTGTTCAGTGGAGGCCGAAGAAACCAATTAGCTATCTGCAAGAAAAGAGGAGCTCGCCCGCTGTCATCTCTTGGTCTCCCTCCCGCCTCTCATCTCTATTTCAACAATTGGAGTCCATACCCCATCCACCACCGATCATGGTCAATCCGTATTGCATGGAAAGACCACTTGAAATCTTGTTTGTCCCATGTGCATGTGGACGCTGCCCACCCATTGATCTGTCAACTCTATTCACTCCTCCTTCTTCCACCACCCCACTCCACGAGATGTGGTTTCGATCCTCTGACCCATTCTTCGATTGCATCTTCCCCGAGTTATTCCCCATGCAACTTCCTCCTCCTCCATCCTGCTGTATGATCTCCACTGATCTCCAAAAAAAACGTCAAATTTGAAATAGAGATTTCAGTGGAAGATTATGCTACCTTGTCTCCATCCTCCTCCCAGGGGCACGAGTCCCCTGCTCCTTCCTTTCCACTAGGATTCCTTTCGCCTAGGTTAGGCTTAGGGTCCGTCGAGTTTAGGGAAGTAGAGTCAGTTAGAACTAGAGAAGTAGGGTCCTCTTCTAGGTTGCCCAATCCTTCCAAGCTTGAGCCGCGCCCACTTGCGCGTCCTTCCAAATCCATTCCTGATAGGTTCTTGCAGGATATAGCTCAGCGATGTCATGCTCTTTTGAAGTGTCCAGAGTTAGTCGCTATGGCAATCATGATAGAAGATGAAGAGGAAATAGAAGGGGTGTGGAGCGATGACGGACTCGGTGTCTTTGAATTCTTGGATGAGAAAGACTCGATTGATGATGAGGACAGCAACGTAGATGACACTGCCGATCTGTATGCGCAAGGATTAAAGAGATTCGACGAGCCATCGTCGGCAGTGGATGAACCTACGAAGGAAATAAACTTGGGAACTGAAGAAGACCCAAGGCCCATCATTATTGCCGCTAATCTCCCGCCGCAAGTGGAAGAAGATCTAGTCAAGGTTCTGAGGGAGTATAGTGATTCTTTTGTCTGGTCTTACGAGGACATGTCGGGTCTTGACCCCTCTTTAGTGGAACACCGACTCGTACTTAAACCAGGGGCAACACCCGTAAAACAGAGGTCGAGAAGATTTCATCCCCACATGGCCTTAAGGATCAAAGAAGAAGTCGATAAGTTATACAAGGCCAGGTTCATTAGAGTTGTTCTATATCCCCAGTGGGTGGCAAACATAGTCCCTGTTATCAAGAAGGATGGAACGGTGCGTATTTACATCGATTTCAGGGATCTTAATAAAGCATGTCCCAAAGATGACTTTCCACTGCCTCACATAGACTTCCCGGTCGATAACACTACCGGGTACGAAGCTTTGTCATTCATGGACGGTTACTCAGGTTATAATCAAATTCGTCTCGCTCCGGAGGATCAAGAGAAAACTTCCTTCACCACGCCCTGGGGCACGTACTGCTACGTGGTTATGCCGTTCGGTCTGAAGAACTGTTGACACCTGAAATATAACTGAGAATAAAGATGAGACCAAAGAGAAGATTGAACCATACATGAAGCTCTCAGAGATTCTTGCAAAGCCAGAATTACAGAAGAGTCGTCACTAAAGTTATCACCCAGATGAGGCCTTTCCCGGTCAAGCTGATGTCCGGTATTGTCGTCGCTCAGATGGCAGTACTGATGAAGAATTACAGTCCACTGACTGATGAAAATATCCAGAAATATTCTGATAATACTATGTCAACTCACTAATTAAGGGGCCTTCACCTGTTCTGACAGATTCGAAGAACTGATAAATGAAAAGGCAGATTAGGCAGCTTCAACAGCTCAAGCCTACTGATGAGGAAGTGAAAAGTATTAAAAAAACTCTAAACAGGCTCGCCAGTCTATGGCGCCGAGAGCCCAAAGCCCATGTGGGGGAGGGGCGCCGGGAAGCTGTATCATGTGGCGCCGGGAAGCCTCTTGCCTTCGACTAAGGCGCGCCGGGAGCTCGTCGTTTGCGCGCCGAGGTGATCAGGCCGAGAGGGGAAGAGGGGCTGTGCTATAAAGACCCCTTTTCTCTCGAGGAAATGAGAGGCGGCTGAGAGATAGATAGACACACACACAAAAAAAGAGACTGAGAGAACAGAGAGAGACATCAGAAGAGAAGCGATAGTAGAACAAGAGAGCAGAGAGGATAGCTACAGCCTGTACCCGAAGAGCCCGTGTGCTGAGAGGGGAAGAAGAAGAGAGCGAAGGTGGGTGCTTGGGGAGGGAGAGGGGTCAATGCTCCACCCTCCCCCATCTCCTTGTTATTCAAATTTGCTTTGTTTCCTCATCTGATGTACCTTTTCTCCCCTTTTCGTGGGCTTTTTCTCCAATTTGAATAATGCCTATAGTTCTTCCCTGCTGTCGTTCAAATTATATTTCTATAAATGATGAGATGTAAACAATGAGACTGATTGAATGAATGGAAGCTCGGGATTCTTCCCCCACATCTCTCTCTGGTGATTGTTGTCATTAACCCCTCTATCGCATCATTTGGTCAATGAACGCGTGATTTTGAGTGTCTGTCGTTTGCTCGAATGGTTATCGAACACTCTCTGCTTCTCTCTTCTCTTATAGTCTCGATGAAGCTATCGCAGAGCCCCGATCCTGGTCAATGGGTCATTGGGCTATAATATTCCTCGGATGTGTTCGTATAAGCTTTTGTATGGTCTTCGGCCCTCTTTCCCAGGCCTCTGAATTTGCCCTGAGGATCCGAGACAGCTTATCTCGTGATACCTCACTGCAATCGGCCTCAAATGAACCAGTCAGTTCTTGTGTTAAGACTGCAGTCTTCAGGGGCTTCGAATGCATGAGAATCCCAATCTTCTCCGCTATTTCTGTAAACCAGCATCCTCCTGAGATCAACCTATCGAAAACCCCATGAAATAATCCATTTATTACCCTTTTTCTTCTCTTGATTCAAACCGAATCATCACACATCCTAGAGCAGAGTCCCGTAGAAGAAACCCTGCCTCGCAGGACCTTCCCGGCGCCAAAGGCTCTCGGCGCGCCCTTCAGCCCTCGGCGCGGGGGCTGCCACGCCGAGAAGGGGGCCGCGTCGTGATCTTCTTCCCTCCCGTATACCGTGCCGAGAACCCCTTTTGCGCCGAGAACCCTTATCCATATGAGAAGCTACGCGTCGGGAACCCCTTGCGCCGAGAACCCTTATCTACATGATAAGCAGCTCTGAGAGCCTCCATTGTGCCCGTCCAGGGGATATCCAGAGGTCATCATGCACGCCCTGGGAAATAAATTAACGGGGAATGACCTACCCTACATTACTCAGTCCCGATCCGGATTCCTCTGTAACCCTATGAACCTAAGGAGCTCTGCCACTGCATGTGCTCCGATGGTTTCCAAGGGAATATCAACCGGTGCTATGAATGCAAACAGTGTTCCCGGGCCTAGTGCCCTTCTCTTTCGGCCTTCGTCCCGGCATCCCGTGGGTGGTGGTCTATCTCCTCTTGGCATAATCCAAGATAAGGGGATATGCTGCCAAATTTCACCCACATCACACCGAGTGACTGTGATATTCTCTTCTAACCCCGCTAGACTTAAGGAGTTCTGCCACTGCATGTCCTCCGATGGTCCCTCGAAGGGGGATATTAATAAAACATTGCATCTACATACGGTGTACCATGGTATGTCGGTCCCACTTCGGATTCTGGGTCGAACATACCCGATCTTTGACGGATCCCATCCTACCACTGCATGGATGGTTTCCTATTCCCACTTGGCATAGTTCAAGATACTGGGGATATGCTGCCGGATTTACCCCGCACTCGATGTATTCTTGCTTTATTCAGTCTATTTAATGTTCTGCAAGTAAACTAGCGCACTCACTTAAGTCTTCTTTTGCCGCTACCTTCCTCCTGTCTTTGGCGTTTAATCAAGGGTTGTCTTCCTTAGGGAGGACGTAATTAACGTCATAACCTTTATGGTATGACGGACTTTTGGTCCAGACACGATCACTCACAATCGACTGATTAGAAGTCAGATCGAGCGCACAATGAAATCGTCACATATGTGACTGGCACGCCAATAAATAAACCATAGAAATAAAAGAATAAACAAAACAAAATCAAAAAATCCACGTCCACAAGTCTGGCACGCCCGGTGGGACCGAGTCTCCCTTCATCTCTACGCCAAAGCGGGAGGCCCGGCGGCCTCTCTCAAAGTTCTAACTGTGTGTTAATCTTACTCACAGAAACTACAGATGGAGACTGGACTAGCTGGTGTTTTCTTCGGCGAGCAAGTGGTCAACGGCCACGTCCGCGGAGGGTACCTGGCGGTGCCAATGGGATTCAGATCCATGCCCCCGGCGGTGGGTCTACCGAACTGCCTGGGCCTCGTATTTGTCGACTTGCTACAAGTCAACAATGAAGCTGAAAGCGTCGCCACAATAGAGGCCGTGGCGGCACCAAAAGCTGAGGGAGAGAAGATGGTAGCTGTCCCTACTGTTGTTTCTTGCCTGGTCCACCACCTGGAGAAGAAGACTGCTATCTCCGCCACTGCTGGTAGGAGGAGAAGAAACGACCGGAGGAGCCGGTCCGCTGCAACTGGAGGTCGCACTTCGGCCTCGGGAAAGACAATGATGGTGGGGAGCATGAGGGTGAACCTCAATGGCCACCCCAGAGATGCACGGCCCGACAGGGTCATTCCATCAGTTCATACCAACAACAGATTCCAGCCACTGGCCACCAGGAGGGTCGACTGGGAGAACAAAGGCAAACAGCCATTGGCGCCCAGGCCGACCAAGTTCAAACAAGTTTGGCTGCCAAAGAAGATCCAGGGCTGGGCACCAGCTCGGGAGAAAGATGTTGCTGCCCGTCCCAGGGCTGGGGGCAGAAGAAATGAGAAGAAAGAAGACCATGTTACCATCCGCCCCAGGGATGGGGACAGAAGATGGGAAAAGAAAGAGAAAGATGTTGCTGTACCTCACCCCCGGAGTGGGGGCAGAGATCTTCGAAAGAGGGATGAAAGCATGATGGAGGAAGCTACTGTTGTTGCTGCTCCGCAGAGATCCCAGGCCTGCGCCAGAGAGGCTGATGTGTTCAAATATCCCAGGTCAGAGTACCTGGCTGTTCAAGTCTCAAGGCTGGCCTATCAGCCGAAGACCCAGGAGAGGCTGCTGCCCCGTTCGAAGCTACAAGGGCAGAGCCAGGAAGAGATGAACCGGGTGGTTCAAGACTACTTTCATTGCCTTGGGAATTCCTCCCTGGGGCAACAAAGACTATCTCGTGCCTTGGGCACTGAGGAAGAAGAAGAAAGAGAAGAAGTGATGCTAGAGGCGTCGTCCTCTAACTCCAATGACTATGAAGATGGCCGTAGGGCTAGATATGAAGAAGACATCTACCAGAAAGAAAGGGAAGAAAAGAGAATGTCTGTATTTGACCGTCTGACATATCCCGGACAGGTCAAGAGAAGAGTTCGCAGGCAGAAAGGAAGAATGCAGATCCTCGCGTGCAACATGGCCGGCGTCGCCGAAAGATATGGTATGTTACCAGAACAGCCAGAAGAGTTGATTAACCTGGCATCCAGACCGGGTGCCATCACAAGAAGAAGCAAGGCAGCAAAAGCTAAGCTAACAGTTGCCAGTCAAAATGACCTCTCGGCCGTCAATGAGGCCCGAAGAGTCACCACGATGACAGTAAATGTGGTGACTACTGAAGAAGAAGACAATCCTCTTTTGGATCCCACTGAAGGGACTTCAGGGGAAATGCAAATTCCCACAACTATAGATCCCATGATCCGGATAATGTTCATGAGGTATCAACGGGAGATTGATTCCCTCAGAAGACAGTTGAATGAGAGAAATGAGCAGACGCCTGTTTCTAAGCAGGCCGAGCCGGCGGGACAGACTTCCAGCTCAACCGAAGTGGCCGTCCCAGCCGTCCCTCAGCTGAATAGCGAAGGCAGGGCACAGAATCAGCCTCTTCCACCACAGGTGGCAGCACAGCCCTCTACATCCCAAACACAGCCTGCTGTGCCAACATCCCAGCCGACGCTGCACACAACGGCCATGACGACTCCCTTCAGTCATCAGCAGGCATATTTCTTTCCAGAACCAGTGGATCCGGCTGTGGCAAATAGACTGATGATAGAAAAGATCATTGAGATGAAGCTGTCTGAGAAAGTCGGGGACGATTCCGATACTTATGACATCTACAAAGTACCATACCCTGCACATTATGCTGCTAAGAGATTACCACCAGGCGTCAGCAAGCCGCCGAAGTTTGAAAAGTTCAACGGCCAAGGCTCCCCCAGGGAACATATAGCCTATTACACCATAGTTATGGGTGACCTGGCGGCTGATGAAGCATATCTATTGAAATTCTTTGGCTCGTCCCTTACAGGGTTGGCCTTCGAATGGTACTCCAGCTTGCCAGCTGGGTCAGTAGCTGAATGGCCCGATATGCAGCGGAAGTTCCGAGACAGATTTCATGTTACAGAAAGAGAAATCACAATAGCTGAGCTATATGCGTCCAGGCAGAAACAAGATGAGACCGCCCTGGATTATATAAAAAGATGGAGGAATCTGGCTATGAGATGCAGGCGACCTCCCCATCAAGAAGATGCAGTACAGATATGCAAGCAGAATCTCAGAAGGGGGGTGCTGGAAAAGATGATCGGGGCAGATGTCAGAACATTTGACCGGTTGAATAATATAGTAGAGGAGGTCGAGACGTTCTTGTCCAAGCGTCCGACCACCAATGTCCCTGCTATGCAAAAGGGGAAGGCTGTTGATCGACGGCCATCGCATTCAGAGGCCAACACTGTTGACTTCGGTACCTTTGAACAGCAGAAAGAAAAAGGGAAGAAAACTGATGCTCCCCCGGCAGGCCCTGTAGAAATGAAAGAAAAGATCTCACTGAGAAATAAAATGAGGAAGGCATATTCATTCCCCAAAGAGAAGACGGGTGCACTGTTCAGTTGGGCCTACAAGTTCAACAAAGTAACGCTGCCCGAACCAAAAAGACCTGCAGATGCAACAAAGAAAGATGACCCACTATTCTGTCCATATCACCGGGCATTGGGGCATGCTATAGAAGACTGCTACGTCTTCAAAGATGTCATGGAAAGTATGTTCAAAAAGGGAGAGCTACAGTTGGGAGACTATCAGGTGAACCCTCCACGCCCCCATGAACCTCCAGCAATGAGGATGGCTGCAAATATGATTTCTATATATCAGCAGTTGCCCAGAGAGGCTGTTGAAGAATGCACCAGGCACACTTATGAAGCATGCTTCCTTACCCCGTTAAGGGATCAGGAGGGATGGCAGACAAAGCCGGTGAAGACCAGAAAGAGGGCACCTGTTGCAAGAACGACTAGACCATCCACTCGGAATGCCACTCCGAAGTCGGGGCCGCCCCCGGTAAAGCCGATTCGGCATGTAGCTGAGACACAGCCAGTCATCCGAATCCCCACCTATAATCGGAGGAGACAGACTCTGCTTCCCACATAAAAAGAAATAAGTCCTGAGGCAAAACGTCTCCAACAATATATCAACGGGCTCGACGAATATGAACAGAATAAGCCAAAGCCCCTACTGGTGAAAGATTGCATACTCTGGGGGCAGCTAGAAGAGTTGACCATTGAAGAAAAAACAGAGGATGAGACTGAACCTTTCTGGGGGCAGGAGCCAGCAAAGTCAGAGCAACAGAAGATGAAAAGGCAGCCCAAGAACAGAAGAAAAAAGAAAACCATGACAGTGCACTGTAATACCCTCTCCGTGTTATTCACCTTACCTGGGGAGGATGATGACACAGAGGCGTCAGCCACGCCGTTGGAAGCCAATCATGCTGAAGCTTCCACCTCGGCACATGCTACCCGCTCTGGGAGAAGATGGGGGTGCCTTCCGCCAGCCAACCACAATATCATCTTCAGGGGAGAACAACCTTATCAGATACCAGAGCCTGAAGTGCGAGGTGTCCAGATACCTCCTCCTGCTAATTTATACCAAGGAGAAAAGAAAGGGGACAGAGCTCCGTCATTCCTTGAATTTTTATCCAGCTTAGAGGGCGAAGAGCCGGTGCAAACTGCACCAGCCAGAAGTAACAAGCATCAGCAATCAACGGCCCTGAAGCCTAGGCAAGGCAAAGAAGAAGAAAAAGATTCCCCGACAACACCCAGGGCCGTCTCTCCAGAAGAAGTCCCTCAAGAAACTAACCAGGGAGCTGAGACAAGAAGTAGGCAGGCAATGCCGCAAGCCCCTCAGGAGCCTCCAAAGCCCCGCTGGGCAGAAGAAATGCGACTCTCCAATGTCCGGGTAGGCAGCCAGATTATGAAAATGCTGAAGAAGCTCCCTACCAGATTCTCTATATGGGAAATTCTTTCCTTAAGTGAAGACACCCGCCAAGCAATTATTGATGCTCTACAGTCACCAGCACAGTATGAAGCGTTACTGACAGAAGTTAATTCTGGGCCGACAGTCACTTTCACAGAAGATGACATGTTGATTCCAAATCCCAGGGACAACAGGCCACTATACATGAGAGGACATCTCAACTGCCAGCCATTAAGCCGAATACTGGTAGACCCCGGGGCTGCTGTAAACATTCTGCCATATCGCATCTATCAGAAGTATTACTTCGTATGCACCTCACTAAGGTCAGAGATATGAAGATTGCTGGCTTTAACCAGAAGTGTGAGACACCTTTGGGGGTAGCGGATTTCAACCTCACCCTGGGGGACCTCACTACTGTGGTGCGATTCTATGTGATCGATTCCAACACCACATACAAGGCCTTGTTGGGGCGACCGTGGTTGCATGAGTACCAAATAGTGCCTTCCACAATGCATCAGTGCATTAAGTACTGTCATGATGGCAAAGAAGAAAGGGTCTTCGCATATTTGCACCCCTTTGAAGTCTTCGAGTGCCATATGCTCGATGCATCCTATTATGCTGACATGCTGCAAAAAGATAAGAAGAAAGAAACTGTGACTAGTCAAGAGATGTCGGTAGCGAAGACAGAGGATTGGTGATGCGGGACAGGACTGAAATGGGCTAAGACCTACGAATGCAACAAGTGAGGCCAGCACTCGCACGCCAAAGATAAGCCGGGCGGCTGACCTCCGTGCCGTTCCTCCGGGTGGAGGCGTCTCTCAACAAGAAATCCAAGCCCAACGACCGTCCCTATGAGGGAAGCGCGGGGATCTTAGCGACTAAGAAGCCGCCGTGTGTCTATGGGAATCTAGTCCGAGCTCGGCGCTCGACTAGGGCCACGGAATGGGTGCTCTCAACTCTCAACCACGCGGTGAATAGCAAAATAGCTAGGAACTTATACGCACTTCACGCGGCATGCAAGAAAGTATACTAGTAAAGCAAAATGCCAACAGTGAGGAGCTTCGCACGTACCTCCACGCCTAGGCGTGGGGAAGGAACCCCGGCCGAGATCGACAATCCCGATACACAAGGACGAACAATAGTACAACCCAACCACAAATACCCACTCCTCGCAGGGAGATAACAGGCTACACAAAGAGATTTGGGGCTGCCGATGTACGGGCTGACGGGCAGCACTCGGTGAAGGGTTGGCCGCGAGGAGGATCCGAACAGTGGTCGGCAGATTCGCAGCAATGCGTGACTCGGCGGTGGAAGCTCCCACGACCTGATCCGGCGTCCGAATGAGGCGCCGTCAGCGATGGCGCGTAGCTGGGTCACGGGAGGAAGTCATGGCCAAAGTGGGCGTGCAGATTCTGTCCGTGGAAGCCGGGGGCGCACCTGCAAGTTGCGACTGGATTCTGCTCCCAGAACTGCGCGCTCGAGCGGGAAAATTAAGAAGAATTAGACCCGAAGAGCGAACGGAGCTCCGCTTGTTGGAGGATGAAGAGGACGCAGAGCAGCAGACCCCGATCGAAGGGTTCGATCAGATCTGGTCGTGGCTGAGAGCAGTAGGCTCTGGAATCCGCCGGTGGTCCTGGCTCCGGGTGGACAGGGCAGACCTGCGCGACCTCACGGGGATGGACGCCACGAACAGCTCGGACGTCGGAACGAGGCGAGGTCGGCGGCGTTGGACAGAGGACGAAGAGAGGTACGACCGGTGAAGATCCCACGTCCAAACTCGCAGACGTCCGTCCTGTGGGATTTTTGCAAGGGGGCGGACAGAATCTGGCTCGCAGGGAGAGGGGGTCCTGCGCGTGCTCACGAAGAAAATCGCCACGGGTGATGCCGATCTCCAAATGAGGCGAAACCACCTCGTACGCGTTGGCGACTCGCAGAAGAGTCACCCAAAAATGGGCTGGTCGCCCAAGGTCTTCACAAACGGGGGGTGGTCATCGCTGCTCTTGGAGGAGAAGTCCGGGCGCACCGAACTAGAACTTGAGAAGGGATAGAAGAGAAAGGGGCCCTCGGCGTCGCACCGAGGGATGGGGAGTCACACCCCGGGTTTGCTCCCGTCGCAGGAGCAAGGAGGAACAGAGGAGGGGGCGCAGCCACCTTCAGCAAATGCTCTTTCAATTTCATTCAATAATTCCAAAAGAAAATTTACAAGCCTTTATATCGGGGGGGGGGGGGGGGGAAAGCTAGGGTTTCACCCTTGCCACATGGAGGGGGGGGCGCAAATGGAAGGGGGGGTGCGACCCAGCCCTTCCCCATTCAAGGGGGGGTGCGGCCATCCCTCCTCCAATCAAGGAGGGATCAAAGGGAGGGGGCGCCCAAGGGGGAAAGGGGAGGGAGATGGAATGGGGCAAGGGGGGGCGCCCAAAAAGGCAAGTGGAGGGGGTACGGGGGGGAAGGTGGCGCAGCCACCCAGGATGAGGGATGAGGGATGCGCCCCAAACCCTAACCCTAAACCAACCAATTATGGGCCAAGGCCAAGCCCAATAATAAAAGAAGACAGCCCACTACTCCCTCTACACATAGTCTGATAATATAAAGAACTAGATAACGTGTCCACGCAGAGACCAAACCTAGGCCCAACATGGCCTCAAATGAGAAGGAAGATCCACTAATAGATGCCGTAGTCGCCTAGCCAAAGAGATGTTGGCGTGCCCCGTGTGCTCCATCGAGTGATGCGGCGCGTGTCCTCACCAATTGGTCTCCGCCACCACCACGGGGCTGTGTCAAGAAGCATGAGGTATCCCATATCTCTCATGTTGGGGATTTTGCACGGATCACACCTCCAAGCATTCATCCCGATGATACTGATGAAGAGATGAAAGAAAAATATACACAAGTCCCAGTACCGGAAGGACTGGTCAAACCCGTCACCAGTTTGGAATGCCAGACAGTGCTGCCACTCAAGATTATGGAGGTCCCTCGCTTCAGCGAGCCTCCCATCATATTCTACACCGGGGAGCCTGTTGAGGAGGACGATCAGGACTGCATGATTCCGGAAGAATCCACAAGCCGAATGGTGCCAATCACAGGCTTGGATTACACCACACAACGGGTCTCGCAGATGTTCTCCAAACTTCAGATGCCTTCACTGCTGCCCGTTGCCCAAAAGAAAGCATTCCAAGAGCTTTGGGATCCGCCCCAGAATAATAAGGAATTGATGAAGATCACCCAGCACCCGGGATTGGGCTACACTCTACAAGAATACTATGAAGCCGAGGTAGATGTCATCTCCGCCTTCTTTTCACATGAAGATCCTCCTGGGATGGGCTATGATGATTACCCCTCAGAAGATGAAGAGATTATATATCAGTCTATACCGGATGATGAGCCTTCCAATAACCAGCCCGAGGCGGAAAAGTCTGATGAAGCAAATGTATGCATGTGCTGGGAGGAACTGTCTTGTAAGGAAGACCTGTTCCAGGCCGAAGTAAAGTTTGACACGGGAACCCCGGATGAAGACCATATTTGTAATGATACAAGAGAATGCTTAGAGTTTGAACGTATTCTGGAAGAAGTTCGAGCTCTACAGAATATAAATTCCCCAGAGGAATCTACGCCAGCAAGGCCTCCGGAAGTGGAAGACCTAATCTTTGAGCCTTACACGGAGCCGGTCATGTCCCATGGTCAGGCTGAACAAAGTCACATGGTTTCTGCCCTGTATGATGAGTCATCATCGGTCGAGGTCCGACAGGAAGAGTCAGGGAACTCTGAAACTGAAGAAAACTATATCCCAGGGGGCTTTGTTGATTTGCAGGAGGCTCCGCCCGAAGTCGAAGATGGTGGCTAGGCCACCGTTGATGAGCTCGTAGAAGTGAACTTGGGGACAGAAGAGGAACCAAGGCCAACCTTTCTCGGTGTTCTGCTGGAACCAAAGGTCCGAGAACATTACATACAATTCCTGAGGGAGTTTAAAGACTGCTTCGCTTGGACGTATGATGAAATGCCAGGGTTAAACCCCGATGTAGCACAACACCTTTTGGCAATTGATCCAGAAGCCAATCCCATAAAACAGCCACCCAGGCGGATGCGACCTGAACTGATCAACCAAATCAATAAAGAAGTCGACAAGCTTATTGATGTTGGCTTTGTCAAAGAAAATCAGTACACCACATGGCTGGCAAACATAGTGCCCGTAAAAAAGAAAAATGGGCAGATCAGAATATGTGTTGACTTCCGAGACCTTAATAAGGCTTGTCCAAAGGATGATTTCCCAGTGCCAATTACTAAAGTAATGATTGATGTAACCACTGGTCATGAAGCCATGTCATTTATGGACGGCTCATCCGGATACAACCAAATTTGGATTGCTGAAAAGGATAGAGTACACACTGCCTTCCGCACTCCGAAATGAATATTCCACTATAAAAGAATGCCGTTCGGCCTCAAGAACGCCGGCGCCACTTACCAAAGAGTTATGACCAAGATTTTTGATGATTTACTCTTCAAGAAAGTGGAGTGCTATGTTGATGACCTGGTGGTGAAGACCAGAAAGAAGGAAGATCATCTGCAAGACTTGCGGATAGTGTTTCAAAGGCTGCAGAAATACGAGCTGAAAATGAACCCTATGAAATGCGCCTTCGGCGTGACCAGTGGAAAATTTCTAGGATTTATTGTCCGGCAAGAGGCATTGAGATTGATCCGTCCAAGATCAAGGCTATTCAAGAGCTCCCTCCACCGAAGAATCTGTCTGAGTTAAGATCTCTACAAGGGCGTCTGGCCTACATCCGACGGTTTATATCAAATTTGTCGGGTCGATGTCACCCCTTTCATAGGCTCATGATGAAAGATGTACCGTTCCTATGGGACGACGGATGCCAAGAGGCTTTCGAAAAGCTGACAGAATATCTCAAAACCCCTCCAGTATTGGGGGCACCAGTGAAGGGCAGCCCTTTGATCCTCTATATAGCAGCCACACATTGCTCGCTGGGGGCAATGTTAGCTCAAATAAATAAAGATGGAAAGGAGCAAGCCTTATACTACCTTAGTAGAAGGTTGATCAGAACTGAAGAAAGCTATACTTACATAGAGAAGACCTGTCTGGCGCTGGTCTTCGCTGTCAAGAAGCTCCGACACTACATGCTATCACATGAGATCAGATTGATATATGCAGCAGATCCGCTCAAATATATATTGACTCAGCCGGCACTCAAAGGTCGACTAAGCAAGTGGGCTGTGATTCTGATGGAGTTTGACATCACTTATATACCTCAAAGGGCTATAAAGGGCCAGGCTGTGGCTGACTTCTTTGCAGAACACCCTGTACCAGAAAATGCTATGCTTGAGATCGAGCTACCTTTTCTTTGGTCTAGTGGCACTCCGCCCTAACCGAGCTACCCCTTCCTTGGTCTAGTGGCACTCCGCCCTAATCGAGCTACCCCTTTCTTGGTCTAGTGGCACTCCGCCCTAACCGAGCTACCCCTTCCTTGGTCTAGTGGCACTCCGCCCTAGCCGAGCTACCTTTTCCTTGGTCTAGTGGCACTCCGCCCTAGCCGAGCTACCTTTTCCTTGGTCTAGTGGTACTCCGCCCTAACCGAGCTACCCCTTTCTTGGTCTAGTGGCACTCCGCCCTAACCGAGCTACCCCTTTCTTGGTCTAGTGGCACTCCGCCCTAACCGAGCTACCTTTTTCTTGGTCTAGCGGCACTCCGCCCTAGCCGAGCTACCTTTTCCTTGGTCTAGCGGCACTCCGCCCTAACCGAGCTACCCCTTCCTTGGTGTAGTGGCAGTCCGCCCTAACCGAACTACCCCTTCCTTGGTCTAGTGGCACTCCGCCCTAACCGAACTACCCCTTCCTTGGTCTAGTGGCACTCCGCCATAACCGAGCTACCCCTTTCTTGGTCTAGTGGCACTCCGCCCTAACCAAGCTACCCCTTCCTTGGTCTAGTGGCACTCCGCCCTAACCGAGCTACCCCTTCCTTGGTCTAGTGGCACTCCGCCCTAACCGAGCTACCTCTTCCTTGGTCCAGTGGCACTCCGCCCTAACCGAGCTACCCCTTTCTTGGTCTAGTGGCACTCCACCCTAGCCAAGCTACCCTTATCTTGATCTGGTGGCATTCCGACCTGTCACCCTCTAAAAAAAAGAGAGAAAGAATAAAAGAAAGTAAAAATGGGGTTCAAAATAGAGATACCCCGCCAGACTTGCTCCTATATTAGGAGAAGTGCAAAAATGGCCCAAAACCCAGCTGTGGTGAAAACCCGAAAGGGCACTGCAGGTAAAATCGGGTACCCCGCCACGTGAAAACCCGAAAGGGTGCGTGGGCAAAAGCAAGAGGGGGCTGGCTCCGGCGAAAACCCGAAAGGGCGTTTGGGT
Organism: Amorphophallus konjac; assembly: GCA_022559845.1. Classification (NCBI taxonomy): domain Eukaryota; kingdom Viridiplantae; phylum Streptophyta; class Magnoliopsida; order Alismatales; family Araceae; genus Amorphophallus; species Amorphophallus konjac. The sequence goes on from CM040120.1 coordinate 297,717,318, forward strand.
CAGTAATGTGGTAATTTAAAATTCCCTTTTTCACCCTGCCTGATAAAACTCCGAGAAGGACGATCATCATAAAGTCCCACCTGATGATGAAACCCCGTTGATCACAAGGCATATTGCCTTGATCAATGCTAAAAAAAAAGGGGCCCACCTCGGGATAGACCTTCCGTCTGTTCTGATAAAACACTTCCACTTGTTTTTGTCTAAGATCCACCACGATGAATCCCATCCAGTCTAGATCTTACATCTATTCTGATGAAACCCACCATACGTCTCACCGACGATGAAACCTGCTGCTGGTCGATTGGCACACTGCCCGATCAACGATGAAACCTGCCCGATTTAGACCTTACGTCTATCCCGACGAAAAATATGAAGTCCTTGCATTGGTATGAGCCCAATACTGATGATGAAACCTGATATTGATCGATTGGCACACTGCCCGATCAACGATGAAACCTGCCCGGTTTAGACCTTACGTCTATCCCGACAAAAAATATGAAGTCCTTGCATTGGTATGAGCCCAATACCAATGATGAAACCTGCTATTGATCGGTTGGCACGCTGCCTGATCGATGTTAAAACCCATTGATGCGGGATAGGACTGAAATGGGCTAAGACCTACGAATGCAACAAGTGCGGCCAGCACTCGCACGCCAAAGGTAAGCCGGGCGGCTGACCTCCGTGCCGTTCCTCCGGGTGGAGGCGTCTCTCAACAAGAAATCCAAGCCCAACGACTGTCCCTATGAGGGAAGCGCGGGGATCTCAGCGACTAAGAAGCCGCCGTGCGTCTATGGGAATCTAGTCCGAGCTCGGCGCTCGACTAGGGCCACGGAATGGGTGCTCTCAACTCTCAACCACGCGGTGAATAGCAAAATAGCTAGGAACTTATACGCACTTCACGCGGCATGCAAGAAAGTATACTAGTAAAGCAAAATGCCAACAGTGAGGAGCTTCGCACGTACCTCCACGCCTAGGCGTGGGGAAGGAACCCCGGCCGAGATCGACAACCCCGATACACAAGGACGAACAATAGTACAACCCAACCACAAATGCCCACTCCTCGCAGGGAGATTGTAACACCCTCAAATATAGCAAAGTTGTACTCTATATCATTGAGGCGCCTTTTAAAGTATCGGCTCAGTTCTTGAAAAGAACTCCGAAGTTAAGCGTGCTTAATGGGGAGCAGTATCGGGATGGGTGACCAACCCGGGAAGTCCCCCATTCTGGAGTCGATCACTGTTAAAAAGGGATAAAACCGTGAGGCCGGTAGGCCAAAGCGGACAATACCTCGACGGTATAGAGTACGGGGCGTGACAGAATGGTATCAGAGCCATACCCCAGCCGGAAGTGTGGGAACTAAGTGCCATGCAGGGCAAAGTGCTACGCTATGGGAGCCACCTCTTGAGTCCGTAATGGAGCAAAGTGCTACATAGTGGGAGCCACCTCTTGAGCCTGTATGGGCCACCTCTAGAGTCCTACCTGCCTGGGGGCTTGATTGCATGATTGCGTGCTATATGTGCCCAGCGACGAGGACGTCGCCTATATAAGAGGGGTAGATTGTAACACCCTCAAATATAGCAAAGTTGTACTCTATATCATTGAGGCGCCTTTTAAAGTATCGGCTCAGTTCTTGAAAAGAACTCCGAAGTTAAGCGTGCTTAATGGGGAGCAGTATCGGGATGGGTGACCAACCCGGAAAGTCCCCCATTCTGGAGTCGATCACTGTTAAAAAGGGATAAAACCGTGAGGCCGGTAGGCCAAAGCGGACAATACCTCGACGGTATAGAGTACGGGGCGTGACAGAGATAACAGGCTACACAAAGAGATTTGGGGCTGCCGATGTACGGGCTGACGGGCAGCACTCGGTGAAGGGTTGGCCACGAGGAGGATCCGAACAGTGGTCAGCAGATTCGTAGCAATGCGTGACTCGGCGGTGGAAGCTCCCACGACCTGATCCGGCGTCCGAATGAGGCGCCGTCAGCGATGGCGCGTAGCTGGGTCACGGGAGGAAGTCACGGCCAAAGTGGGTGTGCAGATTCAGTCCGTCGAAGCCGGGGGCGCACCTGCAAGTTGCGACTGGATTCTGCTCCCAGAACTGCACGCTCGAGCGGGAAAATTAAGAAGAATTAGACCCGAAGAGCAAACGGAGCTCCGCTTGTTGGAGGACGAAGAGGACGCAGAGCAGCAGACCCTGATCGAAGGGTTCGATCAGATCTGGTCGTGGCTGAGAGCAGTAGGCTCTGGAATCCGCCGGTGGTCCTGGCTCCGGGTGGACAGGGCAGACCTGCGCGACCTCACGGGGATGGACGCCACGAACAGCTCGGACGTCGGAACGAGGCGAGGTCGGCGGCGTTGGACAGAGGACGAAGAGAGGTACGACCGGTGAAGATCCCACGTCCAAACTCGCAGACGTCCGTCCTGTGGGATTTTTGCAAGGGGGCGGACAGAATCTGGCTCGCAGGGAGAGGGGGTCCTGCGCGTGCTCACGAAGAAAATCGCCACGGGTGATGCCGATCTCCAAATGAGGCGAAACCACCTCGCACGCGTTGGCGACTCGCAGAAGAGTCACCCAAAAATGGGCTAGTCGCCCAAGGTCTTCACGAACAGGGGGTGGTCGTCGCTGCTCTTGGAGGAGAAGTCCGGGCGCACCGAACTAGAACTTGAGAAGGGATAGAAGAGAAAGGGGCCCTCGACGTCGCACCGAGGGATGGGGAGTCACATCCCGGGTTTGCTCCCGCCGCAGGAGCAAGGAGGAACAGAGGAGGGGGCGCAGCCACCTTCAGCAAATTCTCTTTCAATTTCATTCAATAATTCCAAAAAAAAAATTACAAGCCTTTATATCGGGGGGGGGGGGGGGGGGAAGCTAGGGTTTCACCCTTGCCACATGGAGGGGGGGGGCGCAAATGGAAGGGGGGGTGCCACCCAGCCCTTCCCATTCAAGGGGGGGTACGGCCATCCCTCCTCCAATCAAGGAGGGATCAAAGGGAGGGGGCACCCAAGGGGGAAAGGGGAGGGAGATGGAATGGGGCAAGGGGGGGCGCACAAAAAGGCAAGTGGAGGGGGTAAGGGGGGGAAGGTGGCGCAGCCACCCAGGATGAGGGATGAGGGATGCACCCCAAACCCTAACCCTAAACCAACCAATTATGGGCCAAGGCCAAGCCCAATAATAAAAGAAGACAGCCCACTACTCCCTCTACACATAGTCTGATAATATAAAGAACTAGATAATGTGTCCACGCAGGGACCAAACCTAGGCCCAACATGGCCTCAAATGAGAAGGAAGATCCACTAATAGATGCCGTAGTCGCCTAGCCAAAGAGATGTTGGCGTGCTCTGTGTGCTCCGTCGAGTGATGCGGCGCGTGTCCTCACCACCCATCCAGGGTAGACCTTCCGTCTGCTCTGACAAACACGACACAGCTGTCTGAATCAATTCAGACCTTCGTCTGGATAGATCATGAAACTCTATTCCTTTACGTTAATGTTAAACCCCACATTAACGATGAAACTCATGTCTCCAGCAAATGGCCTCGTGCCCGAGCTGCTATCTATATCCTCTAAATCAATTCAGACCCTTTCGTCTGGATAGATCATGAAACCCTATTTCCCTTTACATTGATGTTGACACCCACATCGATGATCGTGTATCCACAATAAACATGTGGCGCCATGGTCCATAGAATGAAAGTTCTAGTTCCAGAAAAGACGATGACAAAGAAAAAGAGAAAGAAAACGATAAAAAAATATATATGAAGAATGGAGTTAAAAATAGAGATACCCCGCCAGACTTGTTCAGGCATTCTGGACAAAGGCAAAAATGGCTAAAATCAGCTGTGGTGAAAACCCAAAAGGGCACTGCAGGCAAAATCAGGTACCCCGCCACGTGAAAACCCGAAAGGGTGCGTGGGTAAAAGTAAGAGGGGGCTGGCTTCGGTGAAAACCCGAAAGGGCGCCTGGGTCAGTAATGTGGTAATTCTGAGAAATTCCATACTTCCTTCCCTTGATAAGGCCTTCCGTTAACCATTTGGCTCCTTGCCCGGTCAACGATAAAACCTTGACAGGACAAACCCTACGTCTATCCTGATGGAATCTACATAGCCTCTTTCAAATGCCCCACCGACAATGAAACCCATCACCATTCTGGTAAAACCTGGCCAGCTCAGACCTTACGTCTGTCCTGATGAAACTCTTAAACCTTCCCTTGATCGATCGGCTCCTCGCCCGGTCAACACAAAAAAAAACCTATCTGGATAGACCCTATGCCTATCCTGATGAAATCTACATATCCTTCCATATCCCACCCGCGATAAAACCTGCTGGAATAGACCTCACGTCTATCCTAACGAGACCTACACTTCTACCTACGTCCCAGCCATTGATCGACCGGCACCTTACCCGATCAATGATGAAACCCTATCCAGTTTAGACCTTACGTCTATCCTGATGAAACTTATGAAATTCCTTTGCATCGATATAAACCCAATATCGATGATGAAACCAGCTATTGATCGACCGGCACCTTGCCCGATCAATGATGAAACCCTATCCAGTTTAGACCTTACGTCTATCCTGATGAAACTTATGAAATTCCTTTGCATCGATATAAACCCAATATCGAATATGAAACCAGCTATTGATCGACCGGCACCTTGCCCGATCAATGATGAAACCCTATCCAGTTTAGACCTTACGTCTATCCTGATGAAACTTATGAAATTCCTTTGCATCGATATAAACCCAATATCGATGATGAAACCAGCTATTGATCGACCGGCACCTTGCCCGATCAATGATGAAACCCTATCCGGTTTAGACCTTACGTCTATCCTGATGAACCCTATGAAATTCCTTTACATCGATATAAACCCCATATCGATGATGAAGCCAACCATTGGTCGATCGGTACATTGCCCGGCCAATGATGAAACCTGTTCAGTTCAGACTTTACGTCCGTTCTGATGGGAACCACATACCCTTTTCACGTCCCACCTGTGATCAAGTCTACCCAGTCTAGACCTTATGTCTATTCTGATGAAACCTATAGAACTTCTTTGCGTCGATATAAACCCAATATCGATGATAAAATCCGTCACTGGTCGGTTGGCACATTATCCCGACCAGCTTTGAAACCTGTCCGAGATGAACCATCCGTTTGTTCCAGACGATGTTCTAAACCTTTTTTTTTATTCAGCTACCCCCAGGATTGGCTTTAAGCACCCTCCGGATCCCGTCGCGCGGTGGAGTGAATCCCCCATCCTTTCTCTGAAAGGGTGGACGCTCTCCTGCTAAGTACGGGCTATTCGCATAGGGACCGCTGAAACCGCTGCCAAATCGCCGTGAAATATTGATGGTGCGATAAGTAGATAACAAACCACATATGAGACTGGTGTAAAGATTCCTTTCCATTGAACAAAAAAGGAAATACAAGAAGGGCCCCTGAGGGGGAATTGTATTACAAAAAGAGGGAAACAGATATTCACGGGCGCCGGAATATGTCTTCGAAGGCCAGAAGCCCTACATGCGGGGCAGCCCCCAGCTCATGAAGTCGAGCCTCCTCCTCCTGTAGCTAAGCAGACTCGTCCTAAAAGGATGCCACCTGCCCCTCCAACAGAGCTACTTCCTCCGCAAGCTGCGGCCGAGAAGTTGTTATCTGCGGCAGTTCAGCTCGGAGATCAAACAGTTCAGCCTCTAGGATGGTTATCCGGCTGCGCACGAACTGCTCCCGCTGCGCCAGAGACTGCAATTGGCATTGGCGCTCCTGAAGAATAGAGTCCATTTTCTCCAGCTCAGATTTGCACTCTACCCTTTACAGCTTCAAAGCTGCCAGTCTATCAGACATAATGTGTGCCAAGAAGTCCCGGCGATGTCTAAATTTTAACAACAACAGAACCCGCTGGGCCCATATTTCCATGGGACAGCCCATCGCCTGTAAACCGGCGGTGAAACGCTCGGCTATCTCCTTCAGCTGCAAATAACCCGGGCTGGGACTCCACTAGCTGGCGCAACATGTCCAGATTTTGCCAGACAAAGCTCTCAGATGAAGCAAAGCCGAAGGAGGGAGAGGGGGTTACTGCGAAAGTCACCTCACTGTCAATGTCTGCCCATAATGCGACATCCAGCTGAGAGGAAGAAGATGGGAGATCTGCTGAAGATACCGCCTGAACCTTCTCTGTGATCTCTTGTGGAGCTAAGGGGCCTTCTACCTCCATCTCCTCGAGGGCCGCTGTTTGAATGCTCGTAGGGGCAGGTTTAACAAGTGCCGGAGTGGTTGTTTCCTGGGTCCCTGATGTAATATCTGCACCTTCAGCATCCTCTTCTCGGGGCACCTCCTCCTCAGATTCCGAGAGCACGGAGATCGATTCTGGGTCAGTTATCGACAATACTCCGATCTCTGTAGCAGCTGCCTCCCCTTCTTCCATCCCCGCTTCAACGGCCAATTCCTTCAATGTCAAGGCGGCAGGGGTCACGGACTGAAGAGGAAAAAGTTCAGTTTCCATAGTTATTGTTATGGGAATTGCTGACTCAGGCGCAAAGGTCATCACTGCGGCCGGTATAAAGGCAGAACCCCTAGCTGGGTCCGTCTCAGCTCTGAAATCCAAGACCCGGATGAGGGCCGAACTCTCCCCCGAAGTCCTCAAGTCCAGTAATGCTAAGTCCGTAGAAGACTATACCCTCACCGGCACAGGGCGAATTATCTCAGAAACGCCTGCACAGGCGGCTGACGAAGCAGGAACAATAGCCAAGGTGTCAGATAGAGTGGCTTCAAAGGCTGCAGTCGTTACCGGGCTAGCAACAGGGGATTCCTGTGAACAGATCAATGCAACATCAAGCAGCAGATAAAAATAATAATAATAATAATGAGGAAAGGGAGAGAGACCCACTTCTAATGTGATGTCGATATCCTCAAAGGCGTGCAGGGGAGAGGAAAGCTCCGCTGCTGAAGCAGCAAAGGGAGGAGTTATATCTGTCTCGGTGTCCAAGCCAGCAAATTCTTCCTGTAGTTCCTCCTCAGAAGACAGCACCAGCAGTTTGGAGGGGGTGAACAGTGGAACAATGGCAGTACATACGAGTGGGGCCTCTGATTTGGAGATACCCTCCGTCTCGCTCTCGCTGAAACCTGCTCCTTCTCCCTCTGCCTCAGAAGCGGTCGCGGAGCTGCTAGAAGAGATTTCCACACTATCCACGGGCGGGACTTGCGTCCCTAACGGCTGCCTGGAGGAGGACCGGGTAACTATGCACCTCACAGGGACAAGGCCCCGTTTCGTCTGGGTCTTATGGCCCTCCTGTGGCTGAGTTATATCGCCAGCTGCTCCCATAACTGCAGCCCCCTCACCGGCCGTCACTGCAGGGAAAGGTTCGTGAGAGAGACAATAAACAAATAATCAAAATGTGCAAGAGAAGATGAAAAAGCACACTTACCCTCCGCCTCACTAGCCGACGTGGGAGAGGGCAATCTGGTCTCCACCACAGAAGGTGTCACAACTGGCTCTTGGGCTGTACAAAAAGGGGGGGGTCAGATTCGAAGATTTCTGTAAAATTCAGCAAAAGAAGATGAAAGATACAACTGCAGGCTGTTGATGTTACCCTTGACTGACGTCTGGGCGCCCTCCCTTTGAGATTCAAACTCATCAAATGAGGGGATATCAGGAAGAGGGGTCCCAGGGTCCGTCACTGCTGAAGCCGACTGCCGAGCATGGGCCTTCTTAGCCTTCCTAGCCTTCCCAACTGCAGGCTTCACTGCAGAAATCTTTCTCTTCTTGCCCGGAGGCAGGGGAGTGGTCGTCGGTGCTGCTGCAGGGACTTCGAAATAAGCATGCTTCTCAGCTTGCGCAATGATTTTTCTGTAAAGCCCCTGTCGCTTTATATCTGGCCTATCTGTTGAAGTCATCAAAGAAGCAATGAGATCAGTAGAGGCAAAGTTTAAATAACTAAGCAGAAAGCACTATAGTCAGAAAGGAAAGATCATACCTGCTGGGCCATCATAAAAGATAGAAAGCGGCTAGTACAGATAAGCTACCTCCTTGGAGCGGGAAGTAGCCTCCTTGACAAGCCAATAGACATCACCAAATGTCTGGCACTTCTCCACTAAAGATGCCAGATCACTATGACCATGAAAATCAAGACATCGAAACAAGTCGAGGTGGTCCATGCCCCAGCCGTCGACATAATGAAAAGAAATAAACAATGGCTTATTCAATATGCCAGCTATCGGACTCTCTGCAGATAACCCATGTACATTCAGCAGAACAAACAGCCAAGACGTGTGCTTGTAGTACGTCTGAGTCCTATCTTCCCTGCGCACAAACGTCCTATAGGGATGAAATCTATCTGTCGGACCCTTCCAGGGGACGACTGTCAGGAGCGGCTCTTCAACAGGGAAAGGGTACTGTTGCGCCTCCAGACGAGCGCCTCCTACATGGCACAGATGTTTCAAGTTCTTCATAAAAGTGTCTTCGTTGATGGCAGCAAAGACAGGAGCGGGCGGCTCGGAGCTTTTTTCCTTCAAAGCTCGACGCTCGGCCAGATAGTTCTCTGCCTCCCTTAGGTGATGTGAATAAATCCTTTTCAGGTGGGCCTCAGGGATATCAAACACTGGGCCAGGCTGTTGTTTCAAAAAAGAACGCTCGGCCACATCCCAGAAAGCACCCCTACCATCCCTGTAAAAGTTGGTCCGAATGTTCCACCATTTGATATACTCTGATGTGACACGGGGGACACGGTTGGAAACAGTGGGAACTCTGAAAACTGCGCCATCATGGCGATGATAGAAATCCCACCATAACCGGCCATCACCGACAATGGTGGACCCGTGCTTGGCCCGGCTATCCAGGGGAAACTGAACAACTGATGTAGGGATATGCTGGTCATAGCCAAAGTTCCGCCCGAAGCGGAATGGGTAATATGGTTCCAGAAGAAGTAGACCACCCTTTCTGAAAATTAAAACACTGGGCCGAATGGCCATGGCCCATCTGACCAGCTCCGGCTCCAGAATAGACCGAACAGCATTAGCCCCTGAAACGGGATGAGGTCTCTACCTCTTCCATCTTGCATTCTCTTTGAGAGTGAACCAAAGGAGCTGAACCTGCTGCCAAGCCCCAGAAATGAATGCTGCCAGGGGCATCCACTGCTACCCTTGTCAGTCGGCCCCTTATTTTGAACAATTGATCAGAGAAAGAGCCAGGTTCAGCACTGGCAAATTCAATCATTCTGGGTAATACTGTATCTGCCTGCAGAGTTCTAGGAGCCAATTCAGGAAACAGACTGCAGACCCAGGCATTGAAGAAATGAAAAGGGCCCACGGTCCTCAAAGAGCGGGGAGTCCGATGCTTGTACAGATCCCCCAAAGATTTGTACATTAAACACAAGGCCACTGGGCAAAGTGACAGCCTCATTCCCCAGGCCATCTGGCATGCCGGGTATATGGCTTCGGGCCGAATGATTGTCTCGTCCCCTTGAGGGAGAGCGAAAGTGCACAACTAGAATGTGAAGTAAGCCGCACAATGTGTGATAGGATCCACCCCTGCTGGATTTGGACCACCTTTGCCTACACGGCGCAATGAAGACGGCAACGCTGACTTATAGCGAGGAGCCCTTATCTGCTTGCTGGCAGTCGGACCCATGGAAGGGAAGTCTGCATATTTTAGGGGACCGTCGAAGAAATACTGAATCCACTGCCCTATCCAGACCCTCAGCTTCCTGTCTTTCTCTCGAGGATGGTAACCCTTGGAGGATCCTCTACTATACGCCAGACAGATGGAGCGATAGGCCTTCATTAAATACCGGTAGGAATAGCCAAGTGAATACTTGCCTTCGCCATCTGAGCTATCCTTCTCGGAATCTGCCAAGCAGACCTCTTCATACGGCTCGCCGTCAATAGGCAGACCAGAAAGTTGTGACAAACTCCAGAGGTCGAGAGATGTTTCACCCTCTGCTGTATAAAATATGTTGAACAAAGGGCAGAATACTTCGAACATTCCACAGCATAACCCTCGGGATATGGGATAGCGGAATCTAGAAGCAAAGACACTGTGATATACCCAGGCTCTGATCAGCAGAGGGGCGTATTCCTTTAAAACAAACTCGGTGAACTCCACCGCTCCCACCCGGAATAGGTGGGCGTCAGTGATCTTGGTATCTCCAAACCAGCCAGCAGCTAGATGATACTTGAACTGGACGGCCGAACAATTCAGCACAAAAGGTTCTTCATAGTATCCCCACTTTATCGGTGCCAGGAATAAACCATAGCCGGGCTTTTCCCTATGAACTCGGCCACTAGTATTATCCCACCAGGCAGGTGTGAATTTCGGGGCCCGGGTCAACATTTTCTTCTCCGGTTCCAGCTCCGATATGCCGAGGACTGCATCCCAGTCACGCTTCTCCCCGGGAAGATAGATAGCTTTGCCACGATACACTGATTCCTTCAGACTGTCCCTCTCAGCTAGTATAGCAGCTTCAACTGCACGAGCTATCCGATAGTCTCGCATGCCACCCACTGTAAAGGTTCGGATGAACGGCATCAAGTGGCGGTCTTTCAGGAAATCCGGCCGGTAGTTGTCACCCCGTCTGAAGCATGTCTCAGTTGCAGTGGAATATACCCTGGACGTTGATACTGTATCCGTCTCAGAATCAGAGGATTCGTCAACGGCGGAAATTTTGTCATATCCGAAGTCTAAACTGTGCACATTCAGCCAGTTACTACAGCCCGCGATATGTCTGGCTGGGCTGACGAGCTTGTTCCGACGGCTCCAGAAGATGCAGCAGCGGAACCGGAAGCCATTGCAGTGACTGCAGTCAAAGAAGAGATGTGAATGAAAATCCCAAAACAAGAGGCAGTCTTGTAAAGATTGTAATATGAAACCCTATGAAAATTTCGGTAGCACCTCCCCTTATTCAGGGCCTGCCCAAAGAAGATAGGGAGTCACCCACCAAGAGGGAGTGATCCCGAGAACAAAAGGGATTTAATCCCAAAACAATGCCCTACCGAACGAAGTATACGCCGGGAAGGAAAACGGAACGGCCGAGAGGGGGAGAGGCTCGCGCCGAAGAGAAGAAGATGAAGAGAGAGGAAGCTCGGGTGAAAATGAGAAGAAAAAGCCTCCCTGCGCCTCAAATAGTGGAAGCAGAAGAGAGGCTCTCGGCGCGGTCTTTAGCGCGCCGAGAAGCCCCCCCCTAATTCAAAAAAGCCCGCCGAAAATGGGCAGGCCGAGAGCCCCGTTAGGCCAAAAGGCGCGCCGAGAACCCCCGTGACCAGGCACGCCGAGAAGTCAGGCGCCGAGAAGCCCCTGCGCCGGGAACCGGTTGTCCGCGCCGGGATCATCCAAGCCAAAGAAACTGGAAGAAATTCAAATAAATTGAAAGGAATTACAAGAAATGTCAATGTGAAGAAGCTTCCAAATTGAAGATGAAAGGTGACTGATAATGTCGGCCTGAGAAAGGGGTTCAGATGCTGAAGGATATGTACACCTGCAAGTACCGTGTCGTTTATTCTGCACTCCCGCTACCTGCAAGTGGGGGGCATTTGTTGACACCTGAAATATAACTGAGAATAAAGATGGGACCAAAGAGAAGATTGAACCATACATGAAGCTCTCTGAGATTCCTGCAAAGCCAGAATTATAGAAGAGTCGTCACTAAAGTTATCACCCAGCTGAGGCCTTTCCCGGTCAAGCTGGTGTCCGGTATTGTCGTCGCTCAGATGGCAGTACTGATGAAGAATTGTAGTCCACTGACTAATGAAAATCTCAAGAAATATTCTGATAAGACTAGGTCAACTCACTAATTAAGGGGCCTTCACCTGTTCTGACAGATTCGAAGAACTGATAAATGAAAAGGCAGATTAGGCAGCTTCAACAGCTCAAGCCTACTGATGAGGAAGTGAAAAGTATTAAAAAAACTCTAAACATGCTCACCAGTCTATGACGCCGAGAGCCCAAAGCCCATGTGGGGGAGGGGCGCCGGGAAGCTGTATCATGTGGCGCCGGGAAGCCTCTTGCCTTCGACTAAGGCGCGCCGAGAGCTCGTCGTTTGCGCGCCGAGGTGATCAGGCCGAGAGGGGAAGAGGGGCTGTGCTATAAAGACCCCTTTTCGCTCGAGGAAACGAGAGGCGGCTGAGAGATAGATAGACACACACACAAAAAAAGAGACTGAGAGAACAGAGAGAGACATCAGAAGAGAAGCGACAGTAGAACAAGAGAGTAGAGAGGATAGCTACAGCCTGTACCCGGAGAGCCCGTGTGCTGAGAGGGGAAGAAGAAGAGAGCGAAGGTGGGTGCTTGGGGAGGGAGAGGGGTCAATGCTCCGCCCTCCCCCATCTCCTTGTTATTCGAATTTGCTTTGTTTCCTCATCTGATGTACCTTTTCTCCCCTTTTCGTGGGCTTTTTCTCCAATTTGAATAATGCCTATAGTTCTTCCCTGCTGTCGTTCAAATTATATTTCTATAAATGATGAGATGTAAACGATGAGACTGATTGAATGAATGGAAGCTCGGGATTCTTCCCCCACATCTCTCTCTGGTGATTGTTGTCATTAACCCCTCTATCGCATCATTTGGTCAATGAACGCGTGATTTTGAGTGTCTGTCGTTTGCTCGAATGGTTATCGAACACTCTCTGCTTCTCTCTTCTCTTATAGTCTCGATGAAGCTATCGCAGAGCCCCGATCCTGGTCAATGGGTCATTGGGCTATAATATTCCTCGGATGTGTTCGTATAAGCTTTTGTATGGCCTTCGGCCCTCTTTCCCAGGCCTCTGAATTTGCCCTGAGGATCCGAGACAGCTTATCTCGTGATACCTCACTGTAATCGGCCTCAAATGAACCAGTCAGTTCTTGTGTTAAGACTGCAGTCTTCAGGGGCTTCGAATGCATGAGAATCCCAATCTTCTCCGCTATTTCTGTAAACCAGCATCCTCCTGAGATCAACCTATCGAAAACCCCATGAAATAATCCATTTATTACCCTTTTTCTTCTCTTGATTCAAATCGAATCATCACACATCCTAGAGCAGAGTCCCGTAGAAGAAACCCTTCCTCGCAGGACCTTCCCGGCGCCAAAGGCTCTCGGCGCGCCCTTCAGCCCTCTGCACGGGGGCTGCCGCGCCGAGAAGGGGGCCGCGCCGTGATCTTCTTCCCGCCCGTATACCGTGCCGAGAACCCCTTTTGCGCCGAGAACCCTTATCCATATGAGAAGCTACGCGCTGGGAACCCCTTGCGCCGAGAACCCTTATCTACATGATAAGCTGCTCTGAGAGCCTCCATTGTGCCCGTCCAGGGGATATCCAGAGGTCATCATGCACGCCCTGGGAAATAAATTAACGGGGAATGACCTCCCCTACATTACTCGGTCCCGATCCGGATTCCTTTGTAACCCTATGAACCTAAGGAGCTCTGCCATTGCATGTGCTCCGATGGTTTCCAAGGGAATATCAACCGGTGCTATGAATGCAAACAGTGTTCCCGGGCCTAGTGCCCTTCTCTTTCGACCTTCGTCCCGGCATCCCGTGGGTGGTGGTCTATCTCCTCTTGGCATAATCCAAGATAAGGGGATATGCTGCCAAATTTCACCCACATCACACCGAGTGACTGTGATATTCTCTTCTAACCCCGCTGGACTTAAGGAGTTCTGCCACTGCATGTCCTCCGATGGTCCCTCGAAGGGGGATATTAATAAAACATTGCATCGACATACGGTGTACCATGGTATGTCGGTCCCACTTCAGATTCTGGGTCGAATATACTCGATCTTTGACGGATCCCATCCTGCCACTGCATGGATGGTTTCCTATTCCCACTTGGCATAGTTCAATATACTGGGGATATGCTGCCGGATTTACCCCGCACTCGATGTATTCTTGCTTTATTCAGTCTATTTAATGTTCTGCAAGTAAACTAGCGCACTCACTTAAGTCTTCTTTTGCCGCTACCTTCCTCCTGTCTTTGGCGTTTAATCAAGGGTTGTCTTCCTTAGGGAGGACGTAATTAACGTCATAACCTTTATGGTATGACGGACTTTTGGTCCAGACACGATCACTCACAATCGACTGATTAGAAGTCAGATCGAGCACACAATGAAATCGTCACATATGTGACTGGCACGCCAATAAATAAACCATAGAAACAAAAGAATAAACAAAACAAAATCAAAAAATCCGCGTCCACAAGAACGCAGGTGCCACCTATCAGAGGTCAGTGATGGCCATTTTCCACGACATGATGCACATTTACATGGAAGCCTACGTGGATGACATCTTGGTGAAATAAAGAACCAAAGAAGAACACCCCTCTATCCTGGCTAAGGTGCTGTAGAGAGCTAGGGAGTACAAGCTCAAGATGAATCCAAAGAAGTGTGTTTTTGGAGTCTCTTCAGGGAAGTTGCTAGGCTTTATAGTTAGCAAACGGGAGATCCAGATTGATCCTAATAAAGCAAAGGCCGTCATGGACACGCCTCCGCCAAAGAATATTACGGAACTTCGAGGACTGATTGGTAGATTGTAATTCATCAGAAGGTTCATATCCAAACATTCTCAGAGGTGCCGCCCGTTTTATGAATTACTAAAGGTGGGAGTCAAATTTGAATGGAATCAAGAGTGTCAAAAGGTCTATGAGGACCTATAAGAATATCTATCCAATCCCACGGTTTTGTAACCTCCTGTCCCTAGGAAACCCCTAATCCTATACATCTCGGTTATTAAGGACTCCTTAGGGGTGGTGTTAGCACAAGTGGATGATGAAGGGAAAGAGCGGGCATCTTATTACCTCTCCAGGTTGTTCAACCCAGCTGGGGATAAATATACCACTATGGAGAAGACTTGTGCCACCTTAGTATGGGTAGCTCAGAAGCTTAAACACTACTTCCTTGCCCACCCAGTTAGGCTGATCTCTAGAATGGACCCAATCCATTATCTCTTAGAAAAGCCTATCCTCTCTAGTAGGTTAGCTCGCTGGCAGAGCTTCCTATCTCAGTTTGATATCACATTCATCGTTCAGAAGGCGGTTAAAGGATACACCATCGCTGAGCATCTTGCCCATCTCCCAATTCCCTGCACAGATTCTATTCAGGATGACTTCCCTGATGAGCATCTCTCTGTCCTCACTCATCACCCCTTCTGGTCTCTGCACTTTGATGGTGCACTCAATTCTCAGGGCCGAGGGATAGGGGCTGTTCTGCTCACTCCAGAAGGAGTAACGATTCCTTTTGCTTATCAACTTCAATTTCCTGCTACCAATAATATTGCTGAGTATGAGGCTCTCTTAGCTGAATTGAAGCACGCTTACCTCTTGGGCGCGCGTTACTTGAATATCAAGGGGACTCCCAGCTCGTCCTGCGGCAAGTTCGGTCCACTTACCGCACTCGTGACCCTAAGCTTAAATCTTATCAAGATTTGGTCACGCTCCTTTCTAGGCAATTCCGTAAGTTGATCTACATCCACACTCCTAGGTCTCAGAACATTCTAGCCGACGCTTTAGCTTCGCTTGCTTCCTCTTTATCTTTCCCTCTCAGTCGGAATACTGAAACTATCGTCGTTCAGAGATTGGACGCACCCTCTCTTCAGGATCATTGGTATGTCAACCTTAGGAAGACTGTGGAGGCGAGGGCTGAGAAGGAAGAGCTTAAGGAAGTATCTTTGACAGAGTTAGAAGAGATCTTGGAGGAAGAAGAGTTGCCCTGGTATCATGAGATTGAGTTGTTTTGTAAAGATGGATCGTTCCCGGAAGTGGCAAATGCTGAGCAGCGCAAGTCAATAAGAAGAGCCGCCTCAAGGTATACTATTGTCGCAGGAGAACTATACAGGCGCGCTACTAATGGAATGTGGAGAGGGAGATTTTTGTAGCCCAATTAAGAGCAGCCAAACTAGGCCCATCATGACCGAACGAGGCTCAGCTCATCCAAGTGACAGCCCTCTCGGGCCCACTTCGGCCATAAAAGCCCAATAAAGATCACTCGGGATCCCATCCTTCCTCGGCGGCCCTTAGGCTCGGAAGGCCCGAACGTCAGAACGAAGGAAGACCCACGCCCGAGCCATCTACCCACCGAGATAAGGGCAAGCGCTCCGCGCCCACTCTGATCTGACTGCATCCGAGCTATGCCCATCGCCCGGACAGGGCTGGCACTTCTCATGCTTGGATCAATTGACAAATGCTTATCCATGCAGCCATTGACAGTCCTTTATGAGCAGGAGTTCAGCGGGATAAGGGTGCCACGATCTCCCAAGGCGTTACTTGAATATCATAGGGGACTCCCAGCTTGTCCTGCGGCAAGTTCGGTCCACTTACCGCACTCGTGACCCTAAGCTTAAACCTTATCAAGATTTGGTCACGCTCCTTGCTAGGCAATTCCATAAGTTGATCTACATCCACACTCCTAGGTCTCAGAACATTCTAGCCGACGCTTTAGCTTCGCTTGCTTCCTCTTTATCTTTCCCTCTCAGTCGGATAACTGAGACTATCGTCGTTCAGAGATTGGACGCACCCTCTCTTCAGGATCATTGGTATGTCAACCTTAGGAAGACTGTGGAGGCGAGGGCTGAGAAGGAAGAGCTTAAGGAAGTATCTTTGACAGAGTTAGAAGAGATCTTGGAGGAAGAAGAGTTGCCCTGGTATCATGAGATTGAGTTGTTTTGTAAAGATGGATCATTCCCGGAAGTGGCAAATGCTGAGCAGCGCAAGTCAATAAGAAGAGCCGCCTCAAGGTATACTATTGTCGCAGGAGAACTATACAGGCACGCTACTAATGGAATGTGGAGAGGGGGATTTCTGTAGCCCAATTAAGAGCAGCCAAACTAGGCCCATCATGACCGAACAAGGCTTAGCTCATCCAAGTGACAGCCCTCTCGGGCCCACTTCGGCCATAAAAGCCCAATAAAGATCACTCGGGATCCCATC
Source organism: Amorphophallus konjac (assembly GCA_022559845.1). NCBI lineage: Eukaryota > Viridiplantae > Streptophyta > Magnoliopsida > Alismatales > Araceae > Amorphophallus > Amorphophallus konjac. The sequence continues at coordinate 297,734,195 of CM040120.1, forward strand.
CTTCCTCGGCGACCCTTAGGCTCGGAAGGCCCGAACGTCAGAATGAAGGAAGACCCACGCCCGAGCCATCTCCCCACCGAGATAACGGCAGGCGCTCCGCGCCCACTCCGATCTGACTGCATCCAAGCTATTCCCATCGCCCGGACAGGGCTGGCACTTCTCATGCTTGGATAAATTGACAAATGCTTATCCATGCAGCCATTGACAGTCCTTTATGAGTAGGAGTTCAGTGGGATAAGGGTGCCACGATCTCCCAAGGTCATGAAGAGCCCACGATGAGAACGTAACGATCCCATGATGAGGACGTAACTCCCGCCTAAAACTCCTCAGCTTATGGGACTCTTCGAGGGAGCTCGCTATATAAACCAAGGACTCCCTCCGGCAGCAGGTAAGGCATATACATGCCTAACACTCCCTTAGCAGGAACCACTTCACCATCTTGGTGTTGGAGAATCTCGCGCATCTCTTTCAACCTCCCTCAATACCTTCCACCATTGCTCTACTGACTTAAGCATTGGAGGGTTTTCCCAGGGAACTATCCCTGGGCCTCCTAATTCGTTTCCCTTTCTTTGCAGTTCACTATCCGGTGATCATCCTCCCAACTCAGGACCAGCGCGAGATCATGCCCCTTCATCTGGCACCGTCTGTGGGAAACGACCAAAGAGCCAGTATGGTGAGAAGAAGTACAGGGAGGAGGTCCGCCGGTGACAGGGTAAAGGCCACGGTGGCGGCGGGGGAAGGCCCCTCACAAGCCTCCCAAAACCCCCACTCCGGTGCCAGCACTCCCGCCGACAGATCGCCCCCTCCGCCTGCGGTCGGGCTGCCACCCCCTCCTCCCACGACGGTAGGGCTGCCGCTCAACGACGGTGTCGACGCCTTCCAAGCCCCCAACGCAAAACTGGACGTCCTCGTGGAACTCATGAGGACCCAGGCGGCCAGGGATGGAAGGTCAGGCACCCCTCCAGAGAGCCCTCCCCGTGAGAACGTGTCCCAGCACACCACCGGAGGCCGCTTCACCCTCCAAGGACAGCAGCTCATGTACAACAAAGTAGGAGGACCCTCGCAAGCCCCCCCTCCAGAGCAAGAGGCTTCCTCCACGCCGAAGAGAGGCAGGCATGGGGCACGCCGTCCCCTCCCGGAGACCGAAGTCCCCAGGGAGCGCCAAGATAGCCTGCCTTCATGCCCCCTCAGCACTACCGCGCCGCGGCAGCCGGAGCTATCCCTCCGACTGCGAGAATTCGAGAGGCGTTTCGCAGAGCAGGAGCGCGCCCTGCGAGCCCTGCAGAAGACCTCTCCACCAGAGAACGAGGAGAAATCCCCGTTCTCTGACCATATCCTGAAGGCAGAGATATCTCCCCGAACCTCTATCCCGACCTTCAAGCCCTACGATGGACAGGGTGACCTGGCCGACCACTTTGACAGCTTCGACGCTCTGATGACCCTTCACGGAGCATCCGACGCCATCAAGTGCCGAGCCTTTGCGACCACCCTGGTCCAAGGCGCCCAAGCATGGTTCCGAGCCCTCGCCCCCGGATCCATCCGAGACTTCAAGCAGTTCGGGCAAGTATTCAAGGAGAGTTTCACCGGTAGCGGCCCCCCAAGGTCGGTAGCGGGGCTTTTGGCCCTCAAACAGGAGCAAGGGGAGAAACTTCGGGCCTACATCCTCCGGTTCAAATCGGAAGCCCTGAGGATCCCCCGCCTGGACGTCGCCTCGGCCATAACCGCTCTGACCGGGGGCACCCGCGACGAGAACCTCCATCGCGAGCTTGTCCTCCACCCTCCCTCGACCCTTGCTGTGCTAGTGACTCTAGCATTGCGCCACGCTGAGTGTGAGGAAGTGCTCAGTGCATGCTGAGACGCAACCAGCTCGGGTCGGGAGGGGGACAAGAAGCGGGCACCCGAGCCAAGCTCGGGCCCAGGAAAAAGGCGGAACCGAGACGGGGAACGCAAGGAACTGTCGTGAAAGTATGAGCGGTACACTCCCCTAAACGCTCCAGTATACGAGATTTATGAAGACATCAAAGGATCGGGCCTCCTCCGCCAACCTGAGCCAATGAAGTCAAAGAACCGCAGTCGCAGCAAGCATTGCATGTTCCATAGCGACCACGGGCATCATACCGGTGACTGCCACCAGCTCCAGGATGAGATCGAGTGTCTCATTCATCAGGGGCACCTCTCGCGGTTCGTGGTCGGACACCAGGAAGACTGAGGCGCCCCGGAGGAAATCGACAACGCCCCCCGAGGGGTCCACATCAACGTCATCGCCGGAGGAGCTGCGTCAGGAGGAGACAGCGGCCGAGGAAGGAAGCGTCATGCTGAGCGGGCGAGCCGAGCCATCGAGCCTCCCAGGGCCCCGCCCAGCGAACCCCAGGATTCTGGTTGACAATGGAAGTGCCCCTGATGTATTATCCTACGAATGTTTCCTTAAGATGGGGGAGGATCCGTCTAAACTCCGCCTGATCCGGACCCCCCTGTGCGGGTTCAATGGCCAGGCCACCTATCCCGAGGGAGCCCTAAGCCTGCCGGTTACTCTTGGCACCCCACCCAAGACCATTACGGTCTTGGTGGATTTCATAGTGATCAAAGTTATGATAGCATACAACACAATCTTCGGCCGAGGAATCCTCAACCGAACGAAAGCGGTGCCTTCTACCTATCACCAAAAGATGAAGTTCCCCACCAAAAATGGATTGGGGGAAGCACGAGGTAACCAGGCAATGGCCCGAAGGTGCTACAATATCTCGGTTGAGGCCACAAGGCCGGACAGGAAAAGTAAGGGCCCCCGGAAAGTCGAGGAAAAATCCGCAACCGCCGAACCTGGAGGCAAATTGCTAGCGATTTTCCTAAACGACGACCCGACCCTAGGAGTAAAGATCGGAGCTGACCTATCATCTGAGGTTCAACAGCAATACAAAGAGTTCCTTTCCGTGTACATCTGGGTCTTTGCATGGTCTGATGATCAACTCCTCGGGATATCGGAAGAGACGGTGGTGCATAAGCTCAACCTCGACCCAACCATGAAGCCCGTGCAACAACGCAGAAGGAAGCATGCACCAGAGAAGCAGACGATTATCAAGGAGCAGGTCACCAAGGGGCAGAAGATTGGCCTTTTTAGACCGGTCCTGTACCCGACGTGGCTGGCTAACGTCGTCCTGGTGCCGAAAGCATCGGGAAAGTGACGGATGTGCGTGGACTTCACCGACTTGAACAAGGCTACTCCAAAGGATTGCTATCCCTTATCGAGCATCGACCAACTGGTTGATTCAACCTCGGGTAATGAGATACTCAGCTTCCTAGATGCCTACTAAGGTTACCACCATATTAGAATGCACCCCGAAGACATCGAGAAGACTGCCTTTATCACCGACTTTGGCGTACACTGCTACACCCGGATGCCTTTCGGGTTGAAGAATGCCGGAGCCACGTACCAAAGGCTAGTCAACCATATGTTCGAGGGACAGCTCGGTCGGAACGTCGAGCCTATATTGACGACATGCTCGTTAAGACCCCCAAGGTCGAGGACCACTTTGCCGACCTAGCAGAAACTTTCAACACCCTCCTGAAGTACAACATAAAGCTTAACCCCGCCAAGTGCGCCTTCGGAGCAAAGCCCGAAAAATTCTTAGGCTTCTTGGTCACTCAGCATGGGATTGAGGCCAACCCCGACAAGGTCCAGGCCATCCTGGACATGCGCCCACCCACCTGCATCAAAGACGTTCAACGCCTTACCGGGCGCATTGCTGCGCTCAGCAGATTCCTGTCCCGCGTGGCTGAACGATGCCTACCCTTCTTCAAACTGCTGAGGGGGCCCAAAATGGCATCTGCTACATTCGCATGGGACGAGGAATGCCAAAGAGTATTCGCCGAGCTTAAGGAGTTCCTGGCTTCGCCCCCAGTGCTTCCCAAGCCCATCCCGGGGGAGGCCTTGTATCTCTATCTCTCGGCAACTCCATCCACAGTTAGCTCGGTCCTAGTCAAAAATGACTCGGGAATCAAGAGACCGGTCTACTACACAAGCACGATGCTCAACGAGGCTGAGAAAAGGTACCCCGCAATCGAGAAACTCGTGCTAGCATTGGTTACCTTGGCCAAGCGCCTCTGACCCTATTTCCAAGGGCACTCCATCATCGTGTTGACCGGCGAACCATTGAAGAAGATCCTCGCTTACCCCGAAGCCTCGGGACGCCTCGTCAAGTGGGCCATCATGCTCAGGGCCTACGATATATCGTATCAGCCTCGCTCGGCTATCAAAGGCTAGGCGTTCACCGACTTCATCGTCGAGAGCACCATCCCGACTGAAGAAAGATCTTCGTCCGCACCCGGGCTGACCTGGGAACTGTTCGTTGACGGATCTTCCAATTCAGCCGGGAGCGGTGCCGGCATCCTCCTGAAGTCCCCCGAAGGGGCAGAGCTACAATACGCCCTGAAGTTCAACTTCCAAGCATCCAACAACGCTTCCGAGTACGAGGCCCTTATATCGGGAGCCCGCATGGCCCGGCGGTTAGGAGCTGAACGAGTCAGGATTCACACCGACTCCCAACTAGTCGCTAGCCAGGTCAACGGTGATTATGAAGCTCGGGAGGCACCGATGATCAAATACCTCCAACTGGTCAAGATTGTGGCACAACAGGTCGAGAGTTTTGAGGTAGTCCGGATAGCTCGGGAAGAAAACTCCCGAGCGGACGCCCTCTCTCGGCTGGCCTCCTCTCTTGACCCCGAGGGTACTAGATCGGTCCTTCTCAAAGAGCTAGAGCGACCGAGCATTGATTCAGAGCTCCTAGCTGTTGGCCCAGCCTACCCAGGCAACTGGCGTACCCCCTACCCATCGTGGCTCCAAGACTCCGAGGAGCCTCCCGACCCTCGGGAAGCCCGAAGGTTGAAATACCAAGCTCGGCGATTCGTCACCCTGGATGGCGCACTTTACCGGAGATCCTTCTCTGGCCCTCTTCTGAAGTGCATCGGTATCGATGAAGTCAATCAAGCGATCGAAGAAGTTCACGAAGGTCTATGCGGAGCTCATTTGGGGGGAAGGTCACTCGCCAGGATCTTGCTACGGCGAGGTTACTGGTGGCCCACCCTATAGCGTGACTGCTCGACCTACACACAACGTTGTGATCGTTGCCAGCGATTCGACCACTTGGTCCATCAGCCAGCAACGGATCTTATCACCCTAGCTGAGCCTTATCCTTTCGCTCGCTGGGGAATCGACATCCTCGGGCCATTCCCCATGGCCCAGGCCCAGAAGAAGTTCATCATCATCGCCATCGACTACTTTACTAAGTGGATCGAGGCCGAAGCCACTGTAAGGATCACCGAGACAGTCGTTTGGAATTTCATCTGGAAGTCGATCATCTGTCGCTACGGCATCCCCCGGGTGATAGTGAGCGATAATGGTCGGCAATTTGATTATCGATACTTCCGAGACAGATGTGCTGACCTCAATATTCACAATCACTTCACTTCGGTCGCCCACCCTCAGGCTAACGGGCTTGTCTAAAATGCCAACAAGGCTATCTTGAAAGGCATCAAGACTAGGCTCGGCAAAGCCAAGGGTAGCTGGCTCGAGGAATTGCCGAACGTACTTTGGTCGCACAGAACGACTCCCAGAACGGCAACCGGTGAGAGTCCTTTTCAACTAGTGTATGGCACCGAGGCCGTGATCCCGTTGGAGATCGGCAACCCCTCCCTCAGAGTCATCCGCTTCTCGTCCGAGGCAAACGACCAAAAACTGCTCGAAAATCTTGACTTAGCAGATGAAATCCAGGAGATCGCCAGCATCAGAGCAACGGAGTACCAACGCCGCCTCACTCGATACTACAATGCCAAAGTTCGAGACAGACACTTCCAGTCGGGAGACTTCATCCTCAGGAAAGCCGAAGCCTCTCGATGACTTGAGGCGGCGGGCAAGTTATCCCCTAACTGGGAGGGCCCCTACCGAGAGGTCGAGATGCTTGGAAAAGGAGCATACCGCCTATCTACAATGGAAGGAGAACCCATCCCTCGGACATGGAACGTAGATACATTACGCAAGTTCTACTTCTGAGTACTGAGTATTGTGCAAACAACGTGAGATAAAACAAAAGGCTCCCTTCTTTTTATTCAAACAACACGTTTGTACATCAGGAAGGCCGAACCCAATAGATTACATGTCAAAAAAGTAAAAGATCCATCCAGCGCCGTCATATGAGCCCATCGCTTGGTTGACTCGGATGACCTTCCTGCGTCCAGCCACTGACTCTGCCTAGTGTAGAAACTGGCTCGGATAAAGGATAGTTGACCCTGCTGGCTCGGGCAGCTCGAGACAAAGGTGACAGAGGGATTAAGAAAGAGAAGGCTACCTTCCAAGTTGAACTTGGAAGAGAAGGAGGAGAGGGAATGCATATGAAAGCATCTTCCCCGCCAAACTACCAACTCTTTGGAAGAAAGAGAGTGCAGGCACCCTCCGAAGAGTGAAAGAAAGGAGGAGCATAGCAGAAGAGGGAAAAAGAGGCTGCTAGAAAGAAAAAGAAACCAGCAGAGCTGGTTAAGGAGCTATGGACGCCAAAAATATGACGATGATGATCATGCCGACATTCGCGTCTACACATTTGAGCGCGAGTCGAAGACAGAAATGCCGAATAAACCTCATGCCTCGCCCGATCAGGACGAGAACTCGCTTGGTGGTCCGCTACCCGCTAAGGAAGCCCCCTAAGCAGAAGATACAGCTACAACGCTCCGACCGGCCATGCCAAGAGCTGAATCAGAGAAAAGTCGGGAACTCCGACACAGTCTCAACATGCATCGAAAGTCACGCAAAGTCTGGGACCGGAGGGTGTGAACGGAAAATTGTGGAAGCCATGCATCGCAACCGGAACATTTCAGGAATGCCAACATTCACATAAATGGCCGTAGCTTCGAAAAGAATCTATTCGATGCTTAAAATGGCGCGGAAGGGCCTTAAAGCGGCGTGCCTTAAAACGGCGCGCCCCCTTGCTTAAACGGCGCGCTCACCTTTGATTCATGCCCCCCTTTAGCTTGTTAAACCGGCGCGCCCTTGAGGATGACAAAACCGGCGCGCCCATTTGCCCATTTCTAAAAGTCTTTTCTTCAAATATTTACCATGGCGTGCTCACGTTGAAAGCAAAAGGAAAGCTATTCCGGCGCGGTTACTATTCCCCCACGCCGGATTAGGTGGTGCGAACAAGCCGTTCTCTGAAGCATTTCCCCGGCGCGCAATCAACCCATCCCATCCGCCAGCCGATACCCTGTTTTTGCATCAGCCTGGTGCCTAGAGGGCATTCAATGCTCTGAAGCCCTGTCTCCATGGGCATTCAATGCTCTGGAGCCCTATCTCCACCTCCGTTCGACAACGTAGCTGCATCGACGGTGAAGACAAGCATCCATGGTGGAGAAGCGGCAGCAGATCCTCCCGGTAAACCTGCGAACATCCCGTCCTAGGATGAGCGCCAGTGTACGGCACGAATCAGCAGCATCCAACACAACAACAACGTTGTTGCGAACAAGGCAGGGGTGGCGGGAATCCTCTCCCCCACTGTCCGTTCTATAAGAGGCATGCTCCACTGGAGAAGAAAAGGAGAAGAGAGCTGCTCGAACCCCCCTCGGCTGTATGCAGTGAAGAGAAGAAGAAAAAGAAGAGGAGAAGGCCACCCGAAGAGAAGGAAGCTCCACCCATCCATGCCAGAGAGGTGAAGAAAGAAAGAGAGAGGAGAGTGAGAGTGAGAGTGAGAGTGAGAGGTGAGCTCGGAGGGGGAGGAGCTTGTGCTCCTTTCCCCCTCCCCCATCGATGTATTCCCTCCTTTCCCTCTACTGTATTCTCCCCTTTTCTCGCTTTAGGGTAGATTCCCAGCTGTATTTCTCTTTGCAAACGAATAAAAAGAAAAGCCATTTTTGCAACATACGGTGTTCTTCTGCTTCCTCTCTTTCTCTCTGCCCTCTCCTCATCCAGGCCCTTCGAAGCTTGCTTCTCCATAGCATGGCCTTCGAAGGAGCCCGTCAGGGGATGAACATTCATGGCCTCTCGTGGCACACATTCGTCCCGCTTATGAAAACATCACCCGTGAGTCGTGGGCGCTCTTGTGGGCTAGCCCTCGAGCGTTCCACACTCGCACTTGGGCTAACGGACCGCCGTGAGGCCACTCCGCATTCTGAGAGTTTACCCCGGAGCAATCCGATTGGTGACTCTCCTTGATCTCCGGCAAGTCCCGATCCAGGGGAGATGCTGCCCAATTTTTGCCAGGGGATTAAGAACACTCAAGAACAAACTGAACGTTTAATTTCACATACAGCAACTTCTGTGAACAACCACTGAACCTCTGTGAACAAACCCCCCGAATAAAACACTTAAACCTCCTGCTCACTCACCTTAACGAACCATCAACGATGCTTAAACCTTCATCCTATTGATCTATGGTGTCAATTGAACAATCAATCTAACTATTGACCCCCTCTGCAGGCTAGAGAATCAAGAACAGAAAGTAAAACAAGTCCACAGAACGAATAAAAAAAAACTCAGGAGATGATGTCCCGGCGTGGCCTAATCCGGCGCGGTCACTATTTCACCGCGCCGGTTTAACACCATTCTCATAATCCCTCGTCTCCTTCTTTAAACGCTAAAACGGCGCGCCCTTTCATTCTCTACCCGTTAACCGGTGCGCCCTTCTCTCCTGGGCTTGGACCCCCCTTAACCGGCGCGCCCTATGGCACCTCCCTTTAACCGGCGCGCCCCATGGGTGCCTCTACTCGGCGCGCCCTTGACTCCCTCTTGTCCCGGCGTGCCTCCCTTGCAACCCTTAAAACGGCGCCCCTATAATCGGCGCGCGCCCCTTTTTAACGTCCTAAATCGGCGCCCATCTGTGCTTCACTATTCACCTTAAAACGGCGCCCCATTTCCTCCCTTGAGCTCTAAAACGGCGCCATCCTCTTCCTTCGCTAACCGGCGCGCCTCCTTAATACAAAAAGGGAATAAACAAGCAAAAAAATAATGATAAAAGGTCAATCATGCTAATAAAAGAATGAAAGGAGCTCCATCACCCGTGCCTTAATTGAATTTTTGTTCCGGGGGCGCTGCCCCCGGAAACCCCCGTAAGGGGCGTTGCCCCCTTGACCCCCACGACCTGACCGGGCAGGTCGAACCCCGCGACCTGACCGCGCAGGTCGATCTGTGTGCGAGGGTGCACGATGGCAAGTTCAGGCTCCACACTTAACAATTCACTCCCTCGGACTCGGTGCAAAGAGAAAATCAATGATGCCTTGTGGTATCGGGCGTGGACCTCGGAACCCCCGACATGGTCATGATCCGAACACAGTCTGGGCCAATAGTTCGTTAACTCGACCCGCTTCTCCCGGGATCTAATCCCGCAATGCCACATTAAACTTGTCGTGTCTACGGCAGACATTTGCACGGTTTTATCATCATCTTCGATGCTTCAAATGTGGACTCGCGTCCGAACAATGAATGGTCCGACCATGACCGACATGCACGCATACCTTGGAACCTTCGTTTCCCCGGACTGTGTGTGAAGAGAAAAGCAATGACGCCCCATGGCATCGGACTTGGATCTCGGGAGCCCTCGCCTGGACGTGACCATGATCCGAACTTATCACGGGCCGATAGTTCGTTAGTTTGACCTATCTTTATCGGGATCCGATCTCGCATCCACATTAAACTTGTCGTACCTACGGCAGACATCCGTACGGTTTTATCGTCGTCCTTGACGCTACTAATACGGACCTCTGTTCGAATAAGGAATGGTCCGTTAGTGACCGACGTATATACCGGGATCCAATCCCGCACCCACAGGAAATGTGCCGTACCTTCGGTATGTCTTTGTCGTGGTCTTCGATGTTTCGAATATGGGCTTACGTCCGAATACTGAATGGTCCGTTAGTGACCGACGTATATCCCGGGATCGAATCCCGTGCTTACATTAAAACTTGCCGTACTCACGGCAGACATTTGTACGGGTTTATTTCCGTTTACGTCTTCAATACGGATCTTTGTCCGAGCATAAAATGGTCCATGAATGACCAACAAAATCTGAATGGAACGAGACGGCTCTCGCCTTCCCCGACCACGCGTGTGGGAATATCAATAAGACCTTCGTGAGTCACGTCTGGACCTCGGGTTCGCCCCAACCATGGTCATTACCTGACCCACATCTAGGCCTATAGCCAGCTATCTCTGTATACGTCTTTATTTTGGAATCTAGTCCCGGGACACTTTCTCGCCGCCCTTCGGCACCGGAGATATTAATGATGCCCACGCAAGCCTCGTTTGGACCATGGGAGGCGCCCCCGAAATGGTCCTGACTCGATCTCGCACCGGGCCAATAAACTCGCTGATTTCTGACCGCTCTAACCGGGATTCAACCGAATGTCTTCTATCCCTTTAAACAATAAATTTGCCGTACCCTGGCATACATATGCTCCAGCATTCCCCGTGATGATCACGATTCTCTGAAGCCGGACGCTCGTCCGAATATCGAAATGGTCCCTTGAGTGACCGACATATTTCGAATGCTTGTTTCCCTAGACATAGGGCTTTCCGACTGATTCGAGACCGCTATCGGCTTGTTTCTCTCGATATATTTTCCTGGCCATGAGGCCCCTTTTCCCGGCGATTAATCAAGGGTGTTCCCCTCTCCGAGGGGATGTAAATGACGCCGTGACCTTTATGGCGCGGCGGGTTCCAGTCTCGACACGAACCACACAATCGTCTGATTAATCAGATCGAGCGCACAATAAATTGTCACATTTGTGACTGGCACGCCCACGCACTTAATAAACGAATAAACCTACCGAATAAACTGACTTAAAGAAACAAACAAATGAGCGTGTCGAAAAGTGCATCCACAGGAGGTAGGGGAAGGCCCGGAAGGGATGGAGCTTAGTTGGTTTCCTCCTCGCATCCGTGAGGCGAGCAGGAAGGGACGGGCAGCAGGGATGTCTGATCCCCCCATCCGTCCTCCATCTCGCTCCCCTGCAAGCGCCGCCGGAACTGATAAAGGGAAAACGGCGTGCCTCCCCGCGTCGGCCCCTTTTCAAGTCTATCCTCCGGCCATCGACTCCTTTTCAAGTCTGGAGCAACAGGAACTCCCTGCCCCCCGTCGTCGACAGCCTCCTCATCTGGAGCTTCCTCCATGCTCCGAATACCACGACACAACGCAACGTGAAGAAGGAATGAGGAAAGACTGTCAGGGAAAACCCTAAGCGGTGGAGAGGAAGGGATGCCCTTCAGTCCTTTTTATAGGCAAAGGGAGGCTACTTACCTTAAATGATTTCTCCCCTCGAAAACACGCAAGAAGGATTTCTTGCTACAAACGGTCACCTCAAACTTCTCGTCTTCCGGCCCAGCGGGACACACGAAGCGGCCAGGCATTTAAAGCGTGGGAAAATGGGAAGACACCCTATCAGACGCTCACCCAACCATCGTGCGAGATTCACACAGAAAATATCGGCTCTTTCCAACAACCGCAGATACGCTAAACAGAATATAGCAATGGCGGTATGGAACAGATAAGTCTTCATCATAATACCACTGCCCTATTTATTTCTACACAAAAAGAGGGAAGTTTTCTCCTTCCAAAAAGAAAAAGGTATATAAAGAGAGGAAGCAAAGCGGATACATCAGGCCTCCGGCCCACCCTGAAGCTCGGAAGTGGAAGGCTCGGACAGTCCACCCCCGGCATGCTCAGCGATGGCCGACCCTGGCACTGACCCCACCGACGTGGGAACTGCCTCGGTTGTGCGCTTTCCCGAGGCATCCGGAGTTGGCGATCCCTCGGGCGAAGACCCCTCCTGATCCTCTTCGTCCGGTGCCGAGACAGAGGAGCCCGAGGATGACATATCCGAGTCGTAGCACTGTCCGGATGGGAATTCAATCCCAGAATCCTATTCCCCGGCATAAGATACCGCCCGGTCGTAGCCCTGCTTGAACCCCTTGCAGATGCCTTGGCAAAGCGCTAACTCGTAGTAGGGAAGGGTAGCCTCCTTAAGGTCGACCCGGTAGGCCTCTGAGCTCTTGTACTGCTCGAGAGCCTCCGCCCCGGCCGATCCCACCCTACCAGTGAGCTCGGCCTCCCTCCGCTCCGCCTCGGCTGACCTCCGATAGGCCTCAGCAGTCCGCTCTTCGGCCGCCACCACCTGCTTCTCCGCCTCGGCCAGATCGGCCTCGGCCTCTCGCCGAAGGCGCTCGGCTTCCTCTGCTCGGTCTACCAGCTCGGCCCGCTCGGTATCCCACTAGCCCTCCAGCTCAGCGCGCGCAAGGTGCTCCTCCTCGAGAAGCTTGTTCTTCCTCTCGAGCGATTCACGAGCCTTGGCTAGCTGCTCGGTTAGTGCCCGGGTCTCCACTTGGCTTGACCGCATCAGCCCCTTGACTGAGGAGATCTCCCGCCGAAGCCCGTCACGCTCCTCGGTGAGCCGAGCCAACCTCCTGTCCGACCCACCAAGGGTCCAGGCCAGGTTCGCTCACTCCCATTTCGACCGAGCATACGCTTCCGCCACAGCAGCCCCCATCTGGGCCAGGGCCAGACTGCCCTCCATAACCCCGGCGAGAGCTGTAGACGGGGAGTACTGCCTATCTCCCCCCCTCATCTTCGTGGCTATACCGCGGCATACCTGGTGCAGGGGGCTCAAGATACCGAGCCTCTCCAAGGCCGCCGGAACGGAGAACCCCCTATCGCCCGGCGCCCCACCGTGTGGCTCGGATCGAACCCCTGCCTCGGTTGCCCCTCGCGCCTCGGTCGGATTTTCTTGCGGCCCCTCAACCTGGATCGGCTCGCCGCCTGCGCCACCTCCCGAAGCACCTGCCTCGGCCGCAGTCATAGCACCCCCAACTTCGGCCACGGCCCCCTCGGCTCCGGTCGAGGGGAGATCCGGGTCGGCCCCGCTGCCGGTTGCAGGAGCCCCCTCGGCCCCCTCGGTCCCAGCCAAAGGAGGAACCAAGCCCGCATCATCACTGCCCGCAGGGGCACCCCCGACCTCCTCGGCCCCCTCTAGCTCAGCTGGTGGGAGAGCCCGCCCGGTAGGGTCGGCCCCACTGTGCCCGGCGGAGGGGTGAGCCGCGGTAGGGTCGCCTTCGACCGTGGGTACGACCCCGGCCTTCTTGGCCCGCTTTCTGGCCCTCGCAGCGGCCCGGATCATACCCTCCATAGGGTCCTTGCACTTGGGTCCCCGCGGTCCGGAGGATTCACCCTGGGCCACTCCCTTGCCCTTATCTTTGGTTTGGGAGTGACCCACGGGAGCAGTCGGTTCGTCGGCAGCCGAGTCATCTCCAAGCTCGATCACCTCTGCGGCCTCCTTCAGAGGCTCCCGCCTGGTGTCTGCACAAGGAAGAAGACGTGCTCAGTAAAAGAAAGATGACCCCCACATCCGAAGGAGGATCTAAGTTGTGGCACCTGAGCCCGACGGATGCAGCCGCGTAAGAAGACACCGCTCGATATTCTCCAGCTTCACCAGCTCTTCGGTGGACTGGCGGTGCTTCAGCAAAATGGCAGCATACTCCTCCACATGAGGAGGGAACTCGTCCTGTCTGGGAGGGACGTTAGGGTGGAAATTGGGGATTACCGGGCACCTCAAAGTTTCCTCCACTGAGCAAATCCCCACCCAGAAGAATTGGGTCTTCCACCCATTATACGAAGAATCCTTCGCCGCCAAAAAAATACAACTCCTATTTCACCTTGCCTAGATGAAGTAGAAGCCCTTACCCGCCGAAGGATGCACTTTCAACTCAAAGAAAAAGTGGAAGAAGTCCATGGAAGGTGGGACTCCGCACTGACAGTAGAGAATATGAAAGGCGGAAAGGAGGAGATAAGAGTTGGCTACCAACTGAATGGGTGCCAACCGAAAAAAATTAAAAAGCTGAAGGACGAAAGGTTCAAAAGGAAGGCGGAATCCACCCTTCCACGATAGAAGAAACATACATATGTGACCTGTACGAGAGTCCAGGCTCGTCTCGTATGGGGTAACAGCGGCAAAACTAAACTTGTAGGGTAGGTAGTACTGGTGCTCCAGCCTCCTCACATCCGCCTCCCCCAGTTCGCTGCAGTTGGGGACCGGCGCCCTCGCCACCGGCTCATCCTCCCCCTCCTCAACATCTAGGCGCTGGCCCGCCATGGAGTCAGAAGAAGACTCTGAGGGAAGACGGTCCCGAGACCCTGAAGATTCCGGTAGATGAGGAAGCTGCTGGACGGCCTCCGCGGTTATCGCCGCCAACTCCTTGAATGCCGCCGCAAGCCTCTGCTCCTCCGTCGTGTCCTCACGGCGCATCGAAGAGCCCCAAAAATGAGAACGAATGAGAGCTAAAACCCTAAGAAATGGAGGGAGTCTGGAATGACAACAAGCGCCTGTAGACGTCAAAAAAATGTCCATGAGGATCATACGGCATGCACGTCTCGACACTCGAGAGCAAGCCAGAGATGGAAATGCCGAACAAACCTCATGCCTCGCCCGATCAGGACGAGAACTCACATGGTGGTCCGCCATCCGTTAAGGAGGCCCTCGGGCAGAAGATACGGCTACAACTCTCCGACCGGCCATGCCGAGAGCAGAATCAAAGAAAAGTCGGGAACTCCGGCATAGCCTCGGCATGCACCGAAAGTCACGCAAAGTCTGGACCGAGCCCCAAAAGCTACGAACGAAACATTGCAGAGGCCATGCATCTCAACTAAAACATTCCGGGAATGCCAACGTTCATATAAATGGCCGCTCTTTTGAGAAGAATCACTTTGAGGCTTAAAACGGCACCGTAGAGCATCAATCCGGCGCGCCCCTTGCTTTGTTAATATGGCGCGCCCCCTTTATGCTCTAATACGGTGCCCCTTTGCAAATGTTTAATCCGGCGCGCCCCCCGGCCGCGCCGTTTTAACCGAAGTACCCATTTGCCCATTTTTAAGAGCTTCTCCTTCAAATGCTAAAGCGGCGTGGCCATTTGAAGGCCAAAAACTTAATACGGCGCGCTACTTTTGGAGAACCCATCACAATATCCTCTTCTTAATACGGCGTGCCAAATGCAAATGAGTTTAACCTCATCATGTCCCATCTGCCAACCGATGCTCTGTTCAGCATAAATGCAACGCACAGAGAACATTCAATGCCCATGGCTCTGCTTCTACCTCCGTTCGACAGCACAGAAGCGGCAGCGACGAAGCAACCCCCGGCAGACCTGCGAACATCCCGTCCTCGGATGAACGGCAGCGTACGGCGTGAACCAGTATCGTCCAGCGCATCAAGTCAACTCCCAACTTCATTGCGGACGAGGTGGAAGTGCAGGGACGCTCCCAGGATGGCCATTCTATAAAAGGGGTAGCATTGCGAAGAGAGGGTGGAAGAAGAGGAGGCTGGGAGAAGAGAGGCTGAAGGGGGGTTTGGCTAAGGTCTCTGGCGTCCGAAGAGAGGAAGAAGCTCCGTCCATTCACATCTGCAAGGTGAAGAAAAAGGAGAGAGAGGGTGAGAAAGATAGAGAGGAGAGAGGGGGAGGAGTTTGTGCTCTGTTCCTCCTTCTCCCCCACCGGTGTATCTTCTTCCCCCCCACCTCAACACCTAGTTTTTTTCATCTTATCCGTTGTATTCTTGCCCCCCGCAATGTATTTCTTTTTCTACCTCTGGATGAACCTTCTTTGTGTTAAAAACCTCCCCCGTTTATGTGGATGAATAAAAGGAAATGTTTTCTTGCGAGCTTCATGTTCCTTGTTTAGCCTCTGCCTCCCTTCTTCACTTTCTATTCATCCAGGGTCTTTGAGGCCTACCTCTCCATGGTATGGCCTTCAAAGGAATCCACGTGGTGGATGAACATTCATAGCCCTCTTGTGGCATACATTCGTCCCGTTCAAGAAATCACCACCTGTAAGCTGCTGGAGCTCTTGAAGGCTAGTCCTCGAGCCTCTACAAGCGCCTACGGGTTAACGGAGGCCCCACTCAGAGTTCTGAGGTTCACCCCGGAGCAATCCGTTTGGTGTTCCCCGCTTTTCTCTGGCAAAACCTTAGTCTGGGGGAGATGCTGCCCAAATTTTGCCAGGTAAAGAACACAGAAGAACAGACAAACAGAATAAGCTCTGTGGGTAAAAGAATAGCGTACGATTGAAGCCCCTGAATCAACCTGAACCTCTAAGTTCCTGCATAATCCCTCCTAATAAAACATTCAATCTTCATGCTCCTTCATTTTAATAAACGATTAAAAAGCTGTAACCTCCTTCTCTATCAACTTAATCCATCAATCAAGTTAATAAATCAATCGAAACGTCAATCTACAGGTTGAAGAAATAAGAACAGAAGCAAAAAGAATCAAACAGAATGAAATAAAGCTTAACCCGGCGCGCCCCTAATCCGGCGCGGGCTAATCTGGCATGCTCACCCCCCGCGCCGGTTTAACTCTACACTCAAATCTATTTTGGAATTCTTGGAATGAATAGTACCCCCTTTCCTGTTCACCTTGCTATTCCGGCGCGCCATTATTCTTGAACCTAAACCGGAGCGCCCCTTGCACCTCCTAATCCGGCGCGCCTCCCATGAATACCCATTAAACCGGCGCACCCCTTGCACCTCCTATTCCGGCGCGCCCTCCCTTGTATCATGCTAAACCGGTGCGCCCCTTGCACCTCCTATTCCGGCGCGCCCTCCCTTGTATCACGCTAAATCGGCGCGCCCCTTGTGTCCTCCTAAACCGGCGCGCGCCCCTTGTGTCCTCCTTAACCGGCGCACCTCCTTAACACAAAAAAAGGGATAAACAGCCAATAAGAAAGGAGAAATGTTCAAAACTAAAAAATGAAAAGATCAATCTTAATAAAAAAAATGAAACAAACACTGTCACCCTTTCTATAATCAAATTTTGTTCCGGGGGCACTGCCCCCGGAAACCCCCGCGTGTGAGGGCTCACGTTAGTGAGCTCGGGCTACGCACCTAATAATTCACTCCCTCGGACTGGGTGCAAAGAGAAAATCAATGATGCCTTATGGTATCAAACATGGTTTACGGAATTTCCGACATGGCCATAGTCTGAAATCATCTCCGGCCAACAGTCTATCAACTTGACCCGTCCCTACTAGGATCCAATCCCGCATTCTCATTAAACTTGCCTTGTTCGTGGCATGCATCTGCGCAGTTTTGTTACCGTCTTTTATACTACAAACACGGACCTTCGTCCGAACATGAAGTGGCCCGTGAGTGGCGGACATAGTCTGAACATTCACGCCCCGATACGGGTTTCTAACATAGTTTGTCTTTTACTATCCTCCTGCATTATTAGTATTCTCTTTAGGCCATAGGGCCCTTATTCCCGGCAATCAATCAAGGGTGTTTCTCCGTATGAGGGATGTAAATAACGTCGGGGCCTTTACGACACGGCGGGTTTCGGTCCCGACATGAATTACACAATTGTCTGATTAGTCAGATCGAGCGCACCATGGGCTTCCGTGAAGCCCGAATAAATCGTCACTTTGTGACTAGCACGCCCACGTACTTAATAAACACGATAAACAAATAAACAACGATTTTAAATAAAAAGTGCCTCCACAGCACCCAACGCCTATAAACCCACGCAGGAGGCGGCGCGTCGTTCCGACCTCCGAGGAAAGGGGGGCCCTTCAGTTCAAATCTGTCAGGATTATCATTAACACGGGCACAGGTGACCACGACACGTGGCTTCCTAAACACCGCCATATTTTCACCCACCTGAGCCACACTGGTCCGAAACCCCAAACAGCTACTCGACCGAGCTTACTAAAGCTCGGGAGTAGGAGGGGGACAAGTGGAGAGGGGGATTTCTGTAGCCCAATTAAGAGCAGCCAAAGTAGGCCCATCAGGACCGAACGAGGCTCAGCTCATCCAAGTGACAGCCCTCTCGGTCCCACTTCGGCCATAAAAGCCCAATAAAGATCACTCAGGATCCCATCCTTCCTCGACGGCCTTTAGGCTTGGAAGGCCCGAACGTCAGAACGGAGGAAGACCCACGCCCGAGCCATCTCCCCACCGAGATAAGGGCAGGCGCTCCCCGCCCACTCTGATCTGACTGCATCCAAGCTACGCCCATCGCCCGGACAGGGCTGGCACTTCTCATGCTTGGATCAACTGACAAATGCTTATCCATGCAGCCATTGACAGTCCGTTATGAGCAGGAGTTCAGCGGGATAAGGGTGCCACGATCACCCAAGGTCATGAAGAGCCCACGATGAGGACGTAACGATCCCATGATGAGGACGTAACTCCCGCCTAAAACTTCTTAGCTTATGGGACTCTTCGGGGGAGCTCGCTATATAAACCAAGGACTCCCTCCGGCAGCAGGTAAGGCATATACATGCCTAACACTCCCTGAGCAGGAACCACTTAACCATCTTGGTGTTGGGGAATCTCGCGCATCTCTTTCAACCTCCCTCAATACCTTCCACCATTGCTCTACTGACTTAAGCATAGGAGGGTTTTCCCTGGGAACTATCCCTAGGCCTCCTAATTTGTTTCCCTTTCTTTGCAGTTCACTATCCGGTGATCATCCTCCCAGCTCAGGACCAGCGCGAGATCACGCCCCTTCAGAATGCTCATGAGATGTTTGGACGATAATGAAGCTTGGAAGGTGGCCGAAGCAGCCCATTCTAGCGAATTTGGAGGTCATGTTAATGGCCAGGCTCTAGCGAAGAAGATCCTTAGGCAGGGCTATTATTGGCCCACTCTAGAGGAAGATTGCTCCATCTATGTCCGGAGGTGTCTTAAATGCCAACTCCATGCTGATAAAATCCATGCTCCAGCTTCATCTCTTCATCCTCTATCTACTCCTTGGCCGTTTTCTATGTGGGCTTTCGACATTGTCGGCCCGCTCGGTGATCCCAATTCTCAGATTAAGCAAAAATCATTCATCCTTACCGCCACTGAGTACTTCACCAAGTGGGCTGAAGCCAAAGCATACACAGAGATCAAAGCTACCACGGTATGCCGCTTCATCATGAAGAACATTATCTCGCGATTCGGAATGCCAAGCACCATCTTCACCGACAACGGACCCCAGTTCATCTCTCAAGAGCTCAAGGACCTATGTAAGAAGTTCAATATTACATTGCATCATTCTTCTCCATATTACCCACAAGGCAACGGTCAAGCCGAAGCCACTAATAAAACCCTTCTCAAAATCATAAAAAAAACATGCGAATCTCATAAATTTTCCGATTGGCCAGAAAGACTAGTGGAGGCTCTATGGGCTTACCGCACCTCCATTCGCACTCCCACGGGGCAAACCTCCTATGTTCTCACTTATGGGATGGAGGCGGTGCTCCCATATAAGATTTTAATCCCTTCCCTATGGGTGCATCTCGATAAAGAACTTAATCTCGATGAACGTCGGGAGGCGTTGCTCGTCCAGCTGGAACTCTTAGACAAGAAGAGGATGAATGTGGCCGATCACGTATCTGTTTATCAAAAGAGAGTTTCACGTTATTTTCAAAAGAAGGTAATCGAGTGTAAATTCCAAAAGGGTGATATGGTTTTGAAATGCAAATTCATTCGGTCTGCAGGTCCTAGGTCTAAATTGCAACCTAACTGGGAAGGGCCATTCGTTGTCAAAGAAGCTTATCCAGGGAATGCTTACCGCTTAGTGAACACCGAAGGTGAGGAGCTCTCTCACGCTTAGAATGGGTTGTATCTTAAGCGTTTCTTTCCTTAGAGTCTAACCAGTGCCACCCCGGTAACGAGGCAATCTTTCCCTTTCACCACAAGAGAGGACCCTGAGTATGGCAATCACACACTACACGACATCCCTGGTCGGGTTTTCCGCATTGTAGACACCGTTTCTCCTTGGCCATGCTTTGGGGGAAAGTCAAAGTCCCTGTCCGTTTCTTTCTTCGGTTGAATCCAGGGGCAAGAAGTAAATAAAGAGGCGACGACCGATCCAGGCACCCTGAAGATAGGAGGTCTCAAATAGGGGCAGTCCATTATGATCTGACGCCACAAGAAAAAGAAAAAAAGGAGTAAAGAAAAGGAGCATTCATCGTAACCAAAAAGCAAAAGTCTATCTCAAAGTCTATCAATCATAATCTCAAAGCTCCAAGAAAATAAAAACTAGGCATGGCAAGAGTGTGTGGACGCACTTTTTGTTTAATAAAATCGTTGTTTATTTGTTTTTTGGCGTTTATTAAGTGCGTGGGCGTGCCAGTCACAAAGTGACGATTTATTGTGCGCTCGATCTGACTAATCAGACGATTGTGTGGTTCGTGTCGGGACTGGAACCCGCCGCGCCATAAAGGTCACGGCGTCATTTACATCCCCTCGGAGAGAGGAACACCCTTGATTAATCGCCGGGAAAAGGGGCCTCATGGCCAGAAAATTAGTTACGTGAAAAGTCTATTAGGAAGCATTGAAATCCCCGTGCGAGGGTGAGAAGAAAGCATTCGAGATTATGTCGGTCATTTGTTGACCATTTGATGTTTGGACAAGTGTCCGGTTTGAGAAACGAGTAATCATCATAGGAAAACCGGAGCATATGTATGCCGGGTACGACAAATTTATTGTTCACAGGAACTGGAAGCATTCGGTTAAATCCCGGTTAGAGCGGTCAGAAATCGGTGAGTTTATTGGTCCGGTGCAAGATCGAGTCAGGATCATTCCGGGGGCGCCTCCCGCGGTCCAAACGAGGCTTGCGTGGGCATCATTAATATTTTCGGTGCTGAGGGGCAGCGGGAAAGTGTCCCGGGACTATATTCTAAAACAAAGATGTGTACAGAGATAGCCGGCTATAGGCCTAGGATGTGGGTCAGGCGATGACCATGGTTGGGGCGAACCCGAGGTCCGAGCATGACTCACGACGGTCTTATTGATGTCCCTATGCGTAGGGTTCGAGGAGGATGAGAGCCGCCTCATTCCATTCGGGTTTTGTCGGTCACTCATGGACCATTTTGTGTTCGGACGAAGGTCCGTGTAGAAAATAAGACGGTGACGGGAGCAAATCCGTGCAAATGTCTGCCGTGAGTACGGCAAGTTTAATGCGAGCGCGGAATTAGATCTCGGTATATATATATGTCGGTCACTAACGGACCATTCATTATTCGGACGGAAGTCCGTATTAATAGCGTCAAGGACAACGGTAAAACCGTACGGACGTCTGCCGTAGGTGCGGCAAGTTTAATGTGGGTGCGGGATCGGATCCCGATGAAGATGGGTCAAGCTGATGATCTATGGGCCCGAGGTGGTTGCGGACTATGGCCATGTCGGGGTTTCCGAGGACCACGTCTGATGCCACGAGGCGTCATTACTTTTCTCTTCACGCACAGTCTTGGAAAACGAAGGTTCCAAGGTATACGTGCGTGTCGGTCATGGTCGGACCATTCATTGTTTGGACGCGAGTCTCCGTTTGAAGCATCGAAGACGATGATAAAACCGTGCAAATGTCTGCCGTAGACACGACAAGTTTAATGTGGGGTTGCGGGATTAGATCCCGGGAGACTCGGGTCGAGTTAACGAACTATTGGCCCGAGATATGTTCGGATCACGACCATGTCGGAGGTTCCGAGGTCCACATCCGATACCACAAGGCATCATCGATTTTCTCTTTGCACCCAGCCCGGGGGTGTGAATTGTTAAGTGCGAAGCCCGAACTCACCAACGTGCGCCCTCGCACGCGGATCGACCTGCGCGGTCAGGTCGCGGGGTTCGACCTGCCCGGTCAGGTCGTGGGGGTCAAGGGGGCAACACCCCTTGCGGGGGTTTCCGGGGGCAGCGCCCCCGGAACAAAATTTGGATTATGGAAAGGGGAAACTTTTTATTAGTTTTATTCATTAGCTTCAAGTCTCTTCTCTCATTTGATTAATCATTTTCTCCCTTTCAGGCACGCCGGCTTAAGGGAAGCAAAGAGCGGAGCGCGCCGGTTAATGGAAGCCCAAAAGGGAACGCCGGAATAGGTGGTGCAAAGTTTGGGCGCGCCGGTTAATGGCCAATGGAGGAGGGTGCGCCGGAATAGGCCCAATGAGGGGGGGCGCGCCGGTTATATGGCAAGAAGGAAGAGGGCCAGGGGCGCACCGGAATAGGCTGAAAAAGGGGGAGGAATAGTGTAGCGCGCCGGTTAGTGGCAAGGAAAAATGAAAGGGGTTTTGAGTGTAAGGCTAAACCGGCGCGGGGGGGTACCGCGCCGGGTTAGCCCACGCCGGATTAGGGCGCGCCGGGTTAAGCTTCTATGAGGTTTCTTTCGTTCTTTTATGCTCTGTTTCTTGTTTCTTTCACCTGTGGGTTGATTTATTGATTAGTTTGTTTATCGAACTGATAGATTAAGTTTGTGGAGAGGAAGTTTAAGTGTTTTAGTTGTTTGCTAGGGTGAATTAGCATGAAGATATGAATGTTTTATTAGAAGAGTTTGTTGCAGGAACTCGAAGGCTCAGTCGTGATCAAAGGCTTCAAGCATGTGATGTTCTGGCCCTCAGAGAATAGCTTGATTCATTTGTTCCTGGCAAAAAATGGGCAGCACCTCCCCCGGACTGAGGCTTGCCAGAGATAAATAGGGGAACACCAAACGGAGCAAAGCTCCGGGGTGAACCTCAAAACTCAGAGTAAGAACTCCGTTAACCCGTAAGTGCATGTGGAGACTCGAGGACAAGCCTTCAAGAGTTCCAGCAACTCAGGGTGATGATCTCGTAGGTGGGACAGGTGTATGCCGTAAGAGGCCATGAATATTCATCCGTCGACGAACTCCTTCGAAAGGCCATGCTACGGAGGAGCATGCTTCGAAGGGCCCTGGATGAGGAGGAGGAGGAAGGGGAAAGAAGAAGAAAGACAAAAGATCGTGTTTGCCAATAAGGGGCCTTCTGTTTATTCATCCACCAAAGGGGGGAAAAATGGCTCAAGCCCAAGAAATTTCATCTCCACGGAGGAGAAATACATTATGGAGGGATAAAAAAGGGGGAAGAGATACATGGACGGGGGGAACAGAGCACAAGCTCTTCCCCCCCCCCCCAGCTCACCTCTCGCTCTCAACCTCACTCTCTTCTTCTTCACCTCACGGGCGCAGGGACGGGGGGCTTCTTCTCTTCGGGTGGCATTCTCTTCTTCTTCAACCGGTCTCTCTTCCCTTCTCTCTTCTCTTCAATGGCCAGCCATGGGGGTTCTCTCTTCAATAGCCCATCCTCTTCTCTGTCCAACATGCAGAGTATATGTAGCCGGCTGCCCTTTCTTGGCTCGGACGGAAGGATCCCGCCAACTCATTCATCTGTGGTGTCGTCCGTTGATTTGCACAGTACACTGGCATTTATCCGAGGAAGGGATGTTTGCTGCTGCTACTCCCCCATCGATGCTTGTCTTCACCGTCGATGCAGCTGCGTTGTCGAACGGAGGTGGAGACAGGGCTCCAGAGCATTGAATGCCCATGGAGACAGAGCTTCAGAGCATTGAATGCCCTCTAGGCACCAGGCTGATGCGAAAATAGGGTATCGGCTAGCGGACGGGACTGCATTTGAGTTAAACCGGCGCGGTGTTGTGCGCGCCGGATTAACAACACATAAAGGGGCATGCCGGACTAGCATCATGTAAAGGGGCGCGCCGGGTTACAACCAATATAGGGCGCGCCGGTTTAATGGCCACAGGAGGGGCGCGCCGGTTTAAGGCCCAAGCAAGGGCGCGCCGGTTTAAGTGCAGGCCGTGCCGGATTAGACTTTATCTCCGAGTCGCGGCTCTTCGGACGGACGCTTGTCCTCCCGTGTTGCTTTAGTGGTAATGCACCGCCGTTGGGGTGTTTAGTTCAGGGCCTCTGAATCCCGATTCTGAGCTTTGAGTGATCTCCGACGCGTGCCGGACATGTGTTCGAATTCTTGAGTTTCTTTTGATTCGGCCGTTGGGAATGCCGACTGGAGAGTGGGGGCCATCTCTTTAGCACGAGGGGCTTCTTTGTTGGGTGGCAGAGCACCGGGCAGGTATTCATCCTTCTTGGAGGAAGCATAGGGTTTATTCAACCTTCCCATCTTTGACTCACTCTTGAGTGCTGAGACGTGCATGCTATATGATCATCATCATTTTTTTGACGTCCACAGAGTGGCAGTACAGTTTCCCCGCGAGATGCATGAGCTCGGTCGTATGCGTGCCTAGAGTGGGTCAAGGTTCAATGACGGACACAAAAGCCCCGGCGCAACAGACCGAGTCTCTGAATGGGTTGTCTAGAAAGGAACTCAAGATCTAAAAACTTCTATATCTGGCCTAAGCTTACCCCCGTATTCTTTCTTTCCTTTTAGGACTAAGACAAGTACCCTGGGTATAGCCTTGGTAGAGACACTGTCATGTAAGTTGGGCCCTGGCCAGGGGCTGTCACCTCCATTGCACGCCAACCTCGAGAACTCTTAATGGAATAAGGAGGGCCCACGTTGCTAGGGGAGGCACTGTTGTCAAAATCCAAAAAAATCATATATTTCAAAATCTAAAAAAATCACATATTTCAAAATCCAAAAACATATATTTTCAAAATTCAAACAAAAATCATATATTTCAAAATCCAAAAAAAATCATATATTCCAAAATCCAAAAACACCAGATATTTTCAAAAACTCACAAAAATCCAAAAATGCCATCATATGCATCGCATTATTTCCATTATGTTTTCCGCCTATTTAGTAAGGCTCCACCCCTTGACCAAGTATCAAGAATGGTCATTCTCTAACTTGCTTTGAGGCAAGGGGTTGAGTCTAAGAACGGATCTGACTTGTTTCTCGTCTAAGTGTGTGCAGAACGCAGGTTCAAGCCCGAGACTGAAAAATCACAAATTTCCAAGTTCAGGTCTATAATGCATCATCATTAGACCGTTACAGATCTGTGACGGTGCATCATCAGGCCGTTACATGCTCCAAAAGGTTGGCACTCATTATCTATCAGCACACTCTCTGACGCGTCTGCATTAGACCGTCACCTAGCTCTAACGGTCCACCTTAGACCGTTACATTCTCCCGAGGGCAGAACTCTTAGCTCATCCCCTCTGACGGCTCATCGTGAGACCGTCAGACTCTTGTGACGGTACTAAGAAGGATCATTGCACTCTCCAGAAGCTCTATTTTCAAGGATGTTCAGGCCAGATCAAGCAACGAACTCATGCCCATTCAATCAGAACCTTCCCATGTCATTTGATTGAGTTTAATAAAACATAAAAATTGATTGAAAAGCTCCAATTGTCATTTCTAAAGATACATTCAATTTTCTATCCGCAAGGGGGCGAATCTTGTGCAATTCCTTCACGTAGCTACGATGTCCCTCGTCGTCTTCTTCCACTTCTTCTTGCCACGGGCGCACTTTGCTGATCTCCCACATGGTCAGTGCGCTCCGGATCGCTCTTTCATCCTCCTCGGTCCCCATCTTCCTGGCTAGAAGGGGAGGGTTGTGTGATAGTGAAGGAACTTCGGTTCGGGGTAGTCCAATTTGAAGATAGCACCGGTGCGGGTTGTAGATTGCCATGGTAGTATTTCCCACTAGCTGAAGATCAAGGCCTGGTCGCCGTGGTACTCTAAGCAATGTGTTTCGAAGGACTCTTGGACGCATCGTGAACTTCTCTATTGGCAAAGTGTTGAGGAAGAGGCGCCATTCATCCCGCGTTTTCTTGTCCGCCGTCTTGCATTCAACCTACGAGGAAAATCCAAAGGCACCTCCAATGAAGAACAGAGGGTGGCTCCCAAAGATCCGGTTGGCTGAAGTTATGTTCTCTTTGGGTTGGAACTTAATTCTTACGCCCACCCAACACTCGATGATTATCATAGAGCCGAACAAAGGTCCTCCTAAGCAAGCGGAGCTAAGTCCTTCGTAAAGGTATGAAAGGATTGCTTGAGATATGGACAAACCCCGCCACAATCCGCTGATGATTCTAAGATTTTGGATATCTAAGAGGTGGTTGGTGGTGGTGAAAAGGAAGACTCCGCATAAGCAAACCGACACGGCTTTGGCTATGCCTTCGTATCTCTCCCACTTGTTCTTACAATGAGAGACTATCCATTGAGCCATGGGTATCAAGTGAATATGGTTTGGGCTGATCATGGTCCTCACGTCCTTTGGATTGTGTATGAAATCGCTTAGGATCAAGGATGGGTCAATAGGTTCGACCGTATGGCACACTAGATCTTCATCCCCCACTTTAGTCTTAGCAAGGGCTAGGTAGGTTTCTACCTCCTCCAATAGGACTGTAGCTTCAAAGGAAGGGAAAACGAAGGTATGTGTTTGTGGATGCCATAGTTCTATAAGGGCTGAAATGCTTGACCAATCTAAAGATAATTTCTGGAAGTTCTTGGCCAAAACTAGCAAAGGTTGGAGGTGCCATGCCCTAAGAATTGAAGTTACTTCTAAAGGGAGTCCTTTGACCATGGAAGCCACCCACTTTATGTTGGAGTAACACCTTTGACTAGGCAAAGGCTAGAAAGAAGAAGAGGGAAGAATCATGAGAAGCTTAAAAGTGCAGCAAGTTATGAACTTTTGAGGATAAATTGGAACTTACCACCCTTTGGGCACTTGAGCTCAGATGCTTGGGGAGTGATGTCAACAGTTGCAGCGCCCCATGCTCCTTCTTGGCTGCTTTAGGGCCGGTGTAGACCCTCTCTTCCATGCTTATCACTTCGAAGCTTCTCTTCATGGTGTTCCTTGCCCTTTGATGGAGGTTTTCTGCCCTTGTAGCAGAGAATTGGTGAAAGCTGCGATTTTTGGGGCTTAGTTCTATCTTTTAAAGGCTTGATTTTGATCAGATTTGGGTTAGAAGGCCTTATCCTAAGCCTAGGAGAGTTCTAGTATGGATTAAGGTATCCTTGCTTCGAGTTTGGGCTCTCACGGCATAATCTGTCTCGGAGTACACTTTGTTCTCTGGCAGTCTATCGTACGACCGCCACATATTCCTCACGCTCCATCACTGGGCCGTCACATTTCCTGCTACACTAGTTTCAGTCAATCAGGCTCTGTCATGTCTGACGGTCTCATTTATGACCGTTACCTTCTCTGACGCTCCTTCAGTGGGCCGTCACATTTTCCTGCTTCATATTTAGCCCAACATCGTTCTGTCAGATCTGACGGTTTCACCTTGGACCGTTACTTCTCTCTGACGCTCCAGTGGACCGTCACATTTCCTGCTACGCAGTTTTCAGTCCCCCTCTGTCGTCTCTGACAGCCTGGTCCTGATGCGTTACGTTAGTCTGACGCTCCTCCTCTAGACCGTCACACATTCTGCTGTAGGTTTTCTGTTCTCTCCTTTTTTCCTCTGGTCTAACCTACCAGCCCTACACTTTGCCCCTGTTCATTCATTTACACTCCCGTCCACACATTTACTTTCATCAATTCATTCGCATACATTCGCATCCATTTCACATTCACATTCGTTCATTCATCCACATAACAAAACAAAACATAAAAAAGATTTGCATTCATTTCATTTTCATTCACATGAGTCATGTACAAGTGTGGGTGTCAAAAGAATAAAAGAGAATACATCATTCAGCCGGTCTATCTCCTGGGCCCTCGCTATCACCAGCACCCTCTTACCGCTTGGCTGGCGGCTCCATGGTACTGTGATCTCCCTCTCGTGGTCATCTCCTATCCGCCTCCTCGTTCCTCCGTTGATCGGAAGAACTAGCCAGGTAGTTTCCTACCGAGCCGCTAGGCATTCCGCTCCGTGTGCTTCCCGCTGCAGCACTCCGAGATCCACTCAGTGCAGGCCCTCGGCTGATCGTCCGGACTGCCCGCTCTACGGCCCGTAGCTCGATCTTCAAGTCGTGAATCTGAAGTCGCACCGCTCGAGCCTCGCCCCGGTATCTCTCAAGATCCGCTGTCTGGGTAGCTGTCCATTCTAATTCCCCTTTCAGTCAGGCTACCTCTGCCCGCAGGTGCTCCGTCTCCGCACGGGTCCGCTCAGTCTCCGCCCGAGCTCGCTCCGCCTCGGCCACGGCCACGGTCTGCTCTCTCGCCTGCATTTTTGCATGATTAGCTCATTTAATATTTAGGCATTTAGTGATTTAAGTCAAGAGTAGGCATTTAAGTTTAGTGTTTTACCCGCTCCGTGAGGGTGGCCTCCGCCTCCTCGGCCCGAGCAACCGCTCGAGTGAACTCCGCATCTCGTTCAGCTCTGCCCCCGGCAGGCTGTGACGATGAAGATGGAGCATCCGGTCTCGCTCTTTGGGCTCCCTCAACCCGCTGCATTTAGAAATCAAAGTTAGTCATATTCGCATCATAAGCATTTAAGTCTTAAGTGTAGAATCTCACCAAGAGCTCCAAAGCAGTCCGGTACTCATCCCGCTGCTGGATGGTGGCGTGAAGAAGTCCCTCGAGCTCGGCTATGCGTCCCTGAGGGTCTAGCTGCATTTAGAAAGCATGAGCCAGTGTACATATAGCTTTAATTTAGACAAGGGTTGAGTTTAGAAGTTCATACCGGTCGTCGGGTGCCTTTGAACACCTGGTCCCCATACCGCTGCGAGTAGGCTTTGAGGTAAGCCTCGTCACTTTCTGCCCGATCCTTCACCGCCCGGCCTCTCTTGTTCCAGTCATGCACGTACTTGGCCTTTCGGGTGCACCAATCCACATTGCCACTAATATCCTTGGAAGACTTACCCGGGCGCTCATCATTTCTGCGCGGGAAGGTCACCTCTGGCTGATGTAATTCCCTAGTCCTCAGGATCAGTCGGTAGTGCAAGGGCTCGATGACGTTGATGCAGTGCAGCCATACATCTCGCCTGCTATATGCCAAGGATGCCTTGACCCATGGTTGTCCCTCGTGGCCCTCGTCTCAGTATGGGGTCCATCTCACCTGAAAGTCATGTCAGTCCATTTAGAAGCATTTAGGGGCATATAAAAGCATTTTTAAGGCATGTAGAAGCATTTCAAGTTCGGAGCTTACCGCCGTATGCGGGAATGAGTCTAGATCATCCTGGATCGCCCGGGTCAGTCTACTGATCGATCCCATGTCCCTCACTACTACCCATCGCCTCGCGATCGGGGTTCGCTCAGGATGGAGCTATGTACCTCGCACAATCCCCGGGAGATAGACGAAGCTCAAGATCTGCATTTAGAGTCGAGTGTCAATATATTAGTTGCATTCATGAATTTCATTTGCATAATCATATAAGAAGGCATTTTTACCTGTAGGAAAGGTGAGAAGCCGCCCAGCATCATCCATCGGTCCATGGTGCTGAGTGACTCAAAGAGGAAGGCGAGCGATGCCGCTCCCCATGCGTACTTCCCCACTCTGCCCTGATCCTCCAGCAATGGCATTAATCTGTAACTAATCACATCAGCTCGGGTCAGAAAGAGAAGTTTCCCGAACAATAGCATCAGGAATCGTCTCAGGACCCGGTCTCCTTCCTGTCTAGCCTCCGCCACCACTCGTGGGCGTACCTGCTCAATCACCCTGTCTAGATGCTGCTCGGGTGGCTCACCGACCGCTATCGCTGCTCCTCTCAATCCCAGGCTGTCCTGCAGTCTCGATCTCGAAAGTTGGGATGATGTCTGCCCCGACCTGATCAAGTCCAGCCCTAACAACCCCTGGGCTAGCTCTCTGTAATCACCGTATGTCCACCCAGTCACCGCTGCTCCGTGCACCCTCAATCCGGTGATCCTGGCCATATCTTCCAGTGTTGGGATCATGTGACCCCAGGGGAAGATGAAAGCTCGGCTGATCGGATCCCATCTCTCATGGAGCACGTACAGGAGTGGAGTGTCCATTCTGATCACCTCAATGTTCAGCACTTCGGTGAAGCCCATTGCAGCCAATCTTTCTCTCTGAAACTCGGGCAATGCCTGGTACACTGCCCGGATCTGCAGCCAAGAGATCCTCGTTCTTCTTTTCCCCTGCACATGTAGAGCATAAGTCAGTCATTTGCATCATAAATTCATTTCATTGCATTAATATAATGAAAAACAAAAGGAAATTGAATAATTAAAAAAACCCTAATTTTTGTCTCTGCCTCTGGTTACTCTGACGGCCCTGTGGTGGTGCGTCACAGTACTCTAACGCACCAGGGGTGGTGCGTCAGAGATGTGACGGTCGCTGCAACGACCGTCACGTTCCCTGCAAAGGGGCGTTCTCCCCTTCGTTTTCCTTGGCTTTCCAAAATGGCCATATGGCCTACAATCATTCCTAAAGGGTCCCCAGACCCGTTTTCTACCCTCGAAACATATATGCATGCGACAAAAAAAAAAATTTTGAAGCTTTGGGGTGGGCGGCCTACCCCGGAGTCTTGTCATCTCTTCTTCTTTTTCTCCCTTTCCGTGGCTTCCTCCTCACCTATGGCCTCCCCCATAGCTTCCCCGGCCTCCTCTACGGTCATGGGAGGAGCTCCCTCCGTTGGTCTGCTCGTCGGAAGGCTTGGAGCATCCTCTTGCTCAATCCGGTGTCGGAGGCGCCGGATGGCCATTCGTTTCTCCCCTTTCTCCCTCGCCTTCGGTGGCTGGGATGGCTCGCCGCCAGCCATCGTTCGTCGGACGGGGATGGACGGTGGAGGTTTTTGGCACGGTTGAGGTTTTGGGCGTTTGGGCATTTTTGGTTGAATGAACGAATGATCGTTCGGTTTGGTTTTTTTTTTGAACGCTCAAGAAATGTAATGGTCTATCGTAAGACCGTCACATGTCTCTGATGCATCCTCTTTGGACCGTTAGGTCATTTGAAACGATGTCTTGAAGAATGTGAACCGTCATACTCTAACGGCCCAAGGCTGATCCGTCAGAGTGTTCTAACGCACCCTTCTCAGACTGTTACATGCTTCGATGTTTTTGATGAATAATAATGCTTCAATTGATGATGAATGATTGCATGTTTCATGGCCTATCTTTTAATACAATTCATATGCTTCATTTCATGCTTATGTTAAATTGGCTAACCTTCATTTCATGAGATCCCTCAAGTCATCACGCCTCACCATTCACCAGGCAGGTAAGTCAGGTATTGTATATCGATTCCTTATCCCTTATTGCATTACTATATGTTATATATGATATATTACCTCAAGAACCGGCTGGTCATTCATGTGTTCTGGGATCTGATGTTCCCCTTAAACAAAAATGATGATGGTCTAAGTGCACATGTTTAATCGTTGGATAGGCCGTTAGGTTGGAAAAATTTGGGGACGATGGTTCTATCTTGCACGCCGTGGTTGCAGATAGTGTCCTGACCCTGATTTCTCCGGTCTAGCAATACTATTCTCGAGTATCTTATTATTTTATCTTTCTTTGCATTTGTTTTAATGATTTCTTTATTTTAGCCCAGCATGCATCATACGCATCTTTGAGCACTCATGAGCCTCATCTGTCCAGGTGTCTTAGTAATGGTGAATAGCTGTGTTCATGATCTTGAATAAGGAGAGTCATTCCACTCTGAGTTCGAAGGTTTCCTTCGATCTGCTCACTTGATTTGGTTAGCTGAAGATTCCTGTCTGGAGTTTAGTTAATTGTCTCTTTCCTTTCCGTTGCACCGGTTGCTGGCCGTGTTTTCCTTTCCTTAGCTGTTAGTTCCTCCAGACATGCGTCCTTTGGTTGGCCATTTCCTTGTGATTAGTTTGAGGTTTTTCAGAATATTCCTATCGCTTGTTTGTTTAGAACGGGTGTCGTTTGCCTTAACGCCCGCTTTTTAGTCCACTCCACTTCATCTTCGCTTCATCTCCATGTTCCATTTCACTTTCGTTTCACCTCCGCTCGCTCCCCTACAAAGAGGACGTTAAGGAGGGGCATCTGTTGACACCCGTTTTATGACCAATAAGTTGGGTCATCTCCTTGTTCACTCTATATGATGCTCCGAGTTGTTCACCTTTGTTGAGCCTTCTTGATCAGTTTGAGGTCCATTTCTTGAGTCATGTCTCCTTGGTTGAGTCTGGTTCCTTGCCTTTTTTCCGTTGGATGAAGCTTAGCAAGCTTTCATTTTTTGGCACTCTATTGTCTCTAACGGTTCTTTGATGGGGCGTTACAGTACTCTAATGCATCTACCCTAGTGCGTTACATCTTCCAGAGTCCTTAAGCTTAAGGCTTCTTTCCAAAGCTTATCTTTTTGCCTGCCCGTTGAGTGTAACGGTCTATCGTGCGACTGTTACCTTGTTGTAACGCATCTACACTTGACCGTTACATCCATCTAGAGTCCAACGTTTGAAAACTTCCCCCATTGATCTTATCTTCTTAAGGGATAAGATTGTGTGATGGTCTCTTTCTGGAGCGTTACATCACTATGGCGGTCTATCGAGCAGCCGTTACATCAAATAGAGAGTCCTGACAAGCCTGGCCTTTTCTCTGCTACTCCATGGCCGACTTGAGAGTTTGTTTCCTTGATTTCTCTTCCAAATCTCATCCTCAGAACCTTCTATTTGTTTCTATGGAATCTTGGGAGTATTATCTTCAAGAGTTTGCTAAAAAATGTCCTCCTTTCTAGCTGGATTATCCTCAACTCGAACCTAGACTTTGAGGCCCTATAAATAGAACCCTTGACTTCATGGCTTGAAGAGGAGAAATCTGGAGTTTGCGTCGAAGTGCTGCCGCATCCTGGAGCTAGAACCAACCAAGGAGAGCTGCTTCCCACGTCCATCTACTTCCAAAGTTCAGGGAGTATCGATTTCAAGGGTTTAATTCAGTCAAGTCATTGTTCTTAGTGCTTTTCCCTCTTCTAAGCAATCATAGCATTGTCCCTCTCCATCTTCCACGTTCTTTCATCGGTTGCCTTCATTTAAAACATCCTCCCATCTTTTAAAACGCTTAGAGGGGTTTAAAAAACCAATCTCCCTGGTATTTTCCTCTCCTTTTGCATGTTCATAAGTTCTTTGGATTATTGATACTACTTTGTGAAAGGGCTAATTTGGGTTATTTTTCTTGTGTCTTCCACTCTTTTGCAGGTTTACAGATTCCTTAGCGTGAGGCCCAAGCTCTCTGGCCAGCTGGAAAGCTTGGAGATCAAAAGATTCCCAATCTTATTCTGCAGAAGCTCTGACGGTCTATCACAGGCACGTTAGAGTGTTGTAGCGGTCTATCGTGGGACCGTCACAGTCCTGTGACGCACCATCCTTCGACTGTTACATCTAACGGAGCTGCAGTTTCCTAATTATTTTTCTCTCCCGTGGGCGGGTGCATCATCCTCCTATTCCAAGGTATTTATTAGGTCTTTGGCTTGTTTTTACCTTGGTGGCGATCACATCTTTCCTTAGTTTGGGCATTAGCTTTCTCTTTCGTCATATCTCTTCTTTACTTTTACTTGTTCCACCTCTACGGTGTCTTTTCCTTTATTCTTTATTCCACGCTCCGGCGTGTGTTTTTCTTTCCTTGCTTAGTTTAGTTTTGATTGAGATAGCATGCCCATGCTAGAGCTTGTTTTGGTTGCCTAGGTCCATGATTCGCATGTTCATAGGTTGATTGATTTCATTACTTAGCTCATTATCTGCTCATAGTTTGCGTTATAGCCCATCTCGCAAAAGAAGGGGCACATTAAAACCAACAAGATGCTGCACCAAATTCCTCATAGGCACTAGCAGCTGATGATGCAGGCACATGTAGAGATGATTCATACTTGTTGTTGCCATTCTATTAAAAGGAGATGAGGACCAAAATTAGTAAGTAATAAAAGTATTTTCAAGTATTTCAAGCAATATATGTACCTGCGATGTTCTTATCAATTCTTCCATCCTTGCTAACTTTACTGTTATTGACGACTCCAAATCCCTCATCCTATCCACCAATATTTTGTTCTCCACCCTAAGAGATTCTTTTGTATCTTTCCCCCATAAGGAAGATGGTGTGGGACCTCTAGTCACACCACACACACGGCCTGACCTCTCCTTACCGAGAACTTGGGAGTAGACATCATATCGTGTTGCAACTTGATGGGCATCACTTGTGGTTGAACTCAAAGGTTTGGAACTCTTTAACATTGCCATTTTTTCCTAATGAAAATGGGTGAAGAGAATTTCAAATACGACATACATCAAAGAGAAACTGAAAATGTGCTCTATAAGCACAATATGTCAAGATAAACTTACAATGACATGACCAACTATCTCGTTTATTGGGTCCCCATCCTTTCGTTTGTGTGTTTTGATGAACAAATCAGCATGACCTAAGTCCAGCCCATATCTCTCATGCTATAACAAACAAAAATAAGGTCTCAATAGTATCACATATATAATGAAAGGAAAAGATCCCTATAAAATCAATGACAAATAAACCACAAATCGCCTCCTCATAAATTTCTTCTAGGGAACATGTCCCAACACAATGGACCCACTTTTGAGCACCCTTGCATTTTGTGTTCATGGCACTACTTTTCTGCAAGTAACTGAAAATTTGAGTTAGCTGATATCAAAGCATACAAACAATGCATTTGAATCAAACCTGCCACTGTGAAGTTGACCACAAAGAAACTGCCCCTTTCCATTGCTCCTCATTAATGCGTGGTGTATTTGGGAACACTTGATGGGTTGCCTTTTTCATTCCTATTAAAATACAATTTGTGCACTCTATACCTCCAATAGCACCATTTATTTGCAAGGTCCTTCAGGACCCACTTCCTTGCCTCTTTTGGTATATCATACTTCCTCTATTCAAAAATTAAAACTACATAATTTCGTACAAATATCCAAATAAGAGTAATGAGGGGAAAAGAATGAGTTGAAGGAACATAAAAATAATTGTAGTCAACATAGTATTACCTGTACATAGTTCCATACATCTTCTTTATGAATGTCAGACATTTTCCTCCAATTAGAGTAATTGATTGGTAATTTTTCAAGATTTTTTGCAAGCGTGCCAAGAATGTTCTTAATGAACGACCACCCGACCCAACTGGCTGGCCAAACATATTCCACTTAACACAAATACGTTGCGTGCCATCCATGGAATTTACATCCCGACAAGCAATGTAAGAACGTCGCCTTTCAGACCTTTGGCTTCTTTCCCCTGCTGTAGAAGTTGTTACAACATCGGCTTCTACCTTCGTTTGTTCCTCCTTTTCACTCGCAAGCTTTCCCTCAGTGTCTTTTACTTCAATCTTTTTCTCAAGCTTTCCCTTAGTGTCTTTTACCTGAATCTTCTCCACCTCCTTGTCATGTAATCTAGATTGATCATTTGCACCACATATGAAAGATCGTACCAAGTTCTCAAATGTATCCACATCTGTCACACTAAACCAACCCTCATGCAACTGTAAAGTAAAATAAATCATACGGAACAAACGTTACTATTTCATTGAAGAAGAGTTCAACATTAATTAAAATGATACATAAGATAACATACAAAGTATGGGTATCCTTCAAAAAAAAAGTTCTCTGGGGTAGCTTCGATGAATAGATGAATGAAATATAGCACAAAATAACCACATTATTCACCATTCCTTTGTTGTGGAACCTATAGACAGATTAAGAGTAATGAAAGTCAAAAATAATATCTACTTGCATATGAGAATATGTAAAATTCCAATTCTCATGTTCCACTCATTGACATATGCAAGTGTAGGATACTTACCTATGGTGTATTGTTGGGTCCCACAGTGTAGTGGCACGGATCTAGAGTGGGTGAATAGATCCCTCTCTAAAAATTAAGAACAATTAAAATAACTTGAAAGGCTTCTCAATCAAACCTCACCAAACGTGCAGGTGACAAGATCACACACGGAGATTTAGCAATTTGAACTAGCCGTATACATTGACAAATTTAGCATCGATGTGCAATGCAGTTCATAATTCATCCTGTGAATGGTGGTAGAAGATAAAGAACAAACACACAACCGATCACACAAGCACAAAGATTTTTAGGTGGTTCGGGACCACGACGGGTACCCTACGTCCACCCCTCACCACCTCGGTGAGGCTTCACTAAAACGCTACACGAGGTAGCACACGGGGATGAACCCCAATACACCTCACGCTGCTCGACGGCAGCAAACCACACACACACGAGGGCAAACCTTCAACACGGTGCTCAGCACCACACACACACACCAAGATAGGGAAGGCACCCCAATAGTCAATCCACACTTGGAGACACCGCTCCGAACACACACACAGTTTTCTTCAGTTTAAGAGATGGACACAGATGTACATTTGGAAGCTCAATAAGCACAAATCTTCAAAGCAATCTCACTAGACATCAACTAAGCACTAGATTGCAGCAAGTCAGAACAAGGATGGGTTGAGAGAACTCCTTAACGTCAAAGATGGGATTTGGTTCGTTGATGACTGTGGAACGCACTGAAATTCGTGGTCGAAATATCGGGGTGTTCTTTTTATCGATTTATCTAGTGCGAGGGCGTGCCAGTCACCTAGGTGACAATGTGTTCGGGCTTCGAGACTGGAGTGGTCCGAAGCCCGGGGTGCGCTCCGTCTGACTAATCAGATGATTGTGGATATCGGGTCGGGACTGGAGACCCGCCGCGCCATAAAGGCCACGACGTTAATTACATCCCCTCGGAGAGGGGAAGACCTCTGATTAATCGCCAAGAAAAGGGGCCAAATGACTTACATATCGTTTTTCATTAAAGCATGCGAGTTGGGTTGACATGATTTAAACCCTCCGCATCGGTATGCAAAACGGTGTTCAAAACCATACAAATACTTGCTGCGAGTGCGGAGAATTTAATGAAAGTGCGGGATTAGATCCCGGTATATATACATCAGCCACTAACGGACAATCCAGTATTCGGTCGGGAGTTCATAATTGAAGCATCGGGGATAACAACAAAGACATTTGGATATCTGCCGTAGGTACGGCACGTTTCATATGGGTGCGGGATCGGATCCCGGAAGAAGTGGGTCAAGTTGATGAACTATCGGCCCAAGAGGTGCACGGATCATGACCATGTCGGGGATCCCGAGGTCCACGTCCGATACCATGGGGCATCATTGCATAGTCCGGGGGAGCGGGTTGTTAAGTGTAAAGCCAAAACTCGACAATGTGCGCCCTCGCACGCGGATCGACCTGTGCGGTCAGGTCGTGGGGGTCAAGGGGGCAACGCCCCTTGCGGGGGTTTCCGGGGGCAGCGCCCCCGGAAAAAAATTTGGATTATAGTGGAGGGGAGACCTTTGATCAGTTTTCTATTAACTTGAATTGCATGTTTTCTTTTATTTTCTTGATCACCTTCTTTCTTCCAGGCACGCCGGATTGAGGAAGCAAATGGGATGGGGGCGTCGGTTTAAGTGTATTAAGAGGGGCGCGCCGGTTAAGGATGTTAAGGGGGGGCGCGCCGGTTCAAGATGTTAAGGGGGGGCGCGCCGGTTCTATGGCAAGAAGGAAGGGGTTCCAAGGACGCGCCGGAATAGGCAATGAACAGTATAGCGCGCCGGTTTAATGGGCTAATGCAAGGGGGCGCGCCGGATAGCTGCAAGGAAAATGAAATGGGTTTTGAGTGTGGGGTTAAACCGGCGCGGGGGGGTACCGCGCCGGATTAACCCACACCGGATTAGGGGGCGCCGGATTAAGCATTGTATAGCTTCTTTCAACCCGTTTGTGCTCTGTTTCTTCTTTCCTTCAACTGCAAGTTGATTTATTGATTGGTTTGTTCATCTTATTGATGGATTATGTCTGTGGAAAGGAGGTTTAAGCGTTTTAATTGTTTACTCAGGTGGATTATCGTGATGATTCGAGTGTTTTATTAGAACAGTTTGCTGTGCAGGAACTTGGAAGTTTAGTTTGTCTCAGTGGTTTAGTGTGTTTGTCTGTCTGTTCTTACGCATTCTCTGTTCTTACATGTTCTTCCTCTGGCAAAATTTGGGCAGCACCTCCCCCGGACTGACGATTGCCAGAGAAAATAGAGGAACACCAAGTGGATTGCTCCAGGGTGAACCTCAAAATGTAGACCTCACGCGGTCCAATAACCCAAGTGTGAGTGTGGAAAAGCTCGAGGACTAGCCTTCAAGAGCTCTCACGACTCACGGGTAATGATCCCTCGAAGGGGAACAAGTGGGGAGGGAGATCAAAAAGCACTGGAGACCAAGTAGGAAGGGGGGGCTACAGCCTGAACGTATTCCGAAGGGGGAGAAGAAGATGCAACATATCAGAAAAAGAGGATCTCCCGAAGGATCGTTTTCATTTCACCACGAGGGGGGGGTGCAAATACATGGGCTCTTCATGCATCTAAAGAAAAGAACCGAAGGGAAGAATACATCGGAGGAAAGAAAAAGAAACAAAGGGGAGAGGAGAGCTGTATCTCCCTCACCTCACTCTCTGCTCTCTCCTTCTCTTTTCTCACTTCACTTCGCTCTCACAGGAACACTGGCTTCGGGCTTCAAGGAGTTTCTCCCCCTCCAACCTTCCAACCCGTTTAAGCTTTGCCTGGGCGCTCCTTTTATAGGGGCCGGAGGCCCTGTTTTGGAGGGATGCCCTCTGGATTCTTCTTCCTCCCGTTGGTTCCTTGTTTCCCGCAACCACCACTGCTACTGCTGACATTGGTGACGTTGCCCTACTGCTGCTGTCGACGTTACCTCCGCCGAGGCTCTAGTGTGACCGGGAGGGGGGCAGAGGCATGGCCTCCTCCTCCGCTGGCACATCCACCGCGAGCCACGTTGCTATCATCATTTGCCGGAGGATGGGCGACCGATCGACGGAATGAGCGTTCGGTGGGATGGGGCTCGAGAACTTCCATTCACGTCATATGCTCGGTTGCCCGCCGGATCGAAGTGGGAGCTTTAACCATTTTAGGCTTGTTCGTCATCATGCCGTTCCCAGGAAACAGGGGACCGTATTGATGACGGGACGGGTTGGTTGCGGCGCCGGATAAAGGCTTCAGAGAATAGATTGATTTTAAACTAAGCACGCAGTATTAGCACTCCAAAATGGGCGCGCCGGTTTAGTGCATTCAAAGGGGTGGTCCTTCAACGGGAGCATGCCGTTTTAACACAAAGCAAGGGAGTTCATGGGGCGCGCCGGACTAGCATCTTGTAAAGGGCGCGCCGGTTTAAGGCCCCCTTAGGGGCGCGCCGGTTTAAGGCTATGACATTCCGGTTTAAGGCTATGCCACGCCGGTTTAAGGCTATGCCACGCCGGTTTAAGCGTCAAAGGGCTCCCCCCCAGCTTAGTGGTGATTCTGACAGATGCTTGCCCTCCTGTGTTCCTTTAGTTGTGAGCCTCCGAGTCTCGATTCAGGGCTTTGAGTGATTTCTGGTGTATGCCGAGCAGGCGTTCGGACTCCTGAGTTTCTTTGATTCGACCTTCGGCATTGCCGACTTGGGAGCTGTGGCTAGCTCTTCAACCCGAGGGGCTTCTTTGTTGGGTGGCGGAGCACCGGGTAGGTATTCGTCCTTCTTGGAGGGGGCACAGGATTTATTCAGCCTTTCCGTCTTCAACTCGCTCTCGAGTGCTGAGACGTGCATGTCGTATGATCATCATCATTTTTTGACGTCCACAATGACTTCCGGGGATGAACAGATTGAAGAAGATGTCCTCACGAAGCTTCTTTGGTTCAGATCGGAAGATGGGACGCAGATGCTCCAGTCCCCTTTCACTTCCCTTGACTCACCATCAAGACCATGGATGATGGAGAGATGATAACCCATGGTGCTTCAGCAAACTCACTGCAGGAGGATAGATTACTGGCTTCTCTTCCCTTGAATTGAACTCATAACAACTTGGAGAGAGGCATCATTCAGCTCCGGCTGGACTCACTGCAGAAATCCCAAAAATGAAAATTTTCATTTGATGCTTTCTCTCTACCTGAAGAAACCCTATCACATATGATTTATATCACCAGGGATGGAGGGGACACGTGGAGGACATAATCTCCCAAGGGCCAATCACAATAGGGCACTAAAAGAGAGGAAAGGGGCAAGGGCTCCGGCCGCCGCGCGAACCGGCGAATTTCCCGGTTGCCGGAAAGTGTCGACCCCATGGGTTGACACTCACGTTTGGGCAAGACAGAACAATGCCTGTCACGCCCCGACGCGGAATATCAAGGCGCGACGAGTCGTAAACATTCATGTCGATCAGAGCACGAAGATTGGGATCCAAACCACAAGAATAGATAAGAAGAAATGGATACTCTTATTTCATCAAATTAAAGTTTTACAACATTCTTAAGCCTTATGAGGTAAGATACAACTTCAAAATAAAAACATAATTCTAGTAAGAGTAGCCGTTCATAAACCTAGGCTACTAAGGTAATCTTGATTCCTCGATCACTCTAGCTCATTCCCATGAGTTTGGCGTTCATCATCGGAATTACCTGAAATGTTAACCGGGAAACGTAAGGTGAGCAAAATGCTCAGTAGGACTTATATCTCAATACCAGGCAACTTAAAGTAATTAACGATTTGGATAAGGTATGTGCTATGCCGAGAAATGTAAATAAAATATGGAACAAGCATAGGAGAGAGAGTAAAATAATGCAGTAATTGGAATAACAAGTAGACAAGATATCAAGAGTAAAGTTCAAGTAGAGAATGATCATGTAGCAAGTAATATCATGGAATTGGCCATTTTACACAAGTATGTACAAGTCAAGTACTTCATGTATTCAAGCAAGTCAAGAAATTCATAAACTGTGGAATGTCATAAATTAATCTAGCAAGTCAAGCACTTCGGTGCAATGCCACACCAGGTCATTCAACACCCATGGGCACAAGTACTTTCAGGCGCTCCCCCCAGGACCAGACCGGGCCCCATTAACACCAGGCATTGGGTTATGGATCATAGATCCCAAGTGTATTTAGACATCCATATAATATGTATGGCCAAAGAATTTCAAGGTAGAGCTTATGAAATAAAGTACAGATCTAGCAAAATTATCATTCAAGGGAGCAGTAGTACAAGAATTCAAGTAGATGTAAGAGAAGTCCAAGGATGATTTTAAGACATAATGTTTAACGACATTAAGATAATAAGAAGGCATCATGTTTAACGACATTAAGTCGGTAAGAGAATTGATTGACGGACACAGCTTATTCGGTTCTCTCGAAAAACCTTGTTAAACAGGCTTAGATCAAGTTTTTAACAGTCGGGTGTTTAATCAGAAAATCGAGGAATCATGGCCAGGTAAGAGGTGGGACAGTGGGAGGCTCCCCTCGCATTCGTGAGGTCCTAATTAATAAACCACTTATCCACTTAAAGCGTTTGCCCGTGGACCTCTTTCCTTAGACACCATTTTCCTTGGAAATCTAATTATTTACACGACTTGTTGAAAATACGATAACGTGGTAACACGGAAATCGTTAAAACTCATATCCATCATGATTATGCAACTAAGTCCATGAAATTTTATAGATAATATCTACTTCATTTAGCATGCCAGAGATATAATATAGTCAAGGAGATCAAAGATATCATGATGGTAATAAGAACTAGGACGGAAAGATAAGCTCATAGGATCGAATTATTATCTTTCATAACCTTAACTTAATCATGTGTGAATTTAAATGATATGCAACTTAACATGACATATCTAAAATGCTAATGATATATTAGTTCAATTACAACCTGAAAACATCACAATCGGGGTAGAGATCGTGCATACGGAACACGGTCTTAGAAAGACACCGTGATCCGAGATGGATCTTCGGCAGTTAAAAATCTCGGTTAAAATCTTATATCCAATTGTATAGATAGCATGCTTAATACACAATAAAATTTAGGGAAAATGGTATAGAATCAAGGTAACCATGTGTAACGACCCAAGAATCCGATTACTGGGAAAACCTGATAACCCGAGACTCGAACCACCGCCCACGAGCTGGGAGGGCTCGGAAGGGCTAAAAGGAGTGTGGAGACACAAAGAAATAGGAAATAAAGCAGGAGAACCAACAACAACTAGCTGAAAGAAAGAACAACTACAGCTACAATAGAGTCCAGTCCAACAGAAAGTATAGTCTAAAGCAGTAAAACGTACCCCATGCCGAGTGAACACTCGGCCCGGCAAGCTGGCAACTGAGAACCTCGC
This sequence comes from Amorphophallus konjac, assembly GCA_022559845.1. Taxonomy (NCBI): domain Eukaryota; kingdom Viridiplantae; phylum Streptophyta; class Magnoliopsida; order Alismatales; family Araceae; genus Amorphophallus; species Amorphophallus konjac. The sequence goes on from CM040120.1 coordinate 297,775,977, forward strand.
TCTGCGCCCTCGAACCTCGAGGAAGAACCACTACACCTAAAAAGTAGGGAATGAGTCTCCAAAACAGAGACTCAGAAGGGATCCCGCGGAACCCCAACCAGAAACAACGGCGGTAGCGGAAAGGAAGGCTACAAGAGCAACCGCAACAGTAGGAACAGTAAACCCAGTGGCCGGTCGAAACACGGCACTACAACTACTCCTACTGTACCAGAAACACACCATGACCTCGCAGTCGAGGCTATCGAACTACACTAGTACCGCTCACCGAAGTAAAAACCCACGGCAACCACACCGTAGAGGCTTGTCCCTGGGACACAGCCGACCTAGACACGCTGTCCAAGGTGCAACCCCGACCATCCGGTCGCGGGTACCGTACGACAAGATGCCACCTCGGTAAAGCCACTAGCACTAGTCTCACGGCGCGAGAACCGACACACGCGTCACGGCGAAACAACCGAAACTCAACGGCAAAACCTGAAGGTCAAAGTCACGGAAACTGACAGTCTGTCACTCTCTGTCCAGAACAGGAGTACCTCCCACTAGAAGCACAGCCGGTAGCGTCCCCTGACGTCTTACACTGTGCCGCAGGTGAACTCCCTGACGTGGTAGCGCCTACCAAAGGCACGAACAACGTACAAGTAACCACAAACAAGTGACTAGCTGGGGTCACGCCCTTCGACGTTGGTCCAACCGCCCCCAACCACGTGTGCACACATAGACCGCGCGTCCCTGGTCTGACCCTCTGACCGATTTTCCCCTCAGCGGGACTCTGGCTGCAAGATGTGGGGACCGACAGAAACCGGTCCACAAACTTTCTCTAAGAGTGGGTGCCCGTACACCACTCCCTGGTGCGACCAGCACCGCGTACTGGTGGGCTACGACTAGTGGAGGGTCACTGAAGGAGTAGACTCTCAAGTCGAAGGAAAATAGCGTCCAAACCCGATGAAGTACGGGGACCGTCCTACGTACCAGCACCGTCGCATGGTGACCACAGTCGGAGAAGAAACGGGACTCATAGTCCACGGCTGCACACACACCCTGCGCGAGAGTCGAGAAAACCCAAGTGACGCTAAGCCACTAGACTCTGGACAGTCCTCTAGACGCACTACACCCAACGGTCCTTGAGTCACAAGACTCGGGGTCAAGACCGTTGCACGTGACAGCGCAAGGCCGTCAATCTAGTCCAATTTCTAGGTCTAAAACCACGGTAGCACGAATACCAAGGTAGCTCACGAGTCGCCGAGACCATTCCCTTGGGAAGGGAACTGAGAAGCCTTCCAGCCCCAGGTAGGGCAACTAGATTCACAGTCTAAGGCAACACACGGCCCACGCGGAAAGCACAGAAGCATGATTCCCAAGGCAATGCACAAGCCGCCACGCCGATAACTGGACTCGCAGTACAAGGCCAAACACATGGCCCACTCGGGAATCATTTTTCAAGAAAACTCACGACATGCGGGGAAATCCCACAGCACACACACCGATACACGGTGACTCGATCGAGCGTAACGCGGAAGCCCGGAACACGTGGGGTCTCCCGGACCCACCACACCTACGGGCACGCTAGTCGAGGTAGCACGGTCCTCCCGACACCCTCAAAACACGGACACAGAATCCCACAGGTGTTTGGGACACTCACGAGATCGCAGGTCGACCACTGGGTCCCAACTGGGTCGACCGGGGATCCACACATCGCGGAACAAGGCGGAGAACACAAAAACTCGCCTCGGCGTAACACAGAGCCTGACGGTCTAGTCTTGGGCCGTCACAGTCTGTAACGGTCCAAGCCTCGACCGTCACAGCCACCCTGACGCACCCACAAAGGGCCGTCACACACTCGGTGCAAGGTTGCGTGTGACGCACCCACCCTGGCGCGTCACAGTCTCTAACGCGCCAGTCCAGGTGCGTTACAAGACACGGTGAAACCAGCTGTGACGCATCCCGCTCGATGCGTCACAGCCTGTAACGGACCACTCTTGGTGCGTTACAAGGTCGGTACGCGTCTGCTCTGACGCACCCCGATAGGGGCGTTACGAGGCTGTAACGCTCCAGGCTTGGTGCGTCACAAGCCTTGACCCCGAACGGTCAAACCAACGCCTGAAAACACGGTCAGCTCGTCCTGACGGTCTAGCCCAGGCGCGTCACAGAGCTGTGGTGGTCTATCGTGGGACCATCACACCCACAGACCACCAAAAGGCTAACGGGCCATGTGACGCACCCATCCTGGGGCGTCACAGCATGTGACGGTCACTGAGAGGACCGTCACACCCGTCCGAGCGCGAAACGGCGGGAAATGACCCAAAACTCGATCCACGCCCCCATGCCTCCACGGGAGAGGGGTAAAACAATGGGGAAGCCCCCAAATAGCCCCTAGCATGCATCTAACGCCTCGGATCGGCCAAAAACGTAATGAAACGGGAGATCGGCCCACAAGCCCTAAAACATGGATTTTTCCCAAAAATCCCCGATTACGCCCGCTCGGCTCCCCACGGCCTACAAAACTCGCGGGAAAAGAAGAGCACGAGCTGGGGGTCCATCTCCCTACCTCCACCTAAGATTTCGCGCCCCGAGCTTGCCGATCCGCAGAGAAACGCCGTTGAAGCCTCGCCGACTCGCGACCGCGCCGCGAGCTCCCACGCGTCTCCACCGCCTCGATCATTGCCCATCACCGCCCGCGTCCTCGCCCGCACTGCCTCCGCCTCGCCCCCGCCTCGCTTCGTCGACCGCCGGAGAAGAGAGGGGAGAAAGAGGGCGTGAGAGAAGAGAGAGGGAGGGAAGAGAGAAATGAGAGGGGAGAGAGAGAAAAGGGTTATAATATATAGAAAAATCCAAAAATTGTAGAGATTTAGAAAATTACGAAAAATTACCTCCGCGATCCTCGGAAGGAACACAACGCAGTGGTGCTGTCCCGGAGTCGAAGAATGTCACGGTTCACCCTGCACAGAGTTCCGAAGGCACATCAGGGAAAAACAAGTGTAAAGTACAAAATACACTCCGAGGCCCACTAAAAGATACGAAGAAAAACCTGGGGCATTACAGCCCTCCCCCCTTAAAGGAATTTCATCCTCGAAATTCCTGACCTCGCACGAAGTCACAGGGGAAGAACACTGAACCAACTGACAACGCTGTCAGAGCCCCAGCACAGAAAACCTCGATTCTCACGAAAACACCAATCCTGAGGGACACATCCAGACTTACAATCGCAAACAACACCTCGCTCCGCGTGCCGTGCACACCGGCCATCAGAGCAGGCATATACCAGAGGACACAGTCCAGCATCACCTCAGACACCATGAAAATCAATCATGGCACCGCTGCCACCATCTCGCTCACCGAGGAGACACAGTCCTCGTCATGAGGCGCTGCTACCGATCCATCTAATGGTCGGTAGACAAATCGCACATCAACTTCACAACCAACAGACATGTCGCACACCCTTCTTAAGGGAACAACCAGAATAGAGCCTCCACTAGCTCAAGCAGTCATCTCAACAGACCGCAACCAGAACATCGGCTCAGCACCAAGAAACACCCCACGCATGGCAAGCCGAAAGCGAGACATAACACCGTGCCAACTCTGTGAGAGGACAACTTCGACAAAGCCCAGATCCCATCCGGGAAGGCACATCATGGAAACGACCACCAAAGGTCTCACTGGCACACGGCTCTCGCCACGCTCGAGCCACGCTTTTCTCGGACTCCGCATCCGATCTCAACTCGACCCTCTCAGGGGAGCACGATGAAACCAAATGACAGATCTTGGTGCCTCCCGTCATCACCTCAGTCGACTCAGACTTACAGGGGAACCATCCCATGCTGGTCACCAAATCAGGGATAACCATTGCGACACCAACGTCCCATCAAGGACCACCAACCGACGCCAACCTCACGAAAAAGGACTCCGCCCACCGGCGTCACTCTTCCATCTGGTCTCATCAAAGCCTTCGATCAATCCAAGTGGACACCTGCCAATCCCGATTCTGCCCTTACCATGGAGCCACGGGACACCACCTGAACAGTGCTCACGGGTCCCTAAGCAACATACATCTCACCGTGGCCGGCTACGAGACTAGCCTTACCCGTCACTCGCAGCTACCAACAGGAACCCACAGCCTGCCAGAGATCACTTCTCCAAAAATGATCTCATCCGAGGACACGACTGGGAACACAAGTCGGGCACCAAGCCACCGACTCTGACCAACACGTCCTCAACCTCCGTCAGGCAACATCCTCAACAACCCCATCCGGGTCCAACACCAACGCCTGACACGGCTTCCATCACAGGAACAGAGTACTCATGCGGCACACTAGCCAGCACATTCCCCAACACTCCATCATGCCAGTGCCAAGAACCATAATATCTCGAGCAATGGCACGGCAACAACACGTTTCACACCAAGGAATCAGTCCTCCAATGCTCAACGCAAACTCAGGAATCCGCCCGTAGCAACCAACGCTACGATCCTGAGCCAGTGGGTTATGGGCCCACCACGCTTCCGCTGCGCACTCTGATCCACGCGCGCACAGCCGAGAGAGCAAACACCGCCCAACCGGCATCGTCCTTCCGGAACAACACCAGCACCTTTACACGACAAGGGAATGGGCACAACTTGTCATAGGCAACCACCTTGCCAAGACAAGGAGCATGTCTCACACGGACTTCATGGCACACAAGGCCAACCAATCCGAATACGCAATGCAAGACGATGACCCTAGCCAAGCACAATCTCTCCAACCAAAGGAGAAACCAGCGCACTCCCGACCAACGGAAGAACTCCACGCTCGACCTGATCTCGAACCTCGCACATGCTGGAAATAGCACCATCTAGAACCAAGGAGAACCATCGCTTCCATCAGGTCAATGCCTCCGACACACCCGACGAGTGTCACGTCGGACCACAATCACAGCATCTCTCGATGCACCGTCGCCGCAATTCCTCGAACTGCAACACGGCATGCCAAGAGCCGCAACGCGAGCCATAACCGATAACTACCGACACTCATCCTCGAGTCCCAAACTCGCAGTGGAGCCTTCACATCACAAGCCAACTCCAGGGCGAACACAACCCATCCACTGACAGAAACGCAGGAGCAAAGACTTACCGGGACATCTCTGCCAAATCTTGCCTCGAAATCCGCAGAACAATCAGGACCGACACGTCATTTCTGACGCAACAAAGCACGACAAGAACACCAGGCTCGACGAAACAGCAGCTCACCGAGAAGATATTCCGCTCACCCGAGCACACTTCTCGACCAGAGCACCCGCTCTGCCAACTAAAGCCACGACCTGAACACCTCAGGGGCTGGATAAACCTCAAGCTGGAGTGGCCAGAACCGACAGCAGCTCCCTCGAAGCACGCTCACGGCCACTTAACCACGAACAATCCTCTCCAGCCACCTGACCATGCTACAGGTTCCTCGAACGCAGCACCGCGAGTTCACGCCTGCCAGCAACCTCTGCCCAACGCAGCACAACCAGGGCCACCACCGATGAGGGAGAAGGCTCTAGACCTTGATCCTTGGGCCCCATGCTGGCACGAAAGCCGCGGAAGCAACCACCTTCACAGTGCCGCACAGCGCACTCAAGCTCTCAAGCAAGAAACAAGGCGGAAAAATAAGCACAAAACCCTAAGCCACCTGCCGACTGTACTAGACCTTATGGACTCTGATCACTGCAATATTTCGAATTCCTATGTACGTCCACAACCACTGCTCTGATACCAGCTGTAACGACCCGAGAATCTGATTACCGAGAAAACCTGATAACCTGAGACTCGAATCGCCGTCCTTCCGAGCCCTCCCGGCTCGTGGGCGGCGGTTCGAGTCTCGGGTTATCGGGTTTTCCCGGTAATCGGATTCTCGGGTCGTTACACCATACATCTACCTCTAATACATTCCTCAATATGAGTTTAGCCTGAGAGAATACCTACCTAGTTGAAGATGGAAGAATAAGAAATTTAAGAACGAAGAACGCTTTCGAACACTCCTCCAACTTCGAGTTTTCTCCCTTTCTCCAACCAGCAATTCCTCCCTAGAGATTTGTGCTTTGAGTAGGGAAGAGCCTAGACCTATATATAGGCCAAAATCTCCTACCTACATTCACTATTCCACCAACCTCATTCCACCATGTCACTATTACACCAACCTTGTTCCACTATTACACCAACCTCATTACACCAACTTTGTTCCACTATGTGGATGACATAATCTATGACCTCATTTATTCAATGATGTAAGAATGACCTCATCCATGACCTCATTTATTCAATGATGTAGGAATGACCTCATCCATTAATTAGGATTAGATTAAAGTTAATAAAAATCGGATGCCGACGCCTTCGTCTTTTCGAAATCGTATCGCGAACCTCGTTGTTCGTGTAAACACATGGAATATGATTCATGTTTATGCATTCTATACTTTTAAAGACATAACAGAAAAATATTCATAATTTAGGCATATCAGAAAAATATTTAGAATTTATTTTATTTTCATCTTTCATTATTTCCTTTTTTATAAATGCATATAAAAATTTTCGAGTTGCTACATCCTCCCCCACTTAAAAGAATTTGGTCCTCCAAATTCACATCATGTAATAGTAATTTAAAAATTCAAATGGAGGGTTCAAAATTCTAACCTGAGATCAAATCTGGGTACTTCTTCTCGATTGACTCCTCTAATTCCCAAGTAGCCTCCTCGAATCTACGCTTACTCCATTGGACTTTTACCATCGGTATAGCCCTATTCCTTAGCTCGTGAAATTTCTGATCTAAGATCTTGATCGGTCTTTCTTCATAAGACAAATCCTTCTGTAGCTTCAAGTCATCGAATTGAATCACATGCGAAGGATCATACACATATTTCCTAAGCATGGATACATGAAATACATCATGGACACCGGCCAATTGTGGAGGCAAAGCCAGCTTGTATGCCACTTCACCGATTTGTTCTAGAATCTCAAAAGGGCCAATAAATCTTGGACTCAGTTTTCCATTGATACCAAACCTCTTAATTCCTCGCGTGGGTGAAATTTTCAAGAAGACATGCTCCCCCACTTGAAATTCAATGTCTCTTCTTCAATTATCGGCATAACTCTTTTGCCGTGATTGAGCAATTTTCAGCCTTTCACAGATCAACTGAATATTGTGAGTTGCATCTTGAATAATATCGGGACCCATCAATCCCTTCTCTCCAACCTCACTCCAGCATAGGGGTGATCTACAACTCCTACCATACAATGCTTCAAAAGGTGTCATCTGAATGCTAGACTAATAACTGTTGTTATATGAAAATTCAATCAATGGCAAGTGTTCATGCCAACTTCCCCCAAAATCTATCATACAAGCTCTTAACATATCTTCGATAATCTGATTTGTCCTCTCGGTTTGTCCATCTGTTTGAGGGTGGAAAGCCGTACTAAAATTCAGTCTAGTACCCAAGGATGATTGCAAACCTTTCCAGAAGTGAGAGGTGAATCTCGGATCTCTATCCGAAATAATAGAAGTTGGAATACCGTGCAGCCTTACAACCTCCTTGATATATAGGGCAGCTAGAACATCCACGGTCCATTTGATTTTGATGGGCAAGAAGTGAGCAGACTTAGTTAGTCGGTCCACAATCACCCATATAGCATCAAATCCACTTCGGGTCTTTGGCAACCCAACTATAAAATCCATGCCAATACTATCCCATTTCCATTCCAATATTTCTAGAGGTTTTAGCTTACCAGCTGGCTTGAGATGTTCGACTTTAACTTGTTGGCAGACCAAACATCGGCTCATGAACTCGGCTACCTCTCTTTTCATGTTAGGCCACCAAAAGGCTCTTTTGAGATCTTGGTACATTTTTGTAGCACCAGGATGAATAGTGTACATCGATCGATGTGCCTCCTCCAAGATTTTATTCTTGATGGTAGAACAATCGGGCACATAAGTTCTTCCTCGGAAGAGCAGCCTTCCATCATCTGCCAAAAGGAATTCTGGTCGTTGATCTAATTTCTACTTAATTTTAACAACCAATGAATCATCATTTTATAACTCTTTAATTTCTAAGAGTAACTTGGATTGGAGACTAATATTTGCAATGAAGACTCCTTCTTCCTTCTCCTCCATATTGAGGTCTAAGTTTGCCATTTGTTCTAACAATTGCCACTCTTTAATCATTAGGCTTGATAATAATGCCATCGGCTTCCGGCTAAGAGCATCAGCTACGGCATTACCTTTTCCGGGTGATATTGTATAGAGAAATCAAAATCCTTCAAGTATTCCAGCCACCGTCTTTGTCTCATATTAAGTTCCTTTTGAGAGAATAAGTATTTGAGACTCTTGTGGTCGAAATATACAATAAATGCCTCACCATAGAGATAATGCCGCCAAATCTTCAAGGCAAAGACTACAGCTGCAAGCTCTAAGTCATGCACGGGATAATTCTCCTCGCGCTTTTTCAATTGTCTTGAGGAATAGGCGATCACCTTGCCATGTTGCATTAATACATAGCCTAAGCCAATTCCGGATGCATCAGCATAAACTTCGAATCCCCCTCTTCAGTAGGCAATGTGAGTATAGGAGCAGTAGTCAAATAATCTTTCAAAGTTTGGAAGCTTTTCTCACATTCCTCGGACCATATATAAGGAATCTCCTTTCTCGTCAATCTTGTCAAAGATACGGCGATCTTGGAGAAATCCTTAATAAATCTTCTATAATATCCTGCCAATCCCAAGAAGCTTCGAATTTCTATCACACTAGTAGGTCTTTCCCAGTTTTTCACGGCCTCAACCTTTGAAGGATCGACCGCAATACCATTCCGGGATATTATGTGACCTAGAAAAGAAACTTCCTCTAGCCAGAAATCACACTTACTAAGCTTAGCATAAAGTTTGTGATCTATTAATAACTGTAGGGATTTCTTGAGATGTTCTTCATGCTCCATCTCATACTTTGAGTAGATCAAAATATCGTTAATGAAGACTATCACAAATTGATCAAGGTATGGCCTGAATACACTGTTCATTAAATGCATAAATGCGGCAGGCGCATTGGTTAGACCAAAAGGTATAACAGTGAACTCATAATGTCCATACCTGCTCCTGAATACCGTTTTGTGAATATCTTCCTCCTTGATCTTCAATTGATGATAACCAGATCGGAGATCAATTTTTAAAAAATATCGAGCTCCAGAAATCTGGTCAAATAGTTCATCAATCCTCGGCAATGGATATTTATTCTTGATTGTGAGTTGGTTCAATTGCCGTTAGTCAACACACAATCTCATTGACCCATCCTTCTTTTTGACAAATAAGACGGGATCTCCCCATGGTGAAGTACTCGGTCGGATGAATCCCTTCTTTATTAACTCCATCAATTGTTCTTTTAACTCATTCATTTCGATAGGGGACATCCGATATGGAGCCTTAGAAATAGGTGTAACTCCCGGAATCAAATCAATAGAGAAGACCACTTCTCTCTCCGGAGGAATACCATGCAAATCGTCCGAAAATACATCAAAATAATCCCGAAAAATAAGAATATCCTCCAGATTGGGTTTTTTATGCTTGGCCATAGTCATAGAAACTAAGAAAGCCGCACAACCCTTCTTCAATAATTTATCAGCTTTAAGGGCCGAAATAAGGGATATGTGTCTAGAATACCTGACACCGGAAAGTAAGAGGTTGGGGTACTCACTAAAGGTTACCGTACCTAATTTACAATTAACACTAGCACCATATGTAGATAACCAGTCAGCTCCCAAGATAATATCATATCCTGCCATCTCCATGCATACTAAATTAGCGGGTAAGTTACAACCGCTAACTAGAACCTCACTAGCAAGGTAGAAATATTTAATCTTCGATCCCGCTCCAATAGGGGTAGTAATAATAAGTTTAGATTCTAATGGAACAGGCCTCAAAGGTAAAATATCCGTAAAGCTCTTAGATATGAAGGAATGCGTAGCTCCAGTATCAAATAAGACAGAGGCAGGCCTTGAGCACACAGAAAGAGTACCTTCCACAACGCCTCCATCTTCGGTAGGTTCCGCATTCATAAGAGCTTGAAGTCTTCCTTGCTTCTTGACAGCAACTGGAAGCTTTTCCGACGGAGCTTGCTTGTTAAGAAGTGGACAACTCGGAATTCTATGTTCCCGACTTCCACATCTAAGACAGGCACCCAGTCTTCTCCAGCACTCATCTACCTTGTGTCCGGGTTTCTCACAATATTTACATAGTTCCTTTGATGATGTAGCAACCAGGATGATTTGTTTGTCAAATGATCTCAGCCTCTTGTCTTTTTGAAAGTCACGCCCGTCCTTATTGAAATTACGTCCATCTTTGTTGAAGTTACGCTCATCATAATTAGGCCTCTTCTTTTCGAAGGAGGGCTTGAAATTACCTGATCCAGTAACTTGCTCCCTCTTGGCATCTCTACCCCGGATGCGATCAGTCAATTTTGTTGCATCTTCCAAGAGTTGGGCTCTCCTCACCACATCGGCATATACTTGGATATCCATCGGGGCGAGTTGAGTAATATATTGAGGCTTTAAGCCATTTAAAAATCTCCTTGCCTTCATTTTTTCGGTACTCACAAGATATGGTGCATACCGGGCTAATCTTGCAAATTGGGCTTCGTACTCCGCTACCGTCAAACTACTTTGTTTCAAGAAAGTAAATTCGGTAACTTTCCTCTCTTGAACTCGGTCGAAGAAGTACTTGTTGTTGAAGTGTTCTACAAACTCTTCCCACAACACATGGTCGTGTGGTAGAGTTGCTTCGACCGACTCCAACCAAACATGGGCATCCCTTTCAAGCTGAAAGGTAGCGAGTAGGACCTTCTCATCATCAGCACATTGCATGACTCGAAAAATCCTCTCAATTTCCTTTACCCAATGTTCGGCCTCATCCGGGTTTGTAGACCCAGCGAACTTGGGAGGGTTCATGCTCTTGAAATTTCTATGCAGATCTCCCGCTCCACAGTTAGCTCCTCCTTGAGCTACTTGTTGTAGTGCATGGGTCAAACCTTGCACCGTCCTTTGCATCTCGCGCCATTGAGCTCTCTCGGCCGCCATCTACGAGCACAACTATAAAACTTAAGTGCTTTGCTTATTTATTGATTAATCATTCTTTAAAGCTTAGCCCATGGCTCTACCCAATCTTACCGGGAAGGTTCAAGATCCTATCCAAATTTCTATATCAACATCAAAAACCTATATCAAGTGAAACCTAGGGTTTATGAAACCTAGGCTCTGATACCACAAAGACTGTCACGTCCCAACGTAGAATATCAAGGCGTGACGAGTCGTAAACATTCATGTCGATCAGAGCACGAAGATTGTGATCCAAACCACAAGAATAGATAAGAAGAAATGGATACTCTTATTTCATCAAAATAAAGTTTTACAACATTCTTAAGCCTTATGAGGTAAGATACAACTTCAAAATAAAAACATAATTCTAGTAAGAGCAACCGTTCATAAACCTAGGCTACTAAGGTAATCTTGATTCCTCGATCACTCTAGCTCATTCCCATGAGTTTGGGGTTCATCATCGGAATTACCTGAAATGTTAACCGGGAAACGTAGGGTGAGCGAAATGCTCAGTAGGACTTATATCTCTATACCATGCAACTTAAAGTAATTAACGAATTGGATAAGGTATGTGCTATGCCGAGAAACGTAAATAAAATATGGAACAAGCATAGTAGAGAGAGTAAAATAATGCAGTAATTGGAATCACAAGTAGACAAGATATCAAGAGTAAAGTTCAAGTAGAGAATGATCATGTAGCAAGTAATATCATGGAATTGGCCATTTTACGCAAGTATGTACAAGTCAAGTACTTCATGTATTCAAGCAAGTCAATAAATTCATAAACTGTGGAATGTCATAAATTAATCTAGCAAGTCAAGCACTTCAGTGCAATGCCACACCAGGTCATTCAACTCCCATGGGCACAAGTATTTTCGGGCGCTCCCCCCAGGACCAGACCGGGCCCCATTAACGCCAGGCATTGGGTTATGGATCATAGATCCCGAGTGTATTTAGACATCCACATAATATGTATGGCCAAAGAATTTCAAGGTAGAGCTTATGAAATAAAGTACATATCTAGCAAAATTATCATTCAAGGGACTAGTAGTACAAGAATTCAAGTAGATGTAAGAGAAGTCCAAGGATAATTTTAAGACATAATGTTTAATGATATTAAGATACTAAGAAGGCATCATGTTTAACGACATTAAGTCGGTAAGATAATTGGATTGACGGACACAGCTTATTCGGTTCTCTCGAAAAACCTTGTTAAACAGGCTTAGATCAAGTTTTTAACAGTCGGGTGCTTAATCAGAAAACCGAGGAATCATGGCCAGGTAAGAGGTGGGACAGTGGGAGGCTCCCCTCGCATTCGCGAGGTCCTAATTAATAAACCACTTATCCACTTAAAGCGTTTGCCCGTGGACCTCTTTCCTTAGACACCATTTTCCTTGGAAATCTAATTATTTACACGACTTGTTGAAAATACGATAACGAGGTAACACGGAAATCGTTAAAACTCGTATCCATCATGATTATGCAACAAGTCCATGAAATTTTACAGATAATATCTACTTCATTTAGCATGCCACAGATATAATATAGTCAAGGAGATCAAAGATATCATGATGGTAACAAGAACTAGGACAGAAAGATAAGCTCATAGGATCGAATTATTATCTTTCATAACCTTAACTTAATCAAGTGTGAATTTAAATGATATGCAACTTAACATGACATATCTAAAATGCTAATGATATATTAGTTCAATTACAACCTGAAAACATCATAATCGGGGTAGAGATCGTGCATCCGGAACACGGTCTTAGAAAGACACCGTGATCGAAGATGGATCTTCCGGCGGTTAAAAATCTCGGTTAAAATCTTATATCCAATTGTATAGATAGCATGCTTAATACACAATAAAATTTAGGGAAAATGGTATAGAATCAAGGTAACCATGCATCTACCTCTAATACATTCCTCAAATTGAGTTTAGCCTGAGAGAATACCTACCTAGTTGAAGATCGAAGAATAAGAAATTTAAGAACGAAGAACGCTTTTGAACACTCCTCCAACTTCGAGCTTTCTCCCTTTCTCCAACTAGCAATTCCTCCCAAGAGATTTGTGCTTTGAGTAGGGAAGAGCCTAGACCTATATATAGGCCAAAATCTCCTACCTACATTCACTATTCCACCAACCTCATTCCACCATGTCACTATTACACCAATCTTGTTCCACTATTACACCAACCCCATTACACCAACTTTGTTCCACTATGTGGATGACATAATCTATGACCTCATTTATTCAATGATGTAAGAATGACCTCATCCATGACCTCATTTATTCAATGATGTAGGAATGACCTCATCCATTAATTAGGATCAGATTAAAGTTAATAAAAATCAGATGCCGACGCCTTCGTCTTTTCGAAATCGTATCGCGAACCTCACCGTTCGTGTTAACACATGGAATAGGGTTCATGTTTATGTATTCTATACTTTTAAAGACATAATAGAAAAATATTTATAATTTAGACATAATAGAAAAATATTCGTAATTTATTTTATTTTCATCTTTCATTATTTCCTTTTTTTTATAAATGCATATAAAAATTTTCGAGTTGCTACAACGCCCAAACAGAACCCAGCATAGAAAGTGTCGACCCATGGGGTCGACACTTTCTACCTGTGGCATGGAAGCAAGCCAACACAGAAAGTCCCGGAATAAGTGTCGACCTTGTGGGTCGACACTTATGTCCAGGGTTCTGAAAAATGAACCCAGACAGATCCTAGTGATAAAAAGGTCGACTCCGTGGGTCGACTTTTTATCCCCAAGTTTGAAGACATAAGAGGGCCGGCTTAGAACACCAGACCCTTGGACAAAGTGTCGACCCATGGGGTCGACACTTTTCTGACATAATGCAAACTAAATAAAACATGCACAGGGGTAATTCAAAAAGGATGATACATTAAAGATGAATACATGTAAGAGAGAAATGGGTATTAAGTACCCCAAATCATAGATATACCAATTAGATATTGTTAGGGAATCACCTTGAGAGATGTCCATCCATTTTTCACAATTAACCTCATCCTACCATTCAACCAAAGCAACTTACCATTTTGTTGGTCCACATGCATGCGAAGATCCAATTGGAAGATATCCAATGTGGTCTTTATATTCAATGATGTTCAACACACCGGTCACATTGCATACTGGTAGTTAGTCTTCCATAACACTCAATTTCTTAAAATTGAAATCTATCTCTCATTATTCACTTAATTTCACACTTAAGATCCTGCATCACAACCGTTAAGTGAATCAAATAGGGAAGAGTTAGAAGAGTTTCACCCAGTTCAGTCAGAGACTATTCTTTCTCACTAGCTCCTGTAAGCATATCAAAGCACATGTCAGTTAACTTCATCAAATCAGTTGGCCGTGACATATACTAGCCCGTTCATACGAAATGAAGTTTGCTCAGTTCATTTCAAATCCACAACAACATATGCAAATTGTTTACATGGAGGGCAATCACATGGTATTTAATGCATCATCAAAATTCATTAAAACACGGTTGTGCACGGGGTTCAACAATCTCCCCCTTTTTGATGATGAAAAATACTATGTGCAATTTGACAAAATAGAGTTGACGGATAAAAAGTGTTTCAAGGAAATTCAATGCACATCTAGCATTCTAGACATGAAACCATGCTTATCAATCCACTCACACTCATTCTCAAAAAGCAGTCAAAATATTGTTCACCCTGTTTGAACACACTAGGCATCCTGTAAACCATTTGATAACACAATCAAGAATATAATGCATTCTAACCATGAATTAAGATACCATTCTGCATCAATGATGAATTATCCATCAAACATGACATCCACCAACAAGACATGTTCTTTAAGCATAAGTGATCATCCCACAAAATAAACACAAGTCCACAGAATTTTTCATTCACAAAATCAAAATAATTGATAACTTCCGCATTGTTCATAAGACAACCACAACTACTGTCTATATCTGGACAACCATGTTCACAAAATAAGCAAGTCCAAGTTTTCCATAAAAGTAAACACAAGACACCCATGTCCACATGATAAACATTCACACCAAGATACCAATTGTCACAAGACACATAAACATAACCAAAACATAAACATAAACCACAAAATGTTCACATAACAAACAAGACACGCAACCATAACATCCACACATATAGCACATTTCAACTCCCCCTTTGTCATCAACAAAATGGAGTGGTAAGGGGGGAAAGTTAATTAGTTTGGTCATTAGAAGTATGGTGCTAGAGATCAAAGCCTCAAGGAGAGGCAGGAGGTGTGCGTGGACGCCGGAGAAAATCAGAGAGATCGTCAAACTTGGAGTTTTGAATGCCAATAGCAGTATGAAGGGAATCAATGGAGTCGGCCATGGCAGCAAACTTCTGAAGATAAGTATCATGGTGAAGCTTCAGTTCCTTTACTTCCCGTGTGAGGGCATCCACAGATTCTTTAACATTGCACACTTCATCAGTTAGTTCATCGAATTTGGTGCTCATTGATGGAGCTGTTGAAGATGTGGCATGTGATCCTCTTGTTCTGGCAGTTCTGCTAATGGGTTGTTCAGCATCTTCACCTTCATTCTCCCCAGACCCTGCTTCTGGGGCTTTACCTTTCTTTGACGGAAGAGTACGAACAAGAACACATTTATCAATTCATATCCCATGTTGGTGCAGATGGATGGGATAGTATAGATGTCGGCATCCTTAATTGGATGACTGACCTGCTGACTCAAGTCAATATGCAAGGATTGAAAAATTGGTGTTAAAGTAGCTCCATAAGGTAAATTTCGGTTCTTGGACTTCCTGCAGCTGGTTATGTACTCCATCATCACCACTGGGAAGTTAACCGGTTCTCCACTCATGATTTGTACAAATAGGAATTTGTGCATGTCAGTTACTTGTTCCCTAGACCCTGATCTTGGCAATAGAATAGTGGTCATCATGTGATGTAAAATTCTCTGAAGGGATGGGAATTCATTTGCATTGAGCTTGGGTACACACCCTGGTGTTGCTACTTTATCTGTCATGAGTTCATATGCAAGTTCTTCAGAATAAATGACTTCTTCGTATATCATCCCACTATCCCAAGGTAGATTCAGGGCTCTTCCTATCAACTGAGGAGTTAAAGGAACAGAATGCCCATTTATCTCAGTGTACAGTTCATCATTTTTGACAACCATAAATCCATAGAACTGATGAACTAGTGAATGATAGACTATTCTGTGCTCAGTCATGAATGGAATCAAATTTGGCTGCTTCCTCAATAGTTATACTAACCTTGGCAGAGCAGTTTCGATGCTTCTAAAATCAACCGCACGAGGGCGCAACACTTTCCTTTCAGCCAACATCTTCGTCTCAGAGGCCCTTTTCCTTCTTTCAACCTGGGCTTCCTTGTCTTTACGCCTTAGTTCAGTTTGGATGCGGGCTTCCTCCCTCTCTAACACCGATCTTTTCTTGGGTGCCATTGACGTAGCTTGGAAAGCTTCAAATAGATGCTGACACTGTCCGGTCTTCACTGAATCAAGTGGACAAACTCTTAAGTGGAAGGAGACCGGTAGTGATACCCTCGAGCAGATGAAGGGCTTCCTCTGACTGGCTTGAGTTCACACCACAAGCAGCACCTTCTCAAATCGGATGTGCTTCAAAGGAGGGCGCCGCGACTAGTTCCAGAGGAGGACGAAGAGCCAACGCCGTCGCCCGTCGGAGGGTGCTTTTAGAAGAGATGGGGTGGACTGAGAGAAACGAGGGCTGCAGGAGGAATGGAGAGAAGGAGCCGCGGAGGCTTGGGAAGTGGAGGATCGTCCGTGGGGTGTTGCGGATGGAACGATAGGGCAGAAGAAGATGGGGTGATGAATGGGTTTAAAGGAGTAGAGAAGGGTTTTGGGTTCGATGGGGTTCGACCAAAAGAGAGCCAGGCCAAAACGGGTTCGATCCAAAAGAGAAAGGGCGTGAGAAGTGAGCCCTACGGTCCGGTTCACAAGCCAGGTTCCGTGACAAAAGTGTCGACCTTGTGGGTCGACACATTTTGGAGACGATTCTGTCTGGCGAGAAATAGAGGGACACACGATAAGAGTGTCGACCTTAGATGTCAACACTTCTTCTGCACTTTGAAAAATCAAGTGAAATGGAGTGAATTGAAGGCCAAATGAACCCAACTTGTTATCCACGAAATGATAAACACAAAATGGGCAATATGTGGGTAGCTCAACTGAGAGAAAATGATTTTAGACTAGGGAAATCAAATACCCACACTAGGATGATCAATTCAATTAAACATGCAACCACTCAATTCTAATATCCATCACAAATCATTTAGATTTAAACATTGCAAGGAATAACACCAGATTTGAGTTAAGCACATTCCATCCTCAAGAATAGCATTATAGCTAAGATTTCTTACCTTATCTCCTTCATTCTGAGCACTTCAAAGAATTCAAGATTAAAGCATGTTAGAGTCATCAATTGCAATCTGTTAACTCTGTGCATTAGAAATCATGGTCAGTGAGATATGAGACAAGGTTCGAGGAGTGGACACACTGTCAGAGCAGTAATTCAACGCACAAAATAATTCAATCAGTATTTGTATTCCTTTCAGTCATCACAATTTTCAGCTTGACACATGAGAGTACTTCTTACCAGCTCAGTTCCACAGTCAACCAGTCATGGCTGTATTTTTATAAAAATTCATTTTTAAATTTGTTCAAAGTGAGTTGCATGCTTCAATTATGGGGGTTCAACAATCAAGTTCTCATTGTGCATTCTAAGCATGCAGGCAGACAAGCAAGCATATTTAGGTATAAGATCAAGCATGAAGGTCCCTTAAGGACGGGTATAAGAAGAATGTAATAGATTTAAGCAATTATGTCCATGAACCATATTAACATGGTTGTGCTTACAAGTAGACGTACTGCTCAACCATTGATGACCAACTAATTCAGGAAATACATTCAAACAATCAAGCTCAGATTCAACATGAGAACAATGAATAATGACTTTCAAAGCAATATGGATGATCATATGTTCTAAGTAACACTAACAGGAATCTATCCTCCCAACATTTCAATGCAAAATGCTCGACTTTTGGTAGCTTTGCACAGTCCCTTACAATTTTTTATTTATTTTAAATAGCAACATGACTAGCCTTTTGACACGAGGCATGCCCTTTGTTTCAGGGGCAATTCCCTGTTACTCGGTATCGTCATTTATGATAATGTGGATAAGACACTTTTCGATGCGAGTTTCCTCCTTTATTTCAAGGGGGATTCCTGATGTACTCAATATCAAATCACACTTATTCATTTTTGGAGGGACTGACAGCTTTTTCCTCACGAGTCACTTTACTTTAATGTAGCGGTTTAAGAATCCTTAAAAGTGTTTAGTGGAATAATAGAGATCCTTATTGAATGAAGTCAATTGTATCAAGGTTCCATATGAAGTGAGTGATTGAATAGATAGTAGAACATGAATTAGTCTTTTCAAGGTTTTGTCTCCCCCTAAGTGTATGCACGGTTGACAAACCAAAATGACCTTGTTAAGATGTGTCATGAGGCATTCATGCCTGAATCAATGCAAGTTTATTTAACAAGGTTGTTTGGTCGTAGAGGAGTTCAAAAAGAACCGGGTGTATTTTATATACATTCAAGTATGTCAAAATGATGTATTCAAGCAAGTTGATTACCGGTACGTGGCAGAGGACGCAGGTCCGAAGACCACACTTACGCATAATGAAAGCTTCCAGGTGAACTTAATCCACCCTTTCACTAACGTCATTTTATATACCGGTGAATCATGGCATTCATGCACACGAATATGAGGTATATGCAAGTCAGTACAACAAAGTGACAGATGACTGAATTTTTATTTATATTCACAAGTGTTCAAAAAGGTGTGATGTGTATGGATGTAAGATGTGTGTGCTTTATGTGTAAAATTCAACTATGTGTAAAATTCAACTCTTATTCACAAAAAGAGATGAGTGTAGCTAGAAGTAACTCTATGAACAGTTGCAAAAGATTGTTGTTCACATACAAAAGTAAAAGTGGAATGTATTACCACATTGGCTCATCAATTTCTTGCCTTGGAGGAGTTTTATTCTATTGACAACTTCTTCCATCACAAGGCATCCCTGCAAAACAAGATTTTTATTTTGAGGTTTTTTTGAACCCAAGTCATCTTTGGTCCCTGGGAGTTAGCTGCACCACGACTTGTAGCTTTCCACATTTTCCTTGCATTCAGATCGTCAAGGTGCAATAATGAGCAATCATTCATGACATGTCCCACATAACCACAGTAATGACAATACACACGTGGTTTCAATTTCTTTAGTAGAACATAAGCATTGGGCTTTTGAGCATGTCTGGGGTGTTGAGATATGGTTTTGATGTTAACTAAACTTAGTGTGTAATGCTACGGTTTTGTGTGATTGAGTGAACGATGATAACTAAACTAAATGGTTGATTGTTCCTGTCGATTGGTTGAATATGATTGAGTTGAACATGTGCTTTGAATGCTTCCTATGCATACTCTTCGTGGAGCTTGGTTACATGATGCATTCATATTGGACAAATGCATAGATCTTGACCTTTAGTCAATCATGTTTTCAAAGTGTTCACTTGTATATGTGCATGGCTAAAGTGTTCTCATACTTTGCTCACTTGCATAGAAATAATTCTTGACCTTTAGCTTAAAGCTTTTATGGTTCAAGTGTTTGTATGCACCTTGAACACGGGCCTTCATGTATGCATTTCATACATTGATCATATTGATTATTAAGCTAAAGTTCTAATCATTTTTATCATGGTTTTGTAGGTTAAATTCTTTGTATAATCCCTCCAAGATCAAAGGAGTTTGATGCCACAGAGTTTGGAAGGGTTGCAATGGAGTTTGGGGCTAAAATGTAGTGGTCTGGAATTTACTGTAGCTGGCGGTCGATCGACCTAGCTTGCGGTCGACCGAAATTACCAGAATTCAGAAAACTACAGTTTTTCTCAGAGCGGTCGACCGCCGGCTGATCCCGGTCAACCGAAAATAACAGCAAGCAATCTTCTACAGGGTTTTCTCAGAGCGGTCGACCGCTAGCCCACCTCCGGTCGACCGCCAGCCCCGAAGCCTCCAACTTTGACTTTTTGTTTCCAATCCGTGGAGACATTCCCTTCCCCATTTCTTTAGTCCCAATGCTCCCAATCACCCCAGAAATTGTGGATCTAGGTCTGGGGCTTGTCTCCTAACCTTCCAAGGGTTATAAAACCTCTCTTTGAGGTCATAAACCCTAAGAGACTCTAAGAGAACAAGAGGGATCAAGTTGGCTCAAGGAAGAGGAGGAATATCACTTTAGCCGTGAACAGTGATTCAGAGATCAAAGCCTCATCATAGCTGAAGATCCAAGATCTATTTTGAAGCCTTCATCTTCCCATGAACTGAAGCAACAACAAATCAACCAAGTGAGATCAAGATAGTAGCTATCAAGGGAAGGTTGCTACAACGACCGTGAACAACATTCCTTCAACCAAGTTCTTCATCTGATCGAAGCCATTCAAGCATCAACTGAAGCCATTCAGTCATCTTCCAAAGCCAGGGAGTTCCAATCAAGCAAGGGTCTTAAGAAGAGCTTAAGGGAAGGCTGTCCAAGTGAAGAGAAGAAGAAGTACTATAGCAGTGAATAGTACTCCGTGCAAGGAAACCTACATCCAATACAAGGCCATTCAAGTCGAGTCTTAAACCATTCAAGTAAAGAAGTAATCAATGGAAGATCTGAAGCACGCACTCAGGGGGAGCCTTAATCAGGAGCATTCTAAACTGTGGTTTATTCGTTTTAGCATCTTGTGCCTAGTGTTTTTCATTTGTGTTTCTCATAAACTGCAAACATCAGTGTGTGTGTGGATCGTCTCAGATCCATGGTAGTGTGTGGTCATCGTGGTGTTCCATTCGTGTGTGCGTAGGTCTTCCTAGATCTACGTGTGTGTGTGGTTTTATTCAGATCATAGTGTTTGTGTGTGTAAAGTGCTGCTAGTAAAGTGCTGCAATTGTCACAGCAAGTGTGTGTGTCGTTGATCCAATTGTCAGGTCGTGTTTGAGACCTCGTCTCCGTGTGTGTGTGTGTGTTGGGGCGCGTCCCCATGTATGTGTGCAGGCGTCGTCCTACGTGTGTGGTTGAAGCGTCATCTTCATTTGGGGATTTATCCTCGAGTGAAGCCTCACCGGGTTTGGTGAGGGGTGGACATAGGATTACCGTCGTTGCATCCGAACCACCTTAACAACCGCTGTGCATTGTGTGTTTTTTACGTGGTTTGATTGTATTCGTTATATGGTCGTGTGGGAACGGAGAGATTGAGAGAATTGGTTAAAAAGTTTTCAAATTGCTAATTAATGTTTATCACATATTTTGTAAAAAGTCAAAAGTTCTTTAAAATTTGTAAACACCCAATTCACCCCCCTCTTGGGTGTCATTGATCGCGGGACTTCAATTGGTATCAGAGCTAAGGCTCTAATTCTTCATAGATCTAACGATCTAGAGAGATCCAGATCAATGACTACCAATATGTACACCCTGAGTTCTCCACCGGTGTTTGATGGTTGCAACTTTGATTTGTGGTTAGGAAGAATGTTCAGTATAGTCAATTCATACGACCCTAAGCTATGGAAGCTTGTCTCTTGTGGTCCCTATGAATTGCCTAAAGACAAAGCTGTCTGGGCTGAAAATCATAAGCATAAACATGATCAAAATCGGTTGGTTTTAAAATTGTTCACTGCTGCAGTCAGTTCTAATCAGTTTCCTTTTGTCTCTCATTGCAGGTCCGCGAAGGATATCTTGGATGGCTTAACCAAAGTCTGGGAAGAGCATGAAGACCAATGCCTTGTGGCAGGCACGAGCGATCAAGGGAGTGATCAGAAAGGATCATCCCTAGAGGTATACTCAAACTTTGAAAGCATATCTCTCGATGATCTATTGATTACATATGATGAGCTGGAAGATAAATATAAGAAGCTAAAATCTGAAAACAAAAAATTAAAAAGGAATGCTGAACAAAACAACTGTAATTCCTCATGCAAAGAATGTCTACATTTAAAGGAATTGATTGATGGTCATGTGTTTGATATTGAAATTTACAAAGATCAAATCTCTTCTTTGAGAAGTGAAAATAAAGAGCTGAGAGAGAGAATAAGTCTGATGAACAATGGCCAAAATGAATTTGTTCATGATCACAAACTTGTTAAAGAGAATGAGAAACTGAAGGAATTGAACAAGGTCATTTCTGAAAGATTGTTGATTCTTGAAAAAGGAAAATATGTGGTTGTTAGAGAATGTGAAAATGTGGATGAACTTAGGCAAGAAGTAGAATGTCTTAAGACTACCAATGCCATGTTGAATGTTAGTCTTTCTACTTGTGAAGAAGAACTTGCCAATTCTGGATTGCAAATTTCATCTCTTCAATCTGAAATTCTTGACTTGAATGATTCGTTATCTAGATTTGTAAATGGTCAAGAAAACGTGGACAAATTGTTGGGGGTGAAAGTGAATTTTTTAAGGGAAGGGCTGGGCTATAATCCTGTGAACAAAAATAAGTTTGAAAATAAAGTTTATACATCTTTTGTGCATAGTTCAAACATAGCCAGCACATCAAATGAAAATCCGAAAAAGGAAAATCATGTTGCACACACACATGCATCCACAAAGAAAATCAACTTGCATCAAAAATCCAAAAATGCTGCTAGCACTTCCATGCATGTTAAACATACTTATGCCACACACACACAACCACCTAGAAAGAAACTCTCATATTTTTACTGTGGTAAATCTGGGCATGTCATGCATGATTGTTTCATTATGAAGAATGATGATTTGAGAGCATGTAAAAACCAAGCTGTTTTGAAAAATGCAAAGAAAGCATTCACCACAGAACCTTCTGTGCATTATAATCATTGTGGTAAAAGGGGTCATACAACTTCACATTGCTGGTTACTGTTGAAGAGAAAGAACTCCCACTCAACACATCATGCTCACACACACAAATCAGTAGAACCCATGAGAAGAAAGAATATGATGCCACAAGCTTTCTACCATCACTTTGAAAAATCTAGCAACGTTAAGCATGATTATTTTCTAAAGAAAAATGATGATTTGGATGTTGTCAAAAATTGGAAATCACATGTCTATGTTGCTACTAACCATCAAGGACCCAAAAAGATTTGGGTACCTAAGAATGTCAAATGAGAAATCTATTTTGCAGGTGTACCATGGGGATGAAAAGTAAGAAATCAGTTTTCGCCAAGAAGGTAAGGCACACGAGTCAAGTGACTCAGGAAAGGCTAAAGCAAAAAATTAAAAATTGAATTTGAAAACACAGGTGATATCCCTCCTACCCTCTACGATGATTATGTTATGTTTTGACTCATCTTGTGTCATAGAGTCATGTAATCATGCATATGCTTGAATATGCATTTCATCCGATGTCAATTGCATATCCTTGTCCATGTCGAGTGTGATATAGCATATTGTTAGGAGTTGTTTGTATGTCGTCAACTTACCTTCACCACACACATTGAGTTTCCCATATGTCTTCACATCCTGTCATGTCATGCAAAGTTTGACATTGTGAACTCATATCATAATGCATTGCATTCCTCTTGTCTTCATCACATCCATGACTACATACTACATTAGAACTTGTATGGAAAATCTTACATTCATGAACACATATTGAGGGGGAGCACCCATATTCATCATAGGAACCTAGTCTTTAGGATCACCCCTAAGTCATGCATTGAGTCTAGAGCTTTGTGTGGGGA
Source organism: Amorphophallus konjac (assembly GCA_022559845.1). Taxonomy (NCBI): domain Eukaryota; kingdom Viridiplantae; phylum Streptophyta; class Magnoliopsida; order Alismatales; family Araceae; genus Amorphophallus; species Amorphophallus konjac. Next base: position 297,799,853 of record CM040120.1, read on the forward strand.
TGTTAGCTTGGCAAAAGAACATTTCATATTATTTTTAATAAATCTGAATTGAAATTAATAGATCAAATCTTTTCATCTTTGAATGCAGATCACACTTCCAAATTCAAGTCGTGTTAGGCCAGCCATGGCCATGTCTGAATCAACTAAGGGATGAAACAAGTGAAAGAATACCTTGCAAGGATGAAAATGATGGAAATTTCCTCAACCGCTACTAGGAGACAAGAAGTGATTTTGATAAGCACCCCGTGTCGGTTGCTAAATTGAATAACCCTCTTCAGATCTTAAAGATACAAATCATCCACAAACATGCACATTAGCTACATGAAGATCTATAAGAACTGAGGCAAAATACCAAAGGCATGGTGTTAAATGGCTCGCATCCTTTGATTGAAAATGGCTTCAAGAGGTAAGGTTAATCAACCACGTCTCACGAGGTAAGCAGGTAAAGATAATCTAGTGGTTCAAGTATATGTGGATGATATCATTTCTGAGCTACTAATAATATCTTTTGTGAACATTTTGCAGGAATTGTGCGAGAAGATTTGAAAATACTTTCAATAAGTAAACTAAAATTTACTCTTCTTTGGACTGCAGAAGAAAGGCTTGGAAGAAAATAGATTCTCAAGGCAAAGGTAAGAAAGCAAAATCTGAAATATCAACCTTCGTGAGGTTGGTGATTTTAGTGATTAAAGACCTCCAATCTTGAATCCTGAACTAAGGTAACTCAACCCTTTTTGCCTTGGAAATATACAATCATGCAATGGCCTTTTGTCACTAGGTGCAACCTTTAGATGACAGGTATTAATTCTAAAAACTTGTATTGTCATTCACCAGCATGTTGTGATGAACCTGTCTAATTGGTTGAACTAAATTGAAAATCTTGAGAGATGTGTATGAAGTGATTGCATATTGAATATTCTCAATTTGAATTGCATGATCACACTTGAATTGAATTACATATCTGGTACATCAAATGGCGTCTGTGGAAGAGTGGATCATGTCCACTTGGAAGCATTCCCTATGCGTTGAGCTGGGTCTTTGGACTACAAACTCTACCTCGTACCAGATCTTGTAAATTGGATTGGTTGATGTGTGAATGAACTCTTGAGCGAAGCTATGAAAATTGAAAACATGTTTGTGATTGAATGATTCATACATTTGGCTAATTCTCATTTCAATACTTGTGAATGACCTTTGAAAATCTATTTTTGAAAAATTCTGAAAATTGGGTTGCATTGTTTAATTTTAATCTTTTAAGCACCCTTATCTCATAAAGGTCATGTCATGCAAAAGTTGTTGACACATTGATAAAATATGAATGTTCTAATGTGGAACTTGTCTCATAGTGTGAAAATCAAAGCCCTCCCTTGCTGTAATTGCATATTACATCACACTCTCATCCAGGCATAGGTTGCATGCATTAGAACTCATGCATCAACTGCAATAAGTTCATTCATTTGATATTAGAAGCTTTGCACCACATTGCATTTTGCCTTGGCATATTGCATTTCCATTCACTACTATGTGATCAAAGATTACATTGCAACAGTACTCATGCATTAGCTGCATTCAATTCATTAAATTGGTATCTATTTGATTGGTATCAGTGGCATGTTTGCATTGCATGTTGCATACATTCCCTCTGCATGCTTGCTTGATATTATATACTATTTACCCCCATCCTTTGACATTTCTATGGCTTCATATATCCTTGCTTAATAATGATGCATTTGAGTCATTGTTGGTGTGTTTCCTGTCATACACTCTGGGGGAGTTCATACTTAATAAGTGCATCTATTTAAGGGGAGTAGCACTATCATGTGTTCATGATATTTTTGGTATACATGCTGAATCAAATTCGCACACTTCATGCACAAAATGTGAAAATGAGTGTTAACGATAAGGATATATGAATTTCTTTTCAACACTCTCGAGATGTTAAATTTGCTGCATGTATGTTGAAGAGACAGTTAAGGAAAAAGCTGACTACCTATCTTTTTGAAAAATCTCGAATGAAAAAGAAAGGTAGAGAAATACTCAGTCTCACTGAGTAAATTGGACACATGTCACCTGAGACGAGATGTGATTCATTTCTGAAAAGTGTTGATTAAAGTACATCTGTTCAAGATGAGGTGAAATAGTTCAGTATTCTGAGTAACCCGGAATTCTGGCATGAGCTCCATGCGTCTACTCGCGTAAAAAGGAATTATTTGAACCTGATCACTCTTGAAAAATTCTGACTACCATGTGATACTGGTTGAGTTGAAAAATGATGGTGAAAACTCTTTGTGTTAGAGCGTAGCCTCCAATACGCTATTCTCAAAAATTGAAGTGCAGTCTGTAAAATGTCTCATTGTGTTAATATGAAAATCTGAATATCCATACTGCAACTATCATTTTTCATGTTACTCACTTACACTTTAAAAATTTGATTTAATATGTATTCAGAAAATTGATTGACTGCATTGATTATTGCATGACTCTTCCTCTATGATTGCACAACCTCCTAGGTGTCTTAAGTGAACATTTCAGTTGCTATGACCCTCATGCACTCTTCTTATACCCATTCCCTCTTAAATAAGTACGGGGGAGCTGTGTTGCATGTATATATACGTATTTACTTGTTTGTTTATGCATCTCACATGTCATCACAAGCATATGTTGCATCTCATGCATTTCAAACCACAAATCAAAAATTAAAAATCTGTCCAAAAAATTAAATGGACTTCACATGCTGCACACTTGTTAAATAAGCTTTGGATTTTGATTGACCAAGGGGAGAAGTGTGAAATTAGCTCTACTCATCCTAGCACGTCCAAGTGATCGACAATTGGTATCCCCTCATGCCAACCATTGGTATCACAAAACAAATAAAAATCTGCAAACATGAAAATAAACAAAAACATGTTTTGGTGCCTTCTAGACATTCCATGAGCCCACTTGTTTATAATTTGCTCATGCTTCATCAGAATTTCAAACGTGGGTCATTATCCCTTGCTCATTCATCATGTTGCTATATGGACCTCAATGGTTTCTTCCCTTCATCTTGATAGTGTTAATGTGGCAGATAGATGGACATTCATTCGCCTATTGATACTGTCAAAGGGGGAGCAAGAATTGCTCCTGCTTCGTTGGTTTCGTTTTGCTTGTTGATAAGGAAGAATGCTTTGCCTTATCCCACTTTTTGATAATGTCAAAGGGGGAGAAAAAGGATTCATGATTTCCTTTGTCAGGAGAAAAAGATTCATGATTACTTGTGTTGGGGGGAGAAGAACATGGTGTATCCTCATTTAGTTTGTCATCATCACTTCGTTTTGTCCTCATTTATCCCTAAGTTTGTCATCATCAAAAAGGGGGAGATTGTTGAGTTATGGTTTTGATGTTAACTAAACTTAGTGTGTAATGCTATGGTTTTGTGTGATTGAGTGAACGATGATAACTAAACTAAATGGTTGATTGTTCCTGTCGATTGGTTGAATATGATTGAGTTGAACATGTGCTTTGAATGCTTTCTATGCATACTCTTCATGGAGCTTGGTTACATGATGCATTCATATTGGACAAATGCATAGATCTTGATCTTTAGTCAATCATGTTTTCAAAGTGTTCACTTGTATATGTGCATGGCTAAAGTGTTCTCATACTTTACTCACTTGCATAGAAATAATTCTTGACCTTTAGCTTAAAGCTTTTATGGTTCAAGTGTTTGTATGCATCTTGAACATGGGCCTTCATGTATGCATTTCATACATTGATCATATTGATTATTAAGCTAAAGTTCTAATCATTTTTATCATGGTTTTGTAGGTTAAATTCTTTGTATAATCCCTCCAAGATCAAAGGAGTTTGATGCCACAGAGTTTGGAAGGGTTGCAATGGAGTTTGGGGCTAAAATGTAGTGGTCTGGAATTTACTGTAGCTGGAGGTCGACTGACTTGTAGCTTGCGGTCGACCGAAATTACCAGAATTCAGAAAACTACAGTTTTTCTCAGAGCGGTCGACCGCCGGCTGATCCCGGTCAACCGAAAATAACAACAAGCAATCTTCTACAGGGTTTTCTCAAAGCGGTCGACCGCTAGCCCACCTCTGGTCGACCGCCATCCCCGAAGCCTCCAACTTTGACTTTTTGTTTCCAATCCGTGGAGACATTCCCTTCCCCATTTCTTTAATCCCAATGCTCCCAATCACCCCAGAAATTATGGATCTAGGTCTGGGGCTTGTCTCCTAACCTTCCAAGGGTTATAAAACCTCTCTTTGAGGTCATAAACCCTAAAAGACTCTAAGAGAACAAGAGGGATCAAGTTGGCTCAAAGAAGAGGAGGAATATCACTGTAGCCGTGAACAGTGATTCGGAGATCAAAGCCTCATCATAGCTGAAGATCCAAGATCTATTTTGAAGCCTTCATCTTCCCATTAACTGAAGCAACAACAAATCAACCAAGAGAGATCAAGATAGTAGCTATCAAGGGAAGGTTGCTACAACGACCGTGAACAACATTCCTTCAACCAAGTTCTTCATCTGATCGAAGCCATTCAAGCATCAACTGAAGCCATTCAGTCATCTTCCAAAGCCAGGGAGTTCCAATCAAGCAAGGGTCTTAAGAAGAGCTTAAGGGAAGGCTGTCCAAGTGAAGAGAAGAAGAAGTACTGTAACAGTGAACAGTACTCCGTGCAAGGAAACCTACATCCAATACAAGGCCATTCAAGTCGAGTCTTAAACCATTCAAGTAAAGAAGTAATCAACGGAAGATCTGAAGCACGCACTCAGGGGGAGCCTTAATCAGGAGCATTCTAAATTGTGGTTTATTCGTTTTAGCATCTTGTGCCTAGTGCTTTTCATTTGTGTTTCTCATAAACTGCAAACATCAGTGTGTGTGTGGATCGTCTCAGATCCGTGGTAGTGTGTGGTCGTCGTGGTGTTCCATTCGTGTGTGCGTAGGTCTTCCTAGATCTACGTGTGTGTTGGTTTTATTCAGATCATAGTGTTTGTGTGTGTAAAGTGCTGCAAGTAAAGTGCTACAATTATCGCATCATGTGTGTGTGTCGTTGATCTGGATGTCAGGTCGTGTTGTAGACCTCGTCTCCGTGTGTGTGTGTGTGTGTGTGTGTGTGTGTGTGTTGGGGCACGTCCCCGGGTATGTGTGCAGGCGTCGTCCTGCGTGTGTGGTTGGAGCGTCGTCTCCGTTTGGGGATTTATCCCCGAGTGAAGCCTCACCGGGTTTGGTGAGGGGTGGACGTAGGATTGCCGTCGTTGCATCCGAACCACCTTAAAAACCGCTGTGCATTGTGTGTTTTTTACGTGGTTTGATTGTATTCGTTATATGGTCTGTGGGAACTGAGAGATTGAGAGAATTGGTTAAAAAGTTTTTAAATTGCTAATTAATGTTTATCACATATTTTGTAAAAAGTCAAAAGTTTCTTTAAAATTTGTAAACATCCAATTCACCCCCCTCTTGGGTGTCATTGATCGCGAGACTTCATGGGGGGTCTATAATTTTGAGTGTGCAATTTAGGTTCGACATTTAACAACCAACAGAATTTCATAGTTTGACCCATTTTCTCACAATGAAAGCATTCAACCTTCTTTTTCTGATGAACTTGTGATTTACTGTTATGCATCTTACAAGCATTCAAGTCATCTTCTTTCATTAAGCTACAATCATGCATTAAATATCCAAGCTCACCACAATAGTGACATGAAGTATTGTTGTGTTTTGGAGCTTGGGATTTCACATCAAGTTTCTTTGCATGCATAATGGGCTTTTGTTTGACAGATGAAGAGGTATTTGGTGTACTTGAGGAGCTAGAAGCATGCACAAACGAAGTTGTTGTTTTCAGATTAAATGCTTCCTTTTTACTAGGATTGTATCCTAGTCCTTCCCTTTGGAAGTTCACCTTAGTTCCCAAGAGTTTGTTTAGATTCTCCTCCCCACTCACGAATTTTCCCAATGACCTATTCAAGTCAGAAATCTCAGATTGAAGAGATGCTACATGAAGTTGATATGAGATAATCTGATTTTCACAGGAACTGACCTTTTCATTTAGAGTGGTATTTATCGTCTTGTAAGATTCTATTTCCTGTTCTAGAATACTTACATTTTCACTCTCTTGAGAGACCATGGACTTGCCTTTTTCAAATGTCAAAAGTCTTTCACACATGGTTCTATTCAATTGCTTTAGTTTTTCAAGTTCGGATTTCAGCAAATCGTTTTCTTTCTCAGATTTCTCATTTTTGTCCAGAAGAGACTTGGCATCAATTTCAGAGTCAAGTAGTTTATCAAATATTTTTTCATCGTCTGACAATGAATCTAACTTGTTCTTTAGAGTTCTTTCACTTTTCTCAAGCAAGGTAACTTTACATCCCAAGAGTTCATTTTCTTTTTCCAGTTCTTCAATTTTTGAACTTAGATCAATGCATTTCACACAAGAAGAATTATCATGGATATTTTCATTAGACCTTTTCTTCAGTGCGTTGTTTTCATGTTTCACCTTTTGATATTTTTCTGACAGTTCTTCATAGGCATCTACTAAATCTTTGAAAGATAATTCATCTTCATCTGATTTAGAGCTTACCTCCTCAGCACTTTCATCACAGGTTTGATAGATATCATCAGCCATTAATCCCTTTAGTCCTTGCTTCTCTCGAGCTAGCATCAATTTGTCCATAATTTCTTTGGCGGTTCTGCAAGAGGTGACAAACGTAAACATGTTAGTATTGACAGAATTTTTTAGCAATCTCAAAATTGTAGCATTTTCATGACTCTTTAGTATGTCTTGGTTAGACCACTTGGTCTCATCCCGAGACAGCTTATGAGGACCATCATTAACTAATTTTTACAAATTTGGATCAATTGATTTTATGGTCCTACACATTCTTCCCAGCCATGAGTTAAAGTCATCACCATTATAAATAGGTAAAGAAGTCAAAGAAGCAATATCTGAATTAGCATTCATCATTCAAAACTACACTAGGATCCCTCTGAAGATCGTTTGATCTAATATAACAGAGCCGGGCTCTGATACCAATTGTTGGGTCCCACAGTGTAGTGGCACGGATCTAGAGGGGGGTGAATAGATCCCTCTCTAAAAATTAAGACCAATTAAAATAACTTGAAAGGCTTCTCAATCAAACCTCACCAAACGTGCAGGTGACAAGATCACACACGGAGATTTAGCAATTTGAACTAGTCATATACATTGACAAATTTAGCATCGATGTGTAACACAGTTCATAATCCATCCTGTGAATGGTGGTAGAGGATAAGGAACAAACACACAGTCGATCACACAAGCACAAAGATTTTTAAGTGGTTCGGGACCACGAGGGTACCCTACGTCCACCCCTCACCACCTCGGTGAGGCTTCACTAAAACGCTACACGAGGTAGCACACGGGGATGAACCCCAATACACCTCACGCTGCTCGACGGCAGTAAACCACACACACACGAGGGCAAACCCTCAACATGGTGCTCAGCACCACACACACATACCAAGATAGGGAACGCACCCCAACAGGCAATCCACACTCGGAGACACCGCTCCGAACACACACACAGTTGTCTTCAGTTTAAGAGATGGACACAGATGTACATTTGGAAGCTCAATAAGCACAAATCTTCAAAGCAATCTCACTAGACATCAACTAAGCACTAGACTGCAGCAATTAAGAACAAGGATGGGTGGAGAGAACTCCTGAACGTCAAAGATGGGATTTGGTTCGTTGATAACTTCCGGGGATGAATAGATGGAAGAAGATGTCCTCACGAAGCTTCTTTGGTTCAGATCGGAAGAAGGGACGCAGATGCTTCAGTCCCCTTTCACTTCCCTTGACTCACCATCAAGACCATGGATGATGGAGAGATGATAACCCATGGTGCTTCAGCAAACTCACTGCAGGAGGATAGATTACTAGCTTCTCTTCCCTTGAATCGAACTCAGAACAACTTGGGGAGAGGCATCATTCAGCTCCGGCTGGACTCCCTGCAGAAACCCCAAAAATGAAAAATTTCATTCGATGCTTTCTCTCTACCTGAAGAAACCCTATCACATATGATTTATATCACCGGGGATGGAGGGGACACGTGGAGGACATCATCCCCTAAGGGCCAATCACAATAGGGCACTAAAAGAGAGGAAAGGGGCAAGGGCTCCGGCCGCCGCGCGAACCGGCGAATTTCTCGGTTTCCGGAAAGTGTGGACCCCATGGGTCGACACTCACGTTCGGGCAAGACAGAACAACGCCCAAATAGAACCCAGCATAGAAAGTGTCAACCCATGGGGTCGACACTTTCTACCTATGGCATGGAAACAAGCCACGGCAGAAAGTCCCGGAATAAGTGTTGACCTTGTGGGTCGACACTTATGTCCAGGGTTCTGAAAAATGAACCCAGATAGAACCTAGTGATAAAAAGGTCGACCCCGTGGGTCGACTTTTTATCCCCAAGTTCGAAGACATAAGAGGGCCGACTTAGAACACTAGACCCTTGGACAAAGTGTCGACCCATGGGGTCGACACTTTTCCTGACATAATGCAAACTAAATAAAACATGCACAGGGGTAATTCAAAAAGGATGATACATTAAAGATGAATACATGTAAGAAAGAAATGGGTATTAAGTACCCCAAATCATAGATATACCAATTAGAGATTGTTAGGGAATCACCTTGAGAGATGTCCATCCATTTTTCACAATTAACCTCCTCCTACCATTCAACCAAAGCAACTTACCATTTTGTTGGTCCACATGCATGTGAAGATCCAATTGGAAGATATCCAATGTGGTCTTTATATTCAATGTTGTTCGATACACCTGTCACATTGCATACTGGTAGTTAGTCTTCCATAACACTCAATTTCTAAAAATTTAAATCTATCTCTCATTATTCACTTAATTTCACACTTAAGATCCTGCATCACAACCGTTAAGTGAATCAAATAGGGAAGAGTTAGAAGAGTTTCACCCAGTTCAGTCGGAGACTATTCTTTCTCACTAGCTTCTGTAAGCATATCAAAGCACATGTCAGTTAACTTCATCAAATTAGTTGGCCGTGACATATACTAGCCCGTTCATACAAAACGGAGTTTGCTCAGTTCATTTCAAATCTACAACAACATATGCAAATTGTTTACATGGAGGGCAGTCACATGGTATTTAGTTCATCATCAAAATTCCTTAAAACACGGTTGTGCACGGGGTTCGTATAAAGTGGAATGGTGACAATGTCATCTTACGTTATTTCGCTTCCTTCATTCTTGTAAATCTCCATGACAAACCTACATACAACACTACGGGAAAACTAGTTTTTACCAACGACACCTACCTACGCTTTTGTAAGTCGTTAGTATTTATGGGCCTATACCTACGGTTTTTTTAGGATATTATGTTACCTACTGTCACTGTAGTAGGTATATGTCATACACTACCTACGGTTCGGTAGCACCGTAGGAATAGATAGCTATATTGAACTACCTACTGATAATGCTGTAGGTAATTAGTATGTCATACCTACGATTCGGAATCATCATAAGAATAGATAATCATATTGAACTATCTACCGACAATGTCGTAGGTAAGTGGTATGTCATACCTACGGTTTCAGTTGAGCCGTAGGAATAGATAGTCATATTGAATTATCTATCGATAATGCCGTATGTAAGTGATATGGCATACCTACGGTTCCAGTTGAGCCGTAGGAATAGATAATTGCAATAAAATACCTACGGACATAGTCGTCAGAACATACCTACGCTTCGTTACCGCCGTAGGAGTAGGACAACTGTAGAGTGATTGATGACATTAGTTTTTATTTGTTATATATTACCTACGATAATGTCATAGGTAGTTACCTACTCGTTGTTTGTGTCGTAAGAATAGGTCACTCGTAGAGTGATCGGTGTCTAAAATTTTTATTTGTTATACATTACCTACGTACCATATCGTAGGTATTTATCTACTCTTTGTAAATCGTAGTAATAGATCACCCGTATATTCCCATATCTTTTATTTGTTATTCTTTACCTACCCCGAAATATCTCGGCCTGGGGGAGGTGTTGCCAAAAATTCACCAAGCCTTAAAAAAAAAGAACAATCAAAGCAACAAGAAGGAAATAAACATATAAAATAATAAAATAATAAAAAATGATTACGAATATATTGGGGAGCTCAAAATAAAATACATGGCGAGAATAAAAGCAAAAAAGGGGGAAGAGAAGAGAGGAAATAAAATAAATAATAAATAATAAATAAAGTAATAAACTAAACTAAACTAAAAAACTAAAAAAACTAAACTAAGCTAGTCGACAACATGTTATCTCACTATCCGATAACCTTCTATTTAATAAATGACAACACTATTATTCATGTATTTAATGCGTTAACAAAAAAACAAACAAACAAAAAATATAAAAAAACAAACAAAACAAACATCACCCCCTTTCTTCTTTCGAACACACATATCCGACAGTCTTCTATTTGATAACAGGTAGCATCACTATTCATACATTTAATGCATGACAAAACACAAAAAATAAATAAATAGAAAACAAACCTCAAGTATAACCAGTAGCCCATCTCCCTTATTAAAATAAATAAATAAATAAAATAAAGCTCAACCATAATCGGCACCCTATCTCCCTTCTTAAAAAAAAATAATAAAAGAAAAACTAAGCAACTATAATCGGCACCCCTCCCCTCTAAAAGAGAAAAAAGAAAGCAAAACAAAACAAAAGTAATGCACATACATATCCGGCAAGTCACTGTGCATATTAACTGGCATGACACTCGATGTGTTATCCGGCAGAAGGCATTAGGCATGAACTAACACAATCACGGTTAACGCATTTAATGCATATTTTTTTATTATTCAAAATACTATTCATCTTTTCCACTGTTTGCTTCATCGGGCACCCGGTTGATCACATATCGTCGCCCTATTCATCCCATGGGATAGAGCTGGTGATCCCCTACGTCTTGTTCAAAAGGGAGGTCCTTCGGACTACCGGATAACCGGATATCCACGAAAGAGAGGGCGCCAATGAATAGTATTTTTCAAACACTCATCCGACAACAAAAAATTCAAAAAGCACATAATTAAAAAATCAAAAATCAAAAATCAAAATCAAAAAAATATTAAAATAATAAAATAAACAAATAAATAAATAAAATACAAAAGAAAAAAATTGCATACGCCTAAGAGACCACAATAAAAATTTGTTATCAAAAATGAACTCATAGAGTAAAAGCTTTTGGTGCTAAAGACTCCCGCCTTCGGAAATGAACCCAGCCCGCCACAGCCTTCTTAAAAGCATAAACCTACCCTAGCCCGCCACCCTCCCTCTCTTCCTCACTCCCCAGCCTGCCTTCGGAACCCCCAGCCAGCCACCCTCCCTCTCTTCCTCACTCCCGAGCCGCACCTTCGGAACCCCCAGCCCGGCACCCTCCCTCTCTTCCCCACTCCCTAGTCGCGCCTTCGGAACCCCCAGCCTGCCACCCTCCCTCCCTTCCTCACTTCCCAGTCGCGCCTTCCGAACCCCCAGCCCGCCACCCTCCCTCTCTTCCTCACTCCCCCTAGCCGCGCCTTCGGAACATTTCCCCTCCCTCTCTTCCTCACTCCCCAACCACGCCGTCCACCACACCCCCTCCCCTGCTCTCCTTCTTCATCTCATCTTCCTCACCATCGCAAGCCCCCATCCCGTGGTACATCGTCGTCGCAATACTCAGATGAGTGGGCGCCTAAGCTATCCCTTCTACTAGGTTTACTATCCCCTTTGGTTTCTCCGTCGTTTCTGTAGGGATTTAATAAGGGTTAGGGTTGTGCTGGGGTAGCACGCTTGGGGGAGTCCGTCAAATAAGGTGCGCGGCCACTACTTCACACACTGCTGTCCTCCGATGAGGGCATCGAAGCCATTGTCGTCAATGTCGGCCAGGTGTTCCGTCAAAACTTATGTCTTAATAATATATCCCTTCTACCGGGTTTGCTATCTCCCTTCGTTGCTTTGTCATTTCTGTAGGGATTTAACGAGAGTTAAGGTTCTACAAGGGCGATGGTTAGTAGAAGAAATCTTTTTCCTCTTTTATCGAGGAGGGAGTCTGGTGGGAGAGCAAAGGGTCAAGAGGAAGGGAGAAAATGTTATAGTTTTTTTTCCTTTTTTTGTGGGTTGCATGGAAAGGAAGGAGTGAGAGGGGGTCCGGTGGGGAAGGGTAGGGGGTATGATGAGGGAGTAGGGGATCTGATGGAGGTGAGGAGGTGTATGGGTGCTCTATTTGAGAGAGAAGGGAGAGAGAGGGGAGATAGAGTTAGGTGGGATGCCAGCCAATCGTGTGTGTGTGGTTGTTTCTTCTATCGTGGAAGATTTATTTTCTTACCAATTTTATAAGATAAGAGAGTTTGTGTGAGTAGAGTAATAATAGTTTACTGGCTTGGTTGTTTCTTCCATAGTGGAAGATTTATTTTCCTACCAATTTTATAAGAGAAGAGAGTTTGAGGAGGAAGAGCAGAGTAGTGGGAGAGCTAAAAAGTTCTCCCTTGAAGAACTTCTCTTGATAGCCTTGAAAGAGAACAAAAAAGTTCAAAATTGATTAGTCAATTTTAACTTCAAGAACATTTGTCCTCATGACTTTAATGATGGTCGACCCTCTCTCTACATTGGCATCCTAGCACTTGCTTCAAGACTTTGAAAAATAATTATCTTGTTTTCGAAAATAATAAGATAGACATTGTATTGTGTTTGATTATTCCGACTTTATACTTTGCCATGTGGTTACTTCATTTTATAAAATTGAATGTTTGAGTTTGTTGTTTGTCTGAAGGACTGTGGATGCACTCTAAATTCTCTCGCTATTTATTTATTTATTTTGTTATTTTATTTATTTAATGTCACTATAAAAAATGAGATGCGTCGATAATTCACTTAGAGACATTTGTTAAAATCACCTCAAAAATATTATAAATAGAGGCACTTCATTTAATATTACTCCTGAAATATTCCAAACCCATGAGAATCTTATTAAAAATGCCCCTAAAGAAGCCCCTCTTCACACACGGGAATCCTTTCTATTTTTGTTTCATTTTGGAGAGTATGTATCTGTTCCCCTTAACTAACCAAAAAACTTTATTCCACCTTAAAATTTACTTTCCCCTGTAAACTCTTTCCATTTCCCTCTCAATCCCGCCTTCACCTCTTCCTCACATCCTCTCCGCCTCCTCGTCACTATAAGAAAAATGAGATATAGGGACAGTTGAGGCATTTCTTAAAATTGCCCCAAAAGTGATATTTCTGTTTATATTACCTCTAAAATATTTTGAACCCCTACGTCACATTAACGAAAATTGATTAAAAATGCCCCTATAACACCCCTTCAAACTCCCATGAATCCATTTTATTTTATTTTTCATTTTCTAGATTTTCCATAACTATTCCCCCGTGCACTCTTCTCGTTTCCCTCCTAATACTTTCTTGGCGCCTGTGAACTCCCAACGCCCCCTCTGCCCCCTTCGTCTCCTCGTCTATTGGCCTCTCCGGCCCCCTTCTCCCCCCCTCTCTTCCTCAACTCCACACCAGCACTTCCTCACGCCCCTCCACCTCCTTGCATCCTTGGCCCCCTTCTCCCCCCTCGCTCTTCCTCAACTCCTTACGCCCCATCCGCATCCTTGCATCCCTGCATCCCTAGCCCCCTTCTCCCCCTCGCTCTTCCTCATCTCCTCATGCCTCATCCGCCTCCTCCCCGCCCCGCTTCTTCCCCCTCACTCTTCCTCAGCTCCTCTGTGGTCGCCCACTGCTCCAGGGCCAAGCCACAGCCTGCACTGGGCTCTTCCTCAGTAGAGCAGAGCAGCAACGGTAATGATAGCAGCAGCAGCAATGGTAGCACTTACAAGGACGCAGAGCAACAACAAAGGCAACAGTAGCACCGTCGACCTCCGCCCGCAAGCAGACTCCCGGCCACTGATGTCACCCATGCAGGTTCCTCCCCCTTTCTGTCTTTTACTTACAAGATAGAAGATTTTGGTGAAAAATGTTTCTCGTTTCTGTTGTTCAAATTTTGATCATTGTTCAAGATTGGAGGGCCTCTAGAATGGATAAGGTAGATCTTGCTTCTAAACCCGAACCAAACCTCATGTTCTAAAGTCGATCAGGTTGCGTCGAGATTGGGAACACATGCAGTCTAGAGTGGCCTCCGTGCGTTTTGGAAAGTGCCATGAATGGAGAAGATGACGCACATTGTCGCAAAATACATACGAAATGTATTAGCTATCCATAGTATTTGTAATTTGATACATTGTAACTGATTCTGAGAAGTATTAGTCGTGATTTTTCCTTTTTTTAAAGGAGAATATCTGCCTGAAATGTTCCATAGGTATATCAAAAAAATGTACTGCACCATGGATTTTTTTCCAGCTCAAAATCTCACCTTTCGTTGAATATGAACCCTAAAGTCTATTATATATTTATAATTGGTTCAAGTGCTTTAGGTAAATTTTGTAACCTTTCCAAGAAGGGTAATTTTTATAGCTTTAAAATTTGAAACCATGGGTGGAGTAACCAGAGGGAGTTTTTTCTTCTTTTTAAGGGGTAAGCAGAAAAAAATGAGGCAATCTAATCCTATGCGGCCCTATAACATCTGGGAAGATGCCCAAGTTACTGGTAACACTAAAATCATCAAGGGTGGTAATCAATTCTCATGTTCTTTGTTATAATGGTTTAAATGAAGACTTTGTTGTGACTTTTTCGTGTCCTCTGGCTTTTCATTTGTTTATATTTTTTTGAATTTTTGACTCACAATGATATGAAACATCTGTGTACTTTATCCTCTGATATTCTATAGCCCTGGCTTTTCCAAGCAGTACTGTGGGAGCTCCCAAACTGGAAGAATGCACCCCTTGCTATTGTTCATTTTGTTGGCTACCTCTCAGAACCTCTCTTGGCAATTATGGTCCATTTCATTGGCCCGCCTGTCACAGCTTTGATATGGTGTGTTGAGTTTATGCTTAATTTCACATGCTCCATTTACTTTGGCATAGTGGCCATTCACTCTTGTCCCAGAGATGCTTTGGATTATTATCCATACGTCAGCTATTATGGCTATTGCTGAGGCCACAGTCCCAGACTCTGTGAACAATCAATCACATCATCTCACAATAGTTGGGTTGCTCGATTAATAAGCACAATGACATTTGAGCTACATTGCCTCTAGTGGCCATGTTCATAACTGTTGGGGAGCTGTGGGTGAGGGCACAGACAATGGCTGCCTACCTAGGTCTAGCTTTCTTTCGGCATTCCAAATCTCCTGAAACCAATGCCAATGCAGGCCCCCCCATTCCATTGCAACTGGAAACACTAGCAATTGGGATCCACTTGGCTGCCAAATGGGTGCACTTGCTGGTGGCCTCTCATAATCAGAGACTATCCCAAGGCATGGTTTTGGCTTATGTTTTGATAGCAAAATGAGATTACCTTCTAATTTATTATCTCCATAATATTTTTGATGTTATTAAAGCTTTCTACATGCGGGAAAATGATGATGGGAAAAGAGTTGCCGCAATGAATCTACTGGTTCCACGAATATGTGACTTTTCCATTTATATGTTTATTCGTTCAATCTGCATACACAATGGTAAAGTTTCTATGCTCTTGTTCACTTTCTATTTGCATAGACATGGTAAATGTTGACTTTACTTTTTTTTGGCAAGGCCTGTATGCAAATAGCAGAAGGATCCTCATCCATCCTCAGAGCAACGTTTGAGGATTTTCTTGACAAATTAATAGAAATATGTAGGACACTCTTTGCTTTTTCTAAATTAAGAGGCAAAGCGATTACCTTCACAAGGCACAAGATGGCCACATCTCGGTGTAAAGAAGTATCTGCATATGATTGAGTTTCATGCCATTACTATTCTTGGGGTGGTTATGAATGATATTGATCGTGTCATCTCCTAAACAAAAAGTAGAGTTACCCGAAGAAAAGTGACATCTGAGGATATATATGACACTCTCTTGATCATAATTACACTCTTGTTTTGTGGTGGAGCCTATTGTTTATAATTTTGTACTTTTTTCTTGGATATCTATGTCCTAGTGTTTTAACCAATGCATGGAGTTCAAACCTTTAACATTTTCATCATATAAGAATGTCCTTTAGAAGCATGATTACATTTTGAACAGAATAAGAACCTTACATTACTGTGTATAATACTGTATTCAAAGTTTTATGATCTTACTTTTATGTCCTAGCATTTGGTGCATAAAGTTCCATATGAGTGTTTCTAACATTGTTGCATCTAAAACTTTATCTATTTAACAATGTGGAAGGAATTAGTTGAAGACAAATTGTACTACATATTTAACCATTTACATGCACTTTTGTAGGAAATGTTAAGGAGATTACACTCTTTCTATTCTGCTAAAAATTCTAGTTCACCAACAGTTATAGTCAGTTGGTAGATACATCTATATGAACTTGCTTCATTAGAACTTGGGTAGTGTTTTTATTTCTTTCCTCACAGTCTATAGGAGTTCCTTACTTTAATTTTGAACTGCATTCTGAAAATTATTCTTTTGAAAGTGAGGAGGTGTGTTTTGAGAAGCATAAACATTCACCAATTACTTTCCTTCAATTGTTTTTTTATTCTTTCGAGTAATTTTTATACTTGGTTCTTTTGGTTTAAATTTTGGTCTGTTCTGATATTTTTCATTGATAGTTTCAGTTATGTTCTTTTTCGTTTGTTCAATATCTACTGAAAATTGTAGAATCGGTCCTTTATTTCGATGTTGTTTAAACCATTACATAGAGCAGTCTACATGGCGGCTTTGTGTTGACTTGTATCTACGGTTTAGTGAGTTCGAGTTCACTCTCTCTCCCTCCCTATGAAAATATCTGGATTAAACTACTTCTAACTTAGCCAGAGTTAGGCAATTAATCTCCGTGTAAAGGAAATTCTCATGTTTGCTTAAGAAATTGGGCTACTCCCCATTGTTCCATACAGAAACTTCAGAGAATTCACTTTGACATCTGTATTTAAAATTTTGCCTTTTATTCATTTGGTGATAGTTATAGAATTATGTGTACAGGGTGAAATTTACGTTCTCTTCTTTCTTCTCTTCCTTTTGATATTTTTTTGAGTTTGTATTGCTATTTAAGACTGTAGAAATAAAATGTTATGATTGAGTATATGCTGATCAGACATCACAATGATGCAGATTTTTCAACATAGCATGGGCCTCTTGGGTACTTCTCTCAGCCTTCACTCTCTCTCTTTTCATATCCATTTGTATTTCCTTGACTTCTTCATGAAAGAGTTTTATGACTGGCGTCTATATTGTTATGGGTGTTTTTTATGTTTTTATTCTAAAATAGAATCAATGGAGTTACTCTTGTATGTATTTCTGTGCATTTATCTTTTATTATTTGTTGTGTAATTTCCTTTAGTATATCAAAATGTATTGTCTTAGTGTCATTTGCTTCCCCTAGACACTCTTTCAAATATGCAAAGCATTGATCAATTTTGTAACTTGAGACTGCAACATTGCCATCATCATCTAAAGTCTTTGAAATGCTCACTTATGCGGCACTAGCTAGATCTCATTTAGATCTCTTGGACTGTGTTCCTAATTTTGAGTAGGAATTAGCTGTGCAATGGGATCATGTGGATGCTGGGGCTACTACCGTACCCTGAGATTCAAATTAAATGGTTCCAGGTTCCATAGCCCTTCCTTACAAATTAAATTTCATAAAATGAGCGAAAGATATGTCAAAAAGCATTAAAATCCCCCCCCCCCCCCCCCATATTAGGGTGCAAAAGAGGGGTTTGAAATTATGTCGGTCGTATATCGACCATTTCATGTTCGGACATGCGTCCAGGTTAGAGACGTCCCAAGTATACATACAACACCGAGACAAATGTATGCCGGGATATGACACCTTTACTATTTGATGAAATAGAGAAATTTGGTTAAATTTTGGTTGAAGCGGTTTAAATTCAGTGGGTTATCGCCCCGGAATGAAGTCATGACGTGACCATGATGGGGATAACGCCCCAGGGTCAAGCATGCTTCGCAACGACATCTTTGATATTCCCTTCTTATAGGGTCAAGGGGGGGAGAAATCCAGATAAACGCCATCAGACCATTCAATGAGTGTATTCCATGTTCATTATCATTTTTTGTTTTGCATTACTTTCATAATTACATGATCTACCTTCCTTTTTTTGTTTTATGAAGGCTGAGTCGACGCAGGAGTTGCCTGCGTCGACGCAACATAAAGGGGCAGTGGCCCTAGAGGCCAGAAAATGGCTGGGTCGACATAGGAGGTTGCCTGCGTCGACGCAGCCTTCTCTCACACTTCAATTCTTTGTTGTTTTATTTCAGTTCTTTTTTGGGGGGTTGTCTCGCCATCTTATGGGTATTTTTTTTTTTGGGGGGGGGGGGTTCATTCATCTCATTTCATTTTTTGTACCCAACTTTGGTTTCAGTCATTTCATAAAAGAAAATGCAGCATTTAGGTCAGCACCGACATAATATGCACCAATTAAAGCTTCAACACAACCAGAGATGGTTTTGGAACACAGCCAGCGATGACCATTGTCACAAGCCTTTCCGATGACCATAAAGTTAGGTTCGGTGCGGTGGATTCAGAGGGGGGTGACTGAATCCCACCCTTAAAAAAAATTTCGCTCAAACAATATTACGAAAATAAAAACTCAGATGGCTTAAGCAATTGAGAAAATATGTATAGCGCGCCTAAACAATCATCTAGCGGAAGCAAAGGATAGCAAACAACCCACTGCACAGATGATTTTTTAGGTGGTTCGGTCCACAGACCTACGTCCACCCCTCACTCCAAACCGGAGTGAGGCTTCCACTAGCAACAGCTAGAACCGCAGACTCAGTCTGCACACAAATGCTGCCTAACAGCTTGACCAGGGGAACAATCTCCCCTCTTCCTCCAACCCGGAGGGAAACCACTAGTGACACACAGTCACTAGCAAACCAGAGACCGAAGTCTCTCTTCCTCCAGACCAGGAGGGAACCCACAGGTAGCAACCACTACCTGCAAACCCGGAGTCAGAGACTCCCTTCCTCTGAAACCCAGAGGGAACCACCAGTGACACACAGTCACCAGCAAACCGGAGAACAGATCTCCCTTCCTCCAAACCGGAGGGGAACCACCAGTAACACCCAGTCACTGGCAACCAGAGACGCAAGTCTCTCTTCCTCCAAACCGGAGGGAACCCGACCTCAAACCAGAGGATCGGAAGAACAAGGATGGTAAAGACAGAAAAGGGAAAACCAAAAAACCAAAGCAAAAAATAAAAACCAGTTAGCTCCAATGAGCATAGTCGTTCTGGATTTGATCCACGAACAGACTAAACAATTCTTCAAGAAAAACTCTCTGCTCTCCTCTTCTCTTCTCAATCTCTGGATCTCTCTTTCTCTTTCCTTCTCGAGCTCTCTTCTATCTCTGCTGTTCTCACTTTTTCCTCTTCTGCTGGCTCACTTGATCTTTTCTTCTCTGCTGCACTTCTTTCTGCTTCACGCTTACTTCTGCTACTCTCACTTGCTTTTCTATCTGTTGTTCTTTCACTCGAAGGAGAAGCTTCCTCTTTATAGCAGGAAGGTGGGCATGTGACTCCCACGAATTCCTACCCTAACACATTGGCCGCGTGGCAGCATCTCTGTCTGCAGGATGACACGTGTCACGATCCTGAGCCATCTCCATTCTTGGATCACGAGACTTCATTAATCTTTGCAAAGAGTCCCTGTCAGTCAGTCGAAGAGAATTATCAGTTTAAGACTATAGGACCTTGTACAGACTCTGTAGGGTGTAATGCAGTGTGTAGACTTTACAATGTATAGACTTTACAGTGCGACAGCAATGTATAGACTTTACAATGCGACAGCAATGTATAGAGTTTGCATATGCATGAGACGCCAAGTGTATAGACTATACTGACGATGTGCAGACTTAATTGCATGAAGCACATGATGCAATGTACAGACTTGCCAAGGGAGTGATGCATGAGCGGGCGACAATGTATAGACTTGGAATATGAATCCTTGGACATGCCTTCAACGAGTGTGCAGACTTGAGTGTATGTGATGCAGACACAGAGTGTATAGACTTGAAGTGTATGGACTTGTGTGTGATGTGCAGACTTGCTATGTGTCATGTGTGCAGACTCTGCATGCAAGGCAGTTTAATGCAATATGCATATAGTAAAGTGTGCACAACAAACATAAATGTTCAGGCATGCAAGGTGAGTACAGGATGAATGCTCAGGCATGCTGTCAAGGGATGTACAGACCTTTTATGCCCGCAAGAAGACAGTGTATAGACTGTTATCATGATGCACAAACATATCAGCAGAGTGTGTAGACATTGAATGCACGATAACGAGTGTATAAACTTGCTAAGTCATCAAGCTACGTGCAGACAGCAAACTCTGTACAGACTTCACTTGTGCCTGAAACAGAACAATGTACAGACTTGGTCTTGCGACCACAGGCTGTACAGACTTTGACTCAAATATGCATAGAGACGCTAAGTGAGACGGTGGATGTACAGACTTGCTGTGTGTAATGCATGCGATGTATAGACTTGATAGCATGAGACGCTGAGTGAGACTGACCGATGTACAGACTTTGAAAGACGATGCATGCACAAGCCAACGATGTACAGACTTTGAAATAACGAATGAACAGACTTAGTTGATGCCATCCGAAGAATGTATGGACTTGCTATGTCGTGTGGCGTGCAACTAGACACTGTTCAGACTTGTGAAATGATGCACAAGGATATCATCAGAGAATGTATAGACTTGGACATTTATGTGCATGACAAAACCAATGTACAGACTTGATGTGCTTACGCATGGACTAAGTCTGTATAGACTTGATCATGCAAACGACGACACCAGTGTACAGACTTGAATGCTCGAAGCACACGATGTATAGACTTGAAAGACGATGCATGAGACGATGCATGAGACGATGCATCACAGACTTGGTCTTATAATGTATAGACTTGAAGGTATGCACAGAGACGCTAAGTAAGATGGTGGTGAACAGACTTAGTCTCAAGACGATGCAATGTATAGACTTGGGTGTGTGTGTGCATGCTAGAAGCAATGTATAGACTTGAATGAGACGGTGGATGTACATACTTGATAATGCAACCTAGGGCGATGTACAGACTTGCTGAATGAACGATGCCCAGCTATTGCAAATGTATAGACTTACTAAGTCAACAAGGCAACCATGTACAGACTTTAAAACTGATGCAATGAAACACCGGAGGATGTACAGACTTACAGGCACAATGAACATAGAACGATGCAGTGAATGCATATAGCAGATATGAACTGATGCAATGTATGCAGGAGAACTAACAGAGCAGTCTATTTACCAATGCAGAGACAGACAATGCAATGAGGTGAATGTGCCCACT
The DNA here is from genome assembly GCA_022559845.1 of Amorphophallus konjac. Lineage (NCBI taxonomy): Eukaryota > Viridiplantae > Streptophyta > Magnoliopsida > Alismatales > Araceae > Amorphophallus > Amorphophallus konjac. Next base: position 297,821,295 of record CM040120.1, read on the forward strand.
CTCAAATCAATCAATCAATCATGCTCATATAGCATGCTGACATCAAAACAATTCATACTCATAGTGCAACACAATTCATACTCATAGTGCTTACTGACATCAAAACCATAGGGGCACAACAATCTCTCCCTTTTTGATGATGGCAACATTATGAGTCACTATATGAATGACTATGAGACATGCTGACATGCAGACATGCAAAACCAAACCAAAACTATTCTCCCCCTTTGACTTCCTCAAAAAGAGAAAAGTTTGAGAGAGAAAAATTAAGCATGTATGAAAAGATTGATAAAACATCTCCCCCTTTGAAAAATGAAGGCACATAAGAGCTATTCCCCCCAAAAAAAATATGCAGGATGAGCACTAGAGGAATAAAATGTAAGAACTCCCCCTATCAACATGAATGAGTTCAGGTGAACCAAAAGCAATCTGAAATTGAATTCCAACAACAAGACATTGATTGGATTGCCAAAGAATAGATGAGAGAGAAAGATTTTCAATGGGATACCAAATCCATAAATCTTGATAAGCAAATGTCAGACTCTTTTATTTTACCAGATTATGAATGAGTCTAAACTTACCAGCATGATTTAAGAATGATATATACAAAGTTTATCAGGAAAATTCAATACTCATGTCTGAAACACCTTTTAATAGACATGAACCAATTGCACATATGACACACATATTTGACCTCCTTCTATCTTACTCAATCAATTTTAATGACTTCTTTAGAAGTTACACAAGATAGTATTGAGATTAGATATATATGAGTGTATCTGAAATTTCTTTGATTATACTTATTTTTCAGAATTTTCTTTATTGATCATCACTTATTTTCCTGAGCAATCTTAGTTGATAAACACTTTTTACATGAGGCACAACACGTCTCAGGTGAAGTGTCCCAGTTACTCAGTGTGATAACTGTATTACCTCTCAGTTATGAGAACAGAGTTAGCAATAGAAGTGTCTTTTTACATGAGGAGACACCTTGGTTAGAGGCAGGAATCCCCAGTTACTCAACACAATTATGCCATTGCTCTGTCATATTTCTCAATTATTTATTTATTTTTATACCAGAGATAACTATGGCACTTCATGACATGGGTTTACACTATTTCTTTGATAGATAACCCAGTTTCTCTGTGATCAAAGTCATTGCTCTGACTTCATTTTCTTTCAAATGTTTTCAGACAATGCTCAGTACACTGATATGTTTAAAAACAATACTTACTACATGTATCTTAACAAAAGAAGACCATTCGATTAAAATTTCAGAGTTCAGAGGTTTTTGTACGAGGTTACATGAGACAATTGGTTAAGATTTATTAAACATGATGGTTCAGACATTTTCAATATTTTTAAATCAAAACTTGATGAATACATTAGACTTAAATTAATTTTATTTATCAGAGATTCTTAAACCAATATAATAGAAGAGTCTTATTTTCGGAATATGTCGGATTTATGATTAGGGTAGACAGATTGAAATTTTCCCAAATTCAGATGAATCAAAATGGCAATGCAGCAAGATGTGAGCATTAAAGCAGTGCAGTTCAGAAACCAATGTTAAAGACTGAAATTCATACAGATTATCTTGACAGAATTTGACAAGGAGGTATTCAAGCAAAGCTCTCCTTTAGCAATTTAAGGAGTATCAGATGTAGATTTCAGCTTCAAGAAAGTTGAGAGTTCAGTTGATTAAAGAGCAATCACTAACACACAAGAGTAGGAAGATGATTTAAATGACTGAACAGGAAGGGTTCCGTTTATGAAAGACTGATAAATTTAAAATACTTCCCCTGTCTAGATGCAATGAGTCATTTCTTTTTAGATTTTTCAAATTTGATGATATGCAATAGACTGCTCTACATGCATGCATATGTAATGACTCTCCTGGAGATATTTCCTGAACATAGATATGTAATGCATTCAGCAAATGAGATTATCATGATATGCAAACATCAGTCAAACTCCCCCTAACAAAGTGCATGATATGCAATTAAAGCACTGAATCATCCTATATGTCATGAAGACAATGCATGAGTCTAGACAGACTCCCCTTATATTGTGCAATGTTTGCAATGAAGGCTGAACATATGACTATGTAACTCATGCTCATACAGACTGCCCTATCAAGCAATATGACCCATGGTACTAGGCGGAGAATTTGGTCTAAAGGACCATCTCACATATAGTAAGAACCTCCAGGCAGATTTCACCTGCCTTTTAGTAGCTTACCATTTATTATACCGGGGTTATGCAAAGAGATGCAGTGCCAATGCAGTTCTATATGTAGTCAGTTACTTCTTTTTGGAGTTTTCAGTATGATGATGTGTAATGCATTCACTATATGTATGTATATGCAATTTCAGACAATCATCAATATGCAAATCATATATGAGGAGAGTTCAGAGAATTCAAATCTGACAATGCTGAACATGAAAGGATGTGCAAAAACAGATTTAACACGCTATGCAGTAAATCTAAGAATAGGAAGTGCAAAGAATTTACCTGAAAAGTTCAGAAGGGGGTTTTCTTTTGAGTGCCTTGGCTTATTTACCCCTCTTTATTCCTCAGTCCCAAGGCACATCTGCAAAACAATGTTCACTTTGCACAAACAGGTACCCAAGAGGTCTTGGGTCCTGAATTAACAGTGACACCTTTGGCAGGTGTTCTAAATAATTTTTTAGCATGAAGGTCATCAGATCTCATCAAGTAGCAATTATTCATTGAATGACCTATTTGACCACAGTAATGACATGATGCAGCAGATTTCAAATTCTTTTTCTGTTTACTAAAACTAGCCAGCCAACAATCAGCAGCTCTATGGCCTGGCTTTCCACAGTTATAGCATGAAAAAATAGATTTTAGGTTCTTTTTATGCACATTATTATGAACATGAATTTTATGTGCATTGGCATGAAAATTTCTGTTATTTGCATGACCAAACTGTTTTCCATAATCAAAACATTCAAAGTTTTTTTTTTTTAAAACAACTTTGTTCTTTCTGAGAGCATTTGTATTTGCAGGGAATTTAAACCCTTCAGAAGTGAAACTTTTCCCTTGAGCATGCCAACAGTCCTTGACTGTGTGGCCATGCTTTCCACAATGAAAACATGCAATCTGACTACCTCTAGATCCCTTCCTGAACCAGCAATTCGAAGCTAGATGGCCCAATTTCCCACAATAAAAATATTGAATCTTTTTGTTCTTAGCAGAATCTTGTTTCATAGCATGCTTTCTGTTGTCTTGTTTCAGAATAAAACAATTATTCATAATGTGGCCAACCCTACCACAGTAATGACATGAATTCTTATTTTTATGTGCATGTGTATGTGTATTCGTGTCAAGCACAGATTGTACTTTCTCAACATACTTAAAATCAGTCTTTTTCTTGATGTTTTCAACCCCTTTGGATTTCTTAATTTGTTTCTGGGATTTCTACACAATGGGCTGCTTGTTCTGAGATGTGGTAGCTACACTTGAAGCTTTTACAAATGAAGTCATCAACTTGCTCTGAAGCTCTTTCTTGTTAACATTATTGTAGCGCAGCCCTTCCTTCCTAGGGTTGATTTTTAAACCTAGTAGCTTGTGTAGGTTTTTCTGCCCACCTACGAATTTTGACAAGGATTCTTTCACATCCTTGATTTCATTTTCAAGAGTAACGATGAGCAATTCAGAGTTAGCATTTTCCTTCTCACTCCTGTTGAGTGTTTCACTTAAAGTGGCATTGACATTTTTAAGATTTTCTATTTCAGCTTTGAGCTTTTCCACTTCTTCTGAATTATCGAACACCACACGTTTACCTTTTTCAAATGTCAGCAACCTATCTGATAGAGTGGTGTTTACATGTTTCAGCGTGTTGATTTCCTCTTTCAATTTACTGTTTTGCTCCAGGATTTCATCATTAACCACCCAATCATCTGAGGAAAACTGACATTCATAAAACATTTCATGTTGTTTCTCAGATTGAGGTTTGTTGAGATTTTTCTGAATCTCTAGATTCATTACTTTTTCAGCCTCCAATTTCTCAGAAATCAGTCTATTTTATTTTTCAAGATTCATTGATTTGTGTTCAAATTCTTTCGACTGATTTTTGAGTTTTTCGTTTTCAGATTTCAATTCTAGCAATGATTTATTTTCTTCTTTCAGAGATTTGATTAAATCCTTTTGAAGATTATCATCAGAATCAAGATCATTTATCAAGTCTCTTAAAACTGCACATGTATTACAAGAATCCTTTTCTTTAATGAGTTTATTTCTTAAACTCTCATTTTCGGATTTCAAACAGTTCATTTCATTCCTTTCTCGACTCATGTCTGATTTTAGATTTTCATTTTCAACTTTCAGACTTCTGACCAGATACAACATTTCTTTTCTTAATTTCTTCTTCTCAAATTTAACTTTATCGTATTTCTCAATCAAATGCTCATTCAACATAATCATACTTTCCAGAGAAAAATTATCAGTGTCAGAGTTTACCTGTGACGAAGTATCCTCCACATAATCTTCATCTTCTTCTTCATTTTGGCTGCCCATGAAGCATTGATCCTCTTGCTCCCCATTTGTAGTAGCTATTCTATCCAATATTTTCTTTCCCGAAGCGCACCTGAGAACAAAAGGAAATCTATCAGTATTAACTACAGCTTTCACAATTTTAAGAACTGTGAGATTATCATGGTTCTTTACACTGTCCTCTCTAGACCACTTAGTCTCATCAAGAGATAATTGTTAGGGTGCTAGGCCCGGATACAGAGGGGGGGTGAATGTATCCTGCTACGAATAATGTCCAATTTAAAAACTCAGATGTTAGGCAAGTTCCGGAATTAAGCTAATTCGATTAAACAAAATAACAAGCAGATGGAGCGTGCCTATTCAAGCATCTAACGGAAGCAAATCAACAAAGCAAACCACTGCTCAATAGATTTTTAGGTGGTTCGGTCCTCCAGACCTACATCCACCCCTCACTCCCAACCGGAGTGAGGCTTCACTAGCAAACGCTAGAACCAAGCAGACTCACTCTGCGAACAAGGTGCTGTCACACAGCTTGACCAAGGGAACAACCTCCCCTCTTCCTCCCAACCGGAGGGACACCCCAAGTGACTCCCAGCCACTTGGAAACCAGAGACCGAAGTCTCTCTTCCTCCAGATCGGAGGGAACCCGCCAGTGACTCCCCGTCACCAGTAACCAGAGGTTGAAGACCTCTCTTCCACCAACCGGAGGGACCCCTGGACTTGCAACCCACAACCCCAGAACCGGAGATCAGATCTCCCTTCTTCTGAGTCCACAGGAGGAACCCGACCTCACTACTGAGAATCGGAAGAACAAGGATAACCAAATGAAAAAGGAAAAACAAAAACACGAAATGAAAAAAATTTCAGCAAACAGAAAGCTGAAAAACGAAATGCACAATGTGGCTCTCAACGGAGCTGACTGGCCTGGATCTGATCCACGGTCCAGTAGGAACTTCTTCTGCTACTTCTCTTCTTCTTCTTCTCAACTCACGATCTCTCTTTCTCTTCTCTGCTCTCCTTTTCTCTATCACTGCCTTTCTCTTTTCTTTCAGTCCTCACGAGCTCTCTCTTTCTCTTTTCCTTCTTTTGCTGCTCTCTTCCTCTTTCACTCTCTGCTGCACTTCTTCTTCTTCACTCACTGTCTCGATCAGCCCTCTTCTACTGATCTTCTTCTCTTGTACTGGATCGAACTCTCAGCACTTCTGCTCTTCTTTTATTGCCCTCAAGGCTTCGATCGATCAGCCTCCATCTGAAGACGAAGGCTTCAATATATACTGCAGCAATTAGGGCGAGCGTGTGCCTTCCACATCTCCCACCAAAGGACCTCAGTCCACGTGTTAGCATTTCAGCACAGTGTATCCACATGTCACGATCAGGGAACCTCATCCTCCTTGGATCACGTGCCTTCCATTTGCCTCTTCGAAGGGTGCCTGTCAGACAGATAAGAACTTTATCAGGTTAAGTGTAAACATAGCAGTGTATAGACTTCGTTGTACGCACTTGTGAAGTTGAATGCATTGTTCAGACTTAGGCGTTCTGTTCAAGACAAAACCAATGTACAGACTTCATGCTGTACAGACTTGATGTTGATCAACAGACCTTTGGACATCAGCCCAAGGCGTCAACGCTTCCATCGTGCAGCGTCGCCACAGCTCCTCAAGCGAGATGCTCACGCCCTTGGCAACTGGCCAATGCGTCAACGCATCCAGTGTCAGCGTCGACGCAGTGAACAAGACAGAAAGCGAAAGACGCACAATTGCGTCTACGCAGTCAGCCAAGTGCGTCAACGCACTAAAAGCACAGAACCAATGAAGACAGACAGGCTGTACAGACTTTGATGCTCAAAGACGATTGTATAGACTTGACGACCCTGAGCCAATGTGTAGACTTTGCGCTGTACAGACTTTGCCCAAATGCATGAGACGCTAACTAAGACGCTGTCTGAGACGGTCAACTGTACATACTTGCTAAATGAAATGCTTCGTGAGACACAGCAAGAGACGGTCAACGTATAGACTTGACAGTGATCTCTGCAGCGAATGTATAGACTTTGCAAACTGAGACGCAAAGTGAGACGATGAAAGACACTATGGATGTTCAGACTTTGGCAAGTGTGAGCGAGACAATGCAGACGCTGTACATACTTTAAGGTCTGAAGGCGATGTACATACTTGCTAAGTTGACGCTGCAGCCCAATGAGTTGACGCTGTATAGACTTTGTCTTTCAGCGTATAGACTTGATGAATGCATGAAGACATTGAATAAGACCCAGCAATGTGTAGACTCTACAGTGAATGCATGACCCAATGTATACACTTGATGCAATGCATGCCGATGTACATACTTCAGTTGAAGTCAACCGAAGAGTGTATGTACTTTATGAATCCATATCCCAAGACCAGTGACAAACTTGTTCGAATGTCTAGACTTTGCATGAACAGTCGATGTGTAGGTCCAGACAATGCTGACAGAGTTTACACTTGAACAAGTAATGCATGAAAGCTTTATGCAGCAGATAACATGACTGAACATAAAATGCAATGCTTTATGATCTGATGAACTGACTGAACAGCAAATTAACTGAACACATGAAAGACTGCATTATGATCAGAAAATGACTGAATAATAGCATGATGACACACACAGTAAGATGACTCACAGTGAATAACTCACTTCAAATGCCAATCATCAAAACCACCATTAAAACCATCATCAAAACCACAGGGGCACAACAATCTCCTCCTTTTTGATGATGGCAACACTACACAGTGAGTCAAACTGATGACTCAAACTATTCTCCCCCTTTGACTTCATAAAAAAGAAAGTAGTTTGAGAAAATATAGCATGTATAAAAAGTCAGTCAATTTCTCCCCCTTTAAGAGTTTCAGCAAAAGCATGAGTTAGAGATGATCAAAAGGAGCCTGCATGCACTGATTGAATGATATTCTCCCTCTTTGGCAAACAATCTCCCCCTTTGGTATAATCAAAATAAACCATGGGAAGGGGTATGAATGTAGATGCAGATACCAGAAATATGAATGCAAGAGCACAATTCTTCTCCTTCTATGCAGCATGATGCATATGACAAGGAGGCTCCCCCTCAATAAATGGAACCTTATGAAATGAATGAAAAAGGAGACCACAGGGGCAAACAAGGAGAAGTTCAGGTCAATGAGCCAAGGACATCAATCTCATGAGTAGAAGAGTTTCAATTAACAGATTTTTCAAGGATGCTCCAAACTCAGAAAATTCAGTCAGATTTTCAAGGAAATGTCATTCTCATAAATCCAAAACAGAACATTTCAAAGTCTTCCATTATAAGGGCTTATGAATGAATTTTATTGATCAGCATGGTTTAAACATGATGTATGCAGAGTTTATCAATAAAATTCTGTATTGATATCTAAAACCATGTTTTAATAAAAATGAACCAAGCCCTCATATTTATCTTGATTATCCTCCCTTTGTCTTACACAATCAAATTTATGGACTTCTTTCAGAATTACATGCACTAGTATTGAGATTAAGCAATTATGAAGTCATATTATTTTGTCTAGGGTTGTAGCAATTTGATTTTAGCACCAATATTCAGATATTGAGATATGTTCAACAATTTTTCATGCTACAAATTTTACGAGCAGTCTAGTTCAGTTCACACCTTGTAACTAGAGGATATACCTTGATCATAGGCCAATATCCCTAAGCACTTAGTGTGACTAACTGTCATGCTATATATGAACAGAGATAGCATTTACACATCATGACACACTCCAAATCATTTCTTGATGAGTGAGTTGTATTTCTCAGTGTGCATGCCATTGCTCTGCCTGAATTTCAATGAATTCTTAATCAGAGTTAACTAAGGCACCTCATGACACAGTCCTTTGGACATGTGTTTCTCAGTGACCAAGGTCATTGCTCTGACAATTACTTTACCCTTTAGACAATTCAGAAACATTCATTTGCTTCAAAACAATATTAATCTCATGTACTTAACCAAATAAAGTCATGTATTTAAAAGTGCAGATTTCAGAAGTTTTTGCAAGACACAGCATGAAACAGATGGTTAAGGTTTATTAAACATGCTTCAGATATTTTTAAGAGATTTTAAAGCCAAACTCATTGAGTACATTAAACTTAAACCACATGAGTTATTTCAGTCATTCATAAAAATGTATAATAGAAGATTTCTAGTTCAAGAATTTTCAGATTTATGATCGAGATATTCCCATTGAAATCTTCATGAAAGACTGATAGAAATCTGAAGCCAAATGATACCAATTGATAGGAGAGATTTTGAAGCTCAATGTTTTTCAAAAATATATTCAAGGTCTGTCAACAAAATCAATAAGGAAGGATATGCAATGAATTCTCACATGAGTATGCATTTGACGGCCTATATGCAATGCATTGACTCCCCCTGACAACATGCATTTAGACAATCTTTTTGGCATTTTCAATCTAAGGAAATGCAATGCACTTAACCATATGTATGCAAAGATATGCCATTTACTCCCCCTGAAAACATGCAATGTTTGTACTGAAAACTGAACATATGATTCCAAATGATATTGTGACTTGTGCACATTCAGACTGTCCTATCCAGCAAAGTGACCCATGGTACTAGGCGGAGTACTTGGTCTAAAAGACCACCTCTCACATAGTAAGAACCTCCAGACAGATTTCCCTGCCTTTTGATAGCTTACCATTTGATATACCATTGAGGTCAATCATGATAATTCAAGATGGGCAGCATGCATGGATCAAATTTCAGCTTATCAGATTTTTCAGAATGCAATAGTCAGATTTCAAACAACATACATATGCAGTTCAGATTTTCAGAAATTGCAAGTTTATTCTCATTTCAATATCTAAACAGCCAATTCATATGAGCATTAAGAGACACGAATGCTTATAGTGTTCAAAAGATGACAGATATGCAAGAACACATCAAATCAGATATGCAATGAGTTTCAAAACAGGAAATGCAGAGAATTTACCTGAAAGGTTCAGAAGGGGTTTTCATTCTTGAGTGCCTTGGATTAACACCCCTTTTTATTCTATTCCAAGGCACACCTGCAAAGCAAAGTTATTTTGCACAAACAGGTACCCAAGAGGTCTTGGGTCCTGAATTGACAATGACATTCGTAGCAGGTTTTCTAAACAATTTTCTAGCTGCTTGGTCATCGGATTTCATCAAGTAGCAATTATTCATTGAATGACCAATTTGTCCACAGTAATAGCATGAATTAGCAGATTTCAAATTCTTCTTATGCACATTACTGTTGTCATGAAGTTTATTGGCAGAGAGAGAGTTCTGTTTACTATAATGATAGTAAGATGCATCAGGTTTCAGATTTGATCTATGCACATTCTTGTTAGCATGAAATCCATGTGCATATGCATGAAATTTTTTGTTGTTGACAGAATTAAAATTCTGTTTACTAAAACCGGCCAGCCAACATTCAGCAGCTCTATGGCCTGGCTTCCCACAGTTATAGCATGAAAAGCTCACAGATTTTCTGGCAGAGAATTTGATAACATGGGGGTTAAAAGAATTCTTCTGAATGTGCCAACAGTACTTGACTGTGTGGCCATACTTCCCACATTTGAAGCACTCATTGTGCTTGCCTCTAAAAACATTTCTTCCAAAAATATTTCCATTTGCAGGGAGTTTAACAGTTTTAGAATTGAATTGTCTACCCTGAGCATGCCAGCATTCAATGGCCCTGTGGCCCAATTTGCCACAGTGATAGCATTCAGTTTTCTTTTTGTTCTGAGCAGTCTTTTTGTTCTGAGCAGAGACATGTTTCCTAGCATGCTTTTTGTTGTCTTGTTTCAGAATGAAGCAATTATCCATAATGTGGCCAACCCTACCACAGTAATGATATGAATTCTTGTTTTTATGTGCATGTGTATGTGTATTCATGTCAAGCACAGATTGAACTTTCTCAACATATTTAAAATCAGTCTTTTTCTTGGTGGCAGAAAAGTTCGAGTGATGTACAACATGCATTTTTTCAATGTGATTCACTCCTTTCTTCACATGACTGACCTTTTCCATTTTTCCAGTTTGTTTCTGTTTCTTCTGAACATTTGGTTGTTTATTTTCTGAGGTGGTGGCTACATCTGATGCTTTGATAAAAGATGTCATTAGCTTGTTTTTGAAAGCCTTTTTATTGACATTGTTGTAGCCTAACCCTTCCTTTTGAGTATTGACCTTAACTCCTAACAACCTGTCCAGATTCTCTTGTCCACTCACAAACTTTGACAGAGATGTTTTCAGATCTTGAATTTCATTTTCTAGTGAGGAAATGTGTAACTCATAACTGGCAATCTCTTGCTCACTGCAATTCATAGCTTCATTCAAAACTTTGTTAGCAGTTTTATATTTCTCAATTTCATTTTCCAGATTGTTCAGTTTATCAGAATCTTCAATGCAAACAGTTTTTCCTCTTTCTAAGGCTAGAAGTCTCTCAGAGATAGTGGAGTTCAGCATTTTTAACTTCTCATTTTCTTCCTTAAGCTTGTCATTCTGAATTAACTCATTTATTAGAAGCTGATCTTCTGAATTGACTTCATACTTTCTTCCATTTTCAATTTCCTTCATATCTTTTTGCTGTTTTTCAAGATCTTTCTGTAATTCCACATTCACAGATTTGATGGCTTCAAGTTTTTCAGCAAATAAGTTCTTAGTCCTGCTCAAGTTTCTCAGATTTTTTATCATTTTTATTAGCAGATGTTCTTAGAGAATCATTTTCAGATTTCAGCTTGTTTAAATCTGAGTTCACACTTTCAAAGTTTTTCAGCAATTTTTCATACTGGTCATGATAGTTAACAAGAGTCTGATTATCATTATCTGAGTTGAATTTTTCTTTGAGTTCAGATATCACATTTATATGATATTGATTTTCAGTTTTCAATAATGAAACTTGTTTCTTCAATATTTGAAAATCAGACATACAGGCATCATGAATATTTTTCAATTCAACACAATTTCTACAAGGAGAACTTGAACTATCTAAACCAGTACCCTTCTTCAATTTTTTATACTGTTTTCTTAACAGTTCATGAGATTCAAATAATTCAGCATATGCATTCTCCCAATCTTCTAGAGAAAAATTCTCGAAGAGATTTACCTCATTATCATCACCATCTTCATCTTGACTGCTGCCTTGATTATATCTGTCAGCCATCATGCAGCTGTCCTCATTTGCCCTGTGAATTTTCTTCAGCATATCCAGGATGTCATTTGCTGAGCTGCAATTATGAAGACAAGACCATAAGGCTCTGTCAGTAGCTGCTTTCATCAGGTTAAAGGCTTTCTGATTTTCTCCATCCTTTGATCTGTGTCTGTCGGTCCATTTGGACACTTTCGTTGGTAAGGTGTGAGGACCTTGTGAAATCAATTTCCACAGATCAGGATTAACAGAATTAACATAAGCATGTAAAGCAGTGTACCACTGACTGAAATCAGAACCACTAAAGACGGGTGGAAGAGCCATTGAAAACAAATAGCAAGTAAATTCAAGGCAACAGGAATATTTATGCACTAAAAACAAATTAGCACCTAAGACTGCAAGATCGAATCTGCAGGTCGCTGGACCTTGTATGCAGACACCGCTCTGATACCAACTGTTAGGGTGTTAGGCCCGGATACAGAGGGGGGGTGAATGTATCTTGCTACGAATAATGCCCAATTTAAAAACTCAGATGCTAGGCAAGTTCCGGAATTAAGCTAATTCGATCAAACAAAATAACAGGCAGATGGAGCGTGCCTATTCAAGCATCTAACGGAAGCAAATCAACAAAGCAAACCACTGCTCAATAGATTTTTAGGTGGTTCGGTCCTCCAGACCTACATCCACCCCTCACTCCCAACCGGAGTGAGGCTTCACTAGCAAACGCTAGAACCAAGCAGACTCACTCTGCGAACAAGGTGCTGTCACACAGCTTGACCAGGGGAACAACCTCCCCTCTTCCTCCCAACCGGAGGGACACCCCAAGTGACTCCCAGCCACTTGGAAACCAGAGACCGAAGTCTCTCTTCCTCCAGATCGGAGGGAACCCGCCAGTGACTCCCCGTCACCAGCAACCAGAGGTCGAAGACCTCTCTTCCACCAACCGGAGGGACCCCTGGACTTGCAACCCACAAGCCCAGAACCGGAGATCAGATCTCCCTTCTCCTGAGTCCACAGGAGGAACCCGACCTCACTACTGAGAATCGAAGAACAAGGATAACCAAATGAAAAAGGAAAAATAAAAATACGAAATGAAAATAATTTCAGCAAACAGAAAGCTGAAAAACGAAATGCACAATGTGGCTCTCAACGGAGCTGACTGGCCTGGATCTGATCTACGGTCCAGTAGGAACTTCTTCTGCTACTTCTCTTCTTCTTCTTCTCAACTCACGATCTCTCTTTCTCTTCTCTGCTCTCCTTTTCTCTATCACTGTCTTACTCTTTTCTTTCAGTCCTCACGAGCTCTCTCTTTCTCTTTTCCTTCTTTTGCTGCTCTCTTCCTCTTTCACTCTCTGCTGCACTTCTTCTTCTTCACTCACTGTCTCGATCAGCCCTCTTCTACTGATCTTCTTCTCTTGTACTGGATCGAACTCTCAGCACTTCTGCTCTTCTTTTATTGCCCTCAAGGCTTCGATCGATCAGCCTCCATCTGAAGACGAAGGCTTCAATATATACTGCAGCAATTAGGGCGAGCGTGTGCCTTCCACATCTCCCGCCAAAGGACCTCAGTCCACGTGTTAGTATTTCAGCACAGTGTATCCACGTGTCACGATCAGGGAACCTCGTCCTCCTTGGATCACGTGCCTTCCATTTGCCTCTTCCAAGGGTGCCTGTCAGACAGATAAGAACTTTATCAGGTTAAGTGTAAACATAGCAGTGTATAGACTTCGTTGTACGCACTTGTGAAGTTGAATGCATTGTTCAGACTTAGGCGTTCTGTTCAAGACAAAACCAATGTACAGACTTCATGCTGTACAGACTTGATGTTGATCAACAGACCTTTGGACATCAGCCCAAGGCGTCAACGCTTCCATCGTGCAGCGTCGCCACAGCTCCTCAAGCGAGATGCTCACGCCCTTGGCAACTGGCCAATGTGTCAACGCATCCAGTGTCAGCGTCGACGCAGTGAACAAGACAGAAAGCGAAAGACGCACAATTGCGTCTACGCAGTCAGCCAAGTGCGTCAACGCACTAAAAGCACAGAACCAATGAAGACAGACAGGCTGTACAGACTTTGATGCTCAAAGACGATTGTATAGACTTGACGACCCTGAGCCAATGTGTAGACTTTGCGCTGTACAGACTTTGCCCAAATGCATGAGACGCTAACTAAGACGCTGCCTGAGACGGTCAACTGTACATACTTGCTAAATGAAATGCTTCGTGAGACACAGCAAGAGACGGTCAACGTATAGACTTGACAGTGATCTCTGCAGCGAATGTATAGACTTTGCAAACTGAGATGCAAAGTGAGACGATGAAAGACACTATGGATGTTCAGACTTTGGCAAGTGTGAGCGAGACAATGCAGACGCTGTACATACTTTAAGGTCTGAAGGCGATGTACATACTTGCTAAGTTGACGCTGCAGCCCAATGAGTTGACGCTGTATAGACTTTGTCTTTCAGCGTATAGACTTGATGAATGCATGAAGACATTGAATAAGACCCAGCAATGTGTAGACTCTACAGTGAATGCATGACCCAATGTATACACTTGATGCAATGCATGCCGATGTACATACTTCAGTTGAAGTCAACCGAAGAGTGTATGTACTTTATGAATCCATATCCCAAGACCAGTGACAAACTTGTTCGAATGTCTAGGCTTTGCATGAACAGTCGATGTGTAGGTCCAGACAATGCTGACAGAGTTTACACTTGAACAAGTAATGCATGAAAGCTTTATGCAGCAGATAACATGACTGAACATAAAATGCAATGCTTTATGATCTGATGAACTGACTGAACAGCAAATTAACTGAACACATGAAAGACTGCATTATGATCAGAAAATGACTGAATAATAGCATGATGACACACACAGTAAGATGACTCACAGTGAATAACTCACTTCAAATGCCAATCATCAAAACCACCATTAAAACCATCATCAAAACCACAGGGGCACAACAATCTCCCCCTTTTTGATGATGGCAACACTACACAGTGAGTCAAACTGATGACTCAAACTATTCTCCCCCTTTGACTTCATAAAAAAGAAAGTAGTTTGAGAAAATATAGCATGTATAAAAATTCAGTCAATTTCTCCCCCTTTAAGAGTTTCAGCAAAAGCATGAGTTAGAGATGATCAAAAGGAGCCTGCATGCACTGATTGAATGATATTCTCCCTCTTTGGCAAACAATCTCCCCCTTTGGTATAATCAAAATAAACCATGGGAAGGGGTATGAATGTAGATGCAGATACCAGAAATATGAATGCAAGAGCACAATTCTTCTCCTTCTATGCAGCATGATGCATATGACAAGGAGGCTCCCCCTCAATAAATGGAACCTTATGAAATGAATGAAAAAGGAGACCACAGGGGCAAACAAGGAGAAGTTCAGGTCAATGAGCCAAGGACATCAATCTCATGAGTAGAAGAGTTTCAATTAACAGATTTTTCAAGGATGCTCCAAACTCAGAAAATTCAGTCAGATTTTCAAGGAAATGTCATTCTCATAAATCCAAAACAGAACATTTCAAAGTCTTCCATTATAAGGGCTTATGAATGAATTTTATTGATCAGCATGGTTTAAACATGATGTATGCAGAGTTTATCAATAAAATTCTGTATTGATATCTAAAACCATGTTTTAATAAAAATGAACCAAGCCCTCATATTTATCTTGATTATCCTCCCTTTGTCTTACACAATCAAATTTATGGACTTCTTTCAGAATTACATGCACTAGTATTGAGATTAAGCAATTATGAAGTCATATTATTTTGTCTAGGGTTGTAGCAATTTGATTTTAGCACCAATATTCAGATATTGAGATATGTTCAACAATTTTTCATGCTACAAATTTTACGAGCAGTCTAGTTCAGTTCACACCTTGTAACTAGAGGATATATCTTGATCATATGCCAATATCCCTAAGCACTTAGTGTGACTAACTGTCATGCTATATATGAACAGAGATAGCATTTACACATCATGACACACTCCAAATCATTTCTTGATGAGTGAGTTGTATTTCTCAGTGTGCATGTCATTGCTCTGCCTGAATTTCAATGAATTCTTAATCAGAGTTAACTAAGGCACCTCATGACACAGTCCTTTGGACATGTGTTTCTCAGTGACCAAGGTCATTGCTCTGACAATTACTTTACCCTTTAGACAATTCAGAAACATTCATTTGCTTCAAAACAATATTAATCTCATGTACTTAACCAAATAAAGTCATGTATTTAAAAGTGCAGATTTCAGAAGTTTTTGCAAGACACAGTATGAAACAGATGGTTAAGGTTTATTAAACATGCTTCAGATATTTTTAAGAGATTTTAAAGCCAAACTCATTGAGTACATTAAACTTAAACCATATGAGTTATTTCAGTCATTCATAAAAATGTATAATAGAAGATTTCTAGTTCAAGAATTTTCAGATTTATGATCGAGATATTCCCATTGAAATCTTCATGAAAGACTGATAGAAATCTGAAGCCAAATGATACCAATTGATAGGAGAGATTTTGAAGCTCAATGTTTTTCAAAAATATATTCAAGGTCTGTCAACAAAATCAATAAGGAAGGATATGCAATGAATTCTCACATGAGTATGCATTTGACGGCCTATATGCAATGCATTGACTCCCCCTGACAACATGCATTTAGACAATCTTTTTGGCATTTTCAATCTAAGGAAATGCAATGCACTTAACCATATGTATGCAAAGATATGCCATTTACTCCCCCTGAAAACATGCAATGTTTGCACTGAAAACTGAACATATGATTCCAAATGATATTGTGACTTGTGCACATTCAGACTGTCCTATCCAGCAAAGTGACCCATGGTACTAGGCGGAGTACTTGGTCTAAAAGACCACCTCTCACATAGTAAGAACCTCCAGACAGATTTCCCTATCTTTTGGTAGCTTACCATTTGATATACCATTGAGGTCAATCATGATAATTCAAGATGGGCAGCATGCATGGATCAAATTTCAGCTTATCAGATTTTTCAGAATGCAATAGTCAGATTTCAAACAACATACATATGCAGTTCAGATTTTCAGAAATTGCAAGTTTATTCTCATTTCAATATCTAAACAACCAATTCATATGAGCATTAAGAGACACGAATGCTTATAGTGTTCAAAAGATGACAGATATGCAAGAACACATCAAACCAGATATGCAATGAGTTTCAAAACAGGAAATGCAGAGAATTTACCTGAAAGGTTCAGAAGGGGTTTTCATTCTTGAGTGCCTTGGATTAACACCCCTTTTTATTCTATTCCAAGGCACACCTGCAAAGCAAAGTTATTTTGCACAAACAGGTACCCAAGAGGTCTTGGGTCCTGAATTGACAATGACATTCGTAGCAAGTTTTCTAAACAATTTTCTAGCTGCTTGGTCATCGGATTTCATCAAGTAGCAATTATTCATTGAATGACCAATTTGTCCACAGTAATGGCATGAATTAGCAGATTTCAAATTCTTCTTATGCACATTACTGTTGTCATGAAGTTTATTGGCAGAGAGAGAGTTCTGTTTACTATAATGATAGTAAGATGCATCAGGTTTCAGATTTGATCTATGCACATTCTTGTTAGCATGAAATCCATGTGCATATGCATGAAATTTTTTGTTGTTGACAGAATTAAAATTCTGTTTACTAAAACCGGCCAGCCAACATTCAGCAGCTCTATGGCCTGGCTTCCCACAGTTATAGCATGAAAAGCTCACAGATTTTCTGGCAGAGAATTTGATAACATGGGGGTTAAAAGAATTCTTCTGAATGTGCCAACAGTACTTGACTGTGTGGCCATACTTCCCACATTTGAAGCACTCATTGTGCTTGCCTCTAAAAATATTTCTTCCAAAAATATTTCATTTGCAGGGAGTTTAACAGTTTTAGAATTGAATTGTCTACCCTGAGCATGCCAGCATTCAATGGCCCTGTGACCCAATTTGCCACAGTGATAGCATTCAGTTTTCTTTTTGTTCTTAGCAGTCTTTTTGTTCTGAGCAGAGACATGTTTCCTAGCATGTTTTTTGTTGTCTTGTTTCAGAATGAAGCAATTATCCATAATGTGGCCAACCCTACCACAGTAATGACATGAATTCTTGTTTTTATGTGCATGTGTATGTGTATTCATGTCAAGCACAGATTGAACTTTCTCAACATATTTAAAATCAGTCTTTTTCTTGGTGGCAGAAAAGTTCGAGTGATGTACAGCATGCATTTTTTCAATGTGATTCACTCCTTTCTTCACATGACTGACTTTTTCCATTTTTCCAGTTTGTTTCTGATTCTTCTGAACATTTGGTTGTTTATTTTCTGAGGTGGTGGCTACATCTGATGCTTTGATAAAAGATGTCATTAGCTTGTTTTTGAAAGCCTTTTTATTGACATTGTTGTAGCCTAACCCTTCCTTTTGAGTATTGACCTTAACTCCTAACAACCTGTCCAGATTCTCTTGTCCACTCACAAACTTTGACAGAGATGTTTTCAGATCTTGAATTTCATTTTCTAGTGAGGAAATGTGTAACTCATAACTGGCAATCTCTTGCTCACTGCAATTCATAGCTTCATTCAAAACTTTGTTAGCAGTTTTATATTTCTCAATTTCATTTTCCAGATTGTTCAGTTTATCAGAATCTTCAATGCAAACAGTTTTTCCTCTTTCTAAGGCTAGAAGTCTCTCAGAGATAGTGGAGTTCAGCATTTTTAACTTCTCATTTTCTTCCTTAAGCTTGTCATTCTGAATTAACTCATTTATTAGAAGCTGATCTTCTGAATTGACTTCATACTTTCTTCCATTTTCAATTTCCTTCATATCTTTTTGCTGTTTTTCAAGATCTTTCTGTAATTCCACATTCACAGATTTGATGGCTTCAAGTTTTTCAGCAAATAAGTTCTTCTCCTGCTCAAGTTTCTCAGATTTTTTATCATTTTTATTAGCAGATGTTCTTAGAGAATCATTTTCAGATTTCAGCTTGTTTAAATCTGAGTTCACACTTTCAAAGTTTTTCAGCAATTTTTCATACTGGTCATGATAGTTAACAAGAGTCTGATTATCATTATCTGAGTTGAATTTTTCTTTGAGTTCAGATATCACATTTATATGATCTTGATTTTCAGTTTTCAATAATGAAACTTGTTTCTTCAATATTTGAAAATCAGACATACAGGCATCATGAATATTTTTCAATTCAACACAATTTCTACAAGGAGAACTTGAACTATCTAAACCAGTACCCTTCTTCAATTTTTTATACTGTTTTCTTAACAGTTCATGAGATTCAAATAATTCAGCATATGCATTCTCCCAATCTTCTAGAGAAAAATTCTCGAAGAGATTTACCTCATTATCATCACCATCTTCATCTTGACTGCTGCCTTGATTATATCTGTCAGCCATCATGTAGCTGTCCTCATTTGCCCTGTGAATTTTCTTCAGCATATCCAGGATGTCATTTGCTGAGCTGCAATTATGAAGACAAGACCATAAGGCTCTGTCAGTAGCTGCTTTCATCAGGTTAAAGGCTTTCTGATTTTCTCCATCCTTTGATCTGTGTCTGTCGGTCCATTTGGACACTTTCGTTGGTAAGGTGTGAGGACCTTGTGAAATCAATTTCCACAGATCAGGATTAACAGAATTAACATAAGCATGTAAAGCAGTGTACCACTGACTGAAATCAGAACCACTAGAGACGGGTGGAAGAGCCATTGAAAACAAATAGCGAGTAAATTCAAGGCAACAGGAATATTTATGCACTAAAAACAAATTAGCACCTAAGACTGCAAGATCGAATCTGCAGGTCGCTGGACCTTGTATGCAGACACCGCTCTGATACCAACTGTTAGGGTGTTAGGCCCGGATACAGAGGGGGGGTGAATGTATCCTGCTACGAATAATGCCCAATTTAAAAACTCAGATGCTAGGCAAGTTCCGGAATTAAGCTAATTCGATTAAACAAAATAACAAGCAGATGGAGCGTGCCTATTCAAGCATCTAACGGAAGCAAATCAACAAAGCAAACCACTGCTCAATAGATTTTTAGGTGGTTCGGTCCTCCAGACCTACATCCACCCCACTCCCAACCGGAGTGAGGCTTCACTAGCAAACGCTAGAACCAAGCAGACTCAGTCTGCGAACAAGGTGCTGCCACACAGCTTGACCAGGGGAACAACCTCCCCTCTTCCTCCCAACCGGAGGGACACCCCAAGTGACTCCCAGTCACTTGGAAACCAGAGACCGAAGTCTCTCTTCCTCCAGATCGGAGGGAACCCGCCAGTGACTCCCCGTCACCAGCAACCAGAGGTCGAAGACCTCTCTTCCTCCAACCGGAGGGACCCCTGGACTTGCAACCCACAAGCCCAGAACCGGAGATCAGATCTCCCTTCTCCTGAGTCCACAGGAGGAACCCGACCTCACTACTGAGAATCGGAAGAACAAGGATAACCAAATGAAAAAGGAAAAACAAAAACACGAAATGAAAATAACTTCAGCAAACAGAAAGCTGAAAAACGAAATGCACAATGTGGCTCTCAACGGAGCTGACTGGCCTGGATCTGATCCACGGTCCAGTAGGAACTTCTTCTGCTACTTCTCTTCTTCTTCTTCTCAACTCACGATCTCTCTTTCTCTTCTCTGCTCTCCTTTTCTCTATCACTGTCTTTCTCTTTTCTTTCAGTCCTCACGAGCTCTCTTTCTCTTTTCCTTCTTCTGTTGCTCTCTTCCTCTTTCACTCTCTGCTGCACTTCTTCTTCTTCACTCACTGTCTCGATCAGCCCTCTTCTACTGATCTTCTTCTCTTGTACTGGATCGAACTCTCAGCACTTCTGCTCTTCTTTTATTGCCCTCAAGGCTTCGATCGATCAGCCTCCATCTGAAGACGAAGGCTTCAATATATACTGCAGCAATTAGGGCGAGCGTGTGCCTTCCACATCTCCCGCCAAAGGACCTCAGTACACGTGTCAGCATTTCAGCACAGTGTATCCACGTGTCACGATCAGGGAACCTCGTCCTCCTTGGATCACGTGTCTTCCATTTGCCTCTTCGAAGGGTGCCTGTCAGACAGATAAGAACTTTATCAGGTTAAGTGTAAACATAGCAGTGTATAGACTTCGTTGTACGCACTTGTGAAGTTGAATGCATTGTTCAGACTTAGGCGTTCTGTTCAAGACAAAACCAATGTACAGACTTCATGCTGTACAGACTAGATGTTGATCAACAGACCTTTGGACATCAGCCCAAGGCGTCAACGCTTCCATCGTGCAGCGTCGCCTCAGCTCCTCAAGCGAGATGCTCACGCCCTTGGCAACTGGCCAATGCGTCAACGCATCCAGTGTCAGCGTCGACGCAGTGAACAAGACAGAAAGCGAAAGACGCACAATTGCGTCTACGCAGTCAGCCAAGTGCGTCAACGCACTAAAAGCACAGAACCAATGAAGACAGACAGGCTGTACAGACTTTGATGCTCAAAGACGATTGTATAGACTTGACGACCCTGAGCCAATGTGTAGACTTTACGCTGTACAGACTTTGCCCAAATGCATGAGACGCTAACTAAGACGCTGCCTGAGACGGTCAACTGTACATACTTGCTAAATGAAATGCTTCGTGAGACACAGCAAGAGACGGTCAACGTATAGACTTGACAGTGATCTCTGCAGTGAATGTATAGACTTTGCAAACTGAGACGCAAAGTGAGACGATGAAAGACACTATGGATGTTCAGACTTTGGCAAGTGTGAGCGAGACAATGCAGACGCTGTACATACTTGAAGGTCTGAAGGCGATGTACATACTTGCTAAGTTGACGCTGCAGCCCAATGAGTTGACGCTGTATAGACTTTGTCTTCCAGCGTATAGACTTGATGAAAGCATGAAGACATTGAATAAGACCCAACAATGTGTAGACTCTACAGTGAATGCATGACCCAATGTATACACTTGATGCAATGCATGCCGATGTACATACTTCAGTTGAAGTCAACCAAAGAGTGTATGTACTTTATGAATCCATATCCCAAGACCAGTGACAAACTTGTTCGAATGTCTAGACTTTGCATGAACAGTCGATGTGTAGGTCCAGACAATGCTGACAGAGTTTACACTTGAACAAGTAATGCATGAAAGCTTTATGCAGCAGATAACATGACTGAACATAAAATGCAATGCTTTATGATATGATGAACTGACTGAACAGCAAATTAACTGAACACATGAAAGACTGCATTATGATCAGAAAATGACTGAATAATAGCATGATGACACACACAGCAAGATGACTCACAGTGAATAACTCACTTCAAATGCCAATCATCAAAACC
Source organism: Amorphophallus konjac (assembly GCA_022559845.1). Taxonomy (NCBI): domain Eukaryota; kingdom Viridiplantae; phylum Streptophyta; class Magnoliopsida; order Alismatales; family Araceae; genus Amorphophallus; species Amorphophallus konjac. The sequence goes on from CM040120.1 coordinate 297,843,346, forward strand.
ACCATTAAAACCATCATCAAAACCACAGGGGCACAACAGTAATTGGTGTGGGCCTTCTGAAACCAAACTCCATAGATTAGGGTCAATGGAATTCATATGAACAAATAGGTCGCCTAACCAACTGTTGAAATCAGAACCATCAAACACAAACGGAGGGGCCATTTAAACCAGATTGCAAACAGGTTCAACGCACAAGACAATCGATAGGTAATGCACCAAAAGCAATAAAGCACCGAAGATAGCAGGAACCTCTGCAGATCGTTGGATCTGGTAGCACAGAGAACCCGCTCTGATACCAATTGTTAGGTTCGGTGCGGTGGATTCAGAGGGGGGTGAATGAATCCCACCCTTAAAAAAAATTTCACTCAAACAATATTAAGAAAATAAAAACTCAAATGACTTAAGCAATTGAGCAAATATGTATAGCGCGCCTAAACAATCATCTAGCGGAAGCAAAGGACTGCAAACAACCCACTGCACAGATGATTTTTTAGGTGGTTCGGTCCACAGACCTACGTCCACCCCTCACTCCAAACCGGAGTGAGGCTTCCACTAGCAACAGCTAGAACCGCAGACTCAGTCTGCAAACAAATGTTGCCTAACAGCTTGACCAGGGGAACAATCTCCCCTCTTCCTCCAACCCGGAGGGAAACCACTAGTGACACACAGTCACTAGCAAACCAGAGACCGAAGTCTCTCTTCCTCCAGACCAGGAGGGAACCCACAGGTAGCAACCACTACCTACAAACCCGGAGTCAGAGACTCCCTTCCTCTGAAACCCAGAGGGAACCACCAGTGACACATAGTCACCAGCAAACCGGAGAACAGATCTCCCTTCCTCCAAACCGGAGGGGAACCACCAGTAACACCCAGTCACTGGCAACCAGAGATGCAAGTCTCTCTTCCTCCAAACCGGAGGGAACCCGACCTCAAACCAGAGGATCGGAAGAACAAGGATGGTAAAGACAGAAAAGGGAAAACCAAAAAACCAAAGCGAAAAACAAAAACCAGTTAGCTCCAATGAGCATAGTCGTTCTGGATTTGATCCACGAACATACTAAATAATTCTTCAAGAAAAACTCTCTGCTCTCCTCTTCTCTTCTCAATCTCTGGATCTCTCTTTCTCTTTCCTTCTCGAGCTCTCTTCTATCTCTGATGTTCTCACTTTTTCCTCTTCTGCTGGCTCACTTGATATTTTCTTCTCTGCTGCACTTCTTTCTGCTTCACGCTTACTTCTGCTACTCTCACTTGCTTTTCTATATGTTGTTCTTTCACTTGAAGGAGAAGCTTCCTCTTTATAGCAGGAAGGTGGGCGTGTGACTCCCACGAATTCCTGCCCTAACACATTGGCCGCGTGGCAGCATCTCTGTCTGCAGGATGACACGTGTCACGATCCTGAGCCATCCCCATTCTTGGATCACGAGACTTCATTAATCTTTGCAAAGAGTCCCTGTCAGTCAGTCGAAGAGAATTATCAATTTAAGACTATAGGACCTTGTACAGACTCTGTAGGGTGTAATGCAGTGTGTAGACTTTGCAATGTATAGACTTTACAGTGCGATAGTAATGTATAGACTTTACAATGCGACAGTAATGTATAGACTTTGCATATGCACGAGACGCCAAGTGTATAGACTATACTGACGATGTGCAGACTTAATTGCATGAAGCACATGATGCAATGTATAGACTTGCCAAGGGAGTGATGCATGAGCAGGCGACAATGTATAGACTTGGAATATGAATCCTTGGACATGCCTTCAATGAGTGTGCAGACTTGAGTGTATGTGATGCAGACACAAAGAGTGTATAGACTTGAAGTGTATGGACTTGTGTGTGATGTGCAGACTTGCTATGTGTCATGTGTGCAGGCTTTGCATGCAAGGCAGTTTAATGCAATATGCATATAGTAAAGTGTGCACAACAAACATAAATGTTCAGGCATGCAAGGTGAGTACAGGATGAATGCTCAGGCATGCTGTCAAGGGATGTACAGACCTTTTATGACCGCAACAAGACAGTGTATAGACTGTTATCATGATGCGCAAACATATCAGCAGAGTTTGTAGACATTGAATGCACGATAACGAGTGTATAAACTTGCTAAGTCATCAAGCTACGTGCAGACAACAAACTCTGTACAGACTTCACTTGTGCCTGAAACAGAACAATGTATAGACTTGGTCTTGCGACCACAGACTGTACAGACTTTGACTCAAATATGCATAGAGACGCTAAGTGAGAAGGTGGATGTACAGACTTGCTGTGTGTAATGCATGCGATGTATAGACTTGATAGCATGAGACGCTGAGTGAGACTGACCGATGTACAGATTTTGAAAGACGATGCATGCACAAGCCAACGATGTACAGACTTTGAAATAACGAATGAACAGACTTAGTTGATGCCATCCGAAGAATGTATGGACTTGTTATGTCGTGTGGCGTGCAACTAGACACTATTCAGACTTGTGAAATGATGCACAAGAATATCATCAGAGAATGTATAGACTTGGACATTTATGTGCATGACAAAACCAATGTACAGACTTGCTGTGCTTACGCATGGACTAAGTCTGTATAGACTTGATCATGCAAATGATGACACCAGTGTACAGACTTGAATGCTCGAAGCACACGATGTATAGAGTTGAAAGACGATGCATGAGGCGATGCATGAGACGATGCATGCACAGAATTGGTCTTACAATGTATAGACTTGAAGGTATGCACAGAGACGCTAAGTAAGAGGGTGGTGAATAGACTTAGTCTCAAGACGATGCAATGTATAGACTTGGGTGTGTGTGTGCAGACTAGAAGCAATGTATAGACTTGAATGAGACGGTGGATGTACAGACTTGATAATGCAACCTTGGGCGATGTACAGACTTGCTGAACGAACGATGCCCAGCCATTGCAAATGTATAGACTTACTAAGTCAACAAGGCAACCATGTACAGACTTTAAAACTGATGCAATGAAACACCGGAGGATGTACAGACTTACAGGCACAATGAACATGGACCGATGCAGTGAATGCATATAGCAGATATGAACTGATGCAATGTATGCAGGAGAACTAACAGAGCAGTATATTTACCAATGTAGAGACAGACAATGCAATGAGGTGAATGTGCCCACTCTCAAATCAATCAATCAATCATGCTCATATAGCATGCCGACATCAAAACAATTCATACTCATAGTGCAACACAATTCATACTCATAGTGCTTGCTGACATCAAAACCATAGGGGCACAACACATAGAACCTTCTTCATTCTCATATTTAATTTTCAATGGAGCTTTATTAAAGTCAGCATCAGTTTTGCAAGGCATAGGGCGCAAACAGGCCTGTCCAGGAGCAACCCCACGTCAAGGATCAAATGCGGCATCTCATATGTAGCCCTGCAAGTCACGAGCCGTCCCCAATTTATGAAGCGTAGAATTACAAATTGCCCTTGATCTGCATGCAGTTAACTGCCCCTCATGCTTTTCTGGATATTTTAGAAAAAGATTATAGCTTACAACATATTAAGTATAGAATCTCCCAAAAGTTCCAAACGTTCCAATGAGAAGTCCTCGCAACATCTACGTGTTGTAATTGCTTCCAAAATCGGGAAACTGGACACAGTACAGTTGCAACCGATTTCTTCTCTTAGCTGGCTAGCCAACATGAGAGACTCTAGCCGATGCATCAATGAGGGTAACAAGTAAAATGACCTCAACACTTCTACGGATACATCAACATGGATCAGTAGCTCCCAACAAATGTGTGCATAACTCCGTGGCTTCATTGTTATGTCGCTAGCATTGTTTGTTGACCTAGAGAAAGAGAGACCTTCTGGCTTCGGGTTTGAAGAAAGAAGATTACGTGGGTTATGACTATGCTTCAATTGCAACAATGGTTGCTGAGGATGTTGGAGAACAATATCATATTTCTTACTGAAAGAGTCTGAGAAATTCATGTAACCTGCCGATGGATCATCAAATGGACTATCAGTGGATGTACCAGTTGCAACACTAGGAACAATCATAGAGTTTCCCAGTATGAATGGCGAAAACCACCGTGCCTTCGATGTCACCCAAAAGGGCAGATTTATCAGCAAGGTGGACAATATCTGGTATCTTGCACTTTGGCTCATAAGAATTTGTAATTGAAACTGGTGAATTGGTTGTTCCATGGATTAAGGGATTTTGTGGCCCCAATAAATGGCTATTCATCATGAGCCTCGCCGCATAAATGCATGCTCTAATTGCTTTCCACTTTATACTGAAAGCTTCATGCGTAGAGGTAGATGAAGCATCAATTGGTAATAACAGATACATGTTTACACTACTCCACAAACATCTATTATCTGGATTACGTATGAATCTCCGTGGGACTCCAGAAGACCTGGATCCAGTGAACAACTTGCCAAATAATCCATTAATGAAAAAAAAACTCATGGAAGAGTTTTGCATGGTCCACCTATTTTGTAGTCAAACTTATCTGCCCACATGGTGAAATAGAAGCCTTAACAGCCTTGTCAACTAGATTAAGATCAACCTCCACATGAGAAATATCAGAGTCCAGTTCAGCGTCAATCAACAGAATGAAGTTACAATATTTAATGCCATATTGATTGCAATTGAAAACTATTTTACATACTTATAAGGTCACATCCTCTTGTCGGTTAGCCCAAGTTCCCAACACCCAAATAGTGGTTGACTCGTGTAGTTCCTTCCTTTTTGTTGTGCTTGCACCTAATGTAGATTGCACATTTTTCTCAATATGATCAGCTTCTATAGGTTCCTCGGTAAAAGGAAGAAGATGATCATTAAGAGAGCGGTGGGCCCTGCTCTCTCTCTCATTCGCTGGGTTATCCTAACCCGATATCAAAGACGCCCTAAGAGTACCCATTTTATGGAGCTTTTTACAAGCATTTAAACACACAAGTTGCTTTGCTAAATGAGAATTGCGGCTGACAGGACCAACCAATGTTGGAAATGTTGCATTCGGAGGCAAGGTTAATGTGCACTCATAAGATCCACCACAAGAAGAGATCCGTGCAGCTCTACGTCAAACATTGACAAAGGAGATACTGAATCTTCAATGCATGTAGGAGGGGTGATTTCAAGATTAGTTGCATCAACTACTTGACGGGGATCAGAAACACTGGGAATCGATATAATCTCCTGAGCACTTGTCTCTTCAAAACAAAACATTGTTGTTTGTGTTTCAATAGAAGGACCTTCCTGCATATGAATACTCAAGCCAGACCCATCTCCTAATTGCAATAAATCATCAGATATGATGTCAGTGTCTTGAGAAACAAGGCCAGGATTGACATCATCATTTTTTGTAATAGAAGGAACCCTGGATTCATCTGATTTCTTTATTTATGAAAATCCTCTTCCAGAAGCTTACCAACTTCCCCATGTCCCTCAACCAGATTGACTGCAGAAGGTGACATTTGTATCTTCTACGGCTCCCTGGACATAATTGATTGGAGAACTATATTGACCATCAGAACATATGCTGCCATGTTCAGTGCTATTGGTATTAACAGATGATGCGTTTTCATTTCCAATAGCAGACTATATCTTCGGAACTTGCATGGAGATCAGTGTAGATTTGAGTAGCCATTGTATCTGTAGTAGTAGTAGATGCGACTCGAGATTCATTCAATGGTATAGGAATACCTGGTATCATTTGTTCTGCAACCAAATCTACAGACGACTCCTTTCTCAAGTGCTCACTGTTAGGCTGGTTCTCAAAATTTGTATCAAGGGTTCTCAAAATTTGTATCATGGGTTTCACCTGCAGGTGCCTCTGGATCTACAAACATGCCAGGGATAGCCATTGAAATACCATGTGATGGTGTTGAATCAGCCAAACTGAACAATGAATCTTCCTTAGGAGGACTGAAAATTATTTCATCGAATAAACCATTTTGAGTAGATGATTCTCTAATCACATGTGAACTCAGATGCTCGTCAAGAAAATCCCTTTCTCCATTTGAATTAAAACCCATCCTATTATATTCCTTGATAGAAAAACTTGAAATTTGGTTTACCTTTGGTCTCATTATCTGTTTCAATTTCTGAGTCCATTCCAGCCATTCCCTCATTTCCACTAAAAATTCATCTTACTGTATTCCTTGATGAAGAAACTTGAAGTTGGTTTAGCTTTAATTTCTCTGAATCCATTGTAGTTAGAGCATCCAAATAACTGTCCAGCTCACTAGCAGCATCATCAGATCTATAGCTATCAAGACTACCATTTGTCCTGATCTCAACATCACCATTACCTTCTCTTTTGTGGTCAGCATAAAAAAAACTCCTCATGATCTGCCTTGTTTCCCATCCTGAGTGTGGTATGCATATGCATGCAATTTCCCATCCCGAGTTTCTGTTTCCGATATGAGAACATGTTGTTTTTTTTTATTCTGATATGAGAGTCCCTTTTTGATGTCCATCCTCTCTTTTAACGGTCAGTTAAATCAAGGTCCCAAGGTACCATTTTTTTGTGTTTATTCATCTTGATTTCAACAATTCTCTGAACTTAAAGTCCATTTGTCATCATTCTTTTATGGGGTGGTAGATAATAAGCCGCATTTTTTTATTCTTACAATTTTTTCTCATTTTTCTCATTATTTATTTTTTTACTATCGTATGTTTTGAGCGCCAACACCCCCACACCCCCCCAAAAAAAATAAAAAATAAAAATGGAAAAAGAAAGGAAAAATTGTGCCATGCAATGCTGAAACAATAAACATTGGTTGTGATCTTGTTCTGTCTCATACAATTCTTCTCTGACTTGTACAAGTCATAAATCTCAAAGATTATGATTACTAGTGAACCCGCATTGGCCAGATACATCATTGGAAAATTTGAGTTATTGCAAACACCCTAAAAGTTCTGCAGGGTAGGTATTTATTTCAGGTTTCCCTACAATTCAGTCGAGCTGGTTGGTCACTGGATGTTGATGTTTTAATCGCTGTTGTCTCTGGTGACCCCACAGGACGTCGCTAAAATTGGCCCCTTTGCCTACTTCAATTCCTCAACAGTTAATCATCTTTGCGTAGATTTGTTTTTGTTTTGAAGATGCAGGATATTGATCCTGACTGGTGAACTTTGAAACTAACTTTTTTGACAGGATGTGCATAAATGTACTTTGGCATTTAAATTTTCAATGTCTATTTTATGTTTAAATAGTAAAATGTCACTTCATGCGATTACATGATGACTAGCAGGAGATTAAGGTTCTTTGTGATGTGTCATACTTAAGACCAAAAGAAAATGACTAAAAGACACATTTGTGGAGGATAGAATGTTGTTTCTGGGATTCTATAATACTAATATCATCTACTATTTGTAGTCTGCCAAATGGTCATGTTTAGTGCAACATGGCCTTTTGCTATTCATCGGTTATCGTAGGAGTTGAAGGACCCAAATCCAGTTAAAGTAAGCTGCTTGATCTGATTTTAAACTCTATTATATGAGCCACTTCCTTCATTCCTAATAATTAGCACACAATGCAGGTTGTTGTGGGTTCAGAGGATTTAGCTGCTAATCATGATGTCATGCAGATAGTTGAGGTCAGAACAACATATCATTTGATTGGTTACTCAATTTACTAATGTTTTCCATATTTATGTAAAGATTTCCATTGAAGTGAATAAAATGTACGTATCTTTTCTCTGTATCATAGGTTTTGGATGATCGATCATGTGATACACATTTAGTTTCCTTGCTTGAGAAATACCATGCATCTGAGAGGTACATTCTGTCATGTTGCCTTTGAATTTTTTTATCCTTGAGCGATTTTCTTTTGCTACATCTTGTGTTTTAAATTGTTGCTCAAGGTTGATCTAGTGTTGAGCTTTATAATAGCAAGGCTACGTTTATATAGGGATTTTTGTGATCTCATATACTACACTTGTACATCCTTCTTTTCCTTTAATACATTAGTGGTACTACCCACTTTGAAAAATGAAAGGGAAAATAGCAAGACTACAGCTTTTTTGAGCCATATGTTGCATCTGGTGGTGAACAAGAAAGCTTGGCGCAATGGGAAGCAATGTATTGTTTAATCCTTTAAATTTTTGCTCATTAGTCTATTGCTTCCCCTGGGCAGTGTTTACAAGTTAGCTAGATTTTGAGGTTGAAGAGAAAGATTTGAGAATCATGTCTGGACTTGTTGGCTTACAAACTGCTTCTATATTAAGAAAGATGTAGAACAATTTTTCACAGAAGAGAAGAAGAAGATGCAATATTCATCCTTCAAGGAGAACTTAAACTTTTTCAAAGGAAATAAGAGATGTACCTTCTTTTTTATAAGCTAAATTGATCTTTATCAATTTAAAAGATAATAATTCTAGATGGATGAAGTAGGGCAGTTTTGTATTTGACTTACATATCAATAGTAAAAGTTAGAAAAATAATTAAAAACAATGTTCTTGATTTCAGAAAATGACATAGTGCAACAATTTCCTTTGACGAGCTTGATGACTTTTTTACTCTCCGGGCGTTGCCTTGGAAATGCTTGTCTTACATGATCTTCTGACTATGGCACTTGTTTTTGCATAACATCTTCCCATATTCCCATAATCCCCGTATTCTGTTGTGTATCTGCTTTTGCTGATTATTTTTTGTGACTATGTATGGAAAATTTCGGTGTGAAGCTTCTTGAAGGATAGAAGGATGTAACACCCTAGGTTTTTATCTTGGAAAGGAGTTGTGTTGCATGATTTTTCGATTACCATTTCAGTCAAGTTGGTTTATCAAGTGCAATGTGGAAGTCTTTAGAGTATTATTTAAGTGTTTATTTGGGTTTTATTACCTTGAGAGTCCAGTTTATCGTCTTTTGTGCAATTCTGCGTTTTAGAGTGGTGGCTGCATAATGTAGTGACCCACCTCTCACAACGTTGGAGGAGACCAGAGAGCCTTCAGGTTGCATCCAGGTGGGGCTGTTGGGATGAAGCTCATGATGGTGATGATTATGCATGTTGGCATTGCAGAATCTCCTGAACTTGGCACTGGACTTGTGCATTAAGTTCCATATGTTATCATGTGTACAAGTGCAATAAATCATTATTTACATTGATTGTGCAGAACCATGGAAGTAATGACATAATCAATCATTGTTGAAATTTGGGGGACTAAATTAGAATGAGGAAGGGATCTGAACAGCTCCAATTATTATGATGACGGCTGTTGTTTGCTTCTGATTTGTCCATGGATTGTTTGGAAAGTGGACTTGGTGGAGGATGTTAACTTCAGAGGATGTGAAAAGTGTGGGGGTGTGTGTGGAAAAGATGTTTGCTCTATTTTGATGAAAGTTTTTATGCTGAAGGAAAATAGGATAAACAAGATGAACCTTACCTAATTCCAAGACCCAAAAGTTGTAGACTAGAGCTGGCTACTTGTGTGTTTACTATTATGTTTTATTTGTTTGGGTCATTGGCGGTATCCCCTACAAATCTTATGATCGTTGATTCAAGTATGTTTCTTTTTTTTCTCCTTTTCTTTAAGTTCGTGAAATTTCAGTATAGCTTTTTTCTTGAAAAGTGAACTTTTAGTATAGCTGACCATTACAAAATTCTCCTATAGATAGTGCCCTACTTCTCGTTGAACATTTATGGTATATCCTTTTCAAAGGTTACTTAGTTATTGATTTTGAGAATGATCATACCATTCTAATATTTTGGAACATGCTATTTGTACAGATAACCTTGGGGTTACTTCTTTTCTTTTTGCATTTTGATTGATGTAATTATTCTTATTCTCATTATATTTTTAGTTTATTTTTGGGCTGGTTGAGTCTGATAAGGGGATCATTTTTATGTTGCCTTGGTTCTCATGTAATAATCACAAAGTATACCTTGGTTCTCATGTTGATCTTGTGCATGTGATATTATTATTTCTCATAACCTATTTTTGATGACTTGAAAAATTATGCTTAATTGACATTTAGGGGTAAAAGTTGTTATCTGCAAGTTAAAACTTAAAATCCTTTTGCATTTGAGATCTAATTTTGAAAATACTTGTGCTATAAATTGCAACTTATAGTGCATTGGCATTAGTTTTGATTAATTCTTGTTTTTCTACTTAATACACTGATCAATAACTCGAAAGTTGCTAGAGGAACTAGTTCTTAAGAATTAGCTAATTTTTGAAAGTTTTATCTTATGCTTTGATTTTTTTCTATTGCACAGTTGCAAGGGAAGTGGGTGAAACTGTTAGATCTAGAAGGAGATCATGTGGGTTGGTCTTGTAATAAGTGTTGATAAAGATAAAGTTGTGATGGGGCGACATATATAAAATGCTTATTGTGAAGTATTAGTTTTACATGCAAATAAGCTCGAAGCCCCTCTTATTATTAAAGATCAAGAAAGAAATAAAATTAAAGATGCACTTGGGAGCCATATTCTTTGGCTCATAGAATATGTAAAGTATCTTTTTTATTTGTTAAGAAAATATTATCATGTTTAACTTTCATGTGAAATTACTTATAAATATTTAATTATTTTGCAGGTTATGATCGATGCACGGAACATTTCATCTCCCATCTCTTGATTCCCTTACTGTCATGGTGATATATTAGATCACTCCTCTCATTTTCGATATATATACTCATTGTAATATAATGTTTACACTAATTTTGATTGTGTATATATTTTCACATATATGCACTTGTTTGTTGTTCATGAAACTTTGCTATATTTTTTGTGATTGCAAAGTTGATTCATTGCCACAATCATACTTGATGATGGTATTATATATATATAATATCAAGTTATGATTTGAATGTGATTGTGCAGATTTCTTGATCTATGTGAATGATCTGAATGTGCAAGTTTTGAATGTGTAAAATTTGTGAATGTGTACAAGTCATGGTTTGAATGTGAATGTTCAAATTTCTTCATATATGATATGTGAATGATGTGAATGTGCAAGTTTTGAATGTGTGTAAATTTTGTGAATGTGTACAAGTTGGTTTATCTATGAATTTAGGTACAGGTTACCTACGGTTCAACATATAGGCATTATAAATGAATTTATTACGTACATAATTAGTTCATATTATCTATGGTTCAAATAGATTATCTACTATTAATATAAGATTATTTAGGATTAAGATTTAAAAAAACATTCACCTACGGTTTGTACATGTTACCTACGTTTTATTAACACCTTGAAAAATCGTAGGAAACTACCTATTCGATTAAAGTAGCCTACTATATAATAATTATTGTTAATGAAAATTGCGTAGGTACCTACGGGATAAAAAATTATAGGAGAATACCTACGTGACATAAATCGTAGGTAATTACCCAAACTACCTACGCGAGAATAACTATAGGAGAATACTAGCGTGACCAAAAATCGTAGGTAATCAGGTACGTCACCTATGCGAATTTACCGTAGGAAAATACCTACGCCATAAATCGTAAGTAACTATCCACAACCACCTACGCGAAAAGACCGTAGGTAAGATGCCTACGCGACATTAATCGTAGGACATTACCTACTAGAACGGTCGTAGGTAAAAAACTACGATGCCATCTTCGCCATAGGTAATTACCTACTTGACAAAACTCATAGGTAATTACCTACGACATTGGTCGTTGGTAAAAACTGCGTAGGTAAATTTGTACCTACGCGACATATTTCCATAGGTAATGGCCATCCCTATACCTACGTGAATTGTCGTAGGTATTGACCACACTATACATACGGAATTTTATCGCGTAGCTTTACCTACGCAGTTTTTACCATCGACACCGCTCCTTAGGGAGTGTCGTAGGTAAAGGTTTTACCTACGATTTTTTTAGCCTTTACCTACCACATTCGCCGTAGGTAAAAACCAATTTTCCTGTAGTGCCAGCCCAATAATATTGAGTAAATCAAGCAACAATAAGGACCATTTAATCAAATTACATACAATTAAAAAATATAACATGACATGAATAAGAATTCCCAACTATTGCCTTCTAAATTATGTTGTTGAAATCACTTTTAGCAGCTCAGAATGTTGATGTCGTATCCCTTTATCCCTTAATTTTGTATATAATATCAAAGTTGCTCCAGAACTCATCTCTTAAAAAGTGGATGATTAGCTCAGCTGCATGCTACAAGAGTGAGTTTTGAAAATTTTCTGGACATTGTATTATTTTTCATGAAAACTTTGGCATGCATATCCTTTGAGTTGAAATTCACTTCTAGCATAATAAATTATCTTGTTGATCACTCCCATTGCTCCATCATTTTTTAAGGCTTTATCACAGGATTTTGTGCGATTTGGATATGGCTACATCCAGTTTATGGATACGTAGGTTCTAATATCTCTTGTTAGATTATAGTCCATTTGACTACATATATACTCTCCTTGAGTCTATTCTTTTCCCTTTTTAAATGAACTGTTCAAGGTCATTTTTAAACTGATTGTTTTATTGTGTTGAATTACATTTTAAGGATTTTCGAGAAATATTGCTATAACTCAGCAGAATTCTATCTCCAAGTCTAAGTAGATAGTTTGGTGGAAGATTTTTCATCTCTTTCTAATTTTTCAATGGGAATGGTAGACAAAACTTTCTTTTGTATTTTGACAGCATGATATTGGGAAACTCCGTTGTTGCTGGATTTGTTTGATATAAAGGCTTTGGGCTGCACACTTTGGGATATAGTTGGCATGGAAGATGAGCTTTAGTCATCTCCTTTTAGATGTGACGCATGATAACAATGTGCAAGGCATTGATTGTTCTTCCATAGGGCATGTTAAGACACCTTCACTGATTCATAAGAAAGTAGGGACATATTGTTGATGTCCTCTAATCATATGTGCAAAGGTTTGGAAATCTTGTGAAGTTTGCTTCAAGGTGGGTTTCTCCTGGCCAACAATTTAGGAATCTAGGCCCTCTTAAGTTCAATGGTTTCTAGCCTAGGAAATTGACCTTTGTGTAAATCCCCACTAAGTTTATTACAATCGAGCAAATAAGTCTATTTCTGTCTCATGAATTGAGTAAATCAAGCAACAATAAGGACCATGTAATCAAATTACAAAGAACAGAAAAATATAACATATCACTACAAAAACTAAACCATATGGACCATATATCTAAAGTTCATTGCTTTACATTACCTCCTAATGTCACTATCATATTGCTGTGGTCCAACCAAAAGGAGAGAGTCTAGGTACAGAATGCATGGCTTTCTCTTTGTTGTAAACCCCTCTCCAAGGTGGCATAAGATTAGCAGGCTCCAATGTCCTCTGCATCGAAGTGGTAAGATAAAAAAAAATACATTATATAGCTATTAAAACAAATTATTAGGGTTAACACTTGAAGAGTACATACCAACAAATAATTGGCACAAATGTGTATGCCTTTGAGAATATACTTTGTCTCTTTATCCATGACAACACTTTCTAAGAATTACCATTTAACCATACATTATACTAAAGGCAATCCAAACACCCAAAGCGGGCCTTTACATCATTTGGGATTTTAGTAAATATGTGCCTACAAAGTTTAAACATGTTCACAATGTTGTAGCACAAATAACATGAAAGTTTTAGTACAGAGCGTTCAAACTCTAAAAATTGTTGAAATCCATTAGAATCCAATAATTGTGTACTTCGAGTGGCGGTGTAAATCATGGAGATATCTTTTACTCTTTTTGCCTTTGCGGAGCACGGTCGAGAGGGGAGCTTATGCACTTGTACGCAGGTCTTTCCATAATGGACTTTGAGAACTCAACTTTGTGGACAATCTTCTTTCCTCTGTAAGATTACATGGAAATGTCAACAAAAATTCAAAAAATGTAATTGCCCCTGTCCAATGATTCAGAAGCTGAGTCTAAATCTGGAATTTTTCACAATGAAAATATGTAATAAAAACATGTATAAAATATGTGTAAACAAATTTTCGTTACCTAGCTTCCACAACTTACACCATTGCACTGTAATTAACGGTTAACAAAGTCAATTGATGAATAATACATACGAAGTAATTAAAATAATTTTTTGAATACACTACAAACAAAAGATTCATTACAATAATTGCTAAGAATGAACAGCAAAAGAAACGCATAAAGAAGGTCCCTGCCATTTTCCACTATTTTAAAGGTGATTTCCAGCCATTCAACATCATTTCTATCCCAACATACGTTCTTGTCATCAACATCAACATTGTCATCCTCAAGGCAAGGGTGTGTCAATTGAATATCTAAAATCACCCCTTCATCAATGCATTGCCCACCTTGGACATCAAACAAATCTCTCGTCTGTGCTTTCCGAACAACAAACCAACCATTGTCTTTAGGATCTTCAACATACCAAAATTGCTCTACTTGGGATGCTAACAAAAAAGACTCTATTGTTCTCAACAATTGTGTTGGATGAATTAAAGTGAATCCCATATCTTCTTTCACCCCCTCCTAACATCAATCCAGTTACACTTAAAAAGTATAATTTTCATTTCACCATAATAATTCAACTGCACAATTTCATTCAACAACCCATAGTAAGTGATGTCTCCATGAATAGGTTTTTTATCACTGGAGCTTGCAAAGCTTGAGGTTATAGCAGACAGCATAACATCGCTATTGCGAGTTCTTCCACGTCGCTCAACTTGTTGAGTGTGAAAGTGAAACCCATTAATTAAATAGGTATGAAATATTTTCGTTACACAAAGTGAACTGTCTTTTAGCCAGCGGAGTTTTGGAGGCAAAAGGTTACCCATTTCCACTTACAACCTTTGTACCTATGCATTAAGTGAAAGCAAAAGCATTAGAAATAATACACAACCACCAAGATCTATTACACATGTGTGGTTTTACCTTTTCCTTAAACCAATCTAGAAATTTTTTGTTCCACTCGCTTTCTATTTCCATCTCAGTTGCTCGAGGGTGTTTACTCTAAATTTGTGAAAGATGTTCTCTACATGACAAGTAACCAATGTACGTTCAAGTGTGTGCAATTGCTCATAGAAAGTAACATGATGTTAGAATAATACTTACTCTCTATAAGGAGCTAGTGCATCACAATTGAATACAACATAGCAGTGTGCCTGACATTGATCTTCCTCCTCAAGGTTAACATGAATCCCTGCACCTAATGGAATCTAAGAAGATGGCCCATCCATCATCATTAGTGTCATTGCCATAGCCATCCTCATTCCGTTTGGGCCTATTAAACCATGTCTCCACATCATCAGACAGATATCTAGATGCAAAAGTAAGCGTCTCTTCAGCTAAATATCCCTCAGTAATGCAACTCTCTGGCCGTGCCCTATTGCACACATATGACTTTAGCCACGCTAAATATCTAGCAAATAACAAATCAAATTATTATCATCAAAAGGAGTGAAAGACTTGGAAGAGTCAAGAGTATGCTTCATACCTCTCAATGGGATACACCCATCGACTGGCCCACCAAGTCTAACTTCTTATGGTAAATGAATAAGTAAATGTGCCATGATATCAAAGAAACTGGGAAGGAAGATCATCTCAATACGACATAGTGTGACCACAATCCATTCTCAAAGGTGATAAAAATCATCTGCTGATGAACTCTTTGAGCACAACTCCACAAAAAAATTAGACACTTAAATTAGTGCAGAACTCACTTCCTTTTGTGTCATTCCTCGAATATCCACTAGAAGTAGTTGTTGCAAGAGCACATGATAATCATGCTCTTTAAACCCCAGATCTTTGAATTCTTCTCATCCACATGCCTTGAAATATTGGAGGCATGGCCATCAGGAACTTTCACACTCTTGAGAACATTACAAATTGTCACCTTATCAGCCTTGCTTAATGTGAAACATGTTGGTGGGAGCAATGTCTTTGTTGGACCAACAGAACGTGGGTGAAGTGATGACCTAATGCCCATAAGTTCTATGTCTTGTCATGCCTTGAGTCATCTTTTTTCTTACCATCAAGTCCTAAGAGTGTAGCAACAATACTATTATAAATATTCTTCTCCACATGCATGACATCGAGATTATGTTGCAGTAATAGAAACTTCTAATAAGGCAAATAAAAAAAATACCACACTTCTTCCAATTTAAATATTTGTCAATCTCAGTGTCATTGTGCCCCTTACATGAATGGCTTCTCTTTCTCTCCCCCCTTATCTTCTTCAATGGTTGCCTTTTCCCCTTCAATGCTACACTTGAATCCTTCCCCAATGTAAAAGAGATCCCTTCTATTCATCCCCCAATAGTCACTTAGGACTTTTACCTCATTCTTGTTTTCCATCAAACATGCGAGACATTGATCGAAACTTATGATCTTGTTGTAACCATCTATGATGGCTATGATAAAAATGCTTCCCACTTGCCGATATACACGATGAGAAAATGTGCTTATTACAGACAGGACAAGCCAATCGACCTTTCGTACTCCATCCAGACAAGCATGCATATGCTAGGAAATCATTGATAGTCCACAATATTGCAGCACGCATCCGGAACATTTGACCAGTCGAAGCATCAAAAGTATCAACTCCATGCCATAATACCTTCAATTCCTCTATTAGTGGCTGTAAATTTACATCTATGCCATTACCAGGTGCCTTTGGACCAGAGATGAGTAAAGATAGGAATATGTTTGGAGTTTTCATGCATTCCCAAGGTGGCAAATTTTATGGCATCAGAAGAACGGTCCAAGTGCTATGATTGATCGACATTGTACTATAAGGATTGACACCATTGCTAGCTAGACCCAATCTTACATTTCTGACCTCTAATCTAAAGTCATCTATAGCATCCAATGTCTTCCAAAAAGCGGAATCAGCAAGATGATGCAAAATGCCATCTTCACGACGTTCTTCGCCATGCCATCTCATGTTAAGAGCAGATTTTGAGCACATGTACATCCTTTGCAATCTTGAAATGAGGGGAAAGTGATAGAGAAGCTTTCTTGGTACTTTTTGTTTCATTTCTTCGTCATTATTAATGCCTTCATCAAGTTTCCATCTGCTTTCACCACACTTAGGACATTTATGCAGATCTTTATTTTCTTTCCAATACAATATACAATCATTGTGGCATGAGTCTATCTTCTCATACCCATAGCCCAAGTCACTGATAATTTTTTTCATTTCATACAATGAATTTGGCAACACTTCACCATCCGGAAGAATCTCTTTAATCACCTTCAACATTAATTCAAAAGATGAGTTACTCCATCCACCCATGCACTTAATGTTGAACATTCGAATAATATAAGAAAGCTTGGTGTGTTTTGTACAACTAGGGTATAAAGGTGCTTCAGCATCTCTAATTAACTTATAGAACGTTCTAGCATTATCATCAACATTAGTTGCACCTTCGTTTTCCCATACACCACTCTTATTTTCAAAGGTTGGCATCCCAAATGCATCATGTAGCATGTCACGCATGCCCCTATTAGGAACATCATTCTTTAACTGCCAATCCATAGTCTCACCATGAAATCTCCAACACTCTTTATCCTTGAAAACTCCATTCAAGTATAAGTGTTGTATTATAGTCTCCTTATCCCATCTGTCAACACATGCATAATGTACACATGGGCATTTGATTGTCTGAGTACCAGGTACAATCCCAAATGCAAACTGAATAAACTCGTCAATATCGTCATAGTATTCCTTTGCATCCCTAAAGAAGTAAACATGTATAAAGGATGTCAACTTATTATCCATTCCAAAGTAAACATAACATAAGGGTACTCAACAACAACAGATACCATGTTTTGTCCATCCACCACCAATCCATTGTCCTCTCACTTCTTATTAAAATCAAAAATTGATAAGTAAACAGAGATAAACATCAGTGCACATGATCCATATTCAATTCAAGCTCTTTTTCAATTATTGTGTGTATTTATGTATATAAAAGATAAATGATGATGAATAGAGTAAAATGCTACATCAGAGTCATGGTACGTGGCATTGTTACACTAGAAGTTTTCCTTGAGAGGAAGATTACTTGTTTCCAGCTGATATACCTGACTCCATTGAAGTCCCGAGTTTAAATGGCACCCAAGAGGGGGGTGAATTGGGTGTTAAAAATTAATGAAGATTATTTTCTTTTTGTATAAAATATGTGATAGAATGCTATAAGAGAGACAAGGTAAACAGAGACCAAAAAACAATGCAAGATCTAAAAGGTGATAAAAGGATTATTGAGAATAAAACTGAACTGGAAATCACACATGCAATTAGCACAGAATGGGGATAGAAGAAAATGAACAAACCACACGGCGACAACGATTTTTAGGTGGTTCGGATGCCACAAAGACAACCTACGTCCACCCCTCACGGACTGTGAGGAACCGCACACTATCTTGTAAAAGGTTACAAGATCAACCACACACAACACTTACACACTGGGAAGAGGAGTTCCCGCGAAGATGCAAGAACACCTTAATATGCACACAGCTACACGGGAGGACACACACAACCACACACACACGGATCTAGGAAGATCCACACACACAGAAATATTTTAACAACTACAAGATCCACATATGAAGCTTAAGAAGGCAAAAAGAATTTAGAACACAATAGAAGAATCTTGATTTGCTCCCCCTTAATGGATGGTTGGATGCTTTGGATGCAGCTTGAATCCTTGGGCTGATCTTCACTTGACTTGATGAAGAAGGATGAAGAACTTCTCTCGGAGCACTGTTCACGTCTACAGTGCCAAATCCCTTCTCTTCCTCTTGGCAGCCTCCCTTTGATCTTCCTTGAGCATTAGGGTTTTCCAAACCCTCTTGTATAAGTTATATAGGTTCTTGAATGGTCCAAGGCCTCCCCCAGACCAGATCCACAATATCTGGAGAGTTTGGTAGCTTAGGGATTAAACAATTCCCATGAGAGTGGCTAATCTCGAAAGGTGAAAAAGTCAACAATTGTTGGCAGCTCGGGGCTGGCGGTCGACCTGCAGGGGCTGGCGGTCGACCGCCACTAAGAAACCTGCAAGTGGCCGGTCCCTGGGAAATCCGGTCGACCGGGATTTGAGGGGCGGTCGACCGCCACTGTGACAGTCAGTAGAGAATTGTATTCTGTTATTTCAGGTCGACCGGGGTCATGCTGGCGGTCGACCGGACTGTCAAAAAACCTGAAAAATAAGAGTTTAGCCCAGAGAACCATATCCACAAGATCGAGACATGAATTGGATGCATGTATATGGGAAATGTCAAGTTCATTTGAGATCTGAGAAAGCCCATTCGGAAGGCTAAAGCCTTAAGCAAAAGCATGAAAAAATCCGGCCTTGAAAAACGTGTGAAAAACACTTGGGTCAAGGATTCCAAACAGGAGAGCCACCAAGGGTCCTTGGTTTTGTTATCATCAAAAACACTGAGATAGATATACAACAATCTCCCCCTTTTTGATGATGACAAAACGCTAGGCTAACACACCAAGGTTTATGTTGTAAAAATTCAGATTGAACGTTGTGCTAGAAATGTCATTCACCAAAACAAACCAATCAACATGATGTAGCACAGATCACTAGATAGGCAATAAGAATATGAAATGAGACACCAAAGCCAACAAATGAATTCAAACACCAGTGCTTTCAATTCATCATAGTTTCATTACAAGATACATTAGTGCAAGTGGATGCACGACTCTAAAACCAAAGTCTAAGCAAAAGACTAACACTACAGACAGCCCTCACATGACATGCAAGAAAGCAACACAACCACATAACGACATACATAAGTAAATAATAAGCCTGCCCTACTACTTCTCCCCCTTTGTCAACAGCAAAAAGGGATGGGATAGACGAAGGAGGGACTCAAACTGCACTGGATCAAAAGAGAACATGCTAGAGGTGAAAGCAAAACAAAGTCTCATGGAGCATCTGCAGGAGGGGACTGATCTGCGGGAGGTGTAGGTGGAAGGCCAAGGTGCTGATGAATGGCGCTAAGTTGGTGGCCATGACTGTGAAGAAGATCAAGAACATGACCAATGGATACATCACGAGCCGTATCCTGACGCCGCATGCCAATAAGGGAGAGCTGCAAGAGGGTAAAGGATTGGCCAGACTCAGCGAAATCTGCACGGAGAGAAGTCATGTGGGTGGTGAGAGTGGCCATCTGAGTAGAGAGAGTCTCAAAAGCAGTAGAGAAGGTGTCCAAGCGCCCGGATAGGGTGTCAAACGCAGTGCCCATATTGTCGCCAAGGGTAGAGAGACGATCCCCAAGGTTATCCACACGAGTCTCCAAGCCGGTAAGCCGCCCGTCAAGAGCCTCGTAATCCACCGAAGGGCGCTGTCCGGCCCCCTGAGTGGAATATTCCCCATGGTGAAACTGGGGTGGAGGAGACATCTCAAGATCCGGGTGAAACGGGGACGAGGGAGGAGGCTGCTCCTCAGCGGGAACTGGAGGGGGGACATCCCCGTCGCCTGGCGGCTGCGCTGGCGCATCATCTTCCTCACGGAGCTCATCTTCCCCATAAACTGGAATGTCCCGCACAAGCTCGCCGTCGGGACCAAAGTAGTAGCCAAAATCTGTGAAAATTTTATGCTTATTGTACACATCATCCGGCCGAACATAGATGAACTGCTCATTTGCCACATTAATCCCGGCATGAATAAAGACTCCGGTCAACTGCGAAGCATAGGGAAGAGACCGCCGGAGGTAGGTACGACAGGTTCCAATCAGATCAGTCATGAGCCGACCCATATTGATTTGAATACCGTTCATAACATGATAGAATAGAAAACGCTGAACCTCTGTAACCTCATCCCGACCGCCCACTTTGGGATAAATCAATGATGTAAACATGTGGTGCAGGACTCGCTGTAGTGAAGGAAAATGATTGGCATTTAGCTTGATCAAATTGCTCACACCGTGTACATATTCACAGCCTGTCATAGCAGTAAATGTTGCTGGAACTTCACCAAAACCAAATGCCCTATCTGCACCCATGGCGGATACTCCTAGGGCCTGCTGAAATAACTCCGGAGTGATATGAAGCTCCACACCCTCAACCGTGGTGTATAACCGGTCATTTCTCACAGCTAAAAAGCCATAGAACTGCTGCACCAACCGAGGATAATACCTATTGTACCGGGTAACAAAATCCATCCAACCGTCCTGAACCTCAAAAAGAGCGCACAAATCCGGGAAGAGCGCATTCACCTCATCAAAGTCAACCAAGCGAGGGTCGATAATAGGATGTGGAGGTAAGGGTGCTCGAGGCAGAGGAGGAGCTTGCTGAGATGGAGGAGCCGGGGCTGCTGGCCGTTGACGGCTAGCTTCACCTTGGGCAGAACGCCGAGAACTCCGTCTTGGCGGCATTCCGAACTTGAAAAATCCACCGGGAAACTCTTGGGGAAACGATCTCAACCCCGGGAACGTGGATGAAGCACAAGGGACACTTCTACGGCTTGGAGGAACTTTTCCACAGAGAAGAAGTTGAGAGAGATCTCCACGAACGCACACCCGACAATAAGGGAGAGGTCCCGAAGTGATGCCGGGACGACCGAATCAATGTGCGGATGGAGGAAGAAGGGTTGTGGAGGCTTGGATGGTGGAGATGAGGAGTGTTGGGGTTAGGGTTTGGTGGTAGAGAGTGAGTGGAAGTGAAGGAGAGAGAGAAAAGAAGAAAAAGGACCCATATAAAAAGGGTCGGTGGACCCCTAAGTCGGGCCGGTCCGCCGCCGGCGGTCGACCGGCGCGGGCCTGGCGGTCGACCGCCAGGACCAAAATCCCCAAAAAATAGATATTTTCCTTTTTTTTTGTTTCTTTCTTTTTCCTTTTTGATTTTCCTTCTGTTTTTTTTTCTTTTTCTATTTGGGGGATAGGCAACGGACTGCCTGAGATGGGCCACTAATCAGGACAAGGGAAGTGAAAAGAGCAAGATGCATAACTGAGAGGAGGTTCTGATTTTCCCTAGTAAGTTCCTTTAGTACCAGCACACTGAGTCCACAGATGTTTGAGCAAGGAATATTAAGCCATAGAAGAATTATTCAAGAAGGGTTGGATATAAGTAGTAACAAACAGGCATGCAAGGTGAGTAACAACGTGAGAAACAACACATAAGAAAGAGAAGAGGCAAAATGCATGGTTTCTACCCTCGGTGCACATGATTTTCTACAAATGCAACCCTATACCTTAGATGCAAACCTATGCATGTATGCTCTCACCCTTGCACATCCCAAGTTCTCTTCTTATCTTATTAAACTGATCCTGGTTTAGAGGTTTGGTGAAAATGTCAGCTAGCTGATTGTGTGTGTCAATGAAGTTCAATTCAAAGACCCCTTTTTCTACATGATCCCTCAGAAAATGATGACGAATATCTATATGTTTGGTCCTGGAGTGCTGAACAGGGTTTTTAGACAAATTTATCGCACTGGTATTGTCACACAGAATTGGAACAGTTTTCATTTCAACATCTAAATCAAGCAGTTGATTTTTGATCCAAAGTACTTGGGCTCCACAACTTCCGGCGGCTACATATTCAGCCTCGGCCGTTGAGAGAGCTACTGAATGTTGTTTCTTGGAGGCCCATGAGACTAGGCAACCACCAAGAAACTGACAGTATCCACTTGTACTTTTACGATCTACAATGCACCCAGCATAATCCGCATCGGTATAAGCAATTAAATCAAAGGAACCACCGATAGGAAACCACAAGCCAAGGTTTAAGGATCCAATGAGATATCTGAAAATGCGTTTCACGGCGGATAAATGAGATTCCTTGGGGCATGACTGAAAACGGGCACAGAGACATACACTGAATTGAATGTCAGGGCGACATGCTGTAAGGTACAGTAGCGATCCGATCATACCTCGAAACAGTGTAGGATCTACTGTTTTACCATTTTCATCTTTATCCAGCTTTGTGGTGGTGGCCATGGGAGTTGATATGGGTTTTGCTTCCGCCATCCCATATTTCTTCAACAGTTCAATAGTATATTTGGTTTGATTGATGAAGATTCCTTGTAAAGTTTGTTTCACCTGTAATCCAAGAAAGAAGGTTAGCTCCCCCATTAAACTCATCTCGAATTCTCCCTGCATGATTTTTGCAAATTCATTGCATAAGACATTGTTAGTGGCCCCAAAGATGATGTCATCTACATACACTTGAACCACCAAAATGTCTTTACCTGATCTCTTGGTGAAAAGTGTTTGGTCAACATTACCTCTCTTGAAACCATTTTCAACCAAAAATGAGGTAAGCCGTTCATACCACGCCCTTGGTGCTTGCTTTAGTCCATATAGGGCCTTTTGGAGTTTGTACACATGTTGTGGATGTTTGGAATCTTCAAAACCTGGAGGCTGTTCTACAAAGACATCCTCCTTGATATAGCCGTTAAGAAATGCAGATTTAACATCCATTTGAAATAACTTAAAGTTCAAAGAGCAAGCATAGGACAATAAGATTCGAACAGCTTCAAGTCTGGCAACTGGTGCAAAAGACTCATCAAAATCAATGCCCATTTCCTGGCTGTACCCCTTGGCCACAAGCCGGGCCTTATTCTTAACCACCAATCCCGCATCATTTAACTTGTTTCTGAAGACCCAACGAGTTCCAATAGTGGGATGGTTCTTAGGACGCGGCATGAGAGTCAACACCTCGTTTCTTTCAAACTGGTGCAGTTCATCATGCATAGCCTGAATCCAGGATTCATTTTGAAGAGCTTCACGAAAGTCCTTGGGTTCTTCTTGTGATAGCAAGGCTATCAAGTCTTCCTCTTCAACTTGCCTTAGAGAGGACCTAGTTCTTACCCCATCCTCCAAAAAGCCTATGATGTTCACAGCTGGATGATCCTTTAGACGGGTGGAGGAGCTGGGTAGATCAGGATGCTGCACTTGTGGTTCTTGTAGAGTCTCGAGTATAGGATCTTCATCTTTTTCACTGTTGCTAGAGGTTGCTTCCAACGATTCATCCTTAGCCTTGACACTTATTGAGTTCTTAGGATCTTCATCTGCATCCAAGGTAGAAGAAGTTTGGTCTATCAGTTTTGATTCGGATTCATCAAAGATAACATGAGGACTTTCTTCAACAACTAAAGTCCTTTTATTAAATAGACGGTAAGCTCTAGAGTTGAGTGCATAACCTAGGAAGATTCCTTTATCACTCTTTTCATCAAACTTACCCAGGTTGGACTTGCCATTGTTCAAAATATAGCAGGAGCATCCAAAAGATTTAAGATAAGAGATGTTGGGTTTCTTACCCTTGTAGAGCTCATAAGGAGTTTTCATCAGAATGGGCCTTACCATTGCCCTATTGGTGATGTAGCAAGCTGTACTCACCGCTTCAGCCCAAAAATACTTAGGCAGGGAATTCTCACTTAGCATGGTCCGGGCCATGTCTATTAATGTTCTGTTCTTCCTTTCCACTACTCCATTTTGCTGGGGCGTCCTTGGTGATGAAAAATTGTGTGTATACCCCTGCTCTTCACAGAAGATGCTGAAATCATGATTTTCAAATTCACCACCATGATCACTCTGGATGGTGGTGATGAGGTAACCTTTTTCATTTTGAATTTTTCTGCAAAACACTTGAAACTCCATCAGAGCATCACTTTTATTAGCTAAAAATAACACCCATGTGAATCTGGAGAAGTCATCAACAATCACAAAGCCGTAGGATTTTCCTCCTAGGCTAGATGTTCTAGTGGGACCAAAAAGATCAAGATGCAACAGTTCCAAAGGCCTAGCAGATGAAACAATGTTTTTATTTTTGAAAGAGGTTCGTGTTTGCTTGCCTTTAGTACAAGCCTCACATATCCTATCACTTTCAAATTTTAATTTTGGCAGTCCATTCACCAAGTCATGTCTAGACAGCTTGGAGATTACTCCAAAACTAGCATGACCTAATCTTCGGTGCCATAACCATGCATTTTTATGATTGTTCGCAACCAAGCAGAAGTTATCGCAAGAAGCATTATCAATATCAACAGTGTAGACATTGTTATTCTTTTTTCCAAGAAATTTGATCTCATTTGAATTTTTTTTAAGACAATGCAGTGAGTTTCATCAAAAATAACTTTAAAACCCTTATCGCACAATTGGCTAATACTTAGCAAGTTATGATTTAAACCTTTCACCAAAAGCACATCTTCAATAAGGATTTCAGAATTCTTGCCAATGTTGCCAGTTCCAATGATTTTACCTTTATCTTGACCTCCAAAGACAACTGACCCTCCATCCTTATCTTGCAGTGTAGAGAACAATTCCTTGTCCCCTGTCATATGCCTTGAACACCCGCTATCCAAGTACCATTTGCTCCCCCTGGCTTCAAGACATATCTGCAAGAAAAAAACTTCTCATGCAATTGTTTTTGGTACCCAAACAAGTTTGGGTCCATAGGAGTTAGTCCAACTTCTTGTGGATGTTTTCTTGGTCCATGGAACATGATATTTAGGTGTGCTTTGTCTGAACCAGCAGTTGGACATCACGTGACCAAATCTACCACAATGAAAGCAATTTGCATGTGAAAAGGTTCTTTGATTCTTGTGTGATTTAGGCTGAACATGTTGGGATTGAGAATCAGAACATGAAGCATGATTATAGTCCTTTTCATGAATGAAGGATGTGGTGATCTTATGCTCAAAGGATTTTTTGTTTTGAGGTGTGTACCCCAAGCCTTCCTTTTGGAAGTTGACTTTAACTCCCAGTAGGTTATCCAGGTTTTGTTTCCCCTTAACAAACCTAGTCAAGATGAGCTGAAGTTCAGCAACTTTTTCAGTCAAAGACCCATTTCTCCTTTCGAGTTCTGAATTGGTGGATTTCAAAATTTGTTCTTGAATTTTGATCCTTTCACATGCTTCCTCCATTTCAGTTATCTTGCATGATAGTTCCTTTTTGGTCTTATCACATTCTATAATTATTTGCAGTAGATTTTCTTTTTCTTCCGTAGTCTCAAACCATTCCTGTTCCAGTTTCTCAAATTTAGTAAAGATATCTTCGCGTGACAAGTCATCAAGTTTATTTTTGAGAGTTTTATTTTCAGATCTGGTTTTCTTGTACTTAGTGTATAACTTTTCATATTCAGATTCCCATTGTTCATTGGAAATGAATTCATGGTCAGAATTTACCTCCGTGGATTCATCTTCATGTGCCATGAGGCACAAGCTTTCCACAAGTTCTTGAATCTCTTCATCAGATGGTTCATCTTCTTCGTCGCTCCAAGTGGCGACCATGGCTTTGGGTTTCTTGAAATTATCCTTCTTGAATTTCCTTTTTAGATCTGGACATTCACCTCTCATATGCCCAGGCTTCTTGCATTCGTAGCATATGATGCTACTTGGCTTGCTCGATTCGCCTTTGGCTTGCATGGGCCTTCTTGGCCCCTTTCTAAAGCTTCCCTGAAAGTTTCTCTTCTTCCTTAGAAATTTCCTCACTTGGCGAGTTATCATCGCCAATTCTTCCTCTTCATTGCTTCCGTCACTTGATTCACCTTCTTGAGATTCATCATCGGATTGGTGAGCTTTCAGTCCAATGACCTTTTTCTTTTTGATGTCTTCGTCAGCTGTTCTCTTTATATTTATCTCATAGGTCATGAGTGATCCTATGAGTTCATCCAAGGTGAGAGTTGACAAGTTCTTTGAGTCTTCAATTACCGTGGCCTTGGTGTGCCAAGCTGACGGTAGGGACCTTAACACCTTCCTCACAAGCTCAGAATTTGAGTATTCCTTCCCGAGACCTTTGAGACCATTTGTGATCTCTGTTAACCTTGCAAACATCTCAGAGATGGTTTCTTCAGGTTTCATTTTGAATAGCTCATAGTCCGTGACTAGGAGATTTACCTTGGTTTCTTTGACCTCTGAAGTTCCCTCGTATATGAGTCGCAGCTTGTCCCACATTTCTTTGGCTGAACTACACATAGAGACACGAGAGAATTCACTAGGGTGTATTGCACATTGCATAATGTTCATGGCATTAAAATTAGCAGTGCATTTCTTAATTTTCTCAGGCGTCCATTTTTCTTCATCAGCCCCGAGTTTATGAGGACCCTTGTCCACAACTCTCCAAACTTCGTACCCTTGCGCCCTCAGAAAAACATGCATTCTATTTTTCCAGTAAGAGTAGTTTGAGCCGTCAAAAAAAGGAGGACGGTTGATGGAGTGATCCTCGGGTATCATACCCTTGTTTGCCATTTAATCGGATCTTGCTCTAGATCGTTAGATCTGTGAAGGAAAGAGCCCTTGCTCTGATACCAATTGAAGTCCCGAGTTTAAATGGCACCCAAGAGGGGGGTGAATTGGGTGTTAAAAATTAATGAAGATTATTTTCTTTTTGTATAAAATATGTGATAGAATGCTATAAGAGAGACAAGGTAAACAGAGACCAAAAAACAATGCAAGATCTAAAAGGTGATAAAAGGATTATTGAGAATAAAACTGAACTGGAAATCACACATGCAATTAGCACAGAATGGGGATAGAAGAAAAGGAACAAACCACACGGCGACAACGATTTTTAGGTGGTTCGGATGCCACAAAGACAACCTACGTCCACCCCTCACGGACTGTGAGGAACCACACACTATCTTGTAAAAGGTTACAAGATCAACCACACACAACACTTACACACTGGGAAGAGGAGTTCCCGCGAAGATGCAAGAACACCTTAATACGCACACAGCTACACGGGAGGACACACACAACCACACACACACGGATCTAGGAAGATCCACACACACCGAAATATTTTAACAACTACAAGATCCACATATGAAGCTTAAGAAGGCAAAAAGAATTTAGAACACAATAGAAGCATCTTGATTTGCTCCCCCTTAATGGATGGTTGGATGCTTTGGATGCAGCTTGAATCCTTGGGCTGATCTTCACTTGACTTGATGAAGAAGGATGAAGAACTTCTCTCGGAGCACTGTTCACGTCTACAGTGCCAAATCCCTTCTCTTCCTCTTGGCAGCCTCCCTTTGATCTTCCTTGAGCATTAGGGTTTTCCAAACCCTCTTGTATAAGTTATATAGGTTCTTGAATGGTCCAAGGCCTCCCCCAGACCAGATCCACAATATCTGGAGAGTTTGTTGGTAGCTTAGGGATTAAACAATTCCCATGAGAGTGGCTAATCTCGAAAGGTGAAAAAGTCAACAATTGTTGGCAGCTCGGGGCTGGCGGTCGACCTGCAGGGGCTGGCGGTCGACTGCCACTGAGAAACCTGCAAGTGGCCGGTCCCTGGGAAATCCGGTCGACCGGGATTTGAGGGGCGGTCGACCGCCACTGTGACAGTCTGTAGAGAATTGTATTTTGTTATTTCAGGTCGACCGGGGTCATGCTGGCGGTCGACCAGACTGTCAAAAAACCTGAAAAACAAGAGTTTAGCCCAGAGAACCATATCCACAAGATCGAGACATGAATTGGATGCATGTATATGGGAAATGTCAAGTTCATTTGAGATCTGAGAAAGCCCATTCGGAAGGCTAAAGCCTTAAGCAAAAGTATGAAAAAATCCGGCCTTGAAAAACGTGTGAAAAACACTTGGGTCAAGGATTCCAAACAGGAGAGCCACCAAGGGTCCTTGGTTTTGTTATCATCAAAAACACTAAGATAGATATACAACATCCATATGAGGATTAGGACTTGACAAAACAAAAGATAAGGGAATTGCTCGTAGAATCTTGGCAATGTCAAATGATTTATGATATTTTATGCAAAATAGAATTCAAGGGTAGAAAATTATTCAAATCAAGTATGCACTGCTTGAACAATCATAGATTTTCTACAACATCCAATATTTCTCTTCAATGCATTCTTTCAAGACAACCAACTCCCACATGTGCCTACAACATAATTTCCTCTTTACACATCCATTTGTGTAGACTCTTATCTTGATACCAAGCAAAAGTATCACCAATACCGCTCATTACCACCATCATCGGTAGCAACAAAATACTACAACATGGATGCAATACAATATTATCAGTATCTACATACAATGTGTATGTAACATGATACTATGTGCATGTACTGTGAATAAAAAACCATATAGTTGAATGTTTCGATGTTCTCTCTAAAAAATTTCCATGTTCATGGAAATTACTTCAGACTCATGTTGATATTCCAAAAGTCGTACATGGGTGCTGTAGTGGGGAAGGAATGAGAGATAATGGCGTGCACTTTCTAGTTCATATTCTTTTCATTCTTTTCTTTAATGGAATGTAGTATTATACACCTTAAAAAGAAAACTAAACTTCCTAAAGAATGTTTTTTCTCCCTAGCTCACTAAACAACAACTAAAAACATCCGCCACTAAAAATAGAAATGGGATAGTATATTACCAAAGTTTTAGCTCAATATCACCAATAAAGTAATCTCCTCTCCCCTGTGAAACAGAAAAATAGTCCTTTACAAAAAAATAATATTATTTTCTAAATAGAAAAATAATAAAGGCAATCCGACATTTATACCACATGAGCAACATAGTAAGGGTATTTGCTTAAAAAATAAATCATGTCAAAAAAATCTACAAGCCACAAAGAACTCTAAATACCTTTCCGGAGTAGCTCGAAGACGACCAAATCAAAATCGACGATGGTCGAGTAGGTGTGAGTAGGCAGTGTGGAGGGGCAGTGCTGGCCAAATGGGACCACACTTGATGGGCAGCTGCAGCTGGGTATGAGCAAGCAGTGTGGACTACATAATCACGATAGAGCTACGTGGAAGCACGTGAGCGGTGGATTGGGTCGCGGTGGCAAGAGGCTGATGGGGTCGACGCTGCAGGCAGGGGGCCAGTGAAGGTGGTTGCTATGCTACTTCCTAGTTGCTGGGTCTACGATCAAATAGAAGAGGAAGAAGAGGAGGAAGGGGGGCAGCATGCTGAATGAGAATGGATGAGGGCGAGAGGGATTGGGGTTGATGGTAGGTTGTTGCAGGGTCTGGGAGCAAATAAAAGAGGAAGAAGAAGAGGAAGGGGGTAGCAGGCGGTGGAAGAAGAAGAGGAAGTTGTGGCAGGGATCCCAGCAGTCGGCGATGGGGTTGGCGGGTGGCACGAGATTGCAGGGAAAAGAAATGGGGAATAGAGCGGGCACGTTGGAGGCGGTGTAGAGGTAGCCTGCTGTGGCGGCGATAGGGCTGCTGTTGTCATTGTTTGCGGTGGAGCGCAGGTGAAAGGCGGGAGGCGATGGCGGCTCTGGGGAGTCACGATGGCCGCGGTGCTGTTCACGCGCTGAAGTGGAGGGGAGGCTGCTGTAGTGGGGAAGGAGGGTGGGAGTGGTGGTCTGACGGCGAGTAGGCGGCGGTGGCAGGTGAGGCTGGCTAATAGAGCGGCTAGGGTTTTAGTGGGGAAGAGAATGAAGAAGGAGAGGGCGAAGATGGGAGCCACGGACGAGATCCAGGGAGAAGATCAGAGGGGAAGGGTGGGGGAGGAAGAGAAAGAGGGAGATCGAGGATGGGTTGAAATCGAGCGGTAAAATAAAACATCGGGCGGGAATTTTATCGCCATCGAAGTCAGCCCCATTTCCTACATTTTTTTTATTTGAAGCGACTTATTCTT
The DNA here is from genome assembly GCA_022559845.1 of Amorphophallus konjac. Lineage (NCBI taxonomy): Eukaryota > Viridiplantae > Streptophyta > Magnoliopsida > Alismatales > Araceae > Amorphophallus > Amorphophallus konjac. The sequence continues at coordinate 297,873,797 of CM040120.1, forward strand.
ACGTTTTGTTAAAAGTGCAACAATATCAAAGGTCTATTCTCACATTTACTTAAAAAACGTAAGAATAGAGGACATTTTCCTACATTTATAAAAAAACTATCAAAATAATGTGGACATATAACTACTTTATAATCAAAAGTAGGAAATTTACCTATGTACTTTTAAAAAAGTCGGAATACGTCATATATACCTACGTTTTCTTTAAACGTTGGTAAAATTCGTGGGTATATGTCCCATTTTTTTTAGTGATACCATTCATCTGGGAGCCATAAAAATGTACTAAGATTTGAAAAGAAATTTTTGGTGGCCGAATATGAAAAGAGAAGTGGTTGAGTTTGTGAGTCGTTGCATGGCATGTCAACAAGTAAAGGCAGAACATCTTAGATCTACTAGTAAATTGAAACCTCTGTAGATATCGGAATGGAAGTGGCAAAGTATTGGTATGGATTTCATTATGGGATTGCTCAAAACTAGAGGAGGACTTGATACAATCTGGGTAATAGTAACTAAGTTTGCTCGCTTCCTACCCATTAACAGTAAGTGGACGGAGGATATACTAGTAGCTCTATAAATCAAGGAAGTGGTAAGATTGCATGGCATTCCTTCATCTATAATTTCTGATAGTGATCCTAGATTTACTTCTCACTTTTGGAAGGGATTGCAATCTTCTCTAGAAACGAGATTAAATTTTAGTACAACTTTTCACCCTCAGACAGATGATCAGACAGAAAGAACTAATCAAATCATAGAGGATAGGCTTAGAGTTTGCATGATAGATTTTGTTGGTACTTGGCATGAACATTAACCTTTGATTGAGTTCACATATAATAATAGCTATCAATCAAGCATTCAAATGGCACCCTTCGAAACTTTGTATGATAGAAATTGTAGATCTCCCATATGTTTGGATGAGATTGGTGAGAAACAATGATAAGGTCTTGATATGATTCAAGATACTTGTAGATGTTTATATCTACCCGCCCCATACTAACAAATATTTGCATGTATGAGCATGAAAGAATGAACAAAGGAAAAGGGTGATGAAGATGAAGAAACTAACTGTGATCGCCACCAAGGTTTATAGTAGGAAAAATATGCTATAGAGATTGAAACACCTAATGCGTACCTTGGAAAAGAGGAAGAGGAACACCGCCCAAAGAGGGACCGCCAAGACGTGATCGCGCGTGGTATGGGGTGCGGGAACTTACGTGGAATCTGACCTACTCGCCTTCCAGCCGGCTAGAAGAAGAGGGCCTCACGTCCTATCTTGCTCTCCTGCAAAACAAAGCTCAAAACAAGAGAAAAAACCCATTAGAACATGAAGTGTAGAATATGTCGCGAACTGCATAAAACAGTGTGAAAGATTGAGGGAGAACGCACTTGGGGGAGGTTTTTAACCCCTATAAAATGGTGGAAATAATAGGTGTGTGTGTTGTGATGATGTATGAACAAAAAGATTGAATTAACACACAGTATAACTGTGGGGAGAAGCGACGTAAAATGGGGAAAAGTGCATGCAGAGTGCAAAAAATAGGAATCTGTGATGATTTCAGAAAACAGATGACGAAGAACTAGCAATAGGAATAAAGAAAGAAAGCACTTGAGTATGGAAATCGAAGTCAATACTTCCCTTAACAGGTTGGGGTCGAAGATATGAGTCGGCGTCGCAACATTGCTTCACCCCGAATCGAGAAAGAACCCCCCTTCAGACACTGTGAACTGGGTTCTTATTTATAAGGAAGTGCAGAAAACCATAAAGTTCTCTCACAAATTTAGGGGATAAAGCCAGAGATAAAATGAGTTTGATGGATCAATCTAAAGATAATATCAAGGACAAGAGCCCTGAAGAGATAAAAATCAAATTAGGCGGCTAATCTAGAAGTTATCAGCCCCGAAAGGGACTCCCGGTGTGCAGAAAATAGAGTCCTGAACACTTGGGACTCTTTAGCAAAGCGTGGGAAGACGCGGTTTTAGAAAGTGGAGAATATCTTGAAAACCAAGAAGAACTAGTGAAGGGTGAATATAAAAAAATTGTAGATCACGAAAAAATGAACAACTTTCATAAAAGGAGCAAGATGAGAAGAAGAGCAGAAGACAAAGAAATAGGGGGAAGAACGGAGGGATACGTTGGGTTCGCAGAAACAGCACAGCATGCCGGAAAAATGCAAATCACTTGAAAACGGTGCAAAACTGGCTAATGGCAAAGAAGAATAAAATATAGGGCTTTAAAAAATGAACAACTTTTGTAAAAGTCACCTAATAAATAGAGGAGTAGAAGGGGATGAAAAAGGGCCGTGTTCAGGACTTTGTAGCGGTTCACCTGTTGGCAATAGAAATCGACCCTGACAGGTCTTAAGTCAACTTGAGATGTTAGAAAAGGCCGAAAATCGATAAAACAAGCTTCAAGGCTCAATGGAATCATAACCTCCAAGGCTCAAAGGTTAGGGAATGATGAAATGGGCTCAAAATCCATCCAAGGAAGGCTCCAAAACAACGGGTAATCGGGGACATCACAAATGATGAATAAGATAAATAATGCAACTTGTGGGCTAAAAACGGGTGTCAACAGATGCCCCTCCTTGACGTTCACTTTGCAAGGGAGCGAGCGAAAGCGATACGGATGTGAAATGGAATGAAGATGGAGTGAAAGCGATAGCAAGGTGAAATGGAGATGAAGCAGAGATGAAGTGGAGAGAACTGAAAAGTAGGCATTAAGGCAAAAGACACCCGACATAACCACAAAGCGACATGAATTCTCCCAAAAACGTCGAACTAACCACAAGGAATGAATGACACGGATGAGACATGTCTGGAGAACTAAACTAACAAAGGGAGGAAAGGAAACACGACCGACCTCATCAGGGACACAATCCCCGGACAATGAGGGGATCGGAAAGAGCACAGCTGAAAAGTTGAAAAAGGAAAATAATAAGATAAAAATCCAGACATGAATCACACTGGCCAACCAAACCAAGCTGGCAGATCAGAGAAGACATTCAAACTCAGAGTGGAATAAGGATCTCTTATCCAAAAGAATTGATGTGCAATCAACCATTGCTAAGGAGAAACCTTGAAAGATTACGAGACGCGAATGCTCAAAAATGACATGATGCATGCTAGGATAAAATAAAGAAATCATCAAAATGAATGCAAAGAAAGAATAAAATAGAAAGCACTCAAGGATACTATAACTAGACCGAGTAAGACGGGGTCAAGAGTCTTCTTGCAACCATGGTGTGCGAGACAGAGTCCATCGTCCCCCACCTGACTCAAACTAACGGCTTATCCGACGATTAACTGTATGCTCCTAGATCATCATCATTTTTGTTAAAGGGAAACATCAGATCTGAGAACACACGGAGAACCAGCCGGTCCTTGAGAGGCTATAATAATGTAGATACCATATAGTAATGCAACAAAGAGAGAAGGGACAAAGAGCCATACCTGACTTACCTGCCAAGCGAAATGGCATTTTTTTAGATTTTCTAAATTTTTAAGATTTTCAATAAGACATAAACAACAAAATAAGCATATCATAACATAATAAGACAAATATGAACCAAACACAACATGACAAAGATGAGCGAAACATAGTGAAAATGAACTAAACATATAACAACACAACAAACACCACAAGAACAAACAACAAGCGTGCGTGGGATTGAAGAACACAGTGGGACAAGACAACACCACAACACGGTCAGACAACACGCGCAGTGGGACAAGACCATGGTGGGACAAAAGACACATGGGAGAAATGACATGGAGGGACAAAAGACACGTGTGGGATGACACGGAGGTACGAAAACACAGTGGGATGAAATCATGACAGATATAGAGGGACAAAACAACACGTGTGGGACGACATGGAGGGACATAGACATGTGTGACAAGGACACGTCGGGACAAAAGACATGACAAATACGCTCTTCAATCAAAGCCTAAGATCAGATGAAGCAGAACCGCCAGGTTCATAATCGTGAGGCAATGCCCTATCATGGAGACATGACGAAGCGATGTAAGCAAAAGCTGAGAAGGACATAAGCTTCAGAACAGATCGAGAGATAAGATTGAAGTGAAAGAGAACAGATCCGAAAGATGTGGATAGGAGACAGAGCAAATGATAAGGAGCAAGGAAGGCCGAACACCTGCAACCTGCACTTAAAAAACACATCATACCTGTTCTCAAAATAAATAGAATACGAAAAAATGCGAACAAAGGAACAAAAGACTCATTTTTGGATTTTTGTTATTTTCTGATTCTTTTGTATTTTTGACAATATTCAATTTTTTTAAATTTTGACAATATCTGATTTTTTTAGATTTTTGACAATATCTAATTTTTTTTATTTTTAAATTTTGACAAAGCTATCTGCAGCACCCAGAGATGGGCTTAAACTATTGGCTAGGGGTCGTTATTCCTCCCCTCATTAAAGACTTTCCCTGAACAAGGCGTGCATTTGGGGATGGCTCACCACAACCAACCGTCTCTAAAGAACGGTGCCCCTACTAAGGCCATATCCAAGATACAACCCAGCATAAGAGGGAGAAGCAGAAGAAAAATGGAGATAAGTTTTATGCAGGATGTGAGACTTCAAGATTCAAATTCCTTCCAGAATACTACCCCTCAAAGATATAGTCTATTGCGTTTGGGCTTTGTGTCATTGATTTTGAGAACCATATTTATCAGGCACGCATACGATTGGGCTCATGACGTCCCGCGGGGAACTGTACTGCCACTCTTGCCATGCCTTTATTTCATAATTTTGAACATTGATTCTCATTTGATTTATAGCCCTTGTTGGCTAGATATTGCATAAACGCTCATTAGGGTCAAGACTGCCCCTATTTGAGACCTCTCTCGTATTAGGGAGCGCCTAGGTTGGTCATCTCATCCGTCAATCTCTTGCCCATGCACTTGGCCGAGCAAAGAAAAAGAAAAGACTTTTGTGCATACCCAAAGTATGGCCAAAGCAGAAACGGTGTGCCTCAGAAGAGATCGGCTATAGCTCGCCGTGAAGTGTGTGAAAAACTCATACTCAAAGGTCACCCTTAATGATCGAGGAAAGAACTAGACTCCCAGCGCGGAGCTATCACCAGCCTAAGATCCTGCAGAAGCGAATTGAGAATTTTGACTAAACTAACCAAACTTCCTAAAGCCACTCAACCATGTTGAGGAAACAACATTATAACCAAGCACAAAAATAATTAGAAGTAATGACAATGATAACATATTCTTGCACAAAATAAAAGATACCTTACAAATCCATAGCATGGAAACTAGCATCCTGAAGCGAGGGCTTGATCATCGAGCTTTGAATAGCATGAGCTTTGTATTCCTTGCTTTTAAGGATAAAAGGGAGAGGGTAACAATGATTAAAGATTCCTCGACACGGAGGAGCGGCAGACATCACACTAGATGAAGAAGGATAAAAAGGAAGAGAGACGAGGGCTAGAACTCCCTCGCTAAGGTGTAGAGACCCTGATAACAAGGCACCAGATACTGAATAAACAAAGATCAATTGAGATCAAGATGGACTAAAGTTTTAAAAATAGCATGAAAAAGGGCAACGAGTTTGAAAGGGTGAGGAAGAAAGAATAGAAAGACAATGATGAGATTGTGGCAAAAATGAGGAAGAAGGGTGATCATCCGACGTGGTCGGAGAAAGATAATTGGTAGAATCCGGCAGGGTCGGAGAATAAGGATAATGGTCATCCGATAGGGTCGGAGATGAATAATGGCAGTCATCCGATAGGGTCGGAGAAGGAGAATAATGACAGACATCCGACACGGTTGGAGAAAGATCAGAAGCATGATACGAAAATTCCGGCGAAGAATCAGAAGATGTCCCGAAATCAGGATGAAAGAAGGAGGGCCTAAGCTGAGGCCTAGAGTTGTGAAAATAAGGAAAATCCAGAGATTCCGGATGAGAAGGAGAGGAGTGGGGGTTCACGAACCCAAGAAGAGAGGAGAAAATCATAGACATAGGATCAGGAGACGGAAGGCACACCACCCAAGGGTGGGAGCTGAGTAGAAGAAATGATGAATGAGAGGAAGAGGAAGAAGTGGGCCCCTGAGTGCACAGTTGACGGCCTTTGAACTTGCACCGCACCGCCGCTTCTTCTTAGCAGAAACATCCCAAACATGGACCCACCTGCCACAGGCTCGGACCATTTGACTTCTTATCTTGAAATGTCTTCTTAGATAACGGGTGCATCTGGCAGACGGCCTAGCCCAGTTATGAAGGTGCATCTTCACCAGGGCAGTTGCCCTTAGACACCCGGTGCCAACATCATGCGAACATTCTTGAACAATTAACTCTCATAGTGATGGATATCAACAAACCATGGAGTTTTGTCACTTTGCACTAGAAGCATGAGGTTCAGCAACTCCACTCGGTAATTAGCCTTGAAGCACAACTCTCTTGATAGAAGGGCAGGATGGTACTGAGGGAGAGTAATGCTCGGCGTTGACGTGGCCGGCTTGATAAACTGAGGGAGATTGCATAAAATGTGTAAAATGTTCTTCGAAATTACAGAGGATACGGTCAATTGCCCCTTGAATATAGAATCCCACAAACTCTTCGTAGCCGTACGAGTGAGCACAATTCGGGTAGAGAACCCTTCTTGGCCAGTAATCTGAATGGCGGCGGAGCGAGAGGAAATAATAGCATAAATGGTGAACCCTCCGGCGGGCAATGAGATTGCCACCAGTCTCGCTTGACAAGAGACTGGCATCAACGCAAGGGAACTCTTCTTGACAATCGTCTTCAGAAGTGCAGGCTCATCATCCCCAAAATAGCTAGGGACCAGGACGCGTATCGGCATGCGGCAGATAAAGTCTTGAATCTTGAAGTGCAGAATCGGCACTGAATCATCCTGACTTGACTCATTGTCTCCCTGGGGACCAGACCCAAGGGGCACCAAAGGGTGTGCACACCCGCTCCATGGGGTGGAAGTGGATGGAGAAGAATTTGAGGTAATAGGTTTGGAAGGCGAAGGTGAAGGTTTAGGAGGCGTGGAGGCTTCAACGGGGATGGTGACGTCCAGTGAAGGCAAAGGCAATGTGGTAATGATAGGCTCGGGTGAAGGCAAAGGTGAAAGTGGAAGTTTAGGAGGGGGTAAAGGCGAAGGTGGAGATGTAACATGCTTAGGCTCGGGCGACGAGGGAGATGGAGAAGAAGGCGGAGATGGTGGTGGCAGAGATGATGAAGGCGACAATGGGGGTAGTGGATTAGGCGAGGTGATGGAGGGTTAGGCAATGGCGAGGGTGGTGGAGAAGGTGATGCAGGCTCTGGGGGTAGTAGAGGTGGAGTCGACGATGGAGAAGACGAAGAGGAGGATCGCGGCGCCCACCATCAACGTATCGACACGATGCGTCGGGCGGCATCAGGAGTGGAAGTAGTGGTGGCAATGGGGGTAGAAGAAGTGGAGGTGCTAGCCTGAGCAAGGGCTTGGGTTTGTGGAGGTAATGGAGCCGGTGTAGGAGATGAGGAAGATGGTGGGGTAGGTGGACATGGAGATGGAGATGAAGGTGATGGAGCGGGTGCAACACTAGATAAAGGATCACGGGGGTGCCCCAGGTCTTATAGCGATGGAGATGGCTACTTGGGTGGTGCTTGCTACGGAGATGAAGAACGACCTTGTGAATGGCAGACCAATCGATCCTATTCTTGTTTTCCAAACCATAAACATACTCTCGAAACTCGGGACAATCCTCAACCAAATGCCCCTGATGGTGATGAAAATTACTAAACTGAAGCATGTTCCCGACTGTGGGTCGGAAAGGCACAACCGGAGGGAGCGACAACGCATGGGTGGCCATCAAAGCCTTGAAAATATCTGAAAAAGACTCCGTCAATGGAGGATGAGGAGCCCGCTTCGGGCAAGGTGGATGCCAAGGGGAAGGTTGTGGGGAAGAGGGTTGTGGAGACGGTAATGAAGGTCGCGTAGGCAAGGATGTATGGTGACTAGTGGATGGGCTAAGCGGAGGCATGTGAGGAGTAGAATCAGGAGGTATGTAATGGAAGGCATCTACCTGCTCGGTGTGTGGCGTTCCCTTGACTGGAGGTGGAGACACAGGCAGGTATTCAGTGGCGGAAGGCTGACCCTGGATGGCGAGAGGTTGACTCATGGAGGGTTGATAGGTGGGAGTGTACGGGGATGTAGGAGCGGTGTTGTGACTCCTCTGTGTTGATGGTGTTGACATGTACTTTATTTCATATGGCAACACATTGTTTTGATTGATTGGCAACACTGTTTATATTTTGATGAAATTGATTTTATCAGATTGTCTGTGTGTTCTATGCATCTCACAGGTTAACACACTGCATTACACTTCAAGTCTGTACAGCCATCTCTTGCATTGTTCATTCGTAAAGTCTGTTCAGTGAGCGTCTCATTGGTGAAGTCTGTACACTCACCAACTGAACTTCAAAGTCCATACATTGGCATTCAGACTAGCAAGTTCTCATTGGTGAAGTCTGTACACTCACCAACTGAACTTCAAAGTCCATACATTGGCATTCAGACTAGCAAGTCTATACAGCGTCCGTTGTCTAGAGTCTCTTGAAGTCTGTAAATCGGACTGCTTGCAAAGTCTGTACAATGGACTGTGCTTCACAAAGTCTATACATTCACTGTAGCTTGCTCAGCTGAAGTATGTATATCCATCATCTCATGAAGTGTGTACATTGCATCATATCATTAAAGTCTGCACATTGGCTAAGTGTATACATCGTGTCCGTCTCAGTCAGCGTCTTAGGCATTTTGTTAAAGTCTGTACACTGGTCGAGCTTTGAAGTATATACATTGGCACATGCATTTACTGTAAAGTCTAGACAATGGACCGTCTTATTCAGCGTCTCAATCGGACTAAGTCTACACAGCATAAGTCTGGACATTGGACCGTCTCTATTTGCGTTTTATGCCAAGTCCGTACAGTGTCCATCAGCATTTAGAAGTCTATACAGTCCACCGTCTTCATCAGCGTCTCATGCATATAGCAAGTCTAGACATTGCACTGTAGCATGCATTTCTTTAAAGTCTATACATCCGCTACAGTGCATACACCGTCTCACTTAGCGTCTATATGCATCGGTGAAGTCTATACACTGACGGCTGAACTGAGAACTCTATACATCGTCTGTCTGCATTACAGTCTCATGGAGTCCATACATTGCACAGCGTTCATAAGTCTATACATCGTGCTGTTTCACGCTAAGTATATACATTGCTTCAACTCTGCTTTCACAACGCCAAGTCTGTACATTGCTTTGTTATGCATATGAACGTGAAGTCTATACATTGCTTCATAAACATGAAGTCTATACATTGCACTCACGTTTCACAAGTTTATACATTGCATGCTCTTTTAATAAAGTCCATACACTGAGCAAGTATATACATTGTCTGTCTGTCGATTGAAAAGTCTATACAGAGTTCTTCACTTAACCTGACAATCCGATACTCTGTCTGACAGGGATTCTTACCAAGATTGATGACCTGGCTCGTGATCCCAGAAGGACGAGGTGTGCAGATGCTGCCACGTGGATGGAATTGCCTCGGATCTGGCGAATTCTTTGGGCGGGAAAATGTGGAAGCCACGCGCCATTATCCAATCTGCTGCTGTATATATATAAGTCTTCATCTTCTGTTGAAGGTTGATCGAGTGTGGCAAGTCTATACAGTGAGACTCAGTCTGAAGCCGCAGCCACCGAGATCCAGAGAAGAAAAGCAGAGAAGAAGATACAGAGAGAAAAGATAGATGTGTTGAGAGAGTTCGAGAAGAGAGAGATGAGTTGAGAGAAGTCTATTGAGAGGTTGTAAGTCAGTCTCTTGGTTCAGAAACCAGAGCTGACTCTGCTCATACTTGAGCTACATTTGTCGTGTTTTCTTCATTTCTTTTGTTTCTGATTTTCTTGTGTTCGATACTATTGTTCTTCAAGCTGTATGTCAGCGGATGCAGTGAAGGTTTCCACTGGACAGGTAAAGCTGTAATCCTCAGCTGGCGAGAGTTGGTCTCGGACGGGTTAAGCTGTATTTCCCCAGCGGTTTGCAGAGGTGTATCCTCTGGACAGCAAGCTGTGTTGCTCAGCGGGCAGTGGAGGATTCCACTAGACAGCAAGCTGTGTTGCTCAGCGGTTTGTAGGCCAAGCTGTATTGCCCAGCGGACGCAAGCTGTGTTACGCAGTAGTAAGCCATACTCGGTTGAGTGTGGGGTGGACGTAGGTCATTGACCGAACCACCTAAAATCTTGTGTGCATTGTGTTTGTGAGTTTGCTCGTACGTGACTGAATCTCTTGATTATCTTCACAGATCGCTTGTGTTTTTGCTAAGTTTAGACACTCGAGTTAGTGTTTTAGTAGATCTGCCTTTATTCCGCATTTGAACCTCCAACTGGTTTTAAATTAGGGTGTAGATCTATTCACCCCCCTCTAGATCCACACTTCGTGGAGATAGACTGCGTCCATCTAACTTCAACACTTGGTATCAGAGCCTAACTCTTCTACAGGGACTCATCGCCCGAAGAGGAAAGGCAAGATGGATGCTCGAGGGATGATTGCTGAAGGTCACTCAACTACAAAGCCCCCGTACTTCGATGGATCCAACTACGCATACTGGAAGAACCGTATGCTGGTCTTTTTGAGGGCTAAGGATTACGAGCTTTGGAAGGTAGTCAGCAAGGGACCTTATGAGCTGTCCCCGAATGAGGAAGTCTGGACCAAGGAGAAAATCAGAAGGTCCTCGCTCAACTGGAGTGCAATCAACGCAGTCCAATGTTCTCTGCATCCCACCGAATTTTCTCGAGTATCAGCCTACAATTCAGCTAAGGAGATGTGGGATGCACTGGAAGCAATTCATGAAGGGACTTCTCAGGTTAGAGAGACGAAGGCCAATTTGCTTGTGTCTGAATATGAAGCCTTCAAGATGAAACCCAACGAGACCATCAAGGAGATGTATGCTAGATTGACAACTATTACTAATGGCCTTAGAGGATTTGGGAAGAAGTATTCTGAGTATGATATAGTCAGGAAGATCTTGCGATCCTTGACTTCAATTTGGCACACCAAGGCCACCGTCATGGAAGAGTCAAGAGATCTGCACAATACAAGGGCAGATGAGCTAATTGGATCTCTAATGGCATATGAGATGAATCTGCCGAAGGTAGATGAAGCTGAAGAGAAGAGGAAACCGATCGCACTGAAGGCTGGTGCTAGCAAATCCAGCAAATCAAACCGATCCAGCTCTAGCAGATCATCATCTGAGGAGAGCTTGAATGAATAAGACATAACTCATACTGAGATGGCTATGATGACTAGAGAGTTCAGGAGGTTCCTCAGGAGAGAAGGAGGACAATTCAACCGAAGGAACCATAGTGGCGGCCGGCAGGACACACGGTATAAATCTAAACCTGCAAATCAATATGGAACTTACGTGTGTTACCAATGCAGGAACTCTGGCCATCTAAAAGCTGACTGTCCGGAGAACCAGAAGCACAAGGACAAATCAAATAGAAAGAACACGAAAGGAAGAGCCATGATCAGCACATGGAGCGATGAGGATGAAGGTTGTCTCAGCAATACTTCGGACAGTGAAGTTGAAGCTGAAAAACCCATCTGTCTCATGGCAACTAGCCCTGAAGACAGAGAAGAAGATTCAGATGAGGTAACTTCTCCATTTAATAATTTTACTATTGTTGAGTGGGTAGATGCCTATCATAAACTAGCTTATCAACCAGATGATATTAGAAGGGAAAATAGGCATCTAAAAAGAAAAATCAATTCCATGTAAAATGATACCTCATTGTCTGATAAAATTGCATGTCTTGAAGCTGAGAATAATAAACTCAAACTCACATGTTCTGAATCAGAGGAAATCAAGAATGAGTTAAAAACTTCTAGGGAAGAGAATGTGAGGTTAGAAAAGGAAATTGATGAATGTAAACTGAAAATTCAAAAATATGAGAGTGAGATGAAGCTGGTGAATGAGAAATATGAAGCTGTCCAAATTGTGAATACTGAACTTAAGAAATATGTTGAAGATATTCAAAAGGACAATGAGGACAAGCTTAAGACCATTGAGAAAATGACCCAAGGTACAGAGAATCTAAATGCTTTGTTAGGGTCAAAGGTTAATTTCAGAAAAGAGGGCCTAGGATTTAATTCTAGTGCAACAAAAATATTTGGGATGAAAACAATTTCATTTGTTGCTCAAAAAGAAAAGGGACCCATATTAGCATGAACTCAACCATTTCAATGAACAAAACTGCTAATCTGAAAAAGCCAGTGCTGAGGAGAAGGGCAAACAAAAGGTTAATGAGCCTAGTAGAGCCAGCACATCCAAGCAAAATCCCAAGGCTCAATCACAGGTTAGGGGTCAACCTAAACAGTCCTATAAACCCCATGTCAAGGCCACCAAGTCTCCACCATCACCATCACCTCTGAAGAAGACCCAATACACACCCATGAATAGGTCAGCAGGGTCCAAAGTACAAGGGAGACAGAATGCTGCCAGGAGTCAACCCAATTATTTCTATCAACCCAGAGCTCAGACTTACTACAATGCACATCCAACCTATTTCAATAGGTCAGGTTGGACTAGAACTCCGGGAAGGTTTACAGGTCTTGCATATCAGGCTGCACAATATCATAGACCTTACACTAGAAATTGGGTTAGTGGGTATGGCAACTGGTCACCTAGAAATATGCATTATTTCAGTCAGCCCAGGAACTACTATGGCCAAAACTTCGTGAACACACCCTGGCCAAGGCACTGGCAAAGAAACAACACTGTCAATAATTATGCTGGTGTAAATAAGAAGAAAAATAACAAAAAGAAAAGGAACAACAATAGAAAGAAATCTGTAGGATCCACTGAACAAAATTCTTTCAAATAAATGTGGATACCAAAAAGTCTGCTGTCTTGCTTTACTTCTATTCCATCTTCTCTGGAGCCCAATCAGACTTGGGTTCCAAACTCATCTACCTGATTGTGTGTGCAAGTATGTCTGGCAGCCAAGGACAAATCTGTGGTACTTGGATAGTGGCTGCTTCAGGCATATGACAGGAGATAAGGCCATAAATTCAAAAGCTAAAAGAGATTGGAGGCCTTGTCAACAATCTGATGGAACACTAAGGGTAAAAATAAATCAGTGAGGTAAAGCAGGTAAGTGACTTATCTTTAGAATTGAATTGAGAAAGTAATGTCGATTTGATTGGTTAATTCCTGACTTTCTCTTCTTGTCTAGCTGATCAGTCTGCATTCCAGACTTAGCTACTGAATTTAAATTCTGCACAAAAGCTGATGATTCTCTTCTCTTTGCATGTTATTGCACTGTGTACACTGAATGCTAGAAACTGAATTATCTTGAAAAGTTAATTGCTCCTGAATGATGCTCTCTAATGAATAAACTCTCTGCTGGTTTTGTGAATGCTGGATGTTGCAACAGACTCATGATCATGCATGGCATTCATATCTTCGTGATCATCATTGCATATCATTTAGTCATGAATGTGTCTAAAATCACATGCATATAAAACTGCTTTGAACTGCATTTTTTCTGCATAACCGTGGTATATTAAATAGTAAGCTACTAAAGGGCAGGGAAATCTGTCTGGAGGTTATTACCATATGTGAGATGGTCCTTGAGACTAGGTTCTCCGCCTAGTACCATGGGTTATATTGATTGATAGGGCAGTCTGAATGAGCATGAATTTCAAAATCCTTTGTTCAGTTTTCAGAGAAAACATTGCATGTATTCAGGGGGAGTTTGTTGAGTCTTTGCATGCCTTTGCATATCATTCATTCATGACCTATGCATAAGCTCTCTCTCATTTAATTCTTGCCATTCATTAGCAAAATTGCATGCATATAGACAGGGGGAGTATTGTTAGAAATTCAGAGTGGTCATCAATTCTATTGAATTATTTCATCATTGACTCTAAATGATTGAGTCTGACATATGGCAATCTGTTAGTCAGTTCTGATTTCTAAGCAATAGAAAACAGACTTCTTCTCTTATAAGAATTTTAAATTGCTTAAAGACTGACTTAATGGTTTAAATTTTATAATCCTTGAAGTTTAAAGATTGCAATCAGTAAATAAGAAAGTTGAAAATTGATAAAACTCTCAACCCCTTTCTTATTTCATGTCAGACAAAGCTAATCATATCTGAAATATGAAAACTCATCTGAAATCATGTTAGAGAAGCTAAGTATGTGTATTGTTCTTAAACAAGTCATTCTGAAACATATAAAGGACAGTTAAGAAAGATATTGAAAAATATTGAAAATCATTGAAAATTAACATTGACAGAGCAATGACTGGTAAATCACTGAGAAACTGAGTGATCCATCAAAGAAGTGGACAACACTCATGTCATGAAGTGTATCAGCTATCTCTGTATAAAATGATCAAAACAGTAGGCTGGTTTCACTGAGTACCTGAGGGTAACTGGCGTCTGATAAACGTGTACCCTCACACAAAAAGGTGTAAATCAGTTCTGTTGAATTTGATCATAGGCAGAATTGTCCATCTTGTTGAGTATCTAGGGGTATTGGCGTCTGATAAACGTATACCCTAACGCAGAAAGACTTATGGTACCTGAATGCCCTAAATGAACTAATATTGATAATGTTGTTCCTTCAAAAGAAAATTCATGGATGTCAATTTATTTATTTTCAATACATGACCTAGCATCTCTTAACAACTTTTAATGAGTATACGAAAGTAGGATATTTTGAAACTGAATCTTTCATGCAAATGTGATTCTGGTTTAATATTTTATCATGCACAACCAACTTATCCATTGATTGTAGTGCATGAACTCAAAATTTATAACCTTTAAACCAGACTTCTATCTGAAAGTAGTTTCTAAATTCATATGATTGAAGACTCTGTGCTTTAGAATACTTATTCCTGAACTACTTGTTCAGAATGCCAGTCAGATGATCTCTCTTACTCCTTCCCTTGTACTCACTTTCCCTCCTCTTTGTTGATGGCAAAGGGGGAGAATATTGTCTGAATTCATTCCTTCATTCCAGAGGGAGAATTCTGAATTCAGGGGGAGTGTATGCATCTGCATCATGGTATGAAAAAAAAGGAAAATTTGTTAGCAGGGAGTTGCTCACATTTCATAACATGTAGCATGACATTTCGTAGCATGTAGCATGCATTCATAGCATCTGCATAACAATCTGAATAACAAATCATGTCTTTCATCAAAAATTACATCTGTATAACAGGATGTTGCTATTCTATATGATAGGGGGTTGCCATCATCAAAAAGGGGGAGATTATTGTGACTCCTCTGTGTTGATGGTGTTGACATGTACTTTATTTCATATGGCAACACATTATTTTGATTGATTGGCAACACTGTTTATGTTTTGATGAAATTGATTTTATCAGATTGTCTGTGTGTTCTATGCATCTCACAGGTTAACACACTGCATTACACTTCAAGTCTGTACAGCCATCTCTTGCATTGTTCATTCGTAAAGTCTGTTCAGTGAGCGTCTCATTGGTGAAATCTGTACACTCACCAACTGAACTTCAAAGTCCATACATTGGCATTCAGACTAGCAAGTTCTCATTGGTGAAGTCTGTACACTCACCAACTGAACTTCAAAGTCCATACATTGGCATTCAGACTAGCAAGTCTATACAGCGTCCGTTGTCTAGAGTCTCTTGAAGTCTGTACATCGGACTGCTTGCAAAGTCTGTACAATGGACTGTGCTTCACAAAGTCTATACATTCACTGTAGCTTGCTCAGCTGAAGTATGTATATCCATCATCTCATGAAGTGTGTACATTGCATCATATCATTAAAGTCTGCACATTGGCTAAGTGTATACATCGTGTCCGTCTCAGTCAGTGTCTTAGGCATTTTGTTAAAGTCTGTACACTGGTCGATCTTTGAAGTATATACACTGGCAAATACATTTACTGTAAAGTCTAGACAGTGGACCATCTTATTCAGCGTCTCAATTGGACTAAGTCTACACAGCATAAGTCTGGACATTGGACCGTCTCTATTTGCGTTTTATGCCAAGTCCGTACAGTGTCCATCAGCATTTAGAAGTCTATACAGTCCACCGTCTTCATCAGCGTCTCATGCATATAGCAAGTCTAGACATTGCACTGTAGCATGCATTTCTTTAAAGTCTATACATCCGCTACAGTGCACACACCGTCTCACTTAGCGTCTATATGCATCGGTGAAGTCTATACACTGACGACTGAACTGAGAACTCTATACATCGTCTGTCTACATTAGAGTCTCATGGAGTCCATACATTGCACAGCGTTCATAAGTCTATACATCGTGCTGTTTCACGCTAAGTATATACATTGCTTCAACTCTGCTTTCACAACGCCAAGTCTGTACATTGCTTTGTTATGCATATGAACGTGAAGTCTATACATTGCTTCATAAACACGAAGTCTATACATTGCACTCACGTTTCACAAGTTTATACATTGCATGCTCTTTTAATAAAGTCCATACACTGAGCAAGTATATATATTGTCTGTCTGTCGATTGAAAAGTCTATACAGAGTTCTTCACTTAACCTGACAATCCGATACTCTGTCTGACAGGGATTCTTACCAAGATTGATGACCTGGATCGTGATCCCAGGAGGACGAGGTGTGCAAATGCTACCACGTGGATGGAATTACCTCGGATCTGGCGAATTCTTTAGGCGGGAAAACGTGGAAGCCACGCGCCCTTATCCAATATGCTGCTATATATATATAAGTCTTCATCTTATGTTAAAGGTTGATCGAGTGTGGCAAGTCTATACAGTGAGACTCAGTCTGAAGCCGCAGCCACCGAGATCCAGAGAAGAAAAGCAGAGAAGAAGATACAGAGAGAAAAGAGAGATGTGTTGAGAGAGTTCGAGAAGAGAGAGATGAGTTGAGAGAAGTCTATTGAGAGGTTGTAAGTCAGTCTCTTGGTTCAGAAACCAGAGCTGACTCTGCTCATACTTGAGCTACATTTGTCGTGTTTTCTTCATTTTTTTTGTTTCTGATTTTCTTGTATTCGATACTATTGTTCTTCAAGCTGTATGTCAGCGGATGCAGTGGAGGTTTCCACTGGACAGGTAAAGCTGTAATCCTCAGCTGGCGAGACTTGGTCTCGGACGGGTTAAGCTGTATTTCCCCAGCAGTTTGCAGAGGTGTATCATCTGGACAGCAAGCTGTGTTGCTCAGCGGGCAGTGGAGGATTCCATTGGACAGCAAGCTGTGTTGCTCAGCGGGCAGTGGAGGATTCCACTGGACAGCAAGCTGTGTTGCTCAGCGGTTTGTAGGCCAAGCTGTATTGCCCAGCGGACGCAAGCTATGTTGCGCAGCAGTAAGCCATACTCGGTTGAGTGTGGGGTGGACGTAGGTCATTGACCGAACCACCTAAAATCTTGTGTGCATTGTGTTTGTGAGTTTGCTCGTACGTGACTGAATCTCTTGACTATCTTCACAGATCGCTTGTGTTTTTGCTAAGTTTAGACACTCGAGTTAGTGTTTTAGTAGATCTGCCTTTATTCCGCATTTGAACCTCCAACTGGTTTTAAATTAGGCTGTAGATCTATTCACCCCCCTCTAGATCCACACTTCGTGGAGATAGACTGCGTCCATCTAACTTCAACAAGCGGAAGGTTGACTCATGGAAGGATATGTGATGGAAGGCTGGCTCGTGGAGGGTGCATAACGGGTATAGGAGGATGGTGAAGTGTGTGGGGATGTAGAGGATTCAGGGGACTTAGAGTCAAGGGAATTATGTAGTTGTTGGCGAATGAAGCGGGCTCGACTGTAAAGTTATTTCCAGGAGGTAACGTCATTTAGGGCCAAGATGAACCGATACTCGGGCGTTGCGTTGGAGATAAGTATCTTGATCTGCTCTCCCTTCGGAATATGCCCTGGGACTTGCACAGCGAGGCGACGCCAGCGGTCGGCAAAAGCAGAGAACTCCTCATCGGGCTTCATCTTCTCACAGGCCAGATCAACAACGGAGTACTTGGGCCCAACCTGGTCTTCATACTGTTGAATGAATTTGTCTTGCACAACTTGAAAATTCACAATCTGATCTTGCGGTAGGGAGAAGAACCAACCTCGAGTCGGGCCTTCTAAAGATAGACCAAATAGATATGTCATCAAGCATTGGTCATATCGAAACTGGGCCGATTCATAAAGAAACTCCTTCAAGTGCACAAAGCGGCTCCATCATATCGGCGATAAGCGGGAATTTGTGAAGGAGGTGGAAGCCGAAGATTTTGGAAGGTGAATGGTAAACTTAGGGAGGGTTTGGGATCAATTCGGCGTTAAAGTTCATCAAGCTGACATTGGGCTTAAGCAATCATCTCTGGGGTAGGGAGAGATCGAGAGAAATGTGAGCCAACTTGAGCAAAAGGTTGTGAATTGGGACCAGAATTAGGATAATGGTGCGGATAAAAAGATCCGGACTGAGAAGAAGAAGGGCCCATTCCAGGAGTGGAAGGGTACATGGACTTGGAAGAAACATTGAAATGTGGATGATGGTGGCATCATCCACAATTCCTTTTGGCTAGGGTCTTCTTCACACTCCGGCATCGTTTGAGTTCGGGCCTCTCTCTATAAAGGCCCACTTATCCTTTTTATGCTATCTACTTGAGTCATTTGATGTAATTTTTAGTTTATTTGAGTCATGTCCCTAGGTCTTGCATTTATTTTCCTAAGTATTGAGTGTCATTAGACTGTGTAATGTGCTATTGGGTCCAATTCCTCGGGCTTGGCCCATGAGCCCCCCTACCCCTTCGGTTATTTGCTATTGAGTCTTTTGTAAGGGACTTATTGTAAAATGTAGGTTTCCTATATATAGGGCCCCATTTCCTTCATTTGGAGGTAATGAATGATTCAATACAAAAGATTTCCATTTGAGTGTTCAAACTTAGTTCTAGTGGAGTGAATCCTATATTTGGGTGAGAAGCCCTAGGGGAGTGATTCCCCACCCCACCTCTCTCTCTTTCTCTCTCTTCCCCAAGGGGGGTTCGCCCCATTCCTCTCTCCTCCTCCTCCCAACCACCTCCAACCCCCACCTACCTCCATTAAGGCCCCTCCACTTCCCCACACCCCATTTACTTCCCCCCCTAGTTCCCAAGGTAGAGCCTTCCCCATTCCAACACCATCTCCCCCATTCCAACTAAATCTTCCCCATTCCAACACAATCACCCCTCTTCCCCACACCATCTCCCATCTTCCAAGACCATTCTGGTATCAGAGCCAGTCATTGACTTGTCTCTATCAAGTCTAAGTCCTAAGACCTTTGCATTGTGTGTCCAACTCCATTTGTCCCTTGTCTTGCATGTCCACCCGTAGTGGCGCTAGCTACCGACCCGATCCTTCATCTTCAAATCCACCAATGGATCCCAATCCTCAACTCAATCAAGATGCTTCTAGGGAGGAACCTCAAGGCCAAATGAATAGGGTAGGTGCTGCCCTTACCAACATTCTTGCCCAACTTGAATCCCTTAACACTCGAATTGCTCGGCTAGAAGAGCATGAGTTCCACCCAAGGAACAATGAGCCTAGAGTTCACCCTCCACATGTTGAGCCCCATAGGGAAGACCCTCATCCAAGGAATAATGAGCCAAGAGTTCATCCACCACATGATGAGTTGCAAAGGAATGAGTTCCACCCAAGGAACAATGACCCAAGAGTCCACCCTCCACATGTTGAGCCTCATAGGGATGAGTTCCATCCTAGGAACTATGGACCAAGAGCCTATCATCCACATGCTGAAATTTATAGGGAGGACTTGGACCATGACCCTTACCATTACCATGAGAGACCCCGACACCATCCAATTCTTGAAAGGCGTCCACGGGATGACCCGGATGACCCTCTCTTAAGGATGATTAAAGTAGAGGCCCCAAACTTTGATGGTTCCCATGAACCAAGTGTCTACTTAGAGTGGGAAATCGCCATGGACCAATACTTTGAATGGTACCCTATGTCCAACCAAAGGAGGGTAAGGTTGGCCAAAATGCATCTCATCAAATTAGCCAAAACTTATTGGTTAAACCAAGAGGGTCTAAGAAGGATTAGGCGGGGAGAGCCTATTGATACTTGGGAGGGTATGAAGAACCAACTTAGGAACAAATACCTTCCCCAATCCTACCATCAAATGCTCTTAGATGAATGGCAAAGCCTCACCCAAGAAGGGAAGACTGTGGTTGAATACATTGAGAAGTTTGACTCCTATCTTTTGAAGTGTGGAGTTCATGAGGACCCGGCCGTTACCTTGTCTCGCTTTAGGAATGGACTTCAAAGTCACATCAAAAGAGAGATTTTTATGAGAGATGTTGATAACCTTGAGATAGCTTATCAAATAGCTAGGGATGTAGAAAGATTCTCTAGGATCCCTCGATTTGCTACTCCCCGACCGATCGATCCCAAAAATATGGGACCACGGCCCATTCCGGCCACTCCCATGAAAGCCCATAATCCAAGTGGGAACACCCCATTAAGGCCTTACAACCCTCCTCCCACCATCACTCCAAACAAACCCACCCCTAGTCACCCCCTCCCATGGAGGGAAGACATTCCCAAAGGCCCAAATGTAGGAACTACATCGGGTAGCGGGCGTCAACAATGCTTTAGGTGTCAAGGGTTTGGCCACTTTGCGGAGCAATGTCCATCCAAGGGATTATCTAGCTTGCTTATTGAGGAGGAAGCTCCCCCACCCCAAAAGGAACTTGAGAGTGTTGTTGAGGATCATGAAGCCTCCCTAGATTGGGAAGAAGAGTATGAGGCCCAATACCTTGAGTCGGGTCTAGATCACACCACTCCATCTACCAACTCCCATCTAGGAGTGATTAGGTGCACCCTCACCAAACCCCAAGAAGAGGATTGGCGCCGAAATTCAATCTTTCACACCTTTGTCAAAATAGGGAGCCATGTAAGGAAAGTGATCTTGGATAGTGGGAGTTGTGTCAATGCCGTATCCCTCGATACCGTTAAGCTTCTTGGGCTTACTATCACTCCCCACCCAAATCCCTATCGGGTCTCATGGATCAACAACAACTCCATCCCGGTCAACACCCAATGTCTTGTGCCCCTCACCTTCTCTTCATACCATGATCAAATATGGTGTGATATCATACCCATGGAAGTAGGTAGCATCCTTCTAGGAAGACCTTGGCTCTATGATGTAGATGCCACCATCTTGGGTAAGAGCAACATGTGCACCTTTGAACATGAGGGAAAGACTATCCGTCTTAACCCCTCCCCACCTCGTCCCATGACCAAGAGGGACACTCTCTCTCAAGGACAACACCCCATCACCCCACAAGTCTCAGGGAACTCCACCCCTCCAACCCCATCCCTCACCCAAACTCCCAAACAAAGTGGGACCTCGGGGTTGACCAAGGGTCTTCATCTCATCACTAGGAAAGAACTTGAAGAAGAGATAGTTCAAGGAGTACCTCTATGTGCGGTGATCATTTGTCTAAGAGAGCCCACTCCCACCAATCCACATCCCATAGAAATCCAACAACTCCTAGAAGAATTTCATGATGTGTTCCCAACGGAGCTTTCGGACCAACTCCCTCCCATGCTGGATGTGCAACATGCAATTGATCTAGTCCCGGGGGCCACTCTCCCAAACCTTCCTCATTATCGCCTCAATCCCACGGAACATGCCAAACTTCGGAGGCAAATAGAGGAACTCATTAGGAAGGGCTTCATTCGCATTAGCAAAAGCCCATGTGCCGTCCCGGCCCTTCTAACTCCCAAGAAGGATGGGTCATGGTGAATGTGTGTGGATAGTAGGGCCATTAACAAAATCACCGTCAAGTATAGGTTTCCCATCCCTAGACTTGATGACATGCTTGATATGTTAGCCGGAGCCACCATTTTCTCCAAAATTGACCTTAAGAGTGGCTATCACCAAGTTAGGATAAGGCCCGGGGATGAGTGGAAAACGGCTTTCAAAACCAAAGATGGTCTCTTTGAATGGTTAGTCATGCCTTTTGGGCTTTCAAATGCCCCAAGTACTTTCATGCGTCTTATGACGGAGGTCCTTAGGCCATTCATTGAGATCTTTCTAGTGGTCTACTTTGATGATATACTCATCTATAGTCAATCCCAAGAGGCCCACCTTGACCACCTTAGGCAAGTTTGTACCATCCTTCGACAAGAGAGCCTATTTGCCAACTTAGGAAAGTGCCACTTCATGACCACCTCTCTCACCTTCCTAGGATTTGTGGTGTCCACCAAAGGCGTCTCCATGGACCCCGACAAGGTCCAAGCTATTATTGATTGGCCGGAACCCCACACTCTTCATGAGGTCCGAAGTTTCCATGGATTGGCAACATTCTATAGGAGATTTATTCGTGGATTTAACACTATCACTGGCCCAATCACCGATTGTCTCAAGAAAGGGACTTTTGTCTGGACCAAATCAGCCTCTAAAGCCTTCCAGGAACTTAAGGAGAAGTTGACCCAAGCCCCGGTCCTATGCCTTCCCGATTTCTCTAAAGTCTTTAAAGTCACATGTGATGCATCCGGGATAGGGATAGGAGGGATCCTTAGTCAAGAGGGACCCCCGGTAGCCTTCTTTAGTGAGAAGCTATGTGATGCTAGGACTAGATACTCCACTTATGACAAAGAGTTCTATGCCGTGGTGCAGTCCCTCCGACATTGGAGGCACTACTTGTTACCCAAAGAATTTGTCATCTTTTCTGACCATGAGGCCCTCAAATATCTCAACTCCCAACAAAAGTTAAATGCCCGACATGCCCGATGGGTTGAGTTCATCCAATCCTACACTTTTGTCATCAAACACAAAGCCGGGAGTGAGAATCGAGCAGCGGATGCCCTTAGTAGGAAAGTTTCCTTGTTATCCACTATCCAAGTGGAAGTGAGCGGATTTGATAGGATCAAGGATGAGTATCCTAGCTGCCCCGACTTTGGGCACATCTTCACTACCTTGACCACCCATTCTAGCAAGGAACATGAGGGGTTTGTCTTAGAGGATGGGTTCCTCTTCAAGGGACCCAAGCTTTGCATTCCACGGACCTCACTCCGAGATTTCTTGGTTTGGGAATTACATGCGGGAGGGTTAGCCGGTCATTTTGGGGTTCACAAGACCATTGCTCTAGTTGAGCGTCAGTTTTATTGGCCAAGTCTCAAGAGAGATGTAGGCAAAATAGTGGGTCAATGTCGCACATGTGCTTCGGCCAAACAGGTGAAGCAAAACACTGGCCTATACACCCCACTCCCCATTCCCGACCGACCATGGCAAGACTTGAGCATGGACTTTGTGCTAGGATTACCCAAGACTCAAAAAAGGCATGACTCCATCTATGTGGTGGTTGATAGATTTTCCAAAATAGCCCATTTCATCCCATGCTCCAAAACCTCTGTTGCCTCCCATGTGGCTCGATTGTTCTTTGATGAGGTAGTCCGTCTCCACGGGCTACCTAAGACCATAGTCTCCGATAGGGATGTCAAATTCACTAGCTACTTTTGGAAAACTCTTTGGCACATGATGGGTACCCTCCTCAAATTCTCCACTGCCTACCACCCCCAAACAGATGGCCAAACCGAAGTTGTCAATCGGAGTCTAGGGAACCTTCTTAGGTGTCTTGTTGAGGATCGCCCCGGAAATTGGGATCTCATCTTACCCCAGGCTGAATTTGCATATAACAACTCCATCAATAAGTCCATAGGGATGAGTCCATTTGAAGCCGTGCATGGATACAAACCAAGAAAGCCTTCCGATCTCATTCCCCTTCCCCAGCATGCTAGAGTGTCCATTTCAGCTGAGTCTTTTGCACAACATATTAGAGAATTGCATGAAGAAATTCACAAGCACATCAGCAAAAAGAATGAGGCTTATAAAAGGTTGGCCGACTCTCATCGGCGTCACCAAGAATTCCATGTGGGTGACTTTGTGATGGTAAGGACGGAAAGGCTCTCCCCGGGAGCCAACTCTAAACTGAGGCCACGTGGGGCTGGTCCCTTCCAGGTCTTGAGGCGCATTGGTACAAATGCTTACGAGTTAGATCTCCCTGAGGAGTATGGAATAAGTCCCACATTCAATGTCACCGACCTAGTGCCATATAAGGGACCCACGGTGGTACCTAGTGAGGAGATTGAGCCTACTTCTTCCATTGAGAGAGCACCCACCCGTGAGGAGAGGCCACCAACCAAAAGAGCCCAGCGTGAACAAATTGAACAAATATTGGATGTACAAGTCACTACCACTCGGAGCAAGGTATATGAGCGCTATCTCGTCAGGTGGAAGGATCGGCCTCCTTCGGAGGATTCTTGGGTGAGTCGGGAGGATCTCCAGCGGTTGGATCCGGACCTCCTCGAGCAGGACCACAGCTGGATGGACCCCTACTCGACGGAGTCGAGCTCTTCACAGCCCAGGGGATTTGATGGAGGCATCATCCACAATTCCCTTTGGCTAGGGTCTTCTTCACACTCCGGCATCGTTTGAGTTCGGGCCTCTCTCTATAAAGGCCCACTTATCCTTTTTATGCTATCTACTTGAGTCATTTGATGTAATTTTCAGTTTATTTGAGTCATGTCCCTGGGTCTTGCATTTATTTTCCTAAGTATTGAGTGTCATTAGACTGTGTAATGTGCTATTGGGCCCAATTCTTCGGGCTTGGCCCATGAGCCCCCCCTACCCCTTCGGTTATTTGCTATTGAGTCTTTTGTAAGGGACTTATTGTAAAATGTGGGTTTCCTATATATAGGGCCCCATTTCCTTCATTTGGAGGTAATGAATGATTCAATACAAAAGATTTCCATTTGAGTGTTCAAACTTAGTTCTAGTGGAGTGAATCCTATAGTTGGGTGAGAAGCCCTAGGGGAGTGATTCCCCACCCCACCTCTCTCTCTCTCTCTCTTCCCCAAGGGGGGTTCGCCCCATTCCTCTCTCCTCCTCCTCCCAACCACCTCTAACCCTCATCTACCTCCATTAAGGCCCCTCCACTTCCCCACACCCCATTTACTTCCCCCCCTAGTTCCAAGGTAGAGCCTTCCCCATTCCAACACCATCTCCCCCATTCCAACCAAATCTTCCTCATTCCAACACAATCACCCCTCTTCCCCACACCATCTCCCATCTTCCAAGACCATTTTGAATTTGAATTCTCCTTCCCTCCAAGTCTTTGGCCGCCCCCCTCCCATCTCCATTAGGCTAGGTCGCCCCTTTCTCCACCCATTCTCCACCACCCTTGCATACCCCACCCCTCCTCCTCCAGCTGAAAACCTGCGACCTCCCCTTCTTCCTCCACCTCCCCTCAACCATTTGCACCCCTCCACACCTCCCATACCTTCCCCCCACCATTCTTCATCCACCCCTTCACCATATACTATCCCCTTCTTTTTCTTTTAGGGTCACTTGGAGGCTATGTCAAAGCTACTGTTTGCAGTCCAGAAGTAGCAGCTGAACCAGCAACTTGCAGCGGCCACCACGATCTCCTCTGGACGAGTTTGAAGACCCAAGAGCCACCGTTGGAAGCGTCTACCAGTCTCCTTTTCAACAGAAGTGGTTTCGTCTTCATCCGAGCTGTGTGCTGTTCGGAAGCTCCGTTCTCCCACGACTGCTCAGAACTGCCTCTGCTGAAGCCCTAAACCTGAGTAGAAGCTCTGCCACGACTCACCCTGGAACAATCAGTTTGAAAGCTCTTCTACAAAGTTCTTCATCGCCCTGTCAACTTTCAGAATCAAGAAGCGGAGCTCTGTTCGGCATCCAGTAGCAGAAATTATCAATTTTCTCCCTCTGCTGTACGGATCGGCTTCCCCACAGTCTACACCGACCAGTCATCCTTGTTCAGATCCTCCAGGTCTTCTCCGGCATCTTTTAGCATCCCCGTCAGTTTTGCTGTGAAGAGGACTCATCCACGATTCCAATGACTCCGACGGCGCTTGATTCTGAGGTCGGGAGCTGCCGAGGCGTTCTCTGCAATCTGCTGTTAGAAGTCTGCAACTGCAGGTCCGAGAATCTGAAGCTCTGTTCAAACCTCCATCCTGGTCAGCAGCGGCTCCAGAAGAAATTGAAAAAATTCTGAGGCATTCCCTTCCCAGCTACGAAGATTTCCTCACCAGTCTCATCATCAGCGAAATTCCTGAGCGAGTTCTACAGCAGCAACACCATCTACCTGTCTCTGTTCGGAGAGAGCAGGCAGAACCGGTGACTTCATCGTTCCATGCTTTTAACCATAGTTTCCCCTCCCCGCTTGACCGGCTGAAGGCCCCTCCCTGTGTGGAGGTAATTTTGGTTGTAATATCCCTTAACCCCCACCCCAAGATCCCCCTCCTGTGAGAGGTGTAGTGTTGTAACTTATTTGGGCAGGTCAAGCTACCCCGGCGCGGCGTGTGGGGATCCACCCGCCTCCCCGCTCGCCCTCGTCTCCGACCGGGACCGGTTTCTTCAAACCGATCGAGTAAGTGCTCAAACCTTCACTCCATTTAGTGCTTGTCATTCAATATTTGTTCTTAATTCCACTGGTTATGCGAGTGAGAGCCCGGTCCTCAAGCCCCGTTGTCTTGAGTGATCACCGTGGGAGAAGTACATCCGGTGCCTTTGGCACTTTGTCAGCCCCCTTGAATTGGGCATCCATACCCATTGGGAATCCCATCTTGGCCTTGCTGGCCCTCTACCAGTAAGGGCCCAACCCCTCAACCTCACCTTGGCATTGCCAAGTTACCCCGGGCTTGGGTGAGTGTCGATAGAGCGGTGGCCCAATTCGGCCCATTTGAATGCGATTGTGCTTGCTTGCATTAAGTCCGAGGTTGTGTCACATCAATTGGTATCAGAGCCAGTCATTGACTTGTCTCTATCAAGTCTAAGTCCTAGGACCTTTGCATTGTGTGTCCAACTCCATTTGTCCCTTGTCTTGCATGTCCACCCGTAGTGGTGCTAGCTACCGACCCGATCCTTCATCTTCAAATCCACCAATGGATCCCAATCCTCAACTCAATCAAGATGCTTCTAGGGAGGAACCTCAAGGCCAAATGAATAGGGTAGGTGCTGCCCTTACCAACATTCTTGCCCAACTTGAATCCCTTAACACTCGAATTGCTCGGCTAGAAGAGCATGAGTTCCACCCAAGGAACAATGAGCCTAGAGTTCACCCTCCACATGTTGAGCCCCATAGGGAAGACCCTCATCCAAGGAATAATGAGCCAAGAGTTCATCCACCACATGATGAGTTGCAAAGGAATGAGTTCCACCCAAGGAACAATGACCCAAGAGTCCACCCTCCACATGTTGAGCCTCATAGGGATGAGTTCCATCCTAGGAACTATGGACCAAGAGCCTATCATCCACATGCTGAAATTTATAGGGAGGACTTGGACCATGACCCTTACCATGACCATGAGAGACCCCGACACCATCCAATTCTTGAAAGGCGTCCACGGGATGACCCGGATGACCCTCTCTTAAGGATGATTAAAGTAGAGGCCCCAAACTTTGATGGTTCCCATGAACCAAGTGTCTACTTAGAGTGGGAAATCGCCATGGACCAATACTTTGAATGGTACCCTATGTCCAACCAAAGGAGGGTAAGGTTGGCCAAAATGCATCTCATCAAATTAGCCAAAACTTATTGGTTAAACCAAGAGGGTCTAAGAAGGATTAGGCGGGGAGAGCCTATTGATACTTGGGAGGGTATGAAGAACCAACTTAGGAACAAATACCTTCCCCAATCCTACCATCAAATGCTCTTAGATGAATGGCAAAGCCTCACCCAAGAAGGGAAGACTGTGGTTGAATACATTGAGAAGTTTGACTCCTATCTTTTGAAGTGTGGAGTTCATGAGGACCCGGCCGTTACCTTGTCTCGCTTTAGGAATGGACTTCAAAGTCACATCAAAAGAGAGATTTTTATGAGAGATGTTGATAACCTTGAGATAGCTTATCAAATAGCTAGGGATGTAGAAAGATTCTCTAGGATCCCTCGATTTGCTACTCCCCGACCGATCGATCCCAAAAATATGGGACCACGGCCCATTCCGGCCACTCCCATGAAAGCCCATAATCCAAGTGGGAACACCCCATTAAGGCCTTACAACCCTCCTCCCACCATCACTCCAAACAAACCCACCCCTAGTCACCCCCTCCCACGGAGGGAAGACATTCCCAAAGGCCCAAATGTAGGAACTACTTCGGGTAGCGGGCGTCAACAATGCTTTAGGTGTCAAGGGTTTGGCCACTTTGCGGGGCAATGTCCATCCAAGGGATTATCTAGCTTGCTTATTGAGGAGGAAGCTCCCCCACCCCAAAAGGAACTTGAGAGTGTTGTTGAGGATCATGAAGCCTCCCTAGATTGGGAAGAAGAGTATGAGGCCCAATACCTTGAGTCGGGTCTAGATCACACCACTCCATCTACCAACTCCCATCTAGGAGTGATTAGGTGCACCCTCACCAAACCCCAAGAAGAGGATTGGCGCCGAAATTCAATCTTTCACACCTTTGTCAAGATAGGGAGCCATGTAAGGAAAGTGATCTTGGATAGTGAGAGTTGTGTCAATGCCGTATCCCTCGATACCGTTAAGCTTCTTGGGCTTACTATCACTCCCCACCCAAATCCCTATCGGGTCTCATGGATCAACAACAACTCCATCCCGGTCAACACCCAATGTCTTGTGCCCCTCACCTTCTCTTCATACCATGATCAAATATGGTGTGATATCATACCCATAGAAGTAGGTAGCATCCTTCTAGGAAGACCTTGGCTCTATGATGTAGATGCCACCATCTTGGGTAAGAGCAACATGTGCACCTTTGAACATGAGGGAAAGACTATCCGTCTTAACCCCTCCCCACCTCGTCCCATGACCAAGAGGGACACTCTCCCTCAAGGACAACACCCCATCACCCCACAAGTCTCAGGGAACTCCACCCCTCCAACCCCATCCCTCACCCAAACTCCCAAACAAAGTGGGACCTCGGGGTTGACCAAGGGTCTTCATCTCATCACTAGGAAAGAACTTGAAGAAGAGATAGTTCAAGGAGTACCTCTATGTGCGGTGATCATTTGTCTAAGAGAGCCCACTCCCACCAATCCACATCCCATAGAAATCCAACAACTCCTAGAAGAATTTCATGATGTGTTCCCAACGGAGCTCCCGGACCAACTCCCTCCCATGCTGGATGTGCAACATGCAATTGATCTAGTCCCGGGGGCCACTCTCCCAAACCTTCCTCATTATCGTCTCAATCCCACGGAACATGCCGAACTTCGGAGGCAAATAGAGGAACTCATTAGGAAGGGCTTCATTCGCATTAGCAAAAGCCCATATGCCGTCCCGGCCCTTCTAACTCCCAAGAAGGATGGGTCATGGTGAATGTGTGTGGATAGTAGGGCCATTAACAAAATCACCGTCAAGTATAGGTTTCCCATCCCTAGACTTGATGACATGCTTGATATGTTAGCCGGAGCCACCATTTTCTCCAAAATTGACCTTAAGAGTGGCTATCACCAAGTTAGGATAAGGCCCGGGGATGAGTGGAAAACGGCTTTCAAAACCAAAGATGGTCTCTTTGAATGGTTAGTCATGCCTTTTGGGCTTTCAAATGCCCCAAGTACTTTCATGCGTCTTATGACGGAGGTCCTTAGGCCATTCATTGGGATCTTTCTAGTGGTCTACTTTGATGATATACTCATCTATAGTCAATCCCAAGAGGCCCACCTTGACCACCTTAGGCAAGTTTGTACCATCCTTCGACAAGAGAGCCTATTTGCCAACTTAGGAAAGTGCCACTTCATGACCACCTCTCTCACCTTCCTAGGATTTGTGGTGTCCACCAAAGGTGTCTCCATGGACCCCGACAAGGTCCAAGCTATTATTGATTGGCCGGAACCCCACACTCTTCATGAGGTCCGAAGTTTCCATGGATTGGCAACATTCTATAGGAGGTTTATTCGTGGATTTAGCACTATCACTGGCCCAATCACCGATTGTCTCAAGAAAGGGACTTTTGTCTGGACCAAATTAGCCTCTAAAGCCTTCCAGGAACTTAAGGAGAAGTTGACCCAAGCCCCGGTCCTATACCTTCCCGATTTCTCTAAAGTCTTTAAAGTCACATGTGATGCATCCGGGATAGGGATAGGAGGGATCCTTAGTCAAGAGGGACCCCCGGTAGCCTTCTTTAGTGAGAAGCTATGTGATGCTAGGACTAGATACTCCACTTATGACAAAGAGTTCTATGCCGTGGTGCAGTCCCTCCGACATTGGAGGCACTACTTGTTACCCAAAGAATTTGTCATCTTTTCTGACCATGAGACCCTCAAATATCTCAACTCCCAATAAAAGCTAAATGCCCGACATGCCCGATGGGTTGAGTTCATCCAATCCTACACTTTTGTCATCAAACACAAAGCCGGGAGTGAGAATCGAGCAGCGGATGCCCTTAGTAGGAAAGTTTCCTTGTTATCCACTAGCCAAGTGGAAGTGAGCGGATTTGATAGGATCAAGGATGAGTATCCTAGCTGCCCCGACTTTGGGCACATCTTCACTACCTTGACCACCCATTCTAGCATGGAACATGAGGGGTTTGTCTTAGAGGATGGGTTCCTCTTCAAGGGACCCAAGCTTTGCATTCCACGGACCTCACTCCGAGATTTCTTGGTTTGGGAATTACATGCGGGAGGGTTAGCCGGTCATTTTGGGGTTCACAAGACCATTGCTCTAGTTGAGCGTCAGTTTTATTGGCCAAGTCTCAAGAGAGATGTAGGCAAAATAGTGGGTCAATGTCGCACATGTGCTTCGGCCAAATAGGTGAAGCAAAACACTGGCCTATACACCCCACTCCCCATTCCCGACCGACCATGGCAAGACTTGAGCATGGACTTTGTGCTAGGATTACCCAAGACTCAAAAAAGGCATGACTCCATCTATGTGGTGGTTGATAGATTTTCCAAAATGGCCCATTTCATCCCATGCTCCAAAACCTCTGATGCCTCCCACGTGGCTCGATTGTTCTTTGATGAGGTAGTCCGTCTCCACGGGCTACCTAAGACCATAGTCTCCGATAGGGATGTCAAATTCACTAGCTACTTTTGAAAAACTCTTTGGCACATGATGGGTACCCTCCTCAAATTCTCCACTGCCTACCACCCCCAAACAGATGGCTAAACCGAAGTTGTCAATCGGAGTCTAGGGAACCTTCTTAGGTGTCTTGTTGAGGATCGCCCCGGAAATTGGGATCTCATCTTACCCCATGCTGAATTTGCATATAACAACTCCATCAATAAGTCCATAGGGATGGGTCCATTTGAAGCCGTGCATGGATACAAACCAAGCAAGC
Organism: Amorphophallus konjac; assembly: GCA_022559845.1. NCBI lineage: Eukaryota > Viridiplantae > Streptophyta > Magnoliopsida > Alismatales > Araceae > Amorphophallus > Amorphophallus konjac. Next base: position 297,905,110 of record CM040120.1, read on the forward strand.
CTTCCGATCTCATTCCCCTTCCCCAGCATGCTAGAGTGTCCATTTCAGCTGAGTCTTTTGCACAACATATTAGAGAATTGCATGAAGAAATTTACAAGCACATCAGTAAAAAGAATGAGGCTTATAAAAGGTTGGCCGACTCTCATCGGCGTCACCAAGAATTCCATGTGGGTGACTTTGTGATGGTAAGGACGGGGAGGCTCTTCCCGGGAGCCAACTCTAAACTGAGGCCACGTGGGGCTGGTCCCTTCCAGGTCTTGAGGCGCATTGGTGCAAATGCTTACGAGTTAGATCTCCCTAAGGAGTATGGAATAAGTCCCACATTCAATGTCGCCGACCTAGTGCCATATAAGGGACCCACGGTGGTACCTAGTGAGGAGATTGAGCTTACTTCTTCCATTGAGAGAGCACCCACCCGTGAGGAGAGGCCACCAACCAAAAGAGCCCAGCGTGAACAAATTGAACAAATATTGGATGTACAAGTCACTACCACTCGGAGCAAGGTATATGAGCGCTATCTCGTCAGGTGGAAGGATCGGCCTCCTTCGGAGGATTCTTGGGTGAGTCGGGAGGATCTCCAGCGGTTGGATCCGGACCTCCTCGAGCAGTACCACAGCCGGATGGACCCCTACTCGACGGAGTCGAGCTCTTCACAGCCCAGGGGATTTGATGGAGGCATCATCCACAATTCCCTTTGGCTAGGGTCTTCTTCACACTCCGGCATCGTTTGAGTTCGGGCCTCTCTCTATAAAGGCACACTTATCCTTTTTATGCTATCTACTTGAGTCATTTGATGTAATTTTCAGTTTATTTTAGTCATGTCCCTAGGTCTTGCATTTATTTTCCTAAGTATTGAGTGTCATTAGACTGTGTAATGTGCTATTGGGCCCAATTCTTCGGGCTTGGCCCATGAGCCCCCCTACCCCTTCGGTTATTTGCTATTGAGTCTTTTGTAAGGGACTTATTGTAAAATGTGGGTTTCCTATATATAGGGCCCCATTTCCTTTATTTGGAGGTAATGAATGATTCAATACAAAAGATTTCCATTTGAGTGTTCAAACTTAGTTCTAATGGAGTGAATCCTATAGTTGAGTGAGAAGCCCTAGGGGAGTGATTCCCCACCCCACCTCTCTCTCTTTCTCTCTCTTCCCCAAGGGGGGTTCGCCCCATTCCTCTCTCCTCCTCCTCCCAACCACCTCCAACCCCCACCTACCTCCATTAAGGCCCCTCCACTTCCCCACACCCCATTTACTTCCCCCCTAGTTCCAAGGTAGAGCCTTCCCCATTCCAACACCATCTCCCCCATTCCAACCAAATCTTCCCCATTCCAACACAATCACCCCTCTTCCCCACACCATCTCCCATCTTCCAAGACCATTTTGAATTTGAATTCTCCTTCCCTCCAAGTCTTTGGCCGCCCCCCTCCCATCTCCATTAGGCTAGGTCGCCCCTTTCTCCACCCATTCTCCACCACCCTTGCATACCCCACCCCTCCTCCTCCAGCTGAAAACCTGCGACCTCCCCTTCTTCCTCCACCTCCCCTCAACCATTTGCACCCCACCCCTCAACAGCTTATCCGCAACAACGCAGGAGGACCTTCGCAAGCTCTGCCCCCGGAGCAAGAGGCTTCCTCCACGCCCAGAAAAGGGAAACAGGGGGCGAGGCCTCCACGCCCGAGCGCTGCCGGTCCTGAGGATCGCCACGACGCTCCCCCCAGTCCCACTGTGCGACCGCTGCCAGAACTATCCCTCCGACTGAGGGATTTCGAAAGACATTTTGCAGAGCAAGAGCGCGACCTCCGCGCCCTGCAGAAGACCTCTTCCCCGGAGGATGAGGAGAAATCCCCTTTCTCCGAATACATCTTGAAGGCAGAGGTGTCTCCCAGAACCTCCATTCCGACCTTCAAGCTCTATGATGGCCAGGGCGACCCAGCCGACCACTACGACAGCTTCGACGCCCTGGGGACTGATGTGGGACGGGATTGAAATGAGCTAAGACCTACGAATGCAACAAGTGCAGCCAGCACTCGCACGCCAAAGGTAAGCCGGGCGGCTGACCTCCGTGCCGTTCCTCCGGGTGGAGGCGTCTCTCAACAAGAAATCCAAGCCCAACGACCGTCCCTACGAGGGAAGCGCGGGGATCTCAGCGACTAAGAAGCCGCCGTGCGTCTATGGGAATCTAGTCCGAGCTCGGCGCTCGACTAGGGCCACGGAATGGGTACTCTCAACTCTCAACCACGCGGTGAATAGCAAAATAGCTAGGAACTTATACACACTTCACGCGGCATGCTAGAAAGTATACTAGTAAAGCAAAATGCCAACAGTGAGGAGCGTCGCACGTACCTCCACGCCTAGGCGTGGGGAAGGAACCCCGGCCGAGATCGACAACCCCGATACACAAGGACGAACAATAGTACAACCCAACCATAAATGCCCACTCCTCGCAGGGAGATAACAGGCTACACAAAGAGATTCGGGGCTGCCGATGTACGGGCTGATGGGCAGCACTCGGTGAAGGGTTGGCCGCGAGGAGGATCCGAACAGTGGTCGGTAGATTCGCAGCAATGCGTGACTCGGCGGTGAAAGCTCCCACGACCTGATCCGGTGTCCGATTGAGGCGCCGTCAGCGATGGCGCGTAGCTAGGTCACGGGAGGAAGCCTCGGCCAAAGGGGGCATGCAGATTCCGTCCGTGGAAGCCGGGGGCGCACCTGCAAGTTGCGACAGGATTCTGTTCCCAGAACCGCGCACTCGAGCAGGAAAAATCAGATGAAATAGCTCCGAAGGGCGAACGGAGCTCCGCTTGTTGGAGGACGAAGAGGACGCAGAGCAGCAGGTCCCGATCGAAGGAATCGGTCAGATCTGGTCGTGGCTGAGAGCAGCAAGCTCTGGAATCCGCAGGTGGTCCTGGCACCGGGTGGACAGGGCAGACCTGCGCGACCTCACGGGAACGGATGCCACAAACAGCTCGGACGTCGGAACGAGGCGAGATCAGCGGCGTTGGACAGAGGACGAAGAGAGGTACGACCGGTGAAGATCCCACGTCCAAACTCATAGACGTCTGTCCCGTGGGATTTTTACAAGGGGGCGAACAGAACCAGGCTCGCAGGGAGAGGGGGTCCTGCGCGCGCTCACGAAGAAAATCGCCACGGAGGATGCCGAACTCCGAATGAGGCGAGACCACCTCGCACGCGTTGGCGACTCGCAGAAGAGTCACCCAAAAATGGGCTGGTCGCCCAAGGTCTTCACGAACAGGGGGTGATCGTCGCTGCTCTTAGAGGAGAAGTCCGGGCGCACCGAACTAGAACTTGAGAAGGGATAGAAGAGAAAGGGGCCCTCGGCGTCGCACCGAGGGATGGGGAGTCACACCCTGAGTTTGCTCCCGTCGCAGGAGCCAGGAGGAACAGAGGAGGGGGCGCAGCCACCTTCAGCAAATGCTCTTTCAATTCTATTCAATAATAATTCTCAAAAGGAAAATACAAACCTTTTATATGGGAGGGGAAATGCTAGGGTTGAAACCCTAGCCAAGAGGGAGGGGAGGGGGGTGCGCACATGGCAAGGGGGAAAGGGGGGGTGCGCAACATGGCAAGGGGGGAAAGGGGGGGTGCGCACCACTCCTTGATTGTAGGAGTGGATTGGGGGATGGGGGCGGCCAAAGGAGGGAGGGGGGATCGGATGGGGAAGGGAAAGGGGGGGGGGGGGCGCACCCCTCTTCCTATAATCTAGGAGAGGGGCGTCTGCCACCTTCCAAGAGGAGGGAAAGAGGTGGGGGCGCCCAAAACCCTAACCCTAGGTGGGCCAAGCCTTGGGTTAGGCAGCCATGCCAAATGGGCCAAGGCTTGAACCAAGAAAGTGGCCCATTAGCCTTATCTCCTACCTAATAAGCATAAAAAGACCCAACTAAAGCCTAGTTGGCCCCAATTGGCCTACAAAGGTCCACACAACTAATAAAAGTGTCCACGCAGGGACTAAACCAAGGCCCAGCATGGCCTAAAGCAAAAAATAACTAAACATAACTCTGCTCGTCCGCCAAGTGATCGCCGAGCCAAAGGGATGCCGGCGAGATCCGTGTACTCCATCGTGAAGTGTGGCGCGTGTCCTCACCAATTCTCCCCGTGTGGGAAGAACTCGACCCCGTCGAGTAAGGGTCACGGTCGCTCAAGTAGCGCTCCAGCAGGTCCGGGTCGATCCTCTCCAGCTCTCCACGTGTGATCCAGGCGTCGTCTGTCGCAGGGCGCCCTCTCCAACGCACTAGGAAGCGTTGGTAGGCTCCGCTCCTGGTCATGGTCACCTGCTCATCCAGTATGCAATCTATATGCTCGCGTGTCTGTAATGGGGCTGGAAGAGGTGGACGCTCAGTAGGTGTAATACTCTCAACAGGATGGGAGGGCCCAAAAAACTCACTGGGAATCACCGCAGGATCCCGATATGCCACCAGATCTGAGACATTGAATGTCGAACAGACCCCATAGTCATCTGGCAGCTCAATCTTATACGCATTCGACCCAATTCGCTTCAAGACTCGAAAGGGTCCAGCACCGCGGGCCTGGAGTTTCTTCACGGCCCCCGAAGGAAACCATTCAGGTCTGACCCTGATCATGACGTACTCTCCTTCTCGGAACTCACGGGTGCGTCGATGCGCATCAGCTAACTCCTTATAACGTGCGTTGCTGGCCTCGAGGTGGTGATGATGCAGACTCCGAACTAGCTGTGTTGACTCATACCTATGTGAATGCAGTGGTGGTCCTGGACATCCAAACATAGACCTAGCATGCCTATGACTCCTACTAGACTTGACAACATGGGGAGGACCTGGACAACCAAAGTATGACCTATCATGCACATGTGTCCTACTAAATAGGGTAGACTCAGGAGGATGAATAATCCCAAGCTTACTCATGACATCTCCCCTATATGACGATAGACATGGTGAAACATGGGGAAGAGACATGTGTCCCTGGCCTCCTAAGCTCGGGCATCTGGATGCCTGCAAGGTGAGGTGTTGACTAGAAGGCCTAGGTGGTGTATGATAGTGGACCTCCTTGATGAGGTGGGGAAAAGAATATGGGTCGAGAGGCTCACTAGGGAGGGGATCGAATGGGTCAAAGAAATGATGAACCCTCTCGACAGGTCCCTTCACAATACTTGCCCATGTGCGACATTTGCCCAGGTGCAGATGATCACCTTCAGGCGCTCTAATGTATGGGGCAAGAGGCTCATGAGGAAGGTAAGGAAGGCAAGGTTCCTCCCTCGGGACCGTGATACCATAAGAGGGGGCGAAGTCAACCTCCTCGGGAATGGGAAAGAGTAAAAGGACCTCAGGTGTGATATGTCCCATGGTATAGACCGAGGTAATAGACCCCAAAGCAGGGAGTGTAAAGCTATGACTATAGGGTTGGTCAGACCCTAAGGTCAACATATATGTCAACTCCCATTGACAATCTAAACTCCTAAGGAAGCCCTTCACATTTTCAAGAAAGCAGAAGGACCGAAAAGTGGTGTGAAAGGAGTCAAGGGGTACAATTGGGAGAGCTGGCTCCATGGATGGGTAGCAAGGGATCGGGGCATCTAGAATTAGGCCCTTCCTTAACCAGCTAGCTAAAGACTCTCCAATAACCAGTTCACCCTCGGAAGGTAAGAATGGCTCTATATGAGGGTCTAAGGGTGAAGCATCTCCCTCGGGAATGGAAACATAGTCCTCTATGATGTGGAGGGGCCCCTGGCTCTCAGTCGAGGGTCTCAGGCCGAGAGTGTCGGCCCTAACTTCCAAAGGTTCAGGCACGACTGGGTGCTCCATGGGGTCACTCCCTAACTCCTCAACCTCAGTTAGGTACTCCTCAGCCAGCTCCTGTTCAGCCTCGTAAGTCACTGGAACAAGAGGCGGAGTGGATCGCTGAGGGTGGGTGGCTAGCGACACGGAGGTGGTCGGCGTAACGCCGTCGTGGAAGACGAACTCGCCTGGAAGGTGAGATGGGTGTAAGGTGCAGATCCTCCTGTCCAGGTCGATGGTCGCTCTTCTCTCCTCCAACCAAGTTTGCCCTAAGATGATGCATGGACCAGCAAGTGTGCCGATCTTGCACCATGCACCATCGTAATATTGAACGGGGCCAAAACACCGTTGAAACTCGATAAAAGCTAAGCCATCGCAGAGAACAATCTCCCCAGTCTTTGAGAGAGACTCTACAATGTCCTGTGAGACATGATTAGATGGAACCCTATTGATGAAGTCGATCTCCGTATGCAACCCATTAGGTAGGATGGCCACGGACTTGACAGGGCGCTGAAACGACTCGGTCATCGGCATAGGGATCGGGTCTCCCGACGACTGAGTGGTAGGGGCGACACCTAGGGGTCGTGCCATAAGAGCCTCGAATTGGGCCACCAGGGATGACCAATCTGACATGTGGGCTCGAGGAACCACCATGGGGCTGGCGGTGAGCTGGACATGCAAGACTCAACGAGACAAGAATAAAACTCTAACTAGACACAAACCTAAAATGACAATGCAATGGTAGGTTACCTAGATGAACTAAGAGACTCAATGCACCCTAGACAACCTAAAGACTCAAAAGACCTAAGATCCCAATTTGTTAGAACAAACTGGTTCCCTAAGCTCTGATACCACTTTGATGTGGGACGGGATTGAAATGAGCTAAGACCTACGAATGCAACAAGTGCGGCCAGCACTCGCACGCCAAAGGTAAGCCGGGCGGCTGACCTCCGTGCCGTTCCTCCGGGTGGAGGCGTCTCTCAACAAGAAATCCAAGCCCAACGACCGTCCCTACGAGGGAAGCGCGGGGATCTCAGCGACTAAGAAGCCGCCGTGCGTCTATGGGAATCTAGTCCGAGCTCGGCGCTCGACTAGGGCCACGGAATGGGTACTCTCAACTCTCAACCACGCGGTGAATAGCAAAATAGCTAGGAACTTATACACACTTCACGCGGCATGCTAGAAAGTATACTAGTAAAGCAAAATGCCAACAGTGAGGAGCGTCGCACGTACCTCCACGCCTAGGCGTGGGGAAGGAACCCCGGCCGAGATCGACAACCCCGATACACAAGGACGAACAATAGTACAACCCAACCACAAATGCCCACTCCTCGCAGGGAGATAACAGGCTACACAAAGAGATTCGGGGCTGCCGATGTACGGGCTGACGGGCAGCACTCGGTGAAGGGTTGGCCGCGAGGAGGATCCGAACAGTGGTCGGTAGATTCGCAGCAATGCGTGACTCGGCGGTGAAAGCTCCCACGACCTGATCCGGTGTCCGATTGAGGCGCCGTCAGCGATGGCGCGTAGCTAGGTCACAGGAGGAAGCCTCGGCCAAAGGGGGCATGCAGATTCCGTCCGTGGAAGCCGGGGGCGCACCTGCAAGTTGCGACAGGATTCTGTTCCCAGAACCGCGCACTCGAGCAGGAAAAATCAGATGAAATAGCTCCGAAGGGCGAACGGAGCTCCGCTTGTTGGAGGACGAAGAGGACGCAGAGCAGCAGGTCCCGATCGAAGGAATCGGTCAGATCTGGTCGTGGCTGAGAGCAGCAAGCTCTGGAATCCGCAGGTGGTCCTGGCACCGGGTGGACAGGGCAGACCTGCGCGACCTCACGGGAACGGATGCCACAAACAGCTCGGACGTCGGAACGAGGCGAGATCAGCGGCGTTGGACAGAGGACGAAGAGAGGTACGACCGGTGAAGATCCCACGTCCAAACTCGTAGACGTCTGTCCCGTGGGATTTTTGCAAGGGGGTGAACAGAACCAGGCTCGCAGGGAGAGGGGGTCCTGCGCGCGCTCACGAAGAAAATCGCCACGGAGGATGCCGAACTCCGAATGAGGCGAGACCACCTCGCACGCGTTGGCGACTCGCAGAAGAGTCACCCAAAAATGGGCTGGTCGCCCAAGGTCTTCACGAACAGGGGGTGATCGTCGCTTCTCTTAGAGGAGAAGTCCGGGTGCACCGAACTAGAACTTGAGAAGGGATAGAAGAGAAAGGGGCCCTCGGCGTCGCACCGAGGGATGGGGAGTCACACCCCGAGTTTGCTCCCGTCGCAGGAGCCAGGAGGAACAGAGGAGGGGGCGCAGCCACCTTCAGCAAATGCTCTTTCAATTCTATTCAATAATAATTCTCAAAAGGAAAATACAAACCTTTTATATGGGGAGGGGAAATGCTAGGGTTGAAACCCTAGCCAAGAGGGAGGGGAGGGGGGTGCGCACATGGCAAGGGGGAAAGGGGGGGTGCGCAACATGGCAAGGGGGGAAAGGGGGGGTGCGCACCACTCCTTGATTGTAGGAGTGGATTGGGGGATGGGGGCGGCCAAAGGAGGGAGGGGGGATCGGATGGGGAAGGGAAAGGGGGGGGGCCGCACCCCTCTTCCTATAATCTAGGAGAGGGGCGGCTGCCACCTTCCAAGAGGAGGGAAAGAGGTGGGGGCGCCCAAAACCCTAACCCTAGGTGGGCCAAGCCTTGGGTTAGGCAGCCATGCCAAATGGGCCAAGGCTTGAACCAAGAAAGTGGCCCATTAGCCCTATCTCCTACCTAATAAGCATAAAAAGACCCAACTAAAGCCTAGTTGGCCCCAATTGGCCTACAAAGGTCCACACAACTAATAAAAGTGTCCACGCAGGGACTAAACCAAGGCCCAGCATGGCCTAAAGCAAAAAATAACTAAACATAACTCTGCTCGTCCGCCAAGTGATCGCCGAGCCAAAGGGATGCCGGCGAGATCCGTGTACTCCGTCGTGAAGTGTGGCGCGTGTCCTCACCAGGGACTCTGCATGGAACACCGGATCCTATTAAATGCCGAGCCTTTACGGCCACCCTGGTCCAAGGCGCTCAGGCATGGTTCCGGGCCCTCGCCCCTGGGTCCATCCGGGACTTCAGGCAATTCGGGCGAGTCTTCAAGGAGAGCTTCGCCGGAAGCCCCCCCCAAGGTCAGTAGCGGGGCTCCTGGCCCTCAAACAGGCACAAGGGGAAAGGCTCCGGGCTTATGTCCACCGATTCAAATCGGAAGCCCTCAGAATTCCCCGCCTGGATGTGGCCTCGGCCACGACCGCTCTGACCGGGGGCACCCGGGACGATAATCTCCGCCGCGAACTGGTCCTCCACCCTCCCTCGACCCTTGCCGAGCTAGTGACTCTGGCACTGCGCCACGCCGAGTGCGAAGAGGTACTCAGCGCCTGCCGAGACACAACCGGCTCGGGTCGGGAGGGGGACAAGAAGCGGGCCTCCGAGCCAAACCCTGGCTCGGGCAAGAAGCGCGATCGGGAAGGAGAGCGCAAACGGAAGTATGAGCGGTACACCCCGTTGACCGCGCCTATCTACGAGATCTATGAAGGCATCAAAGACTCGGGACTCCTCCGCCAGCCCGAACTAATGAGATTGAAGAACCGCAAGCGCGACAGGCATTGCTTGTTCCACGGCGACCACGGGCACAACACCGGTGACTGTCACCAGCTCCGGGACGAGATCGAACGTCTCATCCGTCAGGGGCACCTGGCCCGGTTTACATCCGGGCGCAAAGAAGACCGAGACGCCGCCGAGGAGATCGACAATGCCCCCCAAGGGGTCCACATCAACGTCATCTCCGGAGGAACGGCATCGGGCGGTGACACCAGCCGAGGAAGGAAGCGTCATGCCGAGCGGGCCAGCCGGGTCTTAGAGCCCTCAGGGGGCCCGTCGAGGGAGCCCCAGGTCATAGTCTTCTCCGACCAAGACCTGGAAGGGCTAAACACCCCGCATGATGATGCCCTCATTATCTCGGCCGCAATAAACCATTATAACGTAGATAGAATTCTGGTTGACAATGGGAGCGCCCCCGATGTATTATCTTATGACTGTTTCCTCAAGATGGGGGAAGACCCATCCAAGCTCCGCCCTATCCGAACACCCCTTTGCGGGTTTAACGGCCTGGCCACCTACCCCGAGGGAGCCCTAAGCCTGCCGGTCACCATCGGCACCCCACTCAAAACCGTTATGGTCATAGCAGACTTCATAGTGATCAAGGGTATGATAGCGTACAACGCCATTTTCGGCCGGAAAATTCTCAGCCGAATAAAGGCCGGGCCATCTACCTATCACCAGAAAATGAAGTTTCCCACCAAAAATGGGTTGGGGGAAGTCCGAGGTAACCAGGCCACGGCTAGAAGGTGCTACAACATCTCGGTGGAAGCCTCAAGGCCAGACGGGAAGGATAAGGGCCCCAAGGGAATCGAAGGGAAGACCGTAACCGCCGAGCCCGGCGGCGAATTGCTAACGGTATTCCTGAACGATGACCCGGCCCTCGGAGTAAGGATCGGAGCCGACCTACCTCCCAAGGAACAGCAGCAATACAAGAAATTTCTTTCTGAGTACGTCCAGGCCTTTGCTTGGTCCGATGATCAACTCCCTGGCATACCAAAGAAGACCGTGATGCACAAGCTCAGCCTCGACCCCACCGTCAGGCCCGTACAGCAACGGAGAAGGAAGCATGCGCCCGAGAAGCAGGCGATCATCAAGGCGCAGATCACCAAGGGACAAGAGATAGGCCTCTTCAGACCAGTCCTGTACCCTACGTGGCTAGCCAATGTCGTCATGGTGCCAAAAACCACAGGTAAATGGCGAATGTGCGTGGACTTCACCGATCTGAATAAGGCTACCCCCAAGGACTGCTATCCGCTACCAAGCATCGACCAATTGGTTGACTCAACCTCGGGCAACGAGATGCTCAATTTCCTGGATGCCTATTCGGGTTATCACCAGATCATAATGAATCCAGAAGACGTCGAGAAGACCGCCTTCATCACCGACTGCGGCGTGTACTGCTACACCCGGATGCCCTTTGGGTTAAAGAACGCCAGAGCCACATATCAGCGACTGGTAAATCACATGTTCGAGGGGCAGGTAGGTCAGAACGTCGAGGCTTACATTGACGACATGCTCGTCAAGACCCCCAAGGCCCAAGACCACTTCACCGACCTTGCCGAAACCTTCGGCACCCTCCTGAAGTACAACATGAAGCTCAACCCCGCCAAGTGTGCCTTTGGAGTAAAATCCGGGAAGTTCCTAGGTTTCCTGGTCACTCAGTGTGGGATCGAAGCCAACCCCGACAAAGTCCAGGCCATCCTGGACATGCGCCCGCCCACGTGCATTAAAGACGTCCAGCGTCTGACAGGGCGTGTCGCCGCTCTCAGCCGTTTCCTGTCCCGTGCGGCCGAACGATGCTTGCCCTTCTTCAAACTGATGAGGGGACCCAAGCTAGCATCTGCTACGTTCGCATGGGATGAGGAGTGCCAGACAGCGTTCGCCGAGCTTAAGAAGTTCCTAGCTTCGCCACCGGTGCTCTCCAAGCCTGTCCCAGGCGAAGTCTTGCTGCTCTACCTCTCGGCGACGCCATCCACGGTCAGCTTGGTCCTAGTCAGAAATGACTCAGGAATCGAGAGACCGGTCTACTACACCAGTAAGGTGCTCAATGAGGCCGAACGGAGGTACCCCGCAACCGAGAAACTCGTGCTAGCGTTGGTTACCTCCGCCAGGCGCCTCCGCCCCTACTTCCAGGGGCACCCCATCACCGTGCTAACCAGCGAGCCGTTGAAGAAGATTCTGGCCCACCCCGAGGCCTCGGGGCGACTCGTCAAATGGGCCATTATGCTCGGGGCCTACGACATCTCGTACCGGCCGCGATCAGCAATCAAAGGCCAAGCGCTTGCCGACTTCATTGCCGAAAGCACCATCCCCGCCGAGGACAGGCCTCCGACCACGACCGGGCCAACCTGGGAACTGTTCGTCGATGGATCGTCCAATTCGGCAAGCAGCGGTGCGGGGATCCTCCTGAGGTCCCCCGAAGGGATAGAGCTACAGTACACCTTGAGATTCAACTTTCAGGCATCCAACAATGCTTCCGAGTACGAGGCCCTTATCTCGGGAGCACGCATGGCCCGACGGTTGGGGGTCGAGCGAGTCAGGATCCACACCGACTCTCAGCTAGTCGCAGGTCAGGTCAACGGTGAATATGAAGCTCGGGAGGCACCCATGATCAAATACCTTCAGTTGGTCCGGAGCCTGGCCCAACAGTTCGAGGAATTTGGGGTAGTCCGGATAGCTCGGGAGCAAAACTCTCGGGCGGACGCCCTCTCTCTATTGGCCTCCTCCCTAGACCCGGAAGGTACACGATCGGTCCTCCTAGAAGAGCTAGAGCGCCCGAGCACCGACACGGAGCTCCTCGCTGTTGACTCGGCCACTCCAGGTGACTGGCGCTCCCCCTACCTGTCCTGGCTACAAGACTCCCAAGAGCCCTCCGACCCTCGAGAAGCCCGCCGAATGAAGTATCAAGCTTGGCTCTTCGTCGTCCTCGACAACACCCTCTACCGAAGATCGTTCTCCGGTCTCCTCCTGAAGTGCCTCGGTCCCGACGAGGCAGGCCGAGCCATCCAAGAGATTCATGAAGGCCTGTGCGGAGCGCACTCAGGGGCAAGGTCGCTGGCCAGAATCCTGTTACGACAGGGGTACTGGTGGCCCACCCTGCAGCGCGACTGCTCGGCCTATGTTCAACAGTGCGACCGATGCCAGCGGTTCGACCACTTGGTCCATCAGCCGGCTACGGAACTTGTCACCCTAGCCGAGCCTTATCCTTTCGCCCGGTGGGGGATTGATATCCTTGGGCCATTCCCAATGGCCCAATCCCAGAAGAAGTTCATCGTCGTCGCCATCGACTACTTCACCAAGTGGATCGAGGCCGAGGCTACGGCCAGGATCACCGAGACAGTCGTTTGGGGCTTTGTTTGGAAATCGATCATTTGTCGCTTTGGCATCCCCCGAGTGATAGTAAGCGATAACGGTCGGCAATTCGACTCTCGGTACTTCCGAGACAGATGCGCCGACCTAAATATTCGCTACCACTTCACTTCGGTCGCCCACCCTCAGGCCAACGGGCTGGTTGAAAATGCCAACAAGACTATCTTGAAAGGCATAAAAACCAGACTCGGCAAGGCTAAGGGTAGTTGGCTCGAGGAATTGCCTAGCGTACTATGGTCGCACCGAACAACCCCCAGGACGGCAACCGGTGAAAGCCCTTTTCAGTTGGTATATGGCACCGAAGCCGTCGTTCCATTGGAGATCGCCAATCCGTCTCTCTGAGTGATCAGCTTCTCACTCGAGGCAAACGGGCTAAAATTGCTCGAGAACCTCGACCTGGCAGACGAACTCCGAGAGATCGCGAATGTCCGAGCAATGGAGTACCAGCGCCGCCTCACTCGATACTACAACGCCAAAGTCCGAGACAGACGTTTCCAACCGGGGGACTTCGTCCTCAGGAAGGCCGAAGCCTCTCGACCACTAGAGGCGGCGGGCAAGCTGTCCCCTAACTGGGAAGGCCCCTACCGAGTGGTCGAGACGCTGGGAAAAGTTGCGTACAGGTTAGCGACAATGGAAGGGGAACATATTCCTCGGACATGGAACGTAGCCGCACTACGCAGATTCTATTTTTGAAATTATACAGCAAGATGGATGGAATAAATCCCTTTTCTTTTCATTCCAAATCATTGGTACATCAGATAGGCAAATGCCAGTACATCACATAGCAAAAAAAAAAACAAAAATCCGTCTAACACCGCTTCAAGGGGTCATCGCTCGACTGACTCGGTCTTGATCTCCTCGCGTCCAGCCATAGACTCTGCCTCGTGCGGAAACTGGCTCGGACAAAAGGTGGTCGAGCCAGTTGGCTCGGGTGGCCCGTGACAAAGGTGACAGAGGGACTGCAGGAGGAAGGCCACATTTAACCTTTGAGGAAGGCTACCTCCCAAGTTGGCAACAACCAGGAAAAAGGAGCGCCGTGATGGCCTCCCCTCTTCCAATCTGCCAACTCCCTGGAAGGAAGGAGAGAGCAAGCAGCCCCCGAAGAGTGAAAGAAATGAAGAGCAGAAGAGGGAGAAAGAGACTGCAGGTGGAGGAAGGCCTCGGTGAGGAGGGAGCTTGATACGCCTCCTCCCCTCACACGGAGGGAAGTGACGGCAGACTCTCCTGATGCCCCCATCCGTCCTCCGCCTCGGCGTCCACCCGGAAGCCTCGTCGGAGCTAAGAAGAGGCCAACGGCGTGCTTCCACACGCCGAAGCCCTCCCCAGATCCGCGCGGCGACCGTCGGACCCGTCTCGTGCACGCGCGGCGACCGTGGGATCCGTTCAACATTACAGGACAGCGGGAGCCCGCCGCTCCCCGTCGTCGGAGGCGTCGCCCTCCGAAGGATCCTCCATGCTCCGAATGCAAGGGCACAACACAGAGTGAAGAGAAAGGAGCGAGGAAACACTGTTAGAGAAAATCCCAAGCAGTGAAGAGGAAAGGGCGCCTTTCGGTCCTTCTTATAGGCCAAAGGAGGCTACACACCTTAAATGACCCCCCCTCGGAAACACGCCAAAGGATTTCTCCCCTGAACAGTCACCTCCAACTCCTCGTTTCCCGCCCTAGCGGGATTCACGAAGCGGCCTGACATTCAAAAGCATGAGGGAACGGAAGGACGCCCCATCAGAAGCCTAGCAAAACAGCGTGCGAAAACCACGCAGGACATATCGGCACCTCCCAACTACTCAAGATCCGCCAACCAAATCACGACAAGGATAGTACTCAAACAGAGCAAGTCATTTATTATCACACCAAAAGGAAACCCTCTAAAAAGAGGGAAGAGAGACAAAAAGGGAAAAAGGCAAAATACATCAGGCCTCGGGCCCACTTTGACGTTCGAGAACGGTGGAAGGAGACGCGTCACCCCCGGCGCCTTCGGTGACGGCCGGCTCGGACACTAACCTCGCCTGTGCGAGAACTGTCTCGGTCGTGAGCCCTCCCGAGACGCCTGGAGCCGGTGACCCCGACGGAGGCGACCCCTCCGAATCTTCCCCGACCGACAAGGAAGAGCTGGAAACCGACTCATCCGAGTCGTAACACTGGCCAAAGGGGAACTTGATCGCGGAGTTTTACTCATTGGCGTAGTCTACCGCCCGGCGATAGCCCTGCTTGAACCCCTTTCGAGCACCCCGGCGTAGTGCTACCTCGTAATAGGGTAGGGCGGCTTCCACCAGGTCGGCCGAGTAAGCATCCGAGCTCCTGTAATGCTCGATTGCCTCCGCCTCGATCTGCCCCGCCCTTCCGACGAGCTTGACCCGAGCCCGCTCCGCCTCGGCCGCACGCTCCTCTGCCCGGGCCCGGTCCACCTCAGCCTCAGCTCGGAGACGCTCCACCATCTCCGCCCGATCTAGCAGCTCGGTGCGTTCGAGCTCCCAGCGATTATCTAGCTCGAGGCGACGCAGACGCTCCTCCTCCAGGGATCGGCTTGCCTCTCAAGAGACTCTCGGGTCTTGGCGAGCTGTTCGGTCAGCACCCCGGCTTCCAGTCGGCTCGTCCGCGCCACCTCCCGGAACGCGGAGAACTCCTGCCGGAGCCCCTCATGCTCCCCCTTGAGTCGGGCCAGTTTCCTCTCGCATCCCCCAAGGGTCCAGGCAAGGTTCGACCGCTCCGCCTCCGTCCGAGCGTGCACCTCCGCCATCAAAGCTGCCGACCGAGCTATGACCAGGCCGCCCTCCATCAGAACATCAAGGAGCCCGGGGGGGGGGGGGGGTATTGCGCCTCTCTCCCCCCTTCGTCCTTGCGGCAATCGACCGGCAGACCCGATACAGGTCGCCCGTAATGTCGAGCCTTTCCAAGGGCTCCGGCAGAGGGGACCGCTCCGCCCGGGGCACCCCGCCAGAAGGCTATGCTCGAGCGACGGAACTGGCCGCCTCGCGCGCCACGGTCGGTTGGGGTTGCGACGCCTCCCCGGGCGAACCCCCAACCTCGACCGGTGCCGCGGGACCGACCGCACTGGGAGCTCCAAGCACCTGGGGCTGCAACGCCCTAGCGGGCGAGCCCCCAGCCCTGCCTGTCTCGGCCCGCACCTCGTCGAATGGGACATCACCGCCTCCGGCCGATCCCCCGGCCTCAGCGTCAGCTACTTCAGCATCGGCCCCCTCTACCCCCGTGGGGGGGAGAGCCGACCTATCGCCGCCCTCTGAAGGGCCCCCGGTCTCCTCGGCCCCCTCTCGCCTGGCAGGTGGGGGAGCTGGCCCCGAGGGGTCGGCCCCATCTTGCCCCCGAGAGGGGAGCGCCGCCGAGCCGGAGTCGCCCCCGGCGGTAGGAGGGAGACCTGCCTTCTTGGCCCGTTTCTTGGCCTTCGCGGCCTCCCGCAACTTTCCCGCCGTGGGATCCTTGCGCTTCGTACCAGCTGGCCGTGAAGATCCCCTGGGGGCCACCCCCTTGCCCTTATCTCAGGCTTGGGCGCGACCCGCAGAAGCATCTGGTTCGTCGGCCGCCGAGTCATCTTCTCCCAGATCGATGACCTCAGCAGCTTCCTCCAGAGGTTCCCGCCTCACGTCTGCAACAAAGGAAGAAGACCCGGTCAGGAGAAAGAAAGTAACTACCACCCCAGGAGAAGAACCTCGAGAGCAGTACCTGTCGACGTCAACCGCGTAAGCAAACACCGTTCGATGTTCTCCGGCGTCACCAGCTCCTCGGTCGACTGGCGGTTATCCAGCAGACGGGCGGCCTGCCGCTCCACGTGGGGAGGGAACTCCTCCTGGCGAGGAGGAAGATTTGGATGAAAATTGGGCGAGACCAGGCATCTCCAAAACTCGTCCGTCGCCTCCGCCTTCACCCAGAAGAATTGGGTCTTCCACCCCTTGTGCGAGGAGTCCTTCACAGCGAGTGAGATGCAACTCCTGTTCCTCCTCGCTTGGATAAAGTAGAAGCCCTTCCCCACCGACGGGTGCGCTTTCAACTCGAAAAAATAATGAAAAAGGTCCAAGGAAGGAAAAATGTCGTGCTGACGACAGAGAATCCGAAAGGCGGAAAGAAGGAGATACGAGTTGGCCACCAGCTGAATAGGCGCCAACCGGAAAAACTCGAGAAGCTGGAGTACAAGAGGCTCGAAGGGAAGGCGGAACCCACTCTTCCAAGCTAGAAGGAAAGTGCAAATGTGCCCCGTACGGCTGTCCAGACTCGTCTCATACGGGGCGGCGGCAGCGAAGCTATACCTGAGAGGCAAGCGAAAGCGACGCTCCAGCTTCCTCACCTCGGCCTCCCCCAACTCGCTGCAGTTGGGGACGGGCTCCTGTCTCACCTGCCCGATTTCCAAAGGCAGACCAGCCATCGAGCCGGAAGATGATCCCTCGCGCGAGCTCGAAGACTCCGGAGGGGAAGGAAGTTGCCGGACCGCCTCCGCGGTTATCCTCGCCAACTCCTCAAACGCCGCCGCAAGACTTCACGCCTCCACTGTGCCCATACGGCGCATCAAGGAGCCCCAGAAGCAAAGAAACTAAGGAAAGCCTAAAACCCTGAGAAGCCTAGAACGACGAACAGCGCCCAACGCCTATAAAACCCTGGAGGAAGGCGGCGCGTCGTTTCGTGCTCCGAGAAAAGGGGGGCCCCTTCGTTTCAAATCCGTCAGGATCATCATTACGGGCCCAGGCGACCACTACACGTGGCTCCATAACGCCAACAGAATTCCACCCACCTGAGCCACGCCGGTCCAAAGCCTCAAAAACTACTCGACCGAGCCTCCATGGCTCGGGAGTAGGAGGGGGACAAGTGGAGAGGGGGATTTCTATAGCCCACCCAAAGAGCAGCCCAACAAGACCCAACAGGGTCCAACGAGGCAAGCTCACCTGAGTGATAGCCCACCGGGCCCACTCAGGAAAGAAAAGTCCAATGAACAAACACTCGAGGAACCAACTCTCCCCGGCGGCCCCTAGGCTCGGAGGGCCCGAGTGATGGTCAGGTCATAAGGAAGGTCCGGCCTAAGCCATTCCCCCGCCCGGGAGAGACAGGCATTCACCGACCTATCCGACCCCCCTTTCGCCGAGCTATGCTCATCGCCCGGACATGGCTGGCGTTTCAGAAGCTCGGCCAGGCCAGATATTATCCGTTCGTGCTGCCGTTAAGAGTCCCCAACGGACAGGGGAATCAAGAAGACGCCGGACTTCTAGGCGATAACGTTCCCACGATAAGGCCATGAAAGCCCACGTTGAGGACGTAACTCCTGCCGGAGACCCCTCGGCTTGCAGCACTCCTGAAGGCGGCACACTATTTAAACCAGGGATACCCTCCGGTGGAAAAGGGGCGATCAAGGTACTCATACACCAAAACTCCTGAGCAATCCACTTCACCCTCTGGTGGAGAGGAATCTCGCGCACTAGCTTTTCTCCTCCCCATTACTGCTTCCACCACAGCTCTACTGACTTAACCATCGGAGGGTCTTTCCCCAGGGAAACCCCCTGGGCCCTCTGATACGTTTCCCTATCTTGCAGTTCATCTTCTGTTCATCTTCTGGTGATCCACAGCGCGCTCAGGACACAGCGCGAGATTTCACCTCTTTAGTTTCCCCTCCCCGCTTGGCCGGCTGAAGGCCCCTCCCTGTGCGGAGGTAATTTTGGTTGTAATATCCCTTAACCCCCACCCCAAGATCCCCCTCCTGTGAGAGGTGTAGTGTTGTAACTTGTTTGGGCAGGTCAAGCTACCCCGGCGCGGCGTGTGGGGATCCACCCGCCTCCCCGCTCGCCCTCGTCTCCGACCGGGACCGATTTCTTCAAACCAGTCGAGTAAGTGCTCAAACCTTCACTCCATTTAGTGCTTGTCATTCAATATTTGTTCTTAATTCCGCTGGTTATGCGAGTGAGAGCCCGGTCCTCAAGCCCCATTGTCTTGAGTGGTCACCGTGGGAGAAGTACATCCGGTGCCTTTGGCACTTTGTCGGCCCCCTTGAATTGGGCATCCATACCCATTGGGAATCCCATCTTGGCCTTGCTGGCCCTCTACCAGCAAGGGCCCAACCCCTCAACCTCACCTTGGCATTGCCAAGTTACCCCGGGCTTGGGTGAGTGTCGATAGAGCGGTGGCCCAATTCGGCCCATTTGAATGCGATTGTGCTTGCTTGCATTAAGTCCGAGGTTGTGTCACATCAGTGGACCCATTGGGCCAGTAGCGACATGGGCAGAAGAGGGAGGCCTGTTAAAAGGAGAGGGCCCATTAAAGTGATTTGAAGGCCCATTAAGGGAAGAAGGCCCATTAAGGTGATTTGCAATAAGTCTTTGGGCCTGGGCCGGGTCTATTTGGCAAGGAAGGCCTGATAGGTGGGCCACGAGATTGGCATGTTCTTCAGAAGGGTCAGAGGGACCACGGGAAGATGGGCCCGCGCGGGAAGGAGATTCCCCACAGGAATAGGAAGAAAATTGTCAAGAAGAAGGGTTCAAGGGATGACGGTAATGCTCCATGAGGGCAAATGGAGACTTAATCACAAGGATATCAAAGGAATACAGCCAGGGAAGTAAGGGCAATGACTAGGGAGGAGGGCAAACTCGCAGGAGAGAAGACAGGAGACAGACAGCCTTATGGAAATGGAGAACAATGCAAATGTGACCAAGGATGACAATGCAAACAGATGGAATGGACTTAATGTTTGACAAAAGGACACACAAAATATGGAGACTACCCTAAGAGTGCATAAAAACCATGAACACACAACAATAATGTGCAAAGGATTTCACCGAAGGCAAACAAGTTGATATGATGGAAAAAATTTTATTCTCCAAAGTTTTGGTGGACCTTTTAATGATTTAATTAAGCACAATTCCCTCAAGATATGGGTATCCTAAAGGGAAGGTGTTGAGTCTTGTTGAATCTTTACATGTTTTGATGATGACAACTCTATAAGTCTTAGTGGTGTTCAAAAATATGTCTCTGTGAAAAATTAACAAAAATATTTTTCTGTGAAAGTGAACAAAGAATATTTTTTATGAAGAATAAACCTTCATTTCACTTCAGGTATTTTTCAGGGACTGTATTCGTGTTGGTTGGCACTTCGTCTTGTTTGTGTATAACACCTCGTGTTGTACTGTTTGTCTTCGTGTCGCTTTTCGTTTTAGTACTGTTTGTGTTTTCATTATGCCGTGTCGTCCTCTCGTACCTCGTGTTGTTTTAAAATGTGTTCTGTTTGACCTCGTGTCGTTAGCACTTAGTTGCTCACCTCGAGTCAGTCTTCTATGTTTTGCTCTTGTGTCTTCGTGTAAGTTACTGTACTTCCTCGTGTTGTTCCTCTGCTTCCACTATCTCATCTCGTGTTGTTGAAGACATGTCTAACTCATGACTTCGTGTCATGGTTGCTAGACCTCGTGACTTTATCGCTTTGTGACTTCACCTCGTGTCAATTCTACTGTTTCGTCTTAGTGTTATTTTCAACTCATGTCGGTTACTGTTTCGTCTTCGTGTTGTTTGTATTCATGACTTCGTGTTGCTTTTGTACTCGTTCTCTTCGTAGTGTTTTTGGTTTGTTACAGTGACTTCGTGTCGTTCTCCTTGTTATGACTTCGTGTCGTTCTCCTTGTTGTGTCTTCGTGTCATTTTTGATCCATTGCGTGCAGAACATTGCAGCACCTCGTGTTGCTTTCTGTGCCACCTCGTGTTGCTTTCTGTGCCACCTCGTGTCGTTTCTGTGTGAACCTTGTGTCGCTTCTCTCTGTCCTCTAGTTGCATCTCGTGTCATCTTTTATGTCTTGCTTGTTGTTGCAACCACTTCGTGTCGTTCTTCTTTTTTACCTCGTGTTGTTTTGTAACCTCACTTCGTGTCGTTCTCTTCGTTGTGTCTGTTCTGTCACAGTGTATCTCGTGTCATTTTTTCTTACTTCGTGCTGTTTTTCATCTGACCTTGTGTCATGCTCTCCCTATCTCGTACTGTAGTAATCTTGTCTACTTCGTGTCGTCCTTTTTCTACTTTGTGCTGTTCTCTTTCTACTTCGTGTTATTTTCTTCCTACCTCGTGTCGTTCTCTTAGTAGTGCTCATTGTGTCACCACTGCATCTCGTGTCGTTCTCTGTTTAGTGCACCTCGTGTCGTGTCCACTTACCTCATGCAGTTCTAGTTCTTGTGGCACTCAAGGTTAATGATTCTTATCTCTTTACAGGTCCGAGGAAGAGCATTCATCGGTGTCTGGGTGCACATGATCCGATACTGAAGGAACAAATACGAAGGGGGCACGTGGCAGGAAGGTTCTGGATCAAGCGTGTGAAGCACACGCACTCTGTACCCCATCCTCCTGCTGGCTGCTGACATAAAAAGAACAAAGGCTGGTCGAGCAAGTGTGAGCATTGAAGCCAAAAAAAGAAAAAGAGAGAGCAGAGAGAAAAAGAGGAAGAGAGCAGAGAGAGAGAAAGAAA